>OU342571.1:1250000-1875000 GCA_910589295.1 Noctua janthe
AACACGGCGTTTCTAAATTGATGAAATTAATACTGAAGCATATTTGTTCCTCTAATATTTGTTTACTTCACTAAAGTCCTACCTATTGTTTATTTGTAGGCATCTAAAAATATTACAAATTTTTGTTGAGTAATTATTTATAACATGCTTAATAAACATTGATTTATACTTTACCTGAAGACCATTTAAGGTAAGAAAGGCTTACGTTCGCTAATTACTTAGAATGAATAACACAACTCTTATAAAATTAGAACTAAAATAGGTATCATAAAACAGTTCACATAGCTGAGCTAACAACATCATACCAACATTGTAAAGTAATTACTTATTAGCAACAAACTTACGAAACAAAGATCTAAACATCTCAAGTATTCGAACAAAAACAGCGTTGATACCTCGCAGAATATTCCCAAGCGCGCCAATCTAGATATAACTATACAATGCCTAGGTCATTAGCGTTCAGCTGTGACCTAATGACCTACAAGTTGATTTAGACTTATTCATCATCGTGTTTTCGTAGTTCTGGAGCCCATTTATAACTTTGTTGCGATAAAAACGTTGTTGTTATGGAATAAACGATGTGGAAGTGTTTCGTAACTTTGCCTAAGCTTATGCATACGGAAACGTGCTTTTGTTCCAGTACTTCCTCACCCCAGCTAAAACACTAGGAAGTGGTGAAAGGTCTTAGGGAACTGTTTCATGTAATTTTGAACTTCAAAACGTGCCTAATTATTAGCTTTTATTTAACTTGCCTTGAACATATTAAGTTAGTATGTATTGGTCAAAGCTTGCAACTGAATTTCAAACCAGTTCCCCCAAACTGATTGAGCTGAAATATTGCACACACTTTTGGTTCTGGTGACCATACATTTATATCAGATATAACTTGATCCTGCAGCCAGGATAGCCTCCTCACGAGAGAATCCCTCAACGGTTAATAGCACGGACACGATACTTAGCATTCACGTTCAATGTTGATTGATAAACGAAATTTATTTAAATTTCATTTTGATAAAATCTTGTAAATTTAAGTTTTTAACCGACTTCCAAAAAGAGGAGGTTATCAGTTCGACTGTTTTTTTTTTTGTTTTTTGTGAAAAAACAAAACTTAAAATCTTGTATATTTTAAGTTTTATTTTAATGATTTCATTTTGATTTCGATATCAAGATAAAAGAAGTAACTATAGGGGCATCACAATAGCCTTTAAAAATCAAAGCCTAATCTGGGATGAGAAGCTTATGACACTGTAGCTGAATAGAAGTCCTGAAATCCTGGTCTGGAAGTGCGCTAATTTTCCCTATAACACAATCATAGCTACTCCATGTATAAATGATAGAGTTACCTGCGCCATAGCTTTGGTGCTACTATTGTTTATCTATCGCGATAAATTTTACCATCTACGCTACAACTGCCAGTGACGGCGCAATTAATGGCAAGGTTTTTATACTGTTGATGAACCTTTGTAGTCTCAACGCAATGTTAGAAAGAACGGTACACTTTAATTAGCTTAATTAGCTACTATATAAGGTGATTCGAAGATAAACAGTTCGTATGACGTAATTGTTGTTGTTATTGCGCTTCTGTTCACTCGGCCTAGAATGTGTGAATGTAATGGGAGGTTTTTCTTTTAGAAAGGTGATAATCACGACATATGTACTTGAGTTTGGAATTGATCTCTAGTCCTACATGTCGTTGCGGCGTAGGGACGTGTATGGCTATCCACTATCTCAGATTTTGGCCTAAAATGAGAAATACTCACAGTTACCAACAGGAAAAATATCTATGTACTCTGCACCCACGTAGACCCAGGATAGACTCAACTACGGGCGCGGTGATAAATTCGTAAAAAGATAGAAATTAGATAATTTGGGGCATATGACAGATTTTTTCCTCTTACTAAGACTTCTGCACCGTTAGAAAAACATTACAGCAGATAACAGCCCACCCTCTCTAAAATCAAAAGCGTAACAGCAAGTAACGTGTGATAAGATAACAATGTATCAGCTGATTGCCCTTGTGTACCGGCTGTTGAAGGAAATTATTTGTTATTGTAGTTCATTATCATCATATCAGCGCATGAACGTTACAAACATTTATTACAGGCCTTCTCCCTGTTTGAGGTAACTGGCAATATTTCCGGGATTGCCGGTATGTACCTACCTAGGTTTTCCACAGCGCTGTTGGGATAGGCTTCCAGTCCAACCCGATGCAGCTGAATACCAGTAATTTATTTGGAGTGAATGAAAAATCAAGGCATGGAGGGGACTGGATATGTAAAGGATGGACACAAATTCCGACCTTGGCTAGTGTTGCATAACCTTGGATCGACCCGTGTGGCTGTTATTAATTACAAGTCACGAGCCCCTCTAATTTCTGGGACTGCACATAAACTTTAAAGGATTTCGGACGCACATCATCGTGGAGAATAGTAGAGAAGAAAAGAGGCATTCACCCATCAGCGGTTTATTCCTGGCTATATTGTTGACGACATATCCTCCAAGTTTCTACTACCAGCTTTTAAAATTACCCAGAAAAGGAGAAACAAAATGAAATAGGAACTATTCGCGCTTCTGCGCATCAACTCGCAACAAAGGCCATCCGATGCGTAGTGCGTAGGCAACGGAACTCCGTGCAAAAATACAAAGCAACAGTTTGTTTACATCAGTGAATGAACAAGGCAAGACCAAGGCATATGCTCTGCTGATATAGAAATGAATATTACTGCACTGGCCTTGATTGGGAACGCGTAAGAAAATCATTTGAGTCGAAAGTCGTTCAGTGCTGATCATAGGTCAAGTATTGCCAGGACAGGGACTGCTTAGCCGGCATCCAGTGGATTCACACGACTTTCATCAGTTCAGAGGACCACCTGGTTTAGAGAGAGTGGGACCAAAATTGCGCACATTGTACGCAACTTATATTATCTTTACGTAAACCTTAGCTTGAGTTAGCTCATTCAGCTAAACAAGCCATCTAAAAGTTGGAAAGATATATCCTCACAATAAGGCGAAAGGTCAATCCTATTCCTATCATCAATCCCATCATCAATTTATTAATATTATAAAGAAAAATAAGACGTCTACGTGTTCAATTGAAACGGCAAACGTACATAACATATAGGCACCTACTACACGTTGCTATGTTTGCAGTTCACGTGCCACGAACAGTAAACACAATCGTTTACGGACATCACAATAAACAATACAATTAATCATTGCACTAGTAAACACACAAATTAGTTAGCAAACAAATATGAGATCACGCGTTGACCTATGAGTGGTCGACAGTTTGTGTGCGTGTTGTTTTACATTTTAAATAGGCCTTGAAATGGCGAAAGCAAAATTTTGGATGTAGGTTTCCTAAAAACTTATTTCTAATAGGCAATTTGTAGGCGAGCCTGCTACAGGACTGTCTGGAAGACCAGTGGATCGGCGCAGAACAGAAACATGGCGTTAGAGGGGGGTGGTTTTGCCCTGTAGTTTGGTAAAGAGAAGGGGGATGACGATAAAAGACGTAGTAGGTATATTGTTATTGCACTCAAGGACTGTCAAGGAGTTGGAACCGGTAGGAGCATAACATGTTAGGAGATTTGACGCTTCCTATTGTTCCTTTTCTATTCTCATCGTCTATCATATCCTTAAATGAGAAACTAGTCACCTATTCCTATCAATTTCAAAAAGCTACCTGCAAAAACCATAACAACGTTCAACTCCTATCTGTATGAACGTCATGTTTTGAAATATTAACAGAGCCAGACTATGATGATCTCACAGTGTTTACTAGCCGGAACCGTTGCAGCAGCTACGCATTTGCGTCTCGTGGACCTGGGATTTTCTTATGATGCCATAGCAGGGGCCAGGGGTTTAAGACCGGTGATAAGTATAACTAACGGTTTAACGGTTCAAATAGACTAAGGTCAAGTCACGGTTGGGAGGCCCCAGTATTTATCAGCGCCGGAATCATGACTCAATTGACCAAAGGTATATGAATTGTACTAGTTTTCGTCCCAGCATTAAAATCTTGTCGTCAGAGAAAGAACCGAGTTCGCCGCCCCTACGACGTAGTCACGATTAAAAATCGAGAATTGGGGCGAGATTCGAGAAACCTGTGGACTGCGGTAGGCTGAGTTGATTGATCGCTTCATACGATCGAGTAACCGTGAGGCCCCGAGGCTAGACCGCATGCTACGTCACAAGTGCAAAAACCGTAAAAATACCACAACACATCGGACGAACCGCGTCAATGTAGTCTGCTAAAATACTAATAAAAAAATCCCCGTAACGTAAACGTAGAGCAAACTAATGACTAATCATGACAATGATAATGATATCAGCATTTTTCTGTAACCTCGATGAGCGCAAAATGAAACAAACCACTCATGACTCGATCTAAAAATCAAAACAAGCGGTGCCCCTAACAACCCTACAATCGTAACGTGTGAAAAGGGCCGGCACTCGCTTCCGACGAGCTCGTATTAAGATTAATGATTGTATTCGTATGTTTACCCACAGCATCACAATATTACCGGGGGTCAACGACTCCGGCTCTTACGTACGCGCCTAAATTTCCATAGTACATGATCGTGCTTTGGCTTTTTTATGGCATGTTCGCAGTCGCTTATTATTGTCTGTATATTATATATGCGAAATAAGTTATTAGGATTTTGTTCTAATGTTTGTTTATTGTCTAGCTAGCGGCGCCCGCGGCTCCGCCCGTGCCGTGCTAGGCGGCTACGGCGCAATAGATTGAGAATTACGTTTCCTACGCAGTTCTATCGTTCACATTCGTGTTTTAGATTGTGTTCACTTTTAGGGTGCTACAATCAATGTTTTATGATTATTACTCTACCGTTTAGTACACACTCCAATATTTGGCTGAGTAGGTAATAGGAATATAAATTAAAAAGAAAATTCACGAACCATCCAAAAAGAAAAGCCAAGGTTTTATAAAACCATTATGTAAGAATTGGAAAAATGATCAATTTTATTGAACTCACAAAGTCCATTTCATGATAGCATTACATATTTTTTTTTTTTATGTGACAGGAGTCCTAAGTAACGGAAACTAACAAATTATTTGTCTTCTGAAATCTTCTGACTTGAGAACTTCTGATACATTTAAGAATTATTAATTAAAACTACATAAGTCGTATTTATTCCGTAAATATGTTTTTAAAAAACACTCAAAGGACACCAAAGTTGAACCACCAACAAATATCTACCAACCTCTTCTGGTTGGTAGATATTTGTTGGTGGTTCAACTACACAATTGAACAATTCAGATAAAGTATGTGATACATAAATCAACAGAAATAAAAGATAGTTATGGATAACCTACTGCTGCGGTTGCTTGGTGGACTATAGCCTTTGTCACAGAGATGATTATTGTCTAATGAGTGGGAATTTTATAAGCTGCTTATGTGCTAGGCTGCAACAGATTCCTTTCTGGCTGTTTTCAAGTGTAATATAAACAAGTGTCAGAAATTATTTCCTAAGGTCAGTAAAAAAATTATGAAAATTCTCCAATCTATAATAATTCAATTAAAAGTTCATACCTTATTAATACTAATTCAATTACTAGAGCTATAGAATCAAGTAATATCAGGAAAATTTAAATAATGTCACACATAGTTTGATCATTCAATGAGCTAGGAATTTCATTCATAAGCATGGACCATTAATTTACCTACAAAATACTGTTGTGATTGCAGATCTAAATTTTCCATTTTGGCACATGAAGTAGCTACTTGTGAATGAAAAATTTGAATTAACTTTTATTCACGGGGGAATTTGTTCTGCCACTTCTACTCCCCAACTAAAACATTAAGAAGTGGCATTGGGGGGTCAGCATTATGCAATTTTGATGTTCAAGAAGTATTGTTAGCCTGATTTGAATAAAAGCTTTTGAATTGGATATTCAGTAACTTCTAGAAAAAAAATAATTTAGTGACTTAAGTATTTAGCACACCAATTTCCATCATGAGAAAACCGGGTGATGTTATTCACTCTGATGGTATTTATTTAAGTCTTTAGTTAAATTTTAATACACATGCTAACAAAAAAGGAAATATTTGTAGATTCTCATTCAAACAGAATTTAAGTACATACTTACTCTAATGATGGGAATGACTTTGAGCCAATATTTTCATAATATATTAATGTTTTTGTATATTTAACTATGAAATCTTTCTACGGTTGTGTGTTGAATTAAATCAACATAACTGCGAGATTATTTAAACTTTTAACAATTAATGTACAATCTTACAATCATTAGTTTAGGCAAATACTTACCATCTTGTATTTGCATGAACAGATAAACAACATCATTTTATTGGAACACAAAGTAATTGGAAACTTATTTGTGTTACTAAAGTATTTGAAAACAAGAAATATTAGTATGGTTAAAATTTGGCCAAGCAGCTCCATAATAAATAGTGAATGTGTACGAAGCCTTACACTTGAACATGACATTGTTACCTACATAACCTTAAACAATCCAGCATGTACTCATGTTTTGGTAAACACTGTGGGAAAGTTCAATAGAAAAGTGTTGGCACTTACGTATGGGGTGTAGCAGCTCGTCACTGGCGTCCTCAGTGCGGTGCTGCTTCAGGATGGCCGTCAGCCAGGCGTGCAGCTCCTGCTCGTTGTCCGCCACCACGCAGAACTGCTCCTCACGCGTGAACAGCGCAATGACGTGCTTCTGCTTGAGGTCCAGCCTCCGCATGATGTTGTAGCAGCTCTTGAGCGGCAGCACGCGGCGCGCTGCCACCCCCGCGCGGAACTTCTTCTCCGACTCATAATACTCCAGCCGCGCCGAGCACTCTGGCGTCTCCGCGCGCAACACGAAGTACTTCTTCTTCATCGTCTTCAGCTTCCGCAGTTGCCCTTGGCGCACCACGGCGCCCGCGCCCCCGCCTCCCGTCGCCGACATCACTCCTGCATCCCAGTCCCGCACCTAACGACTCTGGCACATGCCAAGCGATAACCTTGAAGTTGTTTACACCAATGATGAAAGTCACCCTAATAAACGACGAATAGTAAAACACCGTCGACGGACACGCGCCACGACTAAAAATACTTAAAATAATCACCATATAGTGCGTAAATAGTACCTCGTTATGATAAATCGAACGGCGTTAACGAATCCGACGTAGTACCATAAGAATTTTATTCCGTGGGTAGAGCCGCGGCGATTCCTCACTAACACGATAACACTAATGTTAAAAATCTTATCTTTGCGAAATAATCATAATACATCAACAACAAACACTATTTCAATCCATAATTTGGTACGCTCGCTGTTACACTCGGTCATTCACAGACACTCGAGTTTAGAAAGAGATAAAATCATTCATAGTAAACGTAATTCGCACCGCACGCCCTTCCGTAGGTACGCAGGGCATGGAAGTCATGCCGTGGTCATGCCTCGCGACATCAAAACATTCGATTTTCACGTTATCACTCACTGCTAAAACACACCACTGTTTTGCAAACCGTTACAAATGATATACGAGGAAATGTTTTTGTGTTTGACCACTTAATTTATAAAAAAACACGTATTTGCGCCTCGTTTTTTATTGGTTCTTCACTATTGCGTGTCATTTATTTGTACGACGAAATAGTACTCCATCTAACTATGTATACGGCGTGTTATCTTTATATGTTTGTCGCGTAACCACTAACCAATCATAGCGCAGTATTCCACTACGGAATACAACATGTTCTATATCGTCTAATAGATTGTCTGTGCTATTTTGTTATTAGCCAATCATAGTCAACGATTCCCGAGCTGTAGCATCGATTGTGATGAGACCGTATACTGCAAAAGTATAGACGATTGTAGTACATTGAATACTTCCTAGCAAACGGTCTCCCGCGTTTTTTAAAAAACACGCAATCTATAACTTACATCTAATAAAATAGGTACCAAAAATGATTCCAGAGTAAAAAATAAGAATTATTTACGAAAAATCAACTCAAGCAATAATTTTATAAGTTATGATCGTCGATATTTTAAGACAGTAACATATAATAATTTAACAGTAGTTACATTTATTTGTGATCAAATTGTGCGATATTCAAGTTTAGAAGGAGTTACATTTTACCTTTTTGTCCATTTTTGGCTCACAAACACAAGGTTTTTCAATAGCCTTTTTGTTATTTATGTGAAGCAAGGAACTTATATACTAGTTCCTTGATGTGAAGTTGATTTTGGAATTTTTAGTTATGCTATTATTCTTATTAAACTACAAACATTTTAACCTGGAACGTCTTAATTGACAGTTCCGATGACATTTATTCAAATGTTTGGATACACAGACCGACAACATTATTATCTGTGTTGTAAACATTTTTTTGGAATAATTTAAGTAATAAAAGTATTGCTACAAAATTTTTGGTATCTCAATATTTTGTCATTATATTTATTTTGATTGTATCTGTTTATTTTGCCCGTAATTTCACTGCTAATGGAGTTTTCTGTAAACCGTATGCTATCTATCCGATTATTGCTGGTGACACTGGTTCAATATGTCCGTCGACGTCCGTCATTCATTCATTCATTTGCCTTGCTAAAAAAGGTATAGAAACGAGAAATGTTGGCAAATTAGTGACGATAATACGTGTTATCTTTCTTGTTCAAGTTATTATTGCTTTTGTTTTACACAAATACTCGTGAATCGGGACGCGCATTGTTGATTATGTGCCGCTTTGGTAATACTCAATATGTTTACATTGTGAAATAAGTTCGTAGACAGTTCTGTCGCCGTGAAAACCATATTCATAGCGAAAGGAGAGTTTTTTTTGTTGCGTTTGCTGTGTTTGATAAGTGATTTGGATGTGCGGCGACGTTGATACTTGATAGACCGTGTCTGTGTACTGTTAGTCGATAATTGTGTTGTGTGGTGTGAAGGTGTTCCATGTTTCGTTTGTCGTGTGCAATCGCAACAGTCCCCGCTTTGCGGTGCAGTTTTGTAATAGTCATTAGAGCGTAGAAAATATGTCAAGTGGATTGACCCCAGTAAATATTCTAATTTTACAGTAATCTCGATTATTAAGCAATGCTGCTTATCTGTTTATAATTATGCTATTGTAACATACCTTATAACTTGTATATGTTACACAGGGCCCAAAGTATAGCTGCGAAGTGGAACAATGGATGTAAAATTCTAATCAATAAGGTAATAATGAATGATTTGTTTTTACTGACTTCTTATTGTATTGAGTGGGCAAGGACACTAACAATAACAGAATGAATATCTATAAAAATTGATTGTCTGTCACAAAGTTAATGAGAAAAAAAGGTTTGAGTTGTTATGCTTAGTATGTACACAACAATTCAGGAAGTAAATGAAAGAGTTAAAAGCTAAAAATAATTATTATACAATGGTAAATACCTAACGACAATTGATTTCCTTTTATGATTATTTTCATTCATAATGTCCTGTATCTATCAGTACTATAGGATAATTCTGTTAGTTAGTTAGCTTGATTGCGGACAATGTTTCTCATATTCATAAAAATACTGGTGAAAGTTAGTCACTGGTTAGAAGAATACCATCTTTGATTGGTTTCAACTCCAAACAGAAGCTTCTAATAGTTGTTAAATGACCCGAAGTTCAAAGTGATTGCTCAGTGCTCCTTTACACTTAGTTGTTTTCTATAGTGTGAGAAATTGTGTCAAGCCATTAGTGTGACTGCTTTTAAACAAAACCATCCAAGGCCAATAGCAAATATCCCCTGTTGTTGTGATTGCTTACAGCTATATCAAGGTCTACTATGCTGTCGTCATAAACAAGGGGGTATCTGCAGTAAAATATAAAGATAAATATGCCTCATGAAACAAAAATGTGTAATGTAGATACTCTTTTTACTTATGACAGAAATATGGATGTTTCTGGAAAAATCACCACAAACTTTGATAACTAAGTAGGTCTACATGACACAGTCTCGGGCAAGTTGTTGTGAACTTTCACAGGTAGAGAGTTCAACAGAATTGTGGAACATACTCACAGTTACAATTATTGTACCTACCATTTATTTTGACAGTCCAACAATATCAGCTCTAAATGTATTTTGGCCAATATCAATACCAATATCAAAATTAAATGATGTGCACTTTTTCATAGACCTCCCCGAAGAATTGTCATATCAGTCAGCTTTTGAAATGACCTAT
Source organism: Noctua janthe (assembly GCA_910589295.1). Classification (NCBI taxonomy): domain Eukaryota; kingdom Metazoa; phylum Arthropoda; class Insecta; order Lepidoptera; family Noctuidae; genus Noctua; species Noctua janthe. The sequence goes on from OU342571.1 coordinate 1,260,178, forward strand.
TGAAATAGTGTCCAAGATGCATTGAGGCTTCATAAGTAGTAATAATTGTGTGCTAGAATAAGTAATTTTTTATTGTTTTGTTATCCATTTAATCTCTATTCTATTTTATATTTATGTTTATTTTCAGATATATTATGGCATCTGGGACATCATCTTTAGAGAGTAATGGCAGTAATGGTGGGTATTATTTTAACTTGTTATGAATGATCTTCCGTTTTCAGCAACTTCACAACATTCGAGTTTTTTTTTTGTTTTTTAAACTTTACCCCACACTAGGAATTTCTCCTGTATAGTGGGTGCGTTTAAAACATTTATACCCACATGCACAAACAGCCAGACCAGGAACAACTACCTGTAGGTCTGGTCATACGAATATTAATTCCGAGCGGGGATGAAACCTGCTCCACGCAATGCAGCAGGCAATCGCTCAGCCGCTGTGCCAACCGTGTCGTCAAGTCAGTTTAAAATGTTACATGCAATTATATTTTGCTAGGCTTTCATTACAAAATAGCCTATTTAAAAGAAACACTTTCAACATGCAAATAACATATCTGTAAAAGAAGAATAATAGTTCCAACTATTATTCTTTCTCTTTGAGTATTTTTTTTTTAAACATTGTGTTCTGTTTATTATATTATCTGGTCCTGTAGTGGTCTATGGCTATATATATTCTTTAAAGAGACCAGTAAACTTACAGTAGATTTTCATTATGTAATTGATACTTTTACAGAATATTTATACAGGCTGGAAGGGACATCCATCATGTATGAAAGAGCAGATTTAAAAAAGGAAAAACCGATAAAAAAATCCTATGGGGGAATCCCCATAGGAATTTTTTATCGGTTTTTCTTTTTCGGAATGAATTATTGAACATGTGGTAATCGTTGGTGCGTTGATATCCCTCGCACTGTGTTTAACGGTCTATGACTTTCATGGAATTTTGAACAGATTTATTAAAGGTTTATCTCATAGGTAGATGCAGTAGATAGCGCTTGAAAAATACACTAGTTATCAATCGTAAGGTTTGTGATTAGGGCAGGCCCTCAGAAACCTCAAAGATAAGTAACAGATAATCTTGTGATACATTCAATTGTCTAATCTACATCTATGTACTATAGTCTTGGTATTTGATTAACAACAAATATGTCAAGTAACAAAACTACACAATAACATGTGTTTTTCCACACTTTGGTGTAATTCCTCTATGAAGAATTTGCTATAAATTGTTCAGTTGTTCTTTCCTTAAGATTTATTGATGATTCAATGGGTTCAGAATGTCCACTAGAATTCTATCTACAGTACAAAGTACACATCTAGTATTTCTGCAGCATATTTATTTCTACTTTTTTTATATAACTACTACTTACAATTTAAACAATGAACAACTACAAGTCCCAAGTGTTTTGGTTCATTAAAGTTTCGTACATTTTATTTTGCGACCGCCTCCCTAGTCAAAGCTCCCTCCGCACTACCTCCATCCACCATCAAAAGAAAAACACATTTTTCAATGGTATTCATTTCTGTATGTTGGCCAAAAACTTGTGTTTTAAAACTAGATAAGGTTGGTATTTCCTATAAGACTAGCCTGAGAAGAAACACGAAAATAAACTCGGAGGTTACAGTATCTTTTAACGGCATAAAAACTCTGACACCAGGTTAGGCACTAACCACATAATATAGAAGGAGAGTCCATTCACACATGTAGATTACTGTATTTTGACTTCAAAGGGTGGTGTTCAGTCCAAATTTGTTGTTCCAGAATCAATATCCCACAATTACGTGAGCACCGAGCGCCACACCACCGCTCAGCTGCCGACCATCCCGATCCCGATCGAGTACGACGTGCTGAGCTCGAACCAATGCTACGAGAAACAGAACTACACGGTCAAGTCGCACGGCGCGCACGTCATGAGCGGCCCCTACGAGCCGCTGCAGTATGACGTTATCAGGTATGCTTGTGGACTACCAAGAAGGACGACGTGTAATGTACTAAATATGTACATTTATGGGAGGCCCATAGTCGGAAACCCCTCTACTTTGTTTATTTGGCTTCCTGTCCTAATCAAATCAAACCAAAAATGATTTATTCAAATGAGACTAAGAACCAGCACTTTTTGATGGTAAAAATATAAGACAGTCTCCCAAGACCGCCACCACTTCCTAGTGTTCAAGCTGGGGCGAAGAAGAAACGAAACTCCCCTGCAACTCACCTGTGTGTTCTCTAGTACACATTGCGTAAAAGATAAGCCCACAATTGTATCCTTAAATTAACAATTTACTCTTCCTATCCAACAGTAAACAGACCAACGAGAGTTTGAAGCAGCAATGCGAGAAGGCGCTGCATGATCTCAATCAATTGCGGCGACAGCATACGGAGACGTCGCGGCGGTGTGAGCATGTTATGAAAGTGAGTTATCTTAATTTTTGTACCAGGTAGGCCCTGCTGTAATCTCTTATAGTAGTGAGTGTGCGACAGAGATGACATTCTACAAAGCCGAACTTTTTCTGAATCTAGAATCTGCCTTGTTTATATCTCGGTATTGTTGTACCTTACCTTGTAAAATTCATCAGAATTTCTATACTATAATAATTGGTGTCTTACTTGGAATTACAAACATTTTATGAATAGGCCTTTGTCTTAACGTAATCCTCCAACTGCTTTAACTACTACTAATAAAAACAATAACTATTGTATCAGGAGTTAGAGTACTTCCGTGGGCAGCACAGAGCAGCTATGAACCAGTTGGATGTGTCCGCGCAAGAGGCCAGCAGTCTGCGCGGCAAGTACGGCGACCTGCTCAACGACAACCAGCGGTAAGCGCTGCACTTTTTAAGACCTGTGTGTAGACCTGGCAGACCACGGTGGACACAGCGCGAAAAGACGATGAGCTTACTGCAGTTTAGCAAATATTAAACTTGCCTACTGTGGAATAAAGTCGAAAATTAGAAAGACGCTTCTGGGCATGCCCCCGACCCGCCCTGGCAATTGTCCTCCGGTACATCATTTAAAGACCGGAGAGTATAATTTCTGTTGATGTAAACAACACCCTGCATGTGAGTAGGTGAAAGTTAATCTAATGTGGATGCCTTAAAATACATTTCTCCTATCCCTCAGCTTGGAGCGCGAGGTGCAGCATTTGCAACAGACCGGCAACCCCGAGGGCAGCTCGGATGCCTTGGTACACACGCTGAGGAACTATGAGGCGCTCAAGGAAGAACTTGACTGTTTTCAAAAGAGGTTAGTGTTTATTTTTTATATAAATCTGAAAAGACATGATCTTGTTAAAGCAACATCAACCTTACCTAAACGAAAATTTACTGTCATTTTGGAATTCTTTTCAGCGGTTGCAATCTTTAGCAACACTCATAAAGATCACTCTGAATTTGACAGTGATGGAGGTAAAGTAGCTGTAAAGGAACTGTTCTGATTAATGATTTCGCGTGAGGTAATTTCCGAATTTAAACCATTTCTGGGAATAAATTGAAAGTCCATGTTAACAGTTTGATCCAGCCTAATGACAATAATTGGAAAGGAAATACGATACAATAAATAAATCTTGATCATTTTGTTATAGATACGACGACCTAATAGAAACACACAACACAACGTTAGAAAAACTACGAAACGTTCAAGAAGAGAACAGCAGACTGAAAACACAATGCCACGACTTGACGCAAGAGAGAAATGCTGTTGTAAGTATATTAGCTATTTGTTTATAACTGTTCAATGCGATTTTAACAAACACCATTTTGCAAATGATTGTGATTTGAGATTTTGAGTGTACAATCAAAGAAAACCGACATTTTGTTTTTATTTCCTCATTCTTAATATTTAATAATGTGAAGTTTCATGTCAAAGAGTTAAACAGCAGATCACCTCCCCTACATTTTGTTCCTTCGAGCCGGATGATCCAAGGATATCGCAATCTGTCATACTATTATACGACATTTCGCTTGACATTGCGATAATTTTAATTTTTGGTGTGCATATTTGTTTACGTACATACTGGGTCATTAGAATAGATGTATATGTCGGATCATCCCGCACAGATCCGCGAGCGCAACGCGCTGAAGCAGCAGGTGGCGCACGTGCTGCGGCAGTGGGAGGGCGGCGCGCGCGAGCGGGCAGACGTCAAGCGCCTCACGGACGAGCGCAACGCCGCCATGGCCGAGTACACGCTCATCATGAGCGAGAGGTAACAACTTCCTGTCCCATAAAACATCTCACACACCCTACACCTATCGCCCCTTTTACACCCCACATACACAGATACCACAGACTGGTAGAAACTTCAAATTTTACTAAATTCCAGCCCACAAAAAAGTTTTTGTAGCAAGGATTTTGTTTGTAGTACTTGTGACTAGTTGCTTAAACCTAATTTTCCAAAAACCACCATAAACATAAAATCTGCCCCTACAACAAATTAACTAATTTAAAATTTACAACTCATTTGATTTTGGCCCACACGGACACATTTCGCATTGTGTAGCACTCCTGAGTCCCGCAAAAAGAAGATCTAAGTCCCAAAAATGTGATTCTGTGTTCATTATGTATTCTGTATCATCAGGGACACAGTACACAAGGAGATGGAGAAGCTATCGGACGATCTCCAGGCAGCGTTGAAACGTGTCGCCGCGCTGGAGTCCGCGTTACAAGCCTCCAGAGAGGAACAGAGAGCCACCGCCCTACAGGTAAGCTACTCTTAATATTCACGAAAAGGTAAAATAGAGGCCTAGTTTCTATGTATTGTGGTATTTAATTGCGGTATAAGCAAATAAGTGGGCTACCCGCCCACTTATTTGTTGTTCCCGAGTTGTCCTATAGATGCTATAAAGTTTGAAAATAATTTTAATTGGTAGTTTGAGCCTTGTGACTCCAGATAAAACACTTGACGATTTTAAAGTTGATCTTTTATTTTGATATGTGGTTGACTGCTTGGACAAAATATTTTGATATGGAGAAATGGTTGCAATCACATAACCACATCTTTGCGAAGCCTTAAAAATCTACCAAAATGCCTCTTGCTTTATTAAACGCTTACGCTTATTTTTTTTTATCGAATTTATCATTATAGGCGGAGAGTCTACGTCGCGAGATCGAGTCGGCACTGGTGGACCGGGACCGGGCGATCAAAGAGTGTACTGATCTCAAGACGCCACAGAACTCCTCCACACTAGGGAAGTCCAGGTAATTAAACATTAATATTTCTTATGTTGGCCTTTTATTCCGGAGAGTAGTTGTCGCTAATCACTATCAAATTAGACTGTAATAATTGACCAAAGTTGAGTCATAACCAAAACTTCTTTTATACATGAGACCCTGGTTCTATCGGTATTTGTTTTAAATGGTTCATTTTGTTTGTCAGACAAGACACATCGGCGTACCACCACTTGGGCCTAGCAAGTGGTGTGGGCAATGACGGATTCCTCAACGGACAACACTCCAATGACCCATCATTGGATAAGTTGCAAGGTAACCAGGCTTTCAAGAATATTAGCACTCTTAAGTCATAAAGCCTCGTTTACGCAGAAAGTTTCTGATCTTTCAAGAACCGAGAATAATCATGGGAGGGTGAGAATCACAGACCACACTTAGACTTTACTAAGTATAAGTATAGTAAGCGTTTTATAAACAGTCGCTTGCTTGCGACAGCCACTAAGCGATTTAACATACTCAACCGAATCGATCATCGGGCGATCACGCGACCGTCACGTTCAGTTTGGACTACATAGATTTTCTATTGCAATATGACCTTCATAATACCTTCCATCTTTTACCAGGTTTAGTGGGCATGGTTGTAGACGCCGTGGACAAGGAGCGCGTAGACAACCTGGAGCAAGCCAACCAGGAGCTGGAGCGTCTGCGCAAGCAGATCGACCGGCTGCAGGCCGAGCTCAACGACGCGCAGAGAGAGGCCGAGGCATGTAGTGGATAGGAAAAAGAAATACATATTCGTGTGTAATAGTGCTATAACTGTACAGTTTTGGGACTATGAAACATACTTATCCAGGAACGTTCTTATGGCGAGAAATTACAAGACAATCGGACCGTGTTACCTCAAAAACTGTTTGTCTAAAAATAACGTTGTTTGTATTTCAGGTATCGAAACGACGAAGAGACTGGGCTTTCTCAGAAAGAGACAAATTGTTGCAAGAGCGAGAGAGCGTCAAGGCACTCTGCAATCGACTGAGAAAGGTACATACGCCATAATTGAAGTGAAAAACCCTACGAAATTAACTGAGACTCATTGCCTTTTGATTTTTGCTTAATTTCTGGCACTTATCGAATCGAATCATTCCCATCGATAATGTTCGTATCCTTTTCACGATATTTATCATATTTACTTCGTTTTAGGAGCGCGACCAAATGGTAGGCGAGTTAGCGGACGCGCGTCGGCACGGCAACAAGAAGGAAGGCAAAGAGAAGCGCAACACCATGGCCGACGACGACGAACGGAAGGACTGTCGGAGACACGCGCATTCTAGGGATTCTGCTGTTGATGCTGATGTGCAGGTAAGCTTAGCGACTTTAAACTGTATCACCTAGATTTGCCCATGTTTCGTTGCGTTCTGTTGGACATAAGTTCCCAAAAATTCGTGTTATCAGCGCACTCATTGAGTGAACTGGTCCGACCGACTTGTGTGGGTTCATTTGGTATGATGGCCCAAAATTAGTTATTCAAGATGATGTTATATTTCTGCTTTTAGGCCCGCCCCTTTCACATTTGTCATCCCGCCCCGTTTTAACATTTCCCGCCCTACTGAATATTTGTTTAAAACATTCCTCGCTAATTGATTGTGTTGTGTTTCATGTATTAATTCGCGTTTTAAGGCGTAAATTATTACCATCTCATCTGTATTTTTATTGACATCTAACACATCAGTATGATTGATAATAATGTGTTATTTTCTTCAGGACTTTGAATGGGAGATAATCGACGTGGAGCTTTCAGGCCTAAACAAAGACGGCGAGTTAGGCTTCGAACTGGCGGGCGGACGCGAAGAGCCCTATTATCCTAACGACTGCAGTATCTATGTGACAGCTGTGAAGAAGGGATCCATCGCTGATGGGAAGATCAAGTAAGTAGAATGGGGTATTGTAACGGTTGTTTTGTTGATAGTATTTTTAATCAATCAATCAATCTTTATTTGTGAACACAGGTATTGCAATGTAGGTCTTATGTTTGACAATTTAGTTGAGCTCTATGTCCTACCAATGAAATTGGTGTACAAATTAAACAAAAGTTGGAAGAAGGCGGGGCCTATTCCATTTTCATAATCTTATATTCAAATGGGCCCCGTCTAGTTTTAACTTTTCTTTAATTTAAAATGTGCTTGTTACATGTTTTTTCGTTTTTTCAGTCGGTTTTTTAGTTTATTTCAACTTTTTATTATACAGTGGCACTGAATTTAGTAGAAATCTTTATTTGGAAAACGTTAAGTGAGTCAGACAAAAACAATCCTTCTAATTATAATCTTAATTTTCGGAATCTATCGGTTAACTTCATAGGCAATGTTTCAAGACTTACACACTAAACCTATTCTCCTCCCGCAGAGTATGCGATCGCGTGACGGAAGCGTGCGGCGTGTGCGTGTGGGCCAGCGGCCAGGCCGCCGCGGCAGCCCTGCGCGGAGCCCTGGCGCGCGCGCCGGCCGCGCTGCGCCTGCAGAGGGCCCGGGCCAGGACACTGCGGCTGCACCTGGCGGACGCCAGGGGCGTGGCGCTGCAGCACGGTGGCTACATACTTGTGCTACTCTCATAGTCCTCCAACCCGAAATAGGGCCACGACGGCCAATTCACGCAGAGACTACTCATAGATGCAGTTACACATGAGTTCTCTCTCTCTCTACGTACTCTCGTTGACCTCTAAACCAAATAGAATGGCATGGTCGCGTCAAATACCTAACATGAATCAAACATTGTTCACAGGTATTTTCATAAGCAAAATAGCGAACGGCAGTGCTGCTGCCAAAGAAGGCAACCTCTACGTCGGAGATCGCGTTGTCAGTGTAAGTAGACCACACCATAACATTTCACCTGCACACAACTTCAAACCTTGTAATCTTATCTGTCTTTGTAATCTACCTGAAACCAATTTCCGTACTTAAAGCCCATTTTTCACAAATTCAAGTCGTAACCTCATAATAGTAGCTATCAATTTCAATAATTTGTCAAAAATGTTGCCAAATTAGAAGATATTTCGAAAAATTAAAACGTGGATCAGAATGCGAACGTTATTTCAATTACCTACTTACATAGGAGTTGCCTCTCTGGCCTCATGATCATCTTTCACAAACTAAGATAAATCATCTAAATGCTACTTTATTTTCTAGATAAACAACGTATCACTGGAAGGCGTGAAGAACGTATCGGAAGCGATGGCGTTACTCAACGAGTGCCAGTACGAGTCTGTGGCTCTCACGCTGCTGAGACCGCTGTACACCTGCTGCAATAATACGAGAGACAGGTAAACTTACACACACTACCTACCCTGACCTATAGTTTGTAAAACTTGGGTTTCCTAAGATGACAGACACCTATAGTTTTTAAGCTTGGCTTCTTGGCTAATACAGCGGTGCCGTCATATCATGAAAGTGGTCTGACCTTTAATAGAAAAACAAAACACCATCGCTTTGTATGACAGCGGCATTTTCAGCAGAAGTATTTTTGATCGCTACATGACGGGACTCCTGCGCATCGCATTGTATTCGCGCATGTAGCAATGGTTCATAGAAAATGTTAAACAGTGATGTAGGTGAATTATTGAATAGTGGTGCGGCCCGACTGAATGTTCTTCAGCTTTTAGTTAGTGTGCATCGAGTAATCGTTAGGGGTGCTAAACATATATTCGGGCCAACCTTATTCACCCCTTTTCACAACTATGAGGCAATATTAAATGCACAGTTTGCCGACCGGCAGTGTCGAATAGTGCCGAGTCAAGTTAAAATGATTGTGTGTAACACGCCATGTTCAGTCAGTTTCAGTACCAGTATTTCCTTTTATTGTTTATTTGTTACTCAAGACCCGTGTCATTTTACCCTTGTTTACCAACATCTGAACTTTGTGATCATTTTTGCACGCATACAATGGCGGACGATATCCGTTACACAAATATCTTTGAGATAAAGGTAGACAACCAAGATAAATTGTAAGATACGTCTGTAGTATTATTGTATATGCGGTCGTGAGTAGGGGAAGTACTGCGGTATAATTTGAGTAGTTTATTTTTTATTTTTCCTGATTTTGTCCTTAATTTTGTAGCCTTGACTTCCTTGATAGGGCTTATCTGTTTTAAAGTAATTGAAGAGTACGTAGTTGGTGCTGACGTGTTGCAACACCTGCATTTGTTATTAGGTTATCGCATTTCTAATTCGATTTGAAGTGATTGAAGACGTAGTTTTTGTTGACGTGTTGCAACACCTGCATGTATTATTAGGTTGTCGCATTTCTAATTCGATTTAAAACTACACAATGTTTGGCGCACTTTTATTTGTAACAGGTAAGTTATTATATATTTATTTTACTATTTATGTAACAGGAAAATAATATTTGAGTACATAGGTACTGCTTATTTCTTAAGAAATTTCTGCTAGCAGACCTGCAAAAGGAGAAATGAAAAAGAATTAGACAATAGTGTGAGAAAAGGAAGAGAATAAGGTGTTATCTTTCCTATCCCTTTCTATTTTTGTTTCTGCCCGACATACCTAACAACTTTCCCCAAGAAACAAATTCTACTCGCATTTCTACTGTTGTATGGGTAGAATCACATCTTAGGAATTTCTGAAACCGTATCTACACCTCATAAAGCAGTATCATTTTAATCTTACTTTAGTGTGTGACAGAGATGAAGCTACCTGTCTTTGCTTCATGTATGTCTCACACTGAAGTAATATAAAACTAATAGTGCTTGGTAGTTGACTCCCAGATGACCAGATATCCAGCTTGCAGACATGCAGCTTATATCTTCTTGGCTATCATCATCATTATTATAGTCGAAAGTTGTCCACTGCTGGACATGGGATGGGACTTCTCCAAGCGTCCCCATTTCGACCAGTTCCGTGCTTGATTATATTACACATTAAAAGATACTAAACCACTGCATCTCTTATCAACAGGGTGTCAATGTACGACCACTCACGCTCGTACTCTGACAGTAAGATGGTGAACATCTGCTCTCAGACCGACGAGTCTTGGTGCCAGTTTGTACAGCCTCCCTCCGATACTAAGGTAAGCGTTAAAACTACATTATCATGACCACATCTCAGCTGGTAACCAGATAATAAATCGCGCGTTGTCGATTGCTCGGCTTAACACTTGACGAGACTCATCTGCTATGATTTATTATCGTCATATATAATGTCCAAACATGAACTAATTGAAATATCTGCTTTGAACGGTTGTAAGAAAGGCCATAATCGCCTACGTAACCAACGCATGGATGGTTGCTTATGAACAATAGGAACAATACCTGAAGACAGCCCACCTTTACTGAGGCCCATGGAAAAGAAAACAATGACTATTTTCTAGAAAGGTTCCTTTTGTTCGATTACTTGAGTAGTAGCAATATGTATAATTTACTTCTAGGTCCACATAGATCACGGTATGCCAGACTTCGACAGACGATACGTGTACCATGTCGCCGCGGGCAGTCAGGGGAAAATACCACAGGAGAGAGGTAACATTTGATAGCTTATTTAATGCAGCTTCTTCTTTTTGACTTGAATGATCGCTTTAATTGGTTTTTGCTGCTTTAGTTTAAAATATTTATGTCATTCTATGTCATGATGTTTAAAACCAACGATATTAGATCTAAATTGAAATCGATGTTTTTAAATAAATAATTATTTATTTCGTACCCATATTTAAATTAATAGCATCTACAAAAAATACTTTGGTACAATTTTTGAAACACAAAGTTCTTTCAGTTCCTGAAATACCGTCATGGAAATTGATTGTAAATAAAATTGGCATTCGCCATCAATTTGCGCACACTCTCCATCAATTTGCCATTTTATACAACTGTCAAAGAATAACAACTGAAATTAGGTTATACAGGCTATTTGAGTCAGTAATCAAATTGCTTAAAAAAAACTTGACTTCTGTCCCAACCCCACTACAAGGAAAACAAATATTACCAACACCAACAAATCGTACACACAATAAATAATCTTGCGATATAGTACCGTAACATGAAAACAAACTAGCCCCACTTGACGTATGTATCGAAACGATAAGATAATGGTAAGAATAGATAAGATATCGATCCATTGATGTTCGCAGGGACGTGGGACATGATCCGCGGGAAAATAGAGGCCGTCACCGGACGCAGCAAGTCGAAAGATAAACAGAATAAGGTAAGATAGTATTTATAAACTTTTTTTTTGTGCGCGAATTTCACGTCAATAATATAACAGAGCTGTTCTTTTCTGTGACTACGACTGCTCTGATTCTTGATAACTAGAGTAAATTGTAATTTTATTGTGCGCTTGTAAATGTATGCACGCCACAATTTTAACTTAGGTAACTTGGTACAGTGTAGAAAGGCCCCGAAAATTTAAAATATTACTTGCGGCCGTAGAGCGAAGCAAGAATTTCTGTCTATTTAATTTGACAGTTTCAACATTAAGTTAATATAAATAAAATAAAATAAAATACATTTATTTCGAGCAACCTTAACTCATATTGGAGTACACACAAATACAGACCACACACAAATGATAATAAAAACTAAAACAAAAATATACTAAAAATAAACATCAAGAGGACAACATCTAACCGGCCCTGCTGACGGCAACATGCCTATCACAACAGTGCCGTATGTAGACAGCATTGGTGCTGCCCCGCCCCCTACGCACCAGCGCCGCGCTCCTCTTGCGCAAGGTCGCGTAAAGCAATCAGTGCGCGCCGCAGCGAACATGGCTGAGGCGCTGCAGTAGCGAGGCAGCCCCAATACAGCCCTAAGTGCGTTGTTGAACTGGACGCGGAGGGCCCCGTACGCCGCCCACAGACCGCACGTGTAAAGGGACGTGCAGTACGCCCTGAAGAGCGTTATCTTCACTTCGCTCGAACAGCGCGCAGCGGCCCTCCGTTCCCGCTCCATGTCAGCATTGTCCTTGAGGTCGGTCGTAACTAAATGCCCTAAGTAAAATAAATATTCGATAGTTGATCTGATAACAGTGAAATTTCTAGTAAATCAAGTAGTATACTGTTGTTTTGTGCGGTATCTTAAAACAGTTATTGTGAAATCTGAAACGTCAAAGTAAATCAAGCATGCGCGTGCGTCATTCGATGACAATTTAAAAATATGATTGATTAGGCTGTTCAATTTTTTACTCATTGGTTCAAGATAACTACATTTTCGACAAGGTATAGTAATTTTTTTCTTGAAAATCTACGTTATTCCAAATAAGTAGTACGATTGAGTCTGAAAACGACGCGATGGTTCTACACCCAATTAGGTCAATCAATAAAAAAAACCTTAATTATAATAGTGCCCACTATTATAATTAAGGTTTTTTTTATTGATTCACCTCTGGCACACTTGTGTGTTATAAGCACCTGCATATTATTTATTACGGGAATGTCCGTGGTTCTGTGTTGTTTAAATCTTCTACCGATAGTCAATAAACCATTAAACTTCTAGAAGTTACTAAGATGTTGAAATTTGTACTCTCAGCTGTAAGCCGTGGGTTGAGATTCCAACAGATGCCTTCTAGTGTTCACACACAAACCGAAGATGTCTGACTACAAAGCAAATGCAAGTCTTTTCTTTCAGAGATGGAATGCTTGCATCCGTCTCATCCAATTTTCTGCGCAACTAAATTGAATATTAATTTCATGCATATGTGACGTCATAGTACCTATTATCGTAGAAAAGTAGTGTCATATCATATAGACGCATGTGTATTATTTGTACAGGTGCCTGAATCTGATGCCATCGCAGAGCTGGATTCCGTTATCGACAGTTATCATGGAAAAACAAGTGAGTAATAGTGGATTAATTACCTAGTAATTTTATAAGAAAGACATCGTATATTCAAATTGAAATAAGATTAAGATAATTCTTTATCTTAAAGCTGTAATTGAGGAAAGTTGTATTATGTCTAGATAAGCCATGTGCTTGATGAGACTTCTCATCGACAGAAATGATGAAATCTCATAAGAACTTTCGGCCTCTATTTACCCCCTTTAGTGGCGGATTTTCCAAAATTCCTTTGCTTGTAAACCTATGATTTACAAAAAAAACTTTTGTGCAAAGTACAATTAGTAAATAAATAAATTTTAGATTTTTTCTAAGTAGATTGTATTTTTTTTTTCAGTAAAAGAAACAAGCAGTGTACTAAAACGTTCACGGAGAAAGAACAAAGAGTCTCAGAGTGACTCTAAAAATGGCGGAACGTGGCCCAAAGCGAGGGCCAACTTCATACTAGACGAGAACTCAACTGGCACCATCGTACAACCACGCTCAAGGAAAGAGAGGCCACCTCTCTCCATCCTACTCAGTCCGCCCACAAAACTGCCCCCAGAACCTCAGAGGTCGAACACTAATCGAAACTCGAACCCCATACCTCTGGGACACGCCCCACTCACACAAGTCACCACCCCAGCTCGTCACTCCGTCTACAAGTCCATAGAGTCGTCCCCTGCCATCGAACACTTTCCCAAACCCGCCCCTTTAGCCATACACAACCCGTTCGCCTCCCCAAACAGCATGAACTTCGAGAAAATTCGTACTTTAGAGAAGGACAAGATGTCCATCAGCGACTACTCCGAACATGACGTCACTCCAAACAGACTAAGCTTAGTTCTAAATCCTTCCGACGACTCGTTGGACTACCAGCCAGTGACTCGCAACAGAACCAAAAGCCCGCACTCCTTAGACTACATGGTTAACAATAAGGGCCCAAGCTCTCTGGATTTCGTCACGAGGAAATCACCCAGTTCGCTAGACCACTCGATCAAGAATCACCCAGGAAAAGACTTACTAGAGCAATATTATTCGAATAAGAAATCATCCTCGCCGAAGACGGTGAACAAGTACCCTTCAGACAGCGACAGTTTTGGACCTGACAGTTTGAACAGCAACGCAAATTTTCCCATGACGGGCACGTTGCCGTCACAGTCGCGGCTCCAAGCATCTCAGTATTACAGAGGCCCTTTTGTGAATTCAAACCCTCACACTTCAAATAGGTACCCGCACCTCGCGAGTCCGACGAACATCCCACAGAGTCAGTCCGGCGAGAGCATCGGGACAAGCTACGACATGCACTCGTTCACGTCACACACGCACAACATGTCCGACCTGCAACCAGTCCCCCGCACCAACAGAGCAGGCGACTACCACCACACCTACGAAGGTGGAACATTTCCTCGTAAGAAAGAAAATCAGCGATTTCGTATCCCCTCGAACCCGAGCGTCACGTCAAAAAACTCAGCGGGAAAACTAAGCACAGGGTCCATAGAGAGAAGTTCTGAACGGAACTCTCCCATGCCGACATTTCACGTTGAAGTATTGTCACCAGGGCGAGGGGCGAAACAACTGACGCACAAAACTAGAAACTCCATGCCTGAATACTGTGGTTTAGGGTGGAATAAGCCTTTGCCGGGGGAGTTGAGACGAGTGCATATAGATAAGAGTCAACAGCCTCTTGGGATACAAATATACTGTCCACCAAGCAGTGGAGGTGTATTCGTATCTACTGTAAACGACAATTCTCTTGCCAGTCAAGTTGGTCTTCAAGTTGGCGACCAACTTTTAGAAGTGTGTGGTATTAATATGCGTTCAGCGACCTACACGCTCGCCGCTCGGGTTCTCCGACAGATCGGGAACTCGATCACAATGCTTGTGCAATACAGTCCTGAGAAATATAAGGATGAGGTCGAAGTTCCAGGAAGCTCCTCTTCCGGTGAAAGTTCGCATGACGAAGAAGTTTCTTTGTCAGGTTCACCGACGCCTAGAAATTCTCCTGGACCGCAGCAATCTATACGGTTAGAGCAGCCTGCGACCGAGGTGGCGACATTACGGCAGTCGCAGACGAACAAAGACTTGCCTAGATTTCTTCTCATAGAGATGAGGAACTGCTCGGACTTGGGTATTAGCTTGGTTGGTGGTAACGCCGTGGGTATATTTGTGCATAGCGTGCAAATAGAGTCGCCGGCGTATAACGCGGGGTTGAGGACCGGGGATCAGATCCTGGAGTACAATAATGTGGATCTGAGGAGAGCTACTGCTGAGCAAGCTGCCTTGGAGTTGGCTAAGCCAGCAGATAAGGTGAGATTCTTGTATATTATGTAAAAAATATCAACTTCGAGTTTTATGTCAAATTACTTAATTTTACTTTCAGATTTTCTAATTCGCAATCAAAATTATGTGGGCCCCGAATATGACTATTAGTTGGAGCTTTGCAACAAGCGATATTTTAATGTCGTTTTGCATTAGGATGCCTTTCATCCTTAAATGCTTGAAATAGTTTACAGTTTGTTTAAATATCCTTTAAGTCGGTTTAGGAACTGCCTATTTTTGTTTTAATTGGGTTTCTGTACATATTTAACAGAATTACTAAATCTATCTCCCCAGGTAAGCGTCCTAGTCCGCCACGACCTCCAGCAATACCACGACATAAAGGACAAGCCGGGCGACGCGTTCTACATCCGCGCCGGCTTCGACCGCTGCGCCAAGATCACCTCTATCGGCATGGACACCATCGACGAGTACTCTCTCTGGTTCCGCAAGGATGAGGTCTTGTTCGTGGACAATACGCTGTTTAACGGGTCCCCTGGGCTATGGAGGGCCTGGCAACTGGACTGTAAGGGGTCGAAACGACATTGGGGAACGATTCCTAGTAAATTCAAGTGAGTGTGACTTTACTTTTTTGTCATGTTATGCCATCTACTGTCCATTTTTACCTGAATGGTGATTTTAAATGCTCGCCTTAGCTAGTTAGGTAGTTGAAATGTCAACGGTGCTATAACAATTAGACCTTATTTTGTCGTTTCCTTGTGTTGGTGAAAACGAGTATAAGTCCAAAGAATCATGGTTATTATTAAGAAGCCATGTAACTGAGTACTGCTTGAACAACAACAAATCTTTTTTAACCATGCTTCTTTTTTTTATAAACCACGACGGAATGGTAGAGGTCTATGCGTTTAGAATGAGAGCTCGTTGAACTGTTAGACAACAAGGTTTTTGTTTTTTCTATCATTCGAGTTCCAATAGGAACTTCATTAGAGGTAAATCACGATTGTATTTTTGAGCTCATAAAATCAGTTTCTTGTGGTAACCAATAATGAAGTTTCATCCACCGCCCAGGGTAGAAGAAATCCTCCGGCGCTCAATGGGCACCCTCGAGGGCGACGCACAACGCCGCGCGTCCACGACCGCGCGCCGCTCCTTCTTCCGGCGCAAGAAGCACCGCGACAGCAAGGAGCTGGCGTCCTTCTCCAACACCGAGCTGGGCTGCTGGAGCGACAGCGGGACCCTGGCCGACGACGTGCCCGTGCTATCTTATCAGAGAGTCGAAAGACTGCACTGTGAGTTGTATTTAAGTATGTCGTTTTTTTCTTTTATTTATTGAACTGTTTATATTTTATGGAACTAACTGTTGGAGGTTTCGCTTGGTGTTACAATTATGACTAACAGACTATGGAGAGACTATTAACACAATGGCTTGATCAGAATATGATCATCTATGATAAACTGCCTTTAGATCTACTAACACGTTAGTTTTTATTTAAAGTCGTTATGAAAGTTATTTATTTTGTTTTGTAAAAGCCTTAGCCCGTTTGTGCATAGCATCCGATTTGAATTCCATCTGAATTAGAAATGTGTTAAATTCGGAGGGATATAATGCGGATTTTGTGTGAATGTATTATGCATTTAAAAATGAATCGTATAATGAAGTGACAATGTTGTGGCGGCAGACGGCGCGGCGCGGCCCGTGCTGGTGCTGGGCCCGCTGGCGCGCGCGGTGGCGGCGCGGCTGGCGTCGGACTGGCCGCACGCCTTCGGGCCCGCGCGTGCCGCCGCGCTGCCCGTGGCGGGCGCGGCGCCGGCGCTGCAGCGCGGCACGCACCTGGAGCCGCGCCTGCGCCCCGACTGCACGCACATCGACTGCATCCCTCTGCATGCCATCAGGGATCTGGCTGAGAAGGTGCGTACGCTCCTTTTCATTGAAAGCGAGCACATCTAATAATAACTAATAGCTCCTGACTAAATGATATCAGCCGCACGACTACATATTTTAGATTAAATAACTTTTAAGTCGGTTCGTGGATGGGTTACCATCCATTTTCCTAGTTTCCACCGAGACTCGAAAAGCACGATAATACCATCGGTCCCGGCTGTCATTTGCAGATGTTTGACAGTTGATACAAATAGGCAAGAACCTGAAAATGTGACCACCAATCTTACCAAAGAATATCGTGTTACTTAGTAACTGCCTCGCTGGTCTAGTCGTCGCAATCGTGACTGCTGAGCATTAAATCCTGCATTCAATTCCCGAGTCGCACTAATTCTTTTTCGGTTTTTTCCATCAATAATTTCTCGGTATCAGCCACGGAGTCTAGATATGTACCCGGTTGATGGCAATAGGCTCGCCCCCTATTACATGGGTCTAAAACATAACTGGCGAAAACCTCTATCTAATCCTTCGGGGATTACAAGTATGATGTTATATTATGTAGTAACTGAATTATGGCCATCTAGGCGCTCCATGTAAAATAAATTAAGCTGCATCCAATTTCACTGGAAGCTGACCTCAATATAGTTGGGGAAAATGCTATGCCAATAATCTGATCTAATCACTTTGGCTCCTAGCAAATAACAGCATTCATTCTCTAAACATCAAAATATTTTAAATTATTTTCGTTCCCCAGGGCATCCACTGCATTCTAGACATAAGCGTAGCCACGATAGAGAAGCTACACAAACAGCAGATCTACCCGATCGTGCTCTTCATCAAGTTCAAGTCGTTTAAACAAATCAAAGAGGTGAAGGACACGAGGCACGCAGACAAGGTGTCCGCTAAGGCCGCTAAGGAGATGTATGAGCATGGACTGAAGGTTGAGAATGAGTATAGGAGTTATATTTCAGGTAAGAATAACATTAAACTCTTTCAAATTAGACTAAAAAACAGGTTCAATTATTGTGTTGAGAGATTGCGTTACACGGGTAGTTAAAACCCGAAAGTTTTAACCAATCTTACCCAATGGGTTCTGGTCAGATAGAAAGTATGGAGCCTCCCATGTAAAATGCTGATTTCAGCTGCATACTTTTAGACTGGATGTAGACTCCACAATAGTTGGGAAAGAGCAAAGCGATATTGCATAAATAGATCGATCCACTGTGGAAGTTTTATACTTCGATTGAGTTTGTTTTAAGTCGAGTAGTATATAGTCGACCGATATTCTGAGTGGGAGACTTCGATCGACCGCAATTTAGTTGTACATTCAATCTCTTTTTGCATCTCGAAACGATAAAAGAAAGTTCCCAAAAATTCATCCGGCATCTCTAGTATTACACATAAGTTGAAAAGCCACGTAGCTCTGTATGATTTCCCACTAACAATCTATCTGTTCCACAGCGGAGATCCCGGCGGGCGTGAACATCGCGTACACGTGCACGCAGATCAAAGCGGCCGTGGAGGAGGAGCAGAACAAGACGCTGTGGGTGCCGTCCGTGCAGGCCTGACCCCTGCCGCCCGCGCCGCGCCCGCGCCCGCGCCGCCACAAGGCCGTCACCTTCTGCGCGCACCACCCGCGCCCGCGCCCCGCCCGCCCCACCCTCGCGCTGCCCGCTCCCCGCCCCGCCTCCTACTACTCCGACCCCGGCCGGGACGACAAGCCGGCCGCCCGCAAGAAGGAGCAGCCCCGTAGCGACTCCACCGACTCGGACATCAGGTACTACTCTGAACCCGACGCTAAGTACTTCGAAATTGATTACGAGTTCCTCAAGGAACTCCGCCGCATCGCCCGCAACAACTGCCCCAAGTGCCGCAGGAAACGATCGAGGCGGAACGACCGCGGAGATTATAAAGAAAAGTTCTCGAAAGACAAATCCAAGGCACCGAGAAGCTCTCGGCTCAAAGAAAACTACGTGTACTGTAACGGTAGGTACCACAGTGATAAGGAACACTGCCAACTTTGCTGTAGAATTTGCAATCGATCGACGGACACGCTCGATTCCATCGACGACGACCAATACTCGATGGTATCGAAAAGCTACAGCCAACGTAAGACCACGCCGCGCTCGAAGTCGACACCCAGAAACTCACGCGAGCGCAAAAACTCGATACAATCAAACAAATCCGTTTCATTCCTTGAATCGACGAGTAATGAGTGTAATGACGGCGACGAATCGATTCCGGAAGAATCAATTCCGGAGGAACCGAATTACACGGCAAAGAGTTTCACGAATGATCTGAAGAAGTTTTTGTTGAAGCCGTCGGCGCCGCGACAAAGTTTACGCGATAAATTCATCACGAGTTTCAAACAGGAATTCGAGGCGACGAAAAAGTCGCCCAAACTCAAAGCTATCAAAGGTCTCTGGAAGTCTTACTGAAATCAATGCGACCTAAGGAATCAATGCGACGTCATTTACATTTTTATACGTGTGCCAACTGTTTCTTAGATTTTTCTGATTATATAAATGATACTGTGTTTCATGGGGTTCTAATATCGAATTCGCTCATGTCGATTAGTAGTTACTCAGATAGAATATTCTTCCAAGAGAAATAAAGAAGATTATAAGAATTACTCTATTAAGTCTGAGTGAATATTTATCGATAGTAGAGCTTTATCGATACTCTAGTATGTATTGACTCAAACTGTCGATCTTTGTACTAAGTTTATTTATTTTTCTTTTTGGTGCTTTTATAATGACTTTATAGATCCCATTTTCAAATTAGTGATGTGTCTTGATTATCACGCACATTTTCGGTGTCAGTCGATTATTCGAGTTATTAGTCGGAATAAGTTGAGAAATTACTAATTTGAAAATAGGCTCTAGATTCATATATTTCTTATAAAAACGTAAGTGTTCATAATTGGTCTAAAGGAAACTGAAATCCAAGGTTTCGGTGCTAGTGGAGAAAGCGATATACAACTTTACAAATGTATTATACTTCACATTATACTCCGATAAATATATTCATAGACAAATATACGTATGTGTGCAATAATTATTATATGGCGGGTCGGTTCGAATGACATCAGGATTTTAAAAATAAGGAAAAGATACTACAGACAGACAGACAGATTCGAAGTCATGAACGTCGAATTTCTTTGGTCACAAAACAGTAGACAAATGTTTCCAAGCATTGATGATAAAATAATAAGAAAATCGCGTAAAAACCATTTACAAAGGTCTGTTAGTCAGATTTTCTTTATTCTTTATCCGATGTGATCTGAATCAGTCCGATTTTATAACACAGTTTTTCTTATACTTTTTAAATAAATATGTAAGATATTGAAATATCATCACTTTTTACAACTACTATGGAATTAATGCACATGATATGAATAATCTTGGCCTATAATCTAACGCACCGGTGTCACTATAATAAAATTAGGAATTTTGAGAAACGGGCCTTTGCCTATCAAGATGAAGAAAGGAGGGTGGTAAAAAAGTTTGGTAACAATTTTAGAGCAAAAAAACTAGTAAGTCTTTTAATTGTATGGTGGAAACTAGAGAAAATTGGACTGTTCCATACTTAGCTACTGTTCGGTATATCGTAGCGGATCTTGATAGTGATTATAACTTAGTGGGCCACTAGTAAGTGCATGCGTTCTTATATCATTATACAAGTCAGTTGCGAACGTCATATTGTAATAATATAACATTTAAACGGAATTATTATGAGAACCTATTTACGAGTGACGACTTAAACATAATTAGGTAAACATCAAAAATTCGTTCTAAAACCAAATAGCCTGGTGTTCAGCGAAATCTTCGTGGTTTTTACTGATTAATGGAGCTGGCTAAGCATAACATTACACAGAATCGAATCTGCAGGAAAAACAATGCTATAACAATGTCTAACGTAATTCTTGGAATAACTTAACAGTTGCTACCTTTTACAATATGACACGAACTGACTTGATTATTACTGATACATGCCCGTTTTCTCAAACACCACGCGACACCTTATTCCTATATACTTAGTGCCTATTAAGAGCACACTGTTGTATTTCAACTGTGGGCACTGAGCAAGGCGTGCTGTCATTAGGAAATACATTAGGATGTGCCGTAGTGTAAGTGAAAACGGACAATTAAAGTAGTACCGTAGGGATCACCTAGTGACGGAATAGTTACATTTTGTTGTTTATAAATGTTTATACACACTAGTGTTTTAGCTAAATATATAGACTTTTATATAGTCACTATATGCATGAATTAGTACCTAAACGGTGAAGTGATTTCAAAGTCCTAATTATTTCTATAGGAATATTCTTGTTTTCTGGGGTTGCCATCTTAAAATGGTAGAATGTTGTCGTAAGAAAAAATGATTTTTACAAAGTAAATTAGTTCAATCAGTTGTCTCGACTATGAATTGATGGCGAGATGTAAGCGAAGCCTAAAGTTTGAATGTCACGAGTTTTCGTTGCATTCATATTAATATTATACATCCCACATACACACATACATATTAAATTGTGTTGTTGATACACATAATTATATCATTTTCCGCCCCAATTATAGACCTATGTTCTTAAACTTACGTGAACATTATACGCCGAAATTAAATCAACATTACAGAGACAACGGAAATCATTATCCACTAAATAATTCAAAGCCTTTTTTACAGTCGTAGATGATAAATAAGCCCTATGGTAACTTCATGTTTTTGAAAACCAGAAATGAAAATTTTGTCTTAGCTGTTGTGACAAACTATTAACCATTAACCTAAAAATATACACGGAATTTGATTTTTTCTTATTTAAAAACCGTTGACAGGGCGTAAATATCAAAATATAAAGAAATGTGGTAAAATAATCCGTAAAGTTGATTTAATTTCCAGTAAAAAAACATAATTATACGACTTCCTAAGACTGTAGTGCTACATGAAAAGTAGTTGTATTGTAACGACGCCGTCTTCTGAACACATGTTATTTCTTTATAGTTGCCTCTTATGTACATACTTCTTCTTCTAATATTTACTTACAAGTTTTATGTAAAACTCTTTTGCACTGTATGCTAAAACCCGATTTCAGTATTTATCATATGCCTTTTTTCTCTAAGCCTTTTTATTGTTTTACTTTTTACTACTGTTTTTTCTTACTTTATGTATATCATTTTTCTTGTCTTTTCTATTAGATGAGTTTATTCCATGAAGTTTGTAACTTAAATGTTGTATGGTTTCGGCACGTTTATAATGTATTTTAGTTTGTTTTTCTTACGATCAAGCAAATGTCCTGACTTCATATGCTGGAGAAATATAAAATCGCGAAATCAGTTACGACAAAATTATTATTTAAGAAACGGTGAAATCTGGCGTTAGCATACTATAGTATTATTTAAATAAACTTTATAAAATCAAAGACCTTTTGCAGGTGCCAAATGATTTTTGAAAATTTTAGTCAACTGACTAAGTTTTAGCGGCTTTATTTTGTACTCGACTGTACGTCGATAGGTTCTTGTGTCCGGGTGTTTACCACAAGTATCTGAAACGAATCAAGTTCAATCACAATCCATTGCGGTTTTACAATAAGGTTCATTGTACTGTAGAAACACCGCAGTTGAAAACGCAGCTTTCGATCGAAAGTTCCGAAGTTGACTTTTGTTTTAAACATACACGGTGTAAAGGATATCGACGTGCGAACTGTTGCATGATTCTAGATCAACGTAGAAATTTTCGTCGGTAAGAATATAAAAATCAGCCTTAAATACCTACACTGTCAAAATGTATAGAACAGCAGATGTTTTTAAAATGCAATAATTTACTTTTAATAATTTGTAAAACCGTTTGCACGTCGATCTTCCTACACCCTGTATTGCGATTTTTTTTTATTAAACTGAGCCGAGTACTCCAGTGTTTGTAACGCGATGCAAAGCGATCTCATTGATATTAACGTGTGATGAGGCTTATTGACACAGATTTTTTAATAATTTCAGCACATTATTGTAGTTTAAGTTTTTTGTACAGACATTTTTGATATTACGTTGTTTCAGTGCTGTAAGATTACGAATGTACTGTGGGTGATGGAAGAGGCCGAAAATGCCAAGTAGGAAATGCTTCTTAATTTTATAAAGTATGTACTGACGAAAGTGGATTCTTCTTTTCGAAACCAACATAAATATTCGCACAATAGCACTCAAGGGTACTTGTCTTCGTCGAGTTCATACCAATTGAAAAAAATCACGGATTGTCAAAATATGCAGAAATAAAGGGATTTTCGTAGTCGCCTTCATTGTCAACCTTAGTACATTCGTGAAAAGCTTTTCCGCAGTTTTTGTTTAATTCCAGCTTCCAGCTTTTAGTTGAGCCTACAACGGCATTTTTTAGAAAATATGTTTTTATTAACATTGATCGAAATAAGGTCGCAGTTACTGGTTTTTGGACTGGTGGGTTAATTTTAACTGTTGTTAAAGTTAACTCAGATGTAGGCTTTCGGAGTTCGCTTACAGTTAATTAACTTTTCGGCAAAGAAAGTGTAGTTTCTATTTGATAAAAAACATCTTGATAAAAAGTAGAAGTTTGAATCAAGTGGGTTAACAGATGTAAATGCATCGGTAAATAGAATGAAAGTATTCCGAATGACAAGCATTTTAGTGTTTAATTTAAAATCATTACAGATGATATTGTTTGTATTGCCAGCTTTATCTCTTGATGGTTTTTGTGTCTGACTATTGAATTTTTTTACTACATTATTTAACATTCATAAATTATTTTCTCTTTAGGCAATATTAATTCTATAAATAAGTAACTGTAAGTGAACACCTTTCTTTTGATTTTGTTAACTTTTGAACGGATTTGAGTTGGATTTGGAGAAATAGTTACCATATTATAATTTGTTTACAAAAACCCATTGCACAAAAGTAACAGTTCAATTTATTAAGTTTTATAGTTTACTATAATTTTGATCTGATTAAGTTAAACATTAGTTGGTTGCTATGTTGCTAACATTATTATTTTTAAAACTATACATATTATTATATACACTATTTGTAAATTTAAATAAATTATATACTTAGTAGTGATGTTAATTGATGTATTTTAAAAATTTGACAATAAAATAAAAGCAGTATTTAAATTATTGAACTTGAATGTAAATTTTTAGTGATGTGAGTTTTTCGCAAAGATTTTAAGATCATTCAAAGTGTAATGTCGTGTAATATAGAAGTTTTGCGAACACCTCACATCTGTAAATCAATTTTCTTGTTTTGGAGATATATTTATATTATCTGTTGATGTTTGACTATTCTGTATTTGCATTGGTATTATTTTTTTTGTTTAATTTTTAAGCCTATGTATATTTCTACGGCCAAGTAGGTGATTAAGAGATAATTCAACGAATTGTTTACAATATAAAACGAAGCAATAAATAATGAAACTAGAGACTGGCGTTTTATTCAGAACGTTACTTCAAACTGTTTTAATATGTAACCTACTAAAATTGCGATTACCGCGACTTGGTGCTTAGATTTCTAAAAATAATCATTTTTTTAACCACTTTTGCTGGAAATAAACCTTGGTTTCTGTATTTGTATCTTAACTTTATCACGGTTTGAATTCAGGCCAAACGCACATGGCGCAGAAAGTAAAGCCTCTATCTGACCGCACGCAACGTTACTAATGAACGTATAATGATGATCTTTGATATCACGCAGATATTATTATCTCAAGTGGAGCTGCATGAGCCAGTAAGGAGTTTCACTTTCTATTACAAACATTTTTCCCAACAATAAAGATGCTGCCCCTTTGGTGTAGTGGTCGCAAGCTCTACTGCTGACCATGAGACCCCCTGGGTTCGATTTCCTGGTGGGACTATGTGGTTTAGAAGTTTTCCAGCTCGAATTCCTGGGTTGTAACCCAGAGTCTGTATTTTTTCTCGGTTGATGTCAATAAGTACCTACATCCGTTTTCTAATTACATGGGACTACTTAATCATAAATGGCGAAATGTGGATGTACTATAGGGTACACCTCTGCCTCACCCTTCAGGGATTAGGTACAGGCGTGTTACGTTGTGGATCTAAAAATACATCTAGATTGTTTCAATGTCTATTTCCGATTCCGTCCAAAGGTTCCGAAACGTCCAATTAACAGAATGGTCAATTCCCAGAACGCCGCTTTCCCGGAATAACCAATTGCTAGATTGCCCATTTCCCAAACTCAGGCAGCCGTGAAATGTCCTACCTATGGGACTAGCTACGTTCGCTAAGCTTACACAAATATAGACTAACACGGTGAACAATTTCTGGTCATTTACTACTTACAAAATCAATGAAGAAAACTTTAATCAGAAGTAGCTGTACCAGCTTCAATATTCCATTTAATTTGAGCTGAACTGAGCATACTGCAGGATGAATGGAATGTAAATTAATTTGTCTAAAACATTGCTCATACGGCTAGAAATTACAGCTTATTTATTTGGATCAAACTCAGTAAAAGTAAAAATCCATGCCTTGTCAAGCAAGCTGTCTGTACCTTTTCTGCCTTTTCTAAGTCAAGACTTGTAATTGGCTCTGACAGTTACACTTAGGTACTAATTTAATTCCGTTTTGCAGAAACACAAAAAATTAAAAATGTGCATATTCACATTTCTTTTTATGATTGGAACATAATTTGGTTAAAACACGATAATTATTTAGACCACACAAGCACGGAAATAATTTGGCCAAAACTAATTTAGGCCACCCCACAGTGAGTAGGGTTGTGTACCAGATCGCGAAGATTGTGCCTGTCGTGTACTACTCGCGTCGAAGCCTTTACAAGTTCGAATGAATAAATTATCGAGAGGGGCATGTAGCTATAATCCGGCTTAAGCGAACACGCAAGAGCTCGCGGTGTTGTGACAAGACTGGGGGACACGGGCTTATATTACAGGTGAGTAGAAAGAAATCTATCGATATAGAACATTATTGGAATGTTGAAATTGAATCGTTTTACAAACATATCGGTGTTGTTTGCCTAGAAATTGAGCAATTCGGTTATGAAACTCCAGGAGTACCTAAAGAGTTTTCTATAGGTTTTTTAAAAGGCACTCACTCTGTGAGTAGGCTTATAATAAAAAACTTTTTATTTTACCTTTTCTTTTTAGTTGTGGTATCTCACACAAATTCTTATCAAGTATTAATTTTACATTGTTTAACTGAAGATAATAAAATATCATCAACATAGACGAAGATGAAAAAGTACGTACCAATTCGGAAGAAGAAAAAGTACGTATTTGTTTCGGAATTCGGTGACTTTTGTTTGTTTCATTGACTTTATTGCCACCGACTTCTGTAAATAAAGTTATTTTCCACTTTTTAGTGTTTTTTTTTTGGAATTCGTTATTTTTTTTGCTAATAAGTAGGTAGGTAGGTAATGTAGCCATGATTTTAGAAGCTACAACACTTTGGATAGGTATATCTTAGGTATCTTACTTTATACAATTACTTACAACAGAATTAAGATGTAGATTACGATACCTAAGTATTCTATTTATCTCAATCATCAAACGTAAAGCCAATCCCTGTCGTACTTACTAAGTACCATATTAATGCAAATGCTCAAGTAACCTTCCTATCTCAGTAATGACGAATGTATCTAATAGTTTTGCTCCACAAATGTAAGCGTTCGCATCCTGTGGACGCGAGTTGCCAAAGTAATTAGAGAAAGCGTGCGGCGGTACTGCACGCAATAGGAAAAATAAAACAGCTGATATGCTCTCTGGACCTGCGCGCCGATACAAAATGGCCGACTTTTTACTTTTTTATATTTTTGGGAAGCACAGGTGAATCTTGGGAATGAAAGTGCGCAGTTTAGATTTTGTTTTTCGTATTCGGAATCTCCTTGATGGGCCTGGCTTAGGTACCTACCGCTGAAGAAGTGGTACCGGTACGGTACGTACCTAGCTGTTAATGATTAGTGTTGTTGTGGACCCTGACTCTGGACAAAAAGGGAAGTAGTATCTAGCATTTAGCCATTGTAAGATCTAACCTAAAATAATACCAATAAGGACACTCATGAAATATTTAAACCTTAGCGTTCTTTTTTGAGCCTTTTTTTGGGCAGCCTTCTACTGGAAAAGTATTTACCTGAAGAGATTTCTTAGTGTCAATAAGACTATTCTTATACGGCGATTGTTAAGTTAGGGGAGTTCATTAATAACGTGATGTTTTTTAGCAACTTTTTAACTCACCGTCCCCATGGTAATACGTGTTAAGGTTTTAGAATACCCCTGCCCCCCTGCCCAAAATTACGTGTATTTTTGTGGTACAAAGTGTCTTAAAAAAATTTAGAGTATTATCTCTAAATATAGGTTAAAACAGGTATAATCTAATTTAATTCTGGAAAATGCTTGCATCGCTTTTCGGTTTAGAAATCGCGCGTTCAGGAAAATATAAATACACGTGATATCTCACTACACCCCCGTCCTCCCTAGTGATATTTCATGATCCGAACTCCCTCCCCCCTTTCGAGCCTCACGTGATTAATGGAAGACCCCGTAACTATTCATGGCACGATTGTAATCCTCCGTTTTATTGCCTGTAGCTAATTTATACTCTGTTTGCACCTAATTGTAGTCAGCTGTTAAGATACTCGACAGCTAATTAGGCCAATTAACCTGGCTAACTCACTATCCAACACGCTGGAAGTAAAGCTATCGACTCGTGCTCCTCGTGTTACCGGTTTATCCCGTATAACGTTTGTATCCTGTATCGAAGTTAGATAACATAACTGTGGAGACTAGAACGGTTACAGACAAAAAAAATAATCTAATAATTAAAATTATTCATTAGTCTATGGTTAGTCTTCCTTCCTTCTTAGAAACACTCTTGTCAGAGTGGTCGTGGTTGCGCAGACGAGGTACACGGAGAGATGTTCTGTGGGTCGTTGACTTCCCCGACGATTGCTCTTTTAGCGATAGCGCGGAAGCGACACCACGTCCTGCGGGCAAAAGTTTTCTTCCACAATTCGGTAGTCGCACCACAAACGCCTCGAAGTTGACCTAAACCTTGCTTCAGATAAAACTTGGGTTTCCAATGTTCTGTTGCAAGATGAAGCCCTCTTAATCTGCAGAAAATAAACAGATGGCTTCCATAATGGGTTTCCTCATCATGTTTTCTTTAAACACAAGTACCTAAGTGTTTTAATAAGGATACCAATTCTTGGAAAGTTCCTACAGCTACCTGGTACTCACTGAGCTCAACTCTGTAAACCTACAAAAAGTACGTTACTGATTCGTCAACAACACACGGGCACCGCCCTAATTGCAGATCAAAATGAAAAACGTATAATTTTAAGTATTTTCACTGTTAACGCCTTGTAAGATGTAGGCATCTGGGTACCTAATTGATAAGATTTATTTGCCAGTGCAGTGGGGACTTACGAAACGGGACTAGCAGGTTTGCGCTGGCAAAGTCGCGGGACATCCTCAATTTATATTAATCGTTATCGTTGCCGGTATGAGACGATGAGCGGGTTTAAAATACGTAAAACACAATTGAGGGCCTCATTCAATAACTTCTTAAAGTATTAAGTATAGTAGAATTTTTAGTTTAAGTAGGTAAGTAGTTGGGTAAGAAGGTAATACCAACGGAAACAGAAGTCCATAACATAAGAAATTAATGCATCCGTAACATAATTCGAGCACATTTCTATCTACTTATAATTCGACCATAACCTTTCCTAAGTCCAAGGCCGTAAAAAAAAAACAAAAAGATGACTATCTCTCCGAGACGCTTTTCTGTAATTTTGAACGTGCCCGTATCCAATCGCAGTGCGACCGTAGACACAGCGCATGCGCCGCGCGTACCGCGAAAATGGCTGGCGCGAAATTAACCCGCGAAACGGAAAATATATTCATAAAAAGTAAAAGTGAAAAGAATTTTAGGAAATAAGTATTTAATTTATAATTATTGTTATTTCTACCAAAGATTTGTTCGTTTACAATTATGAAACGATTAAAATGTGCTCGCAATCGGATTGTTACAAAGTGATATTTGTAGTGATATTAGTTTTGGTACGTAATGCTGATTGTAGGAGTACTACTAATAAGTTTAGAAGGAACAGTGGAGTGCAAAATGCGTGGAACCATTTACAAAGTGCGGAAAAAAACGCGACCATCAAGGAGCAGGGCAGAGGATTTTTCGGTAAGCTTGAAGTATTACTATTTACCTAGGTTACTTAGAATAGAGCATAATGTGTATGGCTGAATCTCATCGAAATGTAAAATAAATAACAATGCTAGAGAAAATGCTACAGGGCTAAAACAACAAAACAACGTTTACGTAAAAGTACCACACATTTTGTGATAATTGCGATTAATTCACTTTAATAATATGTTCTATGTATTTATGGTAGAATTAAATACTTTTTAATTTTTTAATACACAATTAAGTACTTTTCACAAGACTCTAGCATTTACCGCTAAAAAACTTTACGCACTTAATAGATAATAGGTTCTAAGCTACTATCTATTCAGGTTATCTATTCCTACTCTTCAGGTTTGTGCAGGGTGTTAATTTATTGAAAAATCAAATTCATCCGAAATCTTATGAACACTAATTATTGTAAAGAGCGGTTTTTATCGAAGGTAATGCATATTTTATCTAATTTTAAATGTTTGGCAGGAACTTTTGCTGTAATAAAACTTTATAAAATGTGCCAGAGGTGATATCCGCAAAAAAACACCTAGGCATTAAAATAGTGCCTATTGACATACACGTCCCCTTGGACGTAGAACGATACTTTTAAAATTATAAAATACTTATTTAAATTAATAGAAGGCTCAGTAGATTTAAAAAAAAATGATAGGTAATTTATTAACTGGTCAAAAATACCCATACCATAGGGGTGCATAAAAATAACTAAGTAATCCAATATGGCGGATATTGGATTTAGAATGACGACACTTAGCTAACCATGCATTGCAATAAAAATTAACGAGTACTGCATTTGCATTTCAGCTCAATCGATGGGGGGTAACTGTTTTAAAATTCAGCTGCAAAATTTTGACCTAAACAAACATACAAACACTGCAAGTTAAATAAAAGCTTGGAAAAATTATCGCAATGACCGTATGAAAAAGTACCTCTCGGCTTCGCTAAGGAGAGTATAAATTACACCCTTTAAACCCCTTTTATTTGACGATTATAGGTGGTTAACGTGATTATACTCATGCATGATAGCTTAGTTTCCTAGGTTACTACTATGTTCGTCTATAGATCTACGAATGTCCACCTATCTGTCCATTTATGTTATGTGGGAATACCAACTTTAATTAAATAAATAAAATCTAAAACATGCTAATATGCGGAGGCTAGTAAACCCGTACCACAAAGAATTTTCAAAACTAAACATTCTGCAAATACAAAAAACTAGCCCTAGTGTAAACTCCATTTTTTTCCTCACATTAGTCACCTCATTACCTACTCGCACCATAACGACCCACCCATATACCTACCCACCAAACTTTCCCGCTAAAGACGACACCGGACGTTTTTTCTTTTGTCCCGAATTCACGAGGAACTTTAAAAGGCTATAATTTACCGGCAAAGTGTCCATGTCGTTGTTACTGTGCCAAAGGGTCAGTGTGATGGCCACCCACTCGGTAGGACAAGGTTAATGGAAAAATATAAAGTGCTCATCTTCCTTTTGGGGAGAAAGTGGACTGTTCAAGTTGCGTGAGATTTCGGTGGTTTTTATTTTGTCTGCAGCACGTTGCTTGTTATACTATCTTGATATAATATGATGTGGAGCTCGTGGTTTAAATAATAACAGCCACACGGGTGTATCTTTAAGGTTAAGCCGTGATATACCCGTGAATGCGTGACCATCCATCAAATCCCTAGTTTCCTCCGTGCCTCGGAAAGCACGATAAGCCGTTGGTCCCTACTGTCATATGTAGATCTTTGAAAATCGTTACAGGTAGTCAATGGCCCGAAAGTCTGACAACCAGTCTTACCAAGAAGTATCGTATTGCCCAGTACTAACTGGGTTGTGGAGGTCAAATAGGCAGTCGATTCATGTAAAATACTGGTATTCAGCTGCATCCAATTAGACTGGAAGCCGACCATACGTTGGTATGGGAAAAGGCTAGGCAGATGATGTTGATGATTGACCTCAGTAAAAATATGTACCTACAAGATTTGATACAGGCGAATATATAAATACTTTTTCAGTCCTTTTCTTTTTTTTTTTTTTTAAATACCGTTTTTATTACCACATCAAACAATAGATAGCCCTCAGTTAACCCTTACACCTCAAAAGAAAATCCTAAGTATTCTTAGAAAAATATATTTACTATAGTTTCACCTACACAACCAAAAGAGAAACATAAAATGGGCACATAATCTTCATTTTTCACAACAACAAAAACACGACGAGGAAAAAACCAAAAATTCTATATCTTAAGCATCGAGACGCACCGAAAACAAGTTAAGTTTTAAATAGCCAGTCAGTCAATAATTTGTTATGACGCCTTGCAACTCGTAAACTTGTTTACAGGCTCCCTTAACGGACTTTACAGGTTAACAATGTACTTAAGCGATTCTTGAATATGTATGCAGTGATGCTGGGGTATGCTAATTTCGGTAAAACTTGCCAACTGCTAATGCAGAATCTATACAATGAGCATTGGAACAGGTGCAAAATTAAGTGGAAATCTTGATTTGAATGTAACTTGGTCAAGTGGTATGTATTTAATACTCTTCAGGATGTGCGGTAGTGAATAGATTTATGCAGATGATACAATCAATTTAGACGGGTGTTGCTTTTCCCTGTTTCAAAATATTCACAATGATCAAATTGTAATGAGAACATTAACAACGTAATCCTTTTAAAATTAATGTCAGTCACAAAAGGCTTAGAGGAAGATACTTCATTCCATTGTGATCTACGAAAAAGAAAAGATAAGCATTACAAGCACATAACATCACGCCTGTAATCCCCAGACGGTAAGGCAGAGGTGTATCTATAAGTCCTAAAACATACCCACATTTAGCAAAGTTAAATAAAAGAAGAAAAGAGGAGAGAAGCAATTGCTATTCTAAAAACCGCTGATTCATTACATTCTAACATGTTTTCTTTTATTTATTCCTAGATCAACATGGTCATGAAAGTTTAATTCCAATAAAAATAGACAGAATTGGATCGAGATAGTTTCGTCAGATAATTTCAATGCAAGGCACTTTCAAAAGTGTTCAAATCAATTTCAATGAGTTGCGTTTGTGGTACTAACCCCAGACGTCAAGTATATTAATTTTAGCCGAGAGAGTGGATTTAGTGCTTAATTTTTTAAATATAGTAACTAGCTGTTGCCCGTGACTTCGTTGGCGTGGAAATTTTGATGTGTATGAGTGAGAGAAAAACATGTGTGCTATTCCAGACTATGATCTATATCTGTGCCAAATTTCATCCAGATCCGTTCAGCCGTTCCGGTGTGATTGGATAACAAACATCCATTCTAACTTTCGCATTATAAAATAGTAGTAAGATTAATTGGAAACTACTCAAGTGGATGCCTTAACACTGCGTACTAATGAAAGATTCTTCAAACTTGCTTTTAGATTTGCAAATATTGCCTGTGCGGTACGTAATTAATTTTGATTTAGGTATTAATTAGTTGTCTACTCATCAATTCATTAATTAAAGTTACACCATGTTTACCTTCTAATTTTACTGTCGAGAGTAAACTGGAAGTTAATGTATTATGTTTCTATATCACTGAGGATAATTTTATCTAGCCAGTTTTACGTCTAGATAGTTGAAGCTGGGAACATTCATGTATTGTTATCTAGGTCGTCGATCCTGTGCATAAGTAAACTCACGCCTTTTCCCATGTGGATAAGCAGCGTGTTTTCAATAATAGCATGGAGTCAGCAATTTTCGGGCCCCATATCACAACTGGCGGAATGTGAACTTGTACACCTATGCCTTACCCTTTGAGAAAAAAAGGCATAAAGTAATGTTCTCTTGTAAAAAAAAACATGATAAAGATTCCTGTTTATTTTCACGCCAGTTTTCTCGGACTAACCGTGACTGAGTAATAAAGTAAAGTGCTACTGCACCGCACAAACCGTCGTGCAATCAAGGAGTTAATGAATAAATACCACAGCACCTCTAATTATGTTAAAATTAACTTAATTGCGGTGATACCTAAGATTATTTTTCTATTTGGTCAACTTCATCTAGTAAGTTTCTTAAAAAAACTCTGTTAGGTACCTATCTACTTTCTTGTGCAGTGCAGAATCCTTAAGTTATTTATCCCCCTAATCAGTATCAGAGAGGCAGAGCGGCGTTGCCAATAAATCACGAAGTTAACAACAAATCCTATCGCCATAACTCACAGGCGCCACTGATACGGACTCGACCCGTTTCCCATCCAACATTAGTATTCCCAACTCGTCTTCAAAGTGACACAAACAGATATAAAAAACCGAAGAAGCACGGATCGAGGTTTCGGGGTTGTCCAACAAGGACATACCTGCCCATAAATACGTATTTTACCGAAAAAAGTATTGAAAACGTCAAATAAATAATGTTGTAAATGTTAAGGTGGGGTCGCATTGTTGGAATCGCGAAGTGCGATGCGATAAGCGATTAATCGTTCCTTCATGCTTCAATTTATTTATTTATTTAAACTTCATGTACAATAGTGATACATAGGCGGACTTAATGCCACAAGACATTCTCTACCAGTCAACCTTTGGGTTAAATAAGAAAACATTGTGATAGGGTACAAAATAAATATATAAAAATAACTTCTTGCTATCGAAAATTTATATAGGCACTTATAATGATACTAATACTTATATACAAATAAAATAAACTAATACATATTTTAACAAATACCAAAATTAAAAACGAGAAATCAATTTCAAAGTGATTATTCGTTTGAACGCTCTATATAACTGTAGTTAAGGTAGATTGTGCATGGCAATGCTCCCAAGATCTTTTTATTTCATCGATCAGGGTGGCCACAAGATTTTGTTTCTAATGCTCATTAAATTAAATTAGTGCCTTACTTTTTTCCATGGTAATAAGGAAACTTACAGTTACCAGACAATACCTCAGACATACTTTGGTAAACAATATAGAGAGTGAAGCTGCACGTAATTTCTTTATTT
The DNA here is from genome assembly GCA_910589295.1 of Noctua janthe. Lineage (NCBI taxonomy): Eukaryota > Metazoa > Arthropoda > Insecta > Lepidoptera > Noctuidae > Noctua > Noctua janthe. Next base: position 1,294,454 of record OU342571.1, read on the forward strand.
ATTTTATATAGTATAAAATATATCCTTCCAAAAAAAAAACAAGCAACCAAAAAAGGAAATGTTTAGTATATTTTATGAATCGTTGTATGTTGGAATCGCAGATTATAAAATGTTGCGTACATTTTTTATTCTTAAAAATAATGCTCCCCGGATATAATGTGGCTGTACCTTTAAATATTAAAGATGGTCTTTCAAACATTAATATTATTCGAGAATCGTTTTGGAATGTATGGAGATGCAATTTTATCGATAATACATCGTGGGCTCGGTGAAGCTTTACTTTCTGCCATATGGTGGTATTTTGGCCCATAGCTTTCGTTATACGTAACTGTTTTTAGTTCGTCATGAAAGGACTTTGAGCAGTTAATGATTATGTTTGTGTTTTATGAAAAAGAGATGTGAAATCAGCTATGAAAAGAGAATTCAATTGTAGTCTTAAATACTGCTGAATAATTAGACTACATATTACAATGCTCAAATACTATTTAAATACTTCAAAAATACCTAGTAGACAACATGCTAATATATGACTGCCCATGGCACAACTGCTCTTAAACTCAGTTTATTTGTCTAAGATCGCGTCAGTTAAATTAATTTTATTATCATCTTTGACCCAAGACGGGACTTGAATCAAGTAGCTGCACTTCTAAACGTACACGCTTCAACTTACGTAAGTGGCGAATATAGTTATAGGCTAAGATCACAGAGTCCGAAATGGCATGTCAGTTTTTTGCATTCTAACTTTGTCAGGGGGTAAAAAAAGGAACCGTAATGTAAGTCATGACTTGTAAACATTAAGCCCGTCCTAAATAGGTTACGGTTACACAATAAGAATTCAGAGTTGTGCCTTTAGGTACTACTATTCTAGTACTTGTAATATATCTGAAAAAGGTACCGCTTACCAATATATGTATCTAACCGAAATTTGAACTGGACCAAAGGACTTTCGGTGTCACAACCCATGGAGATCACAATATTTCATTTGCACTGTAATAAAGTCGATTTATATTCCTCTATCCCTTCTTTCTTTGATCCTTGCCGTTCGAAATAGGTAGCTATTTGCATAGAGAGCAACAACTTGTGGCAACTTTGTAACATCGCCTCTGGGGACTGTACAAAGTACCGGATCAACTGATTGAACTGATATGGTAGTCCGAGTTGGTAAGCCGACTGTGTTGGTCAGTCTGAAAGATAGAGTTGTATCAAAGGAATTGATAGTGATGTGTTTGGTTATTTTATAGGAGTTGAGATAATATTTGGAAGTTAAATTTATTGCTGGATACTGCATATACGATATCTTTACTTAATCCAATATGAGCCCCGGCTGGAGGGGGGGGGGGGGGAATTTATAGGTGGCAATCGGGCACAAATTTCGACTTAAACTCCTTCAAACTCCTTGCTGCTAACGAGTTATTTCTGATAAATAAAACAAAATATGAAAGCAACTGCGTCATAGCCATTCGAGAGAAGGTTCGATCCCAGCCTATTGCCATATTAATAAAATGTTTCTAAATTCTTTCATTATCATCATCATCTTCTGGCCCTTGTCCCATTCTACTTAGGGTAGACGAAGCGTATTTTCTTCTTTCTTTCTTGATCACTAATACAAACATAATTTAGTTAAACTACGTCCAGTCGGGCAAAAACAAAAATGTTCACTGCAGTGCATTCAGTAAAAGAATAGAAACATTAATAACTGCTTCACAATTAAAAGAAGTAAGTTACCTCATTCCAAAGCGATCAATACTTCATTAACAATCTCCGTGGAGCTGTAAACTGTGCTGGCTTCATTTTTGCAATCAACACGGAATTAGATTTACCTTTGCAGCTGAACTTGCTTGTCTCTCACTTAATCGCATTACCGACGATCTACTAGTTGTCTACCTGATTATTAAGCTATCTAGAATATAGTCTCTAAGCCAATAGCGAAGGGTCAATTTTTGTAAGAGGTAAGGTGGAGTACATATCTTTAATGTGATTATATTATTTGTCTATAGAATACTGCCTGTGCCATTTTTCAAAGGGAAGCCGGTATTAATCGAGTTCTAGGGAACCTTCCCCACTGCTCTAAGCATGTTTCAGCTAGTTTTTAGAATATGATCCTTGACAAAGTTTTACTAATTATGCGACATACCAAAATTTGGAAAGTTTTGTATTTCACGACTGCATTTATACCAAATCGCGTAATTGTTAAAAGCAAGCAGTTCTGGATCCTCTTGCTCCTCCGATGCCAAAGTAATACATTTTTTCTTATCCAGTAGTCACTTTTTCTTTCATACCAGCCTGTTGAATATACCACTTCACATTCACCAGTGAATAGTTGGTTAGTTGTTTAGAAGGAGGGTTCTGATGATGTTTCTTAGTTAAAAACGTAACATTGTTTTATATTCTCTACCAAAACCGTGACCAATACAGTTATAATTATGCATAAGGCCTAATTCATTGTCATTGAACTCATTAGCCACCACATTTTTTTTTAATGTGACTTTTCACTTATTTATTTCAGAGGGTTACGTTTGAAATAAGTAATAAGCCCCATTGCTAGACAAAGGCCTTTCCCATAGCTTTCCACTCCTCCTTATGTGTGGTATTCCTTGAAGTCATCATGTCAGCGTTTCCTAGTCCACGCGAAATAACGGTATTTGTTCTAAGTTTTTCTCAACAAGTGTAAGAACATAAGTTAAACAATAATTAAACAATGAGCTAATCTCTTTATCTTGAGGTTGTTATTCTTGCTATGCATTGCGGCTACGGTTTCACTGTCGTAAAAATGTGTAACATTGTAATTGTGTACTACGTTAGAAGACGAAAGTTGAGCCAATTATGTTTGACGTGTTGTCTAGCGTGTTTTGAGAACAGTGTTACTGAGTAATATTAATCTAGATAAGATGATTTTCACAAGTTTAAGCATAATCAGCCTATAGCCGTTCCCACTTCTAGGATGCGGGCCTCCTTTAATTCTTACTAGGATAAAGGAGAGAGAGCCATAATCCACCACGCGATCCCAGTGCGGGTTGGTGGAGGGCACGTCTTGGATTTTTTGCTTTTATTATGACGGTTTCCTCAAGATGTTTTTTTAACCATTTTGAGAGCAGTGGTGATGAAAAGTGCCTGCCTGTCAATAATTATGGCTTCGCTTATTCTTGATTTAGTTCTCAATTTTAAATCTCTATTTCCCATTTATATTGTCACAATATTTTCCAATTAAAACATGCCAATAGAATTTAAAACATCTTGAGTTAAACCTCTTATATAGTCATTGACGTACAAACTAGTCTTCTAGTAACTTATTAACATAATCGAATGTTACTTTCGTTACATAAGCAGTCTCACAGAATACAATATCTTAGCCGACCCTGACCCACACTTAGAGAAAGGACAACCTAGATAACGCGCTAAGAGTGAAAACTTTAGTTAGAAATTGTCACAAATAGGACTATTATGCTATTATTATTTAATTATTAGAAGGAGGGTCAAATAAAGTTAATGACCCTACTCATAGGCATTTTAGATCGTCACCGTGGACCCCAAATAGCTAAGGCACATTACATGTCCCACAGCCGGCAAGCAAGCGACTGGCTATCAATTATTTTCTCGCTCAAGAAAACTAAATACACCCATCATCATCATCTGCCTACCCTTTTCCCAACTATGTTGGGGTCAGCTTCCAGTCTAACCGGATGCAGCTGAATACCAGTATTTTACTTGGAGCGACTGACATCCACAACCCAGTTAGTACTTGGTAATACCTTACCCCTTGGTAAGACTGCCAGACTTTTTTGACGTAGGAAACTCGGTATGAGAAACCTAAATACACCCGTGTGAGAAAAATATAGAATATTAGAAGTTGATCGCTGACTGTTCACTCCGCCGCCGGCAAGAACTCTGTCAATCAAACTACTCGTTTTTGATAGCTAGCTCTAATGAGCGACAGCGGTGCGACAGGTCCTTAAAAATGGATAAATAATTGAAACCATAAAAGGACAATGGAAATTTAGACTACAGTTTTTATGCAATTCATCTGTTTATGACGCACTATATCATAAAGGGATGTAATGCAGCCAAAATAATCAAGGTTAGTAGCGGAATCTATAAAAATGCATCCTATTATGGCAATTAAAAGAAAGCATAACAAGAAATATTGATTAACTCTCTGGACAAAGTCAAACCAGAGAAATTGGTTGTGTGAGGCAAAGCGCTTACGGTCAGTATCATACGCTTACAAACTTTTCTTTCTAGTGAAGCCAATAGAAAACACGGCTTGTCAGAGCCATTTCTTTTAGTTGGATTGCTTATTCCAATACCTACCGGAGTACCGGTTTCAAATCGGCCAAGAAAAGACTGAATACAGGTATTACTGAACTATTGGCCGATAAAAATCTTCCACATGCATCGGTTCTAGACCTACATCGAGAGATGATGACTCAGGTCTATCTACTCTCTATAGTTTCATCGAAACCGCAATTTCATGCCTTGAGGCTACATCGTGTAGTGAATGGATAATTTACGATGCATTATTTATTGGAAATTACTGATTAGAAGTGCAACGTACTGCCGAGCTTCTTCTGTCCTCATAGAGAGAGAAAGTAATAGTCGTTATTACTCCTAAAAATATTACTGCAAAAATTTTTCCTCATTCACGTATTTTGAATATTTCTAAGTAGAAAATGTTGCATATTTTTTGCATTGTCACGTTATTCTATGCTTTTGTTCCTGTCCCAGTTTCCACAGCACAATATCACGTAGTGAAAGTGCCAGGAGCGAGAGATCACGAGGGACGCTCTAGTTTGGACACTCAAATTACTCTATTTACTATTTATTTGTTGCATGATAAAATAGATACCGAGATAAGCTATACAATATAGCTTATCTCGGTATCTATGACCGAAGCCGGTTTACGGAGGAAGTGATTTTATGAAAAGGTTAGGTTTACCTTACAATCGGCTAATAATTAAAAACAAGGCTTGATAGCCGCTTCAACGAATGCGCATGCTTGCTTCTCATTAGCAGATAAGAGGGTGTCAAACCGGCATTGATCTGTTTGGCAATAATGATTGCCTATAATATCATCGTCCACATGACATGAGTCACATTTCATGCAATCACGATGGATAGAAATCTACTATCGATGAATAATGTGAATATTCTAATTGAACACGTGTGACCAGAGGATTTTAATTATATTATAAAGTTACTGGTCAAGCGTTTCTTAACGAGTGAGCCCTCGGCCTGTACACCTAGCAATCAGGTTCACTAAGCTACACCTTGGCAGTAAGCCAAGTGAACTTGTTTGCTTTTGAATAACTTGGTTCTAAGATATAATGCAGCATGTTATAAGAACTATTATTTTCACAAACCTTTACTTAGACATTGCCCATTAACCTTCAACTTAGCTGTTCTACGACCTAAAGGTCAACGGACAGTTATTATAAGCGTTGCCCGGGAACAACATCGGCTCAACTGGAGCCGTTGGGATTCTTTCTTTGAAACTCCATACTACAACGCACACTAAATGTCACGGCATCGGGATTACCTAGTAAAAATAGCTAAGGCGATGCTGATTCCATGCAGCGATTATAACTGCGCGGTTGATTTTAAGACGACAACAGTGCATCTAGTTATATTTCAGTTTTCCTTGTAACTGTGACCAAAAGCTACTTAGATATTACACAAGCTTTTCACTTAAACCAACAAAAAAGCAGGTGTGAACACTCAAGGGAAAACGTTAATAAAATTTTCAAGTGCCCATAAAAAATGATCAACAGATAAACCGGTAGTAAACGGCACACGGACTCACCTCATAAGTGTACCAGGTTAGGTGGTGGAACCTGTATGTGGTATAATAATGTAGGAATGCTGTCACGGCCTTTACTGTAAACAGGACAGGACCAGATAAGGCAGACCACACGGAGTGGACACAGTGACAGGAGGCAACGGCGAGAATGCGAATGTGTGAATGATGTAAGAGAGAAATGAGAATGCTGTAGTACAGAGAAAGGTCTCCATAAATTAGATTACAATCTACCAGAGTAGTTCATGTTGTGGTGATAAGAGTAATCTTATCATCACAACATGCCTAAGCAAGCAGTGAGTTTGGTAGCGGGACTTCGGAGTGTGAATGTACTTATTACCTACTATTCGTAGAAGATGATCTCATGTGTTAAACTTCAATCAGAAAGATCGAAGTTAGATGACAATGTGATTAAGAATTGGTAACTCGGAAGTCTTTTAAATCTCCTATGATAACGACACAAAACTGGCTTGTGGAAGTCAGATAGGCTATCACTCGATGTTAAAAACTAATTTTCAGCTGCATCTGGTTAGACTGAAGCCGATCCTAACATAGTTGTGAAAAGACGAGGCAGGTGATAAAGCCGAAGATTCCGAGGGGTTCCGAGGGTGCCGAAGCTGAGAGTTTGGGATAAAATAATTTAAATTTTGAAAAGACGCTATCGCTTCACTCGAACAGTGTGACCTCTACCTAAGGACGAAGATGTCTCATAGTTCATCATTTCCATCCTTAATGAGGTACGTAATAGTTCCTGCTAGGTTTTACCATAAAATTAAGATAAACATCCTAGATAAATTGCAAAAGACAGACATTTATTTATTTTGATAGGATCAAGAGTCACTGGGTTCATCATAAGCAGTAACTTTAGTACTATAATTAGCTATTTATGTTTATTATAGAACAGGAAAGACGTATTTTATGTATGTATCAGTTTCATCACTTAGTTTTTACGTGTTTATGACGCAGCCAAGTTGGTCATAATCTTTAAGATGAAGAAACTTGACATAATTTAAATTAAGTTTATGCTAAACCCCGCTCCAATTATCTCCATAATACCAATTTTTGTTTTGATCGCTCATCATTGGATGGGGTCAAAATAATCTGTTGTTAGTCCGCAGAAATTTTGTATCCTCAATACCGCATACTGTGGCTATTATTTTAAGATACCAGTCTTAAACTAGATCTTAGTAAACACTGGTTACTAATATATAAGCTTATCTATACATAGCTGAGTTTGAAGCTCAATTTGTGATAATTACTGCCATGTCTCCAGGCAATGTTCTCCAGTTCAAGCAACTTAAACAATCAGACGCCATTAGATTTAACATGTAATTACTAGTAAATTATGCATGATTTCACACATCAATTGCTAGCTATGTCTAGTCAAGTGCATGATATTAGTTCTAGATAGGTATGTACCTAGGTATGTTACTGATTAATATATAGTATAGGGCTATACCGCTATGGCGTAAGTCGTTCTCTAGGTTAAGTTAAATAGAATGTGTATTTGTCACAAGGTAGACAGATTAAAAATATTCTTTAAATCTCACTCTATATAAAATTAACTTTATTTGTTTTTCTTTTCCGTGGTAACTACCAGAACGAGATCACTTATTTTGTTTATGTCAATGCCAACCAAAGACATTCAAATATAAGTTTTTTAAATCTCTTTGATGCCAACCAACTAAGCACCGATATTGGGTTTTTCCGGTGCCAACAGCTGTTATATTTATTTCAAAATGAAAAGAAATTTATACAATTAGACGAAATATATTTTTAACGTTAAAATTACACAACACAATCCCCCAACGTCTTCCCTTCACCTCTTGCTGGTGGTTTAAATGAGAAGAAAAAGTGACGAAACAAACTACCCAGCAACACATGTGTTATAGTGCTGTTCTTGGTTGGCAGACTACTGTTACTACAGTATCATTTACACTGAAAACGGGATATTTATCTTGTTTACTTTTTGTTTTGAGTTCCCGATATTTCGGCGCTGTTGCAAGCACCATTATCACGGATAAAGGATCACGGATGATAATATTAGTATGTTAGTTTAAAAACTTATACTACGTTTTACTACACTTACTTTCTGTTGATGATTTCTGGTTTCTTCGCTATACTTTCCTCATCATCTATCATCATCAGTCATCGACCAGAAGAAAAAAAACGTAATCTATAACAAATTAAATCGTTCATAAACTATGATTGACAGGGACATCCCTACTTCAACTTTCTAACCGCAAGATAGAAGCAGGAAGGCGGAGCTTTAAGTACACTTGTGTACAACTTTTTCCTGATAAAAGTCGAGTGAGGAATAATGAGATAAGTAACGTGACCACTCGGTAGGGTAGACTTTCTAGTTATAAGCCGTCGATTTGCTTAAGTTTTGGGATACCGCATATCTTTGGACAGGACCCACTGCGGCAGTACCTATAAAATCTATAGACTGACAGATAACACAGAACCTATACCGACAGGTTAGTAAAAAAACACAAAATTTTACACAAGAGTTCTTTACATAACATCATGCCTGTACTCCCTGAATGGTAGGGCAGAGATAAACCTACCTACCAATTGTGAAACCCACACTTCGCAAGTTATGTTTAAGTTTCATTTAGTAAGGGGTGAGCCTATTGGCACTAACCGGGCACAAGTCCCGACTCTCGACTGTTAGTGAGAAATTCCTGATGGAAGCTCAGTATCACTTTTCTCAACTTCAAAATCGAACCCAGAACCTCATATTCAGCAGTAGCGATATCACTAGCCCGTCACCAAAACAATTTGTAGCGAAAATATTACTTACATTATCATTTTTCATTTTTCTTTCCAACTCACTAGGGGTTGGAAAGAAGTGAGAGGCGAATAAACAATACTTACCTCATGAATTCCTCCCTGCCGTGACCATTTCGACACTCAATGAGGAAAATCTCAGGAATATGTGTTGGTATTCGGTAATAATACTTTCGTTCGTGTATTTCCTGAAATGTTGCGGGCGGCATACTATATTTAGGGTCACCTCATAGGTCACGTTCAACTTGGACGTGTCCTACTTATCATTGCATTGAGCCCTTCAGCCAAACATAAGGTAGAAAAGGCTACACATATGTTGTATAGTTCTATCGGCACCAATACATATTATACCCTTTAAGCCGGAACACAACAATGCTTCTTGGCCACGAAAATAGGAACATTGAAGAAGCATTGCTGTGTAGTATTGCCTAGGGCGAACTCTTTTACAACAGATTGAATACTACGTATTTTTGTTCTTGAAAAACTGTGAAAATATTATACAACTCGCAAGATTGGTAGCGGTGGTTGACAACCTAGAGCTCGCCATGTGTCTGACCTCTACAATCTAGTAACTTGGTATTAGTAACCCCTGGTAAGACTGGTAGTCAGGCATCTGATTACCCATGACCACTGTCAAAGATCTACAAATGACAGTCTTGACCGATTGGTCGTGGTTGGTGCTTTTCGAGTCACGGAGGATTCTCTACTCTACTTATTTCATATAACTAACAAAGTCGTACGTAATCAATAGTTTCAAATAAATTGATTCAATTTCCAGATTGCTATAGACAGTACTTCTATCAAAGGTTTACGATATAAAGTCTATCAGTTATTAACGACGCTCCATCGATTCGATTCCTGAGAGACATACTTGCGGCTCTACTCAGATATTCTATAACTTTGTAATATTGTGACTTTTATATCTTGCGATACGATTAGTCGGCAGCGATTGATCATTTTCGTTCTATGGTTGTAGTTACTTGCGTGAACTTTTTTCTATGCAAATGAGGAGTTAGGTGGAAAATATACAAAACATGAACATCATTATTTTAGTAGCGACAGGACGAATAACGTCTGATAGATGTTACAGAAAGAAAAACTGCGCTGACTCCAAACAAATTAAAATGAGCAGAAGGATGCTAATTTCTAATCGAATTAAAAGGGCAGACAGCCAAAATAATAGCTATCAGATTAACACAATCGTACCGCAAAATATAAAAACAACCATTAATTAAATGAAAAGTGATTTGGAGCATCGAAATTTCCCGAAGACATAATTACTGTGATCCGTTCGTACTAACGTTCTCGTTAATTCTCTCGGAGTATTTTTAATCGGATTAGTGGTATCTTTGTAACTAACTTTGTGGTTTCCTCTTGGTTTTACCACAAGCTCTTAAGTCGGTAATTGGCGAAAGAGCGGAGAGCTATTCGGTGCAGAGTAATGAATGCTCTAAGGCGCGAATTACACAGAAACGGCGTAAGGTGATGGTGCGGCGCAGGCGTGGAATTTATGAGGAAACGAAAGAACGGCGTGCCTGCGCCGCGCCGCTTGAGTGTAATTCACGACACGTCGCTTACGTACATTTTGTACGGACACGTTTTGAAAGGGCATCATGGCTGCGCCGCGCCTTCACCTTACGCCGTTACTGTGTAATTGGCGCCTTAGAAACAGGTGTGTGTCTGTGTGGTACAATATTAGTTTTAACCACGACTTCGGAGGTCGGATATTTTTATTTTTTATTAAAAGGAACAGCAAACAGTTACATTATAAGGACTTACAACTAGTTTAACATAATAGAAATTTGGTTTAGTAGTACCTAACCCACGACGCTGTCCACAAGTAGACACAAAAGTTAAAAAAAAAGAGCTAATCGCTAGATATTATCCCACGGGAACGGACTACTGAAATAAAGTGTATCTTTAGTTCTTATGACCATGGTCTACATTTGTGTGCCTTTGATCGAAAACATTCAGTCTTTAAGGCATGGAAACGTAACAGACAGACAGACAGAGATTAGTTTGGATTCATGTTGGCTTCGGATGTGTGGGCAGATAAGTAGGTAAATAGACAGATGTCTGTGGCTGAAGAAGAAGCCGGCCGAAATCCGCCATAACTAATGATCTTGGGAGATAATCCTGTAATCACCCCAGGGAACGCAGTTTTTGGTAGGCTCGACGTTTTTGGGTGGATGAGTGATACATTGTACATTTTCGATGTTTTTATGAAGAAACATTAGCCTAACATAACCCTAGTAAGTAAATAAACCTTCAGGCATGCTGTTTTCACAATACTACCATCAGTTTTAATGAAAACAGTGACACAGTTTATTCATAAAATTGTCGCTCATGTTGCGACTATGATAAATTCGATGTAAAAAAAACTTAGTTTACATATCATCATTCTCTTGCCCTTATCCCAATTCATTTAAGGGCGGCGCAGCATGTCTTCTTCTTCCATACTTTTCTAAGTTCTCTATTACTTGTCATCTTATCAGACACCTCCTTTCTTGCCATATTAACAGGCTCTAAACAAAAGTGTTTGATTTTACATATTCTTATGAATAAAAACGGCCAGTATCAGGCCCACGACCGTTACAATAACAATGACTTTATATAAAGCTGCAAACTTACTAGTAAGGCAAAATAAAACAATGATATTACCAATAGCTAGAACTATATGCCGCCATGGCACTGCGAACGCAGTCTAATGGCTTGCGAGGATTGGCGAAATTGAATCGTTTTTCTATTTTCTTTCGAAGCTGTTTGGTTTATGTCAATATTGTACTAGAAATAAGAGGACAGCTGTGTATTCAACGAGTTGCTTTTATATGCTTGCTGACCGTAGACTACTGGATAACAGTCTGATCCACAGCTTATGCATACTTATTTTGGTGGTCACCTCAGTTTCTAGCCTGGAGTAAATATGCAGATCCTTGCGAACCCTTTTAATCCCTCTATTATTAGTTTGTCTTTGTTCAAATAATCAAAGAAAGCTTTAGTCATCTTCTTCAGGATTATAAGCTACTACACTTTGTATTTTATTATTGAATCAAGTTTAATGTTCACCTACGGCGATATCCCGACCTGCCGTCAGTATAAGCTGTAGTTTTGAAGTAATAATACATTGCTGTCGACTCGTTCGTCGTACGCCAGGTATTACTTTCGTATTAATGTCGCTTGGGACCAACCTCTGCTGTACAGTTTGAGGAGGGTAATTATGCAGCAGCTGACCGTATACCGACTGCACGTGGAATCGTGGAATTAGGAAAGATGACTTAGATATTAAGTGGTTCTGGGTTAAATGTAAATGGGCTGAGTTAACATAACTTCGAAATTATTTGGCAAGTAATTATAATCGCATACTATTAAGTCTGGCCCTGCGCCCTAACCAGAGCCATTGTTCGTAAGTCAGTGTCACTCATTTGTTCGGCGCAAAATTAGAATCGGCGAATCAAATGATGTTATGAGATCAATGTTTAACTATTACTTAAATAAAATACACTCTAACTTACCTTGAGAAATAAATACACAATACAATAATAAACCAATAAACAAGACTATACGTTAATTTGATCAGTAATCTCAAGTGAAGATGACCTTTGAATGTTGTTGTTCGTATTGTAAGGGTACATCGATTATTATCTACCCACTTCAACATTATTTATTTATTTTTTTAACCAACCTACAAGAATTTCTAATAATTATGTAGCTGTGACAGATAGGGTCTTAGGTATAAATAGGTTATAACTATATTATCAATTATTAAAATTTATATTTTGATTTAATTCCCCCTAGATTGCGAGATTCCCACACTGTGCGTCATTGCGATTATTTTTTCTCGACCATACCTGCGATACCTTCTACTTTAACGAACGTATTGGAGGTCATAGTTCCACAAGTGTAAATAAAAATACAAGTTTTTAGTGTTATAGCCTTTCCATGACCCGTGTTAAATGCATCCATCAGCATATTGTTTTGAGTGAGTTACATTGAGTCCTACCGTAACCCGCAATTTTTTTGATTTTTCACCAAAAAAAAAGGTCATTGCAAGCAATTTTTGCGTAGACTTACTTAGTTTGAATTACACGTACGGAATACTTGGTTAACGGCTTCGTGAAGGGTCTGTTTACACCTACTCGGCTCTGTTCCCTTGTAGACTTTTGACATCTACCATGTCTATGAAGTAAACATATCATTTGATTTTTTAACTATACTACCTTTTATTACTATTACTACAAGTTTATAAAAAATCTACAAGACATAAATCGAAATTTCTCACTTCGCAAGAAAATTTCATTCAAAAGGTGTTTCAGAAAACGTCCATCGAAATTTTACCCGTGAAATACAAAGCCCTTTTACCAAACATGACACATCGGCGCCACCTATCTTCGTTTACAGGTCATTACACACGCCACATTTTATTGGGAACGTGTGCTTTTACTGCTGAAGTATATTTTATTCAATGTTATATTATGTTATTATTGCAAAGCTGTATTCATATAACTTCTTAGCTCCAGCTTTAAGCTTAGTTTTCTTAGCTCTACGTAGCATTTGGTGAATGTGGTTATGCAATTAAAACTTTTTGTGCCTGGTTTCATCAAGTGAGGAGCAAGTCTTAAGTCTAGAGCCTAGCTATGTAGACGGTGCAGAATTATCTAAGCACCCATGATACTGAAAGTTTTAGAAGCTGTGTGATTTACTTTTATTTATTCCATGAATGTAATGAGACTGTTAGAACTAACACATTTCCGGAAATTGTGTTAGTTCTAACGGTCTCGCATGAATCTTTCTCAATTAGTTATTTTCAGCAAATCCGATCTGATATATTTGCCCTTCTTTCTAAATGATCCCATTTTTTTTAATAATTATTTATGATATATGCAAATAAAAAGCCACATCACCAAGAACACTCACCAAAACCGACTCCTATTTCCACCCTCAATAACTACAAGTGTTCCTTACCCACCGACACCGACACCGACAGTAATTTGTTGAGGCACATTAGGTACCGACGTCACTGACGCGATTACATAAAGCTTAATGTCTTGTACCCAAAGTTAAAATAACAGAATACGACCACTGGGAGATTTTAGCTTGATTGTTTTTTTTGCTTTTAAAAGTATGGTAATTTTGAGTTTCTCTTTGACGGGCAGTGAAGAGAGGTTTGCTCATGTGGTTTAAAATTAAGAAGCAGACAAGCTGCTATTATTGGTACTCGTGGGCTATTTACTAAGCAAGGTATAACTTGCTAACCCCATAGCTATAAACTTATAATGATAGCTGTATTTAAACTTTATTCCTTTCACTCTTATGCATGTTTACACTAGATTTTCACGTTTCTTGCGTCATTCTTTTATTTCACTTATTTTTAGGTTTTTCGATTAGGTGTCACCTACATATTTTAACACCAATGTTGTGAAGTTATTGTTTTAAACTTACTCTTCTGAACAGAACAGTGTGTCCTTTCGCAAGACCCCGCACGACTTATCTTCTTGCTCTTCAAAAAGTTTAAAACGAAAATTAATTCTGTCCTTTGTCACCAAACTTCAAAAATGACACCCAAATTCACTCAAATATTTCCAGTAACTTAAAGGTTTCCAACAGCATTCAATATGCAATACATTTACGATGAGCTCAGTAATGGAATCCTTAACTTTGAAGAACAGGGTCTCGGTTTAAATTCAAATTTATTTTTATGTTATGCTTTGGTCACCGCACCGTGGCCTATCGTCCACGGCCTGTGGGCTTTGATAATGATCTGTTTTATGGAGATAGGTTTTCGTCGGAGAATTATTGTTGGGAAATATGGGTTAGGTGTCTGGCTGAAATAAGCTTCAAGACCTTTAAATTATTCAGCAGTATCATTTACATTTGAAACTAAAAGTCGTACCTACTTCATTTAATGATACACAAAAAGGGTATTGGTAATTCATTTACTTAAATTAAAACTGTTGAAAACTAATTACATTTAAGTCACAAAAAAAAACTTAAAGAAGGTAAACATTAATAAGGTAACCATTTTGTTATGTAAAATGTATCGACAAAACAAAATAGAGAAGTTAGTTCTGATTTTAGCCACGGATTAAAAGATATTGACACAGCCATAAGCCTTCTTTTCTTTGCTTAAAAAAATCAATATACGGAAAGGTCATGTTCACGAAAATAGTAAACTATTTAGAAACATATAAACGAATATAGTAGTGACCAACGCTTTGATCGGCAGAATAGCCGAGATATATAAATTAAATCAGCAAAATAAAAAAACAAACATGTGGTTGCATGTTTGTTTTTTTTATTTTGTTTTTAATGCTTTAAACATGGCCATCGGAAATAACTAGGTACTTGGATCATATCTGCCGCTTCAATTTAATAGACGAAGGTGTAAATGAAGGTAAAAGTGGCGAGCCTAATGCATGTTGCAGTGAAAGTGAATCAAAGCAGATGATGGCCCAGAGAGGTCGGAAAATAAGAAAAAGTCTTATGTTAAAATATGGTGAATGGTTCCGTAGTTCTAAGAATAGATGCAGTGTGAGTTATTTTGTACTTAGCACGGAAAGTCTTGAATGTTAAAACTTTATTTAAAGAAACCCTACAACAACCGTCGGAAAACCCAATAATACTTTGCTCGATTTGCGAAGTGAACTCAGGATCTCAGGTTCAGCAGTAGCCCTTGCGAGCTTGCGATCACAAGACCAGGGAAGCAAAGAAAAAAACTTTTCGCAAAAAAACCGACTTCCAAAAAAAAAACACTCAAATGTCTAAAAATTTTAACATTGTAACTAGAAGTTATTAAGTGATCGTAGCCGAACAAGAAGAAAAAATACGTATTAAAGGAAACCAAAACCAAATTACTGAACCGATTTTGATGAAATTTCTATGAGACCAATGGGGAAGAAAGTATATCCTTTCACATAAAAAAAGAAATTTTCAAATCGGTTCATAAATGACGAAGTTATGAGGTAAAACATAAAAAAAAACAACTGAATTGAGAACCTCCACCTTTTTTTGAAGTCGGTTAAAAAAAGCAAATCGTTGGTATTATGATTTTCGTAAGGGCTTCTACGATAACAAACACAAAACTTACACACACTCAAAGCTTTCGCCTAAGCTTCCAAGTTATCAAAACCAGATTGACAGCGTAATTACCTAATCCACAGTGAGTTTGACAGCGAGATAAGACGTCAAACTAAGTCGCTCTTAATTACCCGTCGTTCTATGATAACGTTATAACCTCTCTGACATGAAACTGTAAGAGCACTTAATTAAAAAAGTTCAGGGATTAAGCTTTGGCAAAAAATGGCGAACTGTAATATGTAACGTTGTATGCTTAGAGGTCAGAGGGCCAATTAAATCCGTTGCGCAATTTATAACTTTTCTGACCTTTTCAGGAAGGTTGTGGTGCTGAGAGGAGAACAATGGGTTGTTCTAGATGTAGTCATGGAGAGAGTTAGGGAATTCAGCACCCTGATTGCGTAACGTAACGTAATTCCAATCATAATCTGAAGGATTTCGACGGATATCCCTATACGATTAAACGTACAAAATGGAAACCCATTGCGGTTGTTAAATTTTTTACACAATTACACCGCTACTCGTCCGATTGCTACAGATGGGATTTTTTACATACAAATAATTATAAAAGAAGAAATACTAACAAAAGTAAACCCTACACTCCTTTGACTTGCAAATGGCGACATCATTTCAGATTATTCCGTCGCCATCCAAGGGTTTATCCTTTATTTACTGCACAAACATCGTGTAAGCACACGTCACAGTGAATGCACAATGTCCTCACCGTTGGACATGACTTTGTACAACATGCTCTTAGATTAGTTGAGATGACAATCACATGATGCACAGTTTGCTAAGCTTTGTTACGCTTATCTAACACGTAATCGTCGTGGCATATTGTTGTATGATATGTGGGTAGATTTACAATGTGTAATATAGAGCTTTGATTAAAATATAGAAATGATGGCTTAGGTAGTCATCTAAGCACAGGCTTGTGTGATCAAGATTCGGAATCTTTACATCCTCGAGTTTAAAATCGTTGGGTGAGTTCAGTAGAGGAATTTCGAGGAATTGACTTCGATTTTGAGTGTCTCTTTGCGACAAATTTCAATCTTACAATTACGCAAGATTCAAAATGGGTACAGAAGTCTTATGACGTTACGCACACAGTATTCTCGGGACCATACGATTAGGTATGGAACAGGTATCTTCTCAAAGATGTAGATAATTGTTATTTTACGAGGAAGAAGTCGTCTCTGCATATTGCGTAAGAATAAAGTATTCATGCATGCGCGTGATTCCACATATGATATTTTATAGATTTAATGCTCTGGGGTGCTGGCCTGGTGACTTAACAGATGTATAACTATTAGACCATGTATAAAAATAAATGCGTGCAACAATGCCATACGCTTTTAGTGCGTGATACGCATTTCATTATATACGTACTATTAACGCGATAAGGTTTATCAGAGTAATAAGGTTAATAATAAGTCTCAGCTTTAACTCAAGCCCGCGTTCACCAGTGCGTCATCTTCACGCATCAAATGTGAGAACTTAGCCTTAATTCCAAGAGGTTTTCCAGCTTTAATTAAGGCCAGGTTCAAATAAAGACTTCGCTCCATATTCTAAAACAAGCAAGAAATCTTTATCAAGGCATTTTATTGTTTTACTAGCTTTAGCACGCGGCTTCACTTGCGTGGAGGTCGGCCCCAGGTTATGATCTACACTTATGCCAAAAGTCATTGATTAGGGTGACAAACAAAGGAACTTACTTTCAATATTTTATAATATCATCTAGTCAATATACCTTTAAGTAGAATTTAATAATTAGACACGGAACTCTAAAGGCGTCTGGCGAGCCGAAAGTCCAATGCCAGTTGCTTTTTTGTGTGATCTAATTTTAGATGATGATAGGGTTGCGCTGAGTATATTTTGTATTTTTTTGTTATAGTTGTAAAGAAGTTAAATACAATATTTTTCTTTAAGTCTTTGCAGCGAGTATTTACTTATTATAAACACGTTCACTATCCGTGAAGTACACACAATAGTTAAACAATCGCTGTGTATCATAATGTGGTTCAAGGGCCAGGAAAAAGGCCAAAGTATGATTATAATTGATTTATAACGTGATACGTAGGTAAAATTTTACTTTCCTTAAAGTTCGAAAAGTAGACCAAACTGTTAGTAAATTGTTTCGTAAAAAATACAATGTTAAGATTGATCATACTTACTTTTCTTAAAAAACTTTTATAATCAAAATGTTAATTGACGCAGAAAGTACCTTAATTGCCTTTTCCAAAAGGTAAGCTTTGTCTGACTAGCAAATGTGAAAAGCTAGTAGTTGTATTTTACGAGCCGTATTTTGGTTATTATGATGTTTAAAATAGATAAGCCAAATTAAATCACAATCTTCTTACATTTACAAATCATGTTCTAACTAGTAGCTTCATAATTAACTATTCCATTTGAAAGTACCTTTAGGGCATGTGTAATACGCTCTACATATCTGTTAATGATAGTTACAAACAAGAAAATTAAATACTTTACCATTAAACTACAGTAGGCCTAGTACGAACGTACGGAGTAAACGTAACGTAAATAAGAACGATTTTAAAATTGAAAATACTCAAAATCATCATCATCATCATCATTTCAGCCAAAAGACGTCCACTGATGGACATAGGCCTCCCCCAAGTGTCGCTACATTGACCGGTCCCGTGCGACTCGCTTCGCTCCAAATATTAAGTTATCTTTAAGTCTTTATGTATATACAATAGGTGATACTTATGTACTCGTCCCAGTAATTAACACCAAAATCATATACGATAGTTATAGTTAAGATTCAAAAATCGTTTGAATTTACTACAGTTTACGTCGCGCGTTCGTGCTAGGGCCTCGTGTCTGCTTTTACTAATAGGATTAAACCTTCTTTCCATTTACTCCGTAGAACTAGGTGCTCTCTTCTAAGATTAACTAGTTTCCTAGGAATGTAAATAAAGAGTGAGCTAAAGCAATAAGAATTTGCTGGAGTTCTTTTCATTCGTATAACTAAGGCAATTAACTAATTGTGTTAGGAAAATCTTTAAACCTCTGTATAGGTACCAAAGTAGAATTCTTGGCTTTTTTATTTGTCGTCGAAAATCTTGATATAGTTTATTTTGGTATGAAACAATATTCAATCACACGAAACACATCGCTATATTTCAGTTACTGAAAAAAACAAGATATGAAAAAAAAAACACGACGAAAAACTACTGCCCCAAACCGTAAATAAAAAAATAAACAGTTTTCGATAACTTTGACAAAATGACAACTGAAGTGACAGCCCTACGCCCACAGTATGTGATATCGACGTCCAATGGCGCGCAATTGGCCAGAAGTTAACAAAACAACGAAAAACAACTGCTAACTGTTCTATCTAACTGTCCATTTTGGTCGGGAATTTCACTTTAGAGCAAACATTTTTATAAATAAATTGTTTCACTGACTTTGGCAGTTTATTCAGAGAGATTTCATTTTTAATTTTTTTTTGGTTTACTGATTGGCGTCGAGCCGGTATTGTTTATTTTTGTCTGCACCAGTAGTTACCTGCGTGGATAGGAAGGTACCTAATATAATAGTCCTACTGCAGGGCAAAGAGAAGAGAAGGCACCAGCATTAATCACCACACTTGCTCAAGGCGAATTGTAGAGGAGGGGTGGTACCTAGTGCAAAAACCCATAGTCTATAAAAAAGGTACTGCTAGACAATACAGACGATGACGTCAACATAAGTAGACAAACTGCGGCAGGCAGACCGATGGAAATATCAGAAAAATGAAAGTTTCGGGTCGACGCGACGCGACGGTAGAATATGGAGGAATAAAAAATATTACATTAGAAAACATTCATTTATCTTATCATCAGTTGAGGTATTTATAACAAACGTTTAATTCATTTCATAGCCAACTTTGTACGTATTCAATCCTCCTTAAAAATATTCCCAAATCTTTATCGGTTTTCGTTGTCAAATTAACTAAAAGCTTTTATACCGTACTTGTAAGAGAATAATATCTTAGCGACATTAAATTTTAATTATGTCAGCATTAGTGATCAACAAATTATAAATAATACTCTTCGAAACAATTTAGAAAGTACTTGGCACATAATTAATCTGTAAATAACATTTTAGCGACTTTTAGGCCGTAAACCGCAACTATTAAAGTACCTAGTGATGGTTTATTTTATACTAACATTCTAACCTAAATGGATGTACTTTCATGGTGCATTAAACCTTACCGCAAGCCGTGGTTTTGCGTTAAACTGCGGGTTGAAAATACAGTCAGCGAGACGTTAAAAGTGTATTCTTTTGCCCTGTCAATATGCGGTAATCATAGGTATAGTAGAATATTTCATTTGAAATGGATTCTTTTATTTAATTAAAATCTTATAGGTACTTATTTTTAACCGTATCACAGATGAAGCATAAATCGAAAGTTCATGTAAAAAGTGCCACAAAGGCTCTGTTAATACGTTAGTTCCTAATGCGAAAATAAAATAGTCATCAATCATCCATCACTGATTTAAATCGACGTCAAATGTACTACGAACTTCACCTGTACTTACTGCTACGCGCGGTCGAATGTACATTCATCATAAGAGTAACACAATATAACACTTCTGGATAAAGTATAACTCATCTGCCTTGTCGATCAAGTAGTCGCAAGCAGCAGTGCAGTGAGCATAGAATAGAATAGAATAGAATAGCATTTATTTGCAAATATGGGTTGTACACAGTTAGGTAGTAGTAGGTTTACATCAGAGTTCTGCCATATTTCACCATTCGGCATGCAAACAGTTTTATTATATAAAATTGTTAAAATTTAAATTCTTATTGGAACATTGAATTAGTTATGTCATTCTCATTAAATAAAATTATTAAAATTCAAATATTCATTAAAAATAACTTAATTATTACATTAAACCTCAAAAATGGGACAATAGGAAAAACCTCATATGGGTTCGATTCCCAAGTCGGGCAAAGTGTCATTGGGTTTTTCCATCAGGAACTTCTCAGTAGCATCCATGGAGTCTGGATTTGTGCCTGGTTGATGGCAATAGGCTCGCCCCCTAATAGATGGAACTTAATTATAACTGGCGTAATGTTGGTGTACTGTTAGGCACACCTCCACCTCTGCCTAATTCTTCGGGGATAACGGGCGTGATGTAATGTTATATTTTATAAAATACTGCCTGTCATTGCAAAGAATTAAGAGATTAACATAGGAAAGATAATTCTAAGCATGTAGTATGCGTACAAGATTCATGATTATGTATGTAACACAGATACATTAATTAACTGTGTTACGATTATTTCTTAAAAATTAACGCTTCGCGGTGCGTAATGTAACGTCCTTGATTTTATCGTGCCATAATTAAATTGTAACATGATCTTGATCATACTTACTATATCTTGATAACCGGCATTATAGAAAACGAATATTGAAGTCAAGTAGCCCTCTGAGGTAATTGCGTGTCTCACTCAGTTGCTATTCATCAACATTCATTGCGTTTTTTACCGTTGTGGAGCAGACGATTATTTCAAACACATGAAGAAAAGGGAAGAAACGTCCCTCATCCTCCAATAAAATTGAAACCAGTGTCATTCGAAGCGTCTGGATTACAAATTTCTGTCAAAATCTACGGATAGAAAGTAGAAGAAGATAGTGTGTAAAGTCGCAATTGCTGTTGTAGGTATATCACCAAGATCATGAGATGAAATTCAGCGTTTGTTAGAAGAAAGAAGAAAGAGAAAGAAAGAAATCATTTATTTGCTGATAATGTAGGTATACATATAAGTTGGAATATTTGCTAAGTGTCCCGATACATTTTACCTTACGGCATGCAACATATTAGGTGGCGCAGTGGTCGATTAACATCGCCGTGGTCGCTGAGCCGTACTTTGTCCCGCCCAGGGATGACTGGGTGGAGGACCTTAGCGGCTCAGTGACCTTAATTGCGTCGGTCGCCGCCGGTACCCCGACCCTTGAGAGTGTCAGGAAGGGTCAGGGGTGCGTAGCAGCACGGTTCGGGGAGATCGTTGTAGTGGGAGTCTACTTCTCCCCGAGCCGAACTCTCGCCGAGTTCCACAACTCCCTCACGGAGTTGAGTGTCGTCATCGGAAGTCATTCCCTCCCCGTGCTTGTGCTCGGGGACTTCAATGCCAAGAACTTGGCTTGGGGTTCTCGTTACACGGACGTGCGGGGTAGAATGGTGGAGGACTGGGCTCTGGAGACAGGCCTGGTCGTGCTAAATCGGGGTTCTGTCCCCACGTGCGTGCGGATGCGGGGCGAGTCGGTGGTGGACATCTAGTTCGCCAGCCCCGCTCTGTCGCCGCGTGTCGTTGACTGGCGCGTCATGGAGGGGGTGGAGACCTATTCCGACCACCGGTATATCCGGTTCGACGTCTCCACCCAGTCCTCAAGCGTGCCGGTCCTACAGGCCCCGAGTGGTCCGCGATGGGCGCTGAAGCAGCTGGACCGGGAGCTCCTCCTGGAAGCCTCGATCGTGCAGGCCTGGGTGTCATCACCAGTCAGGCCTGCTGCAATCAACAACGAGGCGGGTTGGTTCCAGGAGGCCATGTCCGAGATTTGCGACGTGGCAATGCCCCGAGTTCGGCCAGGAAGCGCCCGGCGTCAGGTGTACTGGTGGTCGCGAGAGCTGACGTCTCTGCGCAAGGCGTGCGTTGCCGCGCGGCGCCTGTACGCCAGGCATCGCAGGCTCCGCATCCGCCCTCCGGATGCGGCAGCCATTGAGGCGGAGCTGTACGAGGGGTACAGAGCGGCGAAGACCGCCCTCCAAGAGGCTGTCCGGCGGGCCAAGAATTTGGCCCGCGAGGAGATGCTGGAGTCTCTGAACGGAGATCCGTGGGGGCGCCCTTACAAGATGGTGCGGGACAAACTCCGCACCCGGGCCCCCCCGCTAACGCAGAGTCTCCGGCCTGAGCTCGTGGAGGACGTGGTGAGCGCTCTGTTCCCTTCGCGAGGGGAGCATCCTCCCCCGCCTATGGCTCCGCCGCCGCGTGCGGTGCCGGAAGCGGACCACACCGATGACGATGACGACGTTCCGGAGGTGACTGGGGTAGACCTGAGAGTAACGGTACGCAGGCTGAAAGCCAGAAACACCGCCCCGGGACCCGATGGCTTGCCTGGCAAAGCCTGGGTCCTGGCCTCTGAGGCTCTCGGGCCCCGACTGGAAGGGCTCCTAAGCACATGCTTGGAGAGAGGCCAGTTTCCGCTTCGTTGGAAGACGGGGAAGCTGGTCCTCATCCGGAAACCAGGGCGCCCTGCGGACTCTCCGTCCGCATACCGGCCCATCGTGTTGCTCGACGAGGTGGGCAAGCTCTTCGAAAGAGTCATTGCCAACCGCCTTGCCGGGCACCTTGCGGGGATGGGGCCGGATCTTGCGGAACACCAGTTTGGTTTCCGCAAGGGGCGCTCCACGGTGGACGCCATCATGCGCGTGAGAGCCCTCACGACGGGGGACTCGGTGTCCCGGGTTGGGGTCGTCTTGGCGGTGTCTCTTGACATCGCCAACGCCTTCAACTCCATGCCCTGGAGCTGCATTGGGGAGGCACTCCGGTATCACCGGGTGCCAACCTACCTTCGTCGTGTGGTCGGGGACTACTTGACGGATAGGGCCGTGATCTACCCTGGTCAGAGCGGAGAATGGAACCGGCGAGAGATGTCGTGCGGTGTTCCACAGGGATCGGTTCTAGGACCGGCCCTGTGGAACATCGGTTACGACTGGGTGCTGCGCGCCGACCTCCCTACCGGCGTCAGCGTAGTTTGCTACGCTGACGACACGCTGGTACTGGCACAAGGGAGGTCGCACGAGGCGGCGGCCGAAAACATGACACGCGGGGTTGCGATAGTCGTGGATAGGATCCGGCAATTGGGTCTCGAGGTGGCATTGCACAAGTCCGAGGCCATGTGTTTTCATGGGCCTCGGAATGCGCCACCGTCGGGATCCCTACTGACGGCGGGAGGGGTTTCCATCGGCGTCGGGTCGACGTTGAAGTACCTAGGACTCGTCCTCGACAGCCGGTGGAACTTCGTGGAGCACTTCCGACGTTTGGCTCCCAAACTGGAACGGACAGGGGCTGCCTTCAAGCGGCTCTTGCCCAACCTGAGGGGTCCAAACGCCTCCTGCCGGAGGCTATACGCGGGGGTCGTGCGGTCCATGGCTCTTTACGGGGCCCCGGTGTGGGCGCGTTCTTTAAGGCGGCAAGCCGCCCACTACCTGAACGCGCCCCAAAAGGTGATAGCCATAAGGCTAATCCGGGGGTACCGCACGATCTCCGGCGAGGCGGCTAGCCTCCTTGCCGGATTGCCGCCATGGGATCTGGAGGCGATAGTCCTCACGCGCCTGCATGAATGGCGCGCGGAGGCACTACGTCGGGGGGAAACTCCGCTGCCGCGGCAAATTGCCGCTCAGCGGACAGACCTCCGGCGTGATATCATGGCGACATGGAGAGAGCGACTGTTGCAACCCCGTGCAGGGCACGCTACCATAGTGGCGATAAGTCCCCTCTTTGAGGAGTGGCTAGAGAGGCGCCACGGCGCCCTCACCTACCGCCTGACGCAGATCCTCACCGGACACGGTTGTTTCGGGAGGTTCTTGCACCGAATCGGGCGGGAGGAAACGCCCGGGTGTTTCCACTGCGAGGATCGCCCGGAGGACACGGTGGAGCACATCGTAGAGGTCTGCCCCGCTTGGGCGGAGCACCGCCGTGTCCTTGTAGCGGCGATTGGCGGCGGCGATCTCTCGCGTCCGGCCCTGGTTCAAGCCATGGTCCGGAGCGAGAGGGAATGGGAAGCCGTCACCTCCTTCTGTGAAGCAGTCATGCTAGTGAAGGAGGTGGCGGGACGTGAGAGGGAAAGAACCTCACGTCCCAGCCGTCGCGGGAGACGCCCTGGGCGTCGGGGGTCACGTGGTGGCTCCCGGCCACCGTAGGCGCGGGCCTGTGGACGGCGAGTTATGGGCTAGCTCGCCGTCCGGCCGTCTTATGACGACAGGCCGTGTCGACGGCGCGTTCGTGTTCCACGCGCGCCTCAAAGAGATGTCAGCAACCGAGTAGGGGTCCGCATGGGCCGATGCCTGCCAGAGCTGCGGGATTGTTCGAAAGAGACACCGTGGCCCTGGAACACAAAGGGCAAAGAAGGAACATGGATGGGTTTTAGTCAGTACAAGTCTGACACTCCCTTCCGCTCCGCCCAGAATGGGGGGGGGTCATTTGATGATTACCCATCCAAAAAAAAAAAAAAAAAAAATGCAACATATTAGGTTTGAATTTAAATATAGTACTATAGATACAGCTATCGATATGATCATTATTAGCCATAGTCAAATTTAATATGTAATTACAGATCGGACTAAAACGAAAAATAATAATAATAATAGCAATAGCTTAGCCTTGAATCCTCTTAGCACGCTGCTGGAGGATTCAGGTCTAGGCTATCGGTTGAGGAGAGGTAGTCAAGTTATATCTCACCTCCTTTACATGGATGACCTGAAACTCTTTGCCCCCAACGATTTCCAACTGATGGAGCTACTGAAAGTAACTGAAACTTTCAGTAGCGCCATCAGGATGGAATTTGGTGTGGACAAATGTGCGGTCATGCATGTAAAGCGAGGGGAGATTGTGGAATCTGTGGGAACCCAGCTCTCGGATTCCATAAATCTTAGATCCCTCTCAGCAACTGAAACCTATAAGTATTTGGGTATGTCGGAAGCGCTGGGCATCAATGTTGCTGACATGAAGCAATCGTTGAAGGAGCGCTTCTTTGGTCGTCTGAAAAAAGTATTTAATAGTCTTTTATCAGGCGGCAATAAGGTGCGTGCCTTCAACGGTTGGGTCATGCCGGTTCTGATGTACTCTTTCGGCATACTCAAATGGACTCAGACAGAACTAGACGCCCTGGATAGGAGGGTCCGTACATTGTTGACGGCATATCGAATGCATCACCCGCGTTCTTCTGTTATGAGACTGTATATCCCGCGGAGGTGTGGGGGTCGAGGCTTTTTAAACGCTAAGACTCTTCACAATCGCGAGATATGCAGTCTCAGGGAATATTTCCTTGAAACCGACCTCTTTGGAGAAACCGAAGGTTTTGTCTGTGCAATTATGGATGAAGTTATGATAACGAATAACTACCGGAGATTTATTGTGAAGGACGGTACGGTTGACATTATCTCCGGGTGTTCTCGTCTGGCTAACGGAGAGTACTTGCATAGACACAACCTTGTAGCCAGGATTATCCAACAGCAACTTGCTCTAAAATACAACCTTGTGGAATCGGAAGTACCGTACTATAAGTATGTGCCCGACCCAGTTCTCGAAAATGGCAGTATCACATTGTACTGGGATCGATCCATCGTAACTGACAGGACTATTGTAGCCAATAAGCCTGATATAGTGGTGGTGGATCGATCAGAGCGGCGTGCAATGATTGTTGACATAACGGTCCCGCATGATGGGAACCTCGTGAAAGCCGAGAAAGATAAGCAAATCAAGTATCTTGATTTGACTCACGAGGTTGTCGACATGTGGCATGTGGACTCAGCGATCATTGTGCCGATAGTTGTATCAGCCCATGGCTTAATTGCCAAGAGCCTCGACCAATACCTGAGGAGGCTCTCTTTAGGCAGCTGGATCAAGGGTTTGATTCAGAAAGCGGTACTCCTGGACACGGCTCGTATTGTCAGGAGGTTCCTCTCTCTGGAGCCCTGACCGCCGGTAGCTTGGACCCTGTTCCCGATACCGGTGGGCTACAATTTTTTATATTTTTAAATGTTTTTTATATTGTTTTTAGTTTAATAAATATTTAAAAATGTATAAGATTTGTGTAAAGATAAATAAAGGAAATAATAATAGCAATAATAATCAAAATAATCAATGAATTAAATATAAATCTCTCGCAAATTATATAATGAAGAATATGTCATAATGTGTAATGTTAAAAAGCTTAATGTCAAAATAATCCAAAACATTAACTAAAATCACAATTACTTCCAGTTATAATCTGATAATGTCAAAATCTGTTTGTCAAATAACTATATAGCTACAACCATAAAAAACAATAAATAAATAACAATGTCATTATTATAATCTAAAACATTCGAAATTGCAGAGACAACGTACATTTATCAATAACATTTTCCTATATAGTTTTGTCATTTAAAAAGTCCTCAAAAGCACCCCGCAATGATCAAACATTATCACAAGACAATTCGTTCCAACCCTTATCATACTACTGCTTTGCTAGCTTCTAAATATGGACAAACAGTCCTCTAAATAAGCCCTTATCTGCCTAACACAATATATGTTCTCCTATTTCTGGCATAGTAAAGTCAAAAGGCCAGCAATAGCAATTCTGGACTCTCATGTGAATTTCACATTACAATATTTTACTCACCACAAAATCCATGCACACCGCAAAATTCTGTTACGTTATTACTTTACAATACTTATTTCTAAGCAAAAATCCGCGCGAGTTTCCAAGCAGAAAGTCAGGCGCGCTGGCAACGTAAGAAGCTAAGAAGTAAAATCTATATCCATGCTAATATTATACATACAAAAGTAACTCTGTCTGTGTGTCTCTTACGTTTTCTCAGCTTTCAATTTCGAAAATTAACGTTTTTCGATGAAAGGCATACAAGTATATCGTGACCTGGGATAGAACATAGGATACTTTTTTCCCGGTATTAAGTTTCCATTGGAACACATCCCGACCTGCCGCAGGCCAAGCCGCTGCTAAAGCTAGTATAACTACATTCAGAGTGAACATTTTCCAGCGCCTCGCTCGACATGCATGGCAAGGAGTATCTCGGGGCATTACTTGCATGTACACAGGGTTGGACTAAGGTTTGACGTGAAAAGTAGTTCTTACTGAGGTATTTGATTGTAGCATGTGCATTTTACAGGGGTAGAAAGCAGAGATAGATAGATAGAGAAAACGACTTTATTATGTATCAGAATTTTAACACAGCTTTTTTACAATATTTAAAACTATGGGTACAATGCGATAAGACCGTTATCGCTGACAGCAATGTCATCTAGACATTCTTTGGCAGAGAAGGAGACCATATATTTATCATTCAAATTTTAAAGTCATCAATTGCGTTGAGTGCAGTCTTGGCTGTTATTGTATTGTGCTGAGAATTTGTTGAGTATCGGATTTCTAATTATGGCTTTATATTAAATCTTTGAGTAAATCAAAATGTTTGTCAATGCTAGGTGACCGCGCGAACGAACGGTGTCGTGTGGGAATCGGCTTAAAAGTCCGTTTAATCAAGTAACAGATGGTTACTATAAAATAATATCTAACTTGAATCCGGCATTAGGATTCAAAATAAGAACAGAAAATGCTAATACCGACTGACCTAAATCACTAACTCTTTTTAGCCCATTCAGATAAAAACTAAACTCAATTTATATAAATTGCGAAGTGTAACCGACTGTAATTACTTATTTAGTATCAGTGCAAAAGCAATCCTAATGCCATTGGATATTGAGGTTGTATTCGTATCACGTACTCTTTGTATTAATTGTATTGTCTGCGTATTGTAAGAAAAAAAAGCTTCTCGCAAAAAAAACCGTTCTAATTACTTTGATTTAATTGCTCGTGCAATGTCTGTGATATGATACATACCTACCTAATCAGGTATGTGTGTTATGTTATTTCGCACCTTCGTATTATCCATAAAACCTTCGCAACATAATACCTAGAAAAATCTTTTTATCCATAGATTCAGAACGATAATAAGAATTTCGTTTCAATTTATTTTTTTTAACCCAAATATTCACATTTGCATACAGATATAAAAGAAAAGCACAAAGATTTTATATTTCTTTGTTAACCAAGCTACAGGTGCTAAGAATAAAAATATTTTACGACAACACGGCTGCGTGTTTATTTTGCGTTGACGCGTAACACCGTCACCGCCTTCCCTTAATCCGGCCCTGTTAACACCCATATTTTTCGTGAATATTTCGTGGCTCAGCATGCGCCCCAGTATCTCCCAAGGGCTTTAAATGTTGTTTTTTTTTTGTTTAAAACAAGGTCTTACTTTGCCTCCAAACGAGATGTTTT
Source organism: Noctua janthe (assembly GCA_910589295.1). NCBI lineage: Eukaryota > Metazoa > Arthropoda > Insecta > Lepidoptera > Noctuidae > Noctua > Noctua janthe. Next base: position 1,323,184 of record OU342571.1, read on the forward strand.
TCTTATGCAAATATTTCAGAGGCATGAATTAAATACTTCTATCAAGATCCTCCCTTTATCTATTCAAGTTTACCTTTGAAACTCTGAAAGTGTTAAAGATACCGAGGTTCTATATTTAGCAGTAAATAATCCTGTAGTAAATAATCCTGTGAAAACTTTTGCTTTGGAATTTATTGGTAAGTTTGCTTGATATCTAAGGAGATACTGCTGTCATCTTTGATCTTGCGTATCGATTGATGGTACTTTTACATAACTTCATAGTCCCACAGAGTTGAATCAGTAACCATTCTTCCCTAGGGCAAAAGTAATCTATTTTATCGAACTGTTATGTCTAGGGTCAATATCATTGTTTAGATAAACATACTTTCATGAACATACACGTAATAGTGAACATATTTTCTTCTTTCCAGGAGGCCTATTCGCCCTCGGCAAAGTCCTCAACTTCTTCCCTGTGGGCGGGGAGCGAGAGTGCCAGCCCGAAGGTTACAGCATCGCGAAGGCTGGTATCTGCATCAACCAGTACGACTGTCGGCAGAGGGACGGCAGGGCTTCGGGAGACTGTGCTGATGGACTTGGCGTCTGCTGTGTATGTAAGTATGAATATTATGGTATTATGAAATTAAACGCAAAACTGTACTCTCAATTAAATCTTGTGGATTATTCGTAGTTATGTAGTAGAATGAAAAGTAAATCAATAAAATACAAGAACCTAGAGAATCGAACACAAATAAGTCATCATCATCTGCCTAGCCTTTTCCCAACTATGTTGGGGTCGGCTTCCAGTCTAACCGGATGCAGCTGAATACCAAAAACAAGAACATAAACAAGTACCAATTAATAATCAACACCATCATCATCAGCCCTCGGCAGTCAGCTGGTCATACCTCTCGCTGGCCTCTCCAATCACACGCCATTCATCTCCCACACAGCTACTACCAGCCACACTGCGAAGATCGTAGCTCCACTAAGCCTGAGTATGATACAATAAGATACACAAAAACCAAATATTTGCCCTAAAAATGTATTTAAGTATTCTTCTTAGTGTATCGATGGCAAATTAAAAAAATATGCTTGACCCAAAATTCAGCTAAGCGAACTCCGCACGCTGATTGATGGGTCATAAGATCATCAAGCGCGCAAGTGTCAGGGCATACAGCGCAAGATGATGCTTGTTTTGCATGTATGGTAAAAATACTTACCAAGAAACAATAATTTAAGAACAAGATGGTCTACTTGGAAGTAGTGAAATAAGCTACTACAAACTTTTAGCAATACCTACTTAATAAGCTGGAAACTGGTTCACAATCGAAAAGTTTCGCGAATGTAATTAAGAAAACTATTTAAGTGTAGGAAAGAGAGATTGATTAAACAAAATGTTGTTTGATGAAGACAAATGGTTGTCAATGTAGCTAATTTCTGGTCTGAGCCCAAAGAATCATCGAAACGACTAGAAAGAAGAATGTAACGACACATATTTGAATAAACAAAAACTAAAACAAAACTAACATAGAACAAAAACTAGGTACTGTTTTGGCATAATTTCTACACATGGAGCGAAATGGTACCCTTAAATAGACTGAAAATTCTGTCTGTCGAGCCAAGAAAAATCGATCGCAAAAACGAGATTACGCTGAAAAGATTACTAGGTCCTTAGTAATCTTGCTGGAGCTAAAACTTGCCTTGTGCTTACTAATGAGAATAAGCTGACAGCCTGACACTGGAAAAGTAGCAACAATAAAAAAACGTCCTTAAAAATAGGAAAATGTGAAACAGATTGTTGACAGGTGTTTTTTGGCAATTCGCTTGTGAATTGGATTTTGAACGCTGCAAATTGTGTTATGCAGTGTCCTCTCAACCAAATATGCCAATTTTATGTTTGATTTGGATCATGGTGGCTTGTTTCACAATCAATGGCCATCTAATGGGGTTTCCGTAGTGGCTGAGCGATTTACTTATGCGCTACGGGTAGTTCGCCAATTCGAAAGAATATATTTTCTACTTACTTACTACTTTACTATAATAATGCCCTTTATATAAGAAAATAACTGAGAATGAAAATGTTTAAAAATTGTAAAAAGTTTCGAGTCAAAGTCACGTTAAGCCTAAATAAACTCAGTCCTCTTCCCAACCTATCTTCGGTCCTCTACCCAACCGTTCGAGGAATAGGTGCGTGTCGTGATGTTATGTTATTCCCTCAACATCACATACCCGGTGGCCCGTAACACAGTATTTTATGCCTATTTCGGCTACCATAACAGTCTATTAATAATAAATAATACCAATATAATATCTGGTATATTAAATTAAGTACTTCTTGGTCACTATAAAATTAATTGTGATGAGAAATTAACATATTTATTGAGATGTTATACATCAGCATGCGACAAATACTAAACCCACAAGACATCAGGGTTTAGTACAGTCCCTGTAACTTCAAGTCTTCGAGCTAACTGCCACTTACCATAAAAGAAGTGGAATGGCAGACAACGATTGAGTTTCCTGCCACTATGTAGGTTACGGTTTTATTGTACGGGGTCGACTGTAGTTGCCGTAGTTACGAGTATAGGTTGAAGCGTTATGAACATCGGTTGGGTAGTGTAGTAGTAAGTGGTGCAAAATGGAGTCAGTCTCTTATGTGTTTTGTAGGTACTGTACCTCCTACATACTTGCTAAGTTTTCTTTTATTTAAGACCTACTTTTGACTGCATTTGGATAGCTAATTCCGCATCTTGTTAAGTACCTATCCATCCTAATGGATTTATTGTTATTTTTACCTGACATACGCTCAAAAGTTACGGCTAATACAGTAGATACATTTTATTGCATAAGTTGTCAGGTTTTATCACCACGTCCCGCTTTCACACCGTTCAGACTTATTGACGTTCCTTACTTCACGACACATTGTTATAGAATGTTTCTTAGAATTTCTATACTTGCTTTAACCGACACTTTACCTAGATTTAAAACCAATGCTTATGTATTAGCTCCGCCTTGGAAGTTGGTAAATTAACTAAACGGGGTGGAAGGGATAGCGACGTGAAAACGGTTACCATGTATTCAGTACATCATTCTGAGCATGATGACGTAGAAATAGACCACATAGAAATTTTTCATCGGTTTTTAAAAAAAAATCAGCTGTTCCACATACATTTTGACCGTATAGGCATTGCACTTTTGTAGGAAACAGCTGTTTTTCTTTTAATTAACCGATTTCTGTGTGTAATGATGTGCTGAATCCGTGGTAAATGTTTTCGCGTCGGTGTCACTTCCACCCCGTATTTACAGGCGAGAGCACTGATGTATGAAATAAATAATATTAGGGTAAGCTTACACACCGAAAAAGTATCGAGAAACCTTACCAGGCAGGCATTTTTGCATTGTATAGTAGTTAGCCAGACCGTGCTCGTTACAAAACTTAGATCTCAATGGAGAAGACAGGACAAGAAACTCCGTCGACATTCTTTAAATCCAATGCATTGTATTTTAACGCAACTACAAACATCAAGAAACAATGATGATGCATATCCTATTGATTCTAAATTCAATCTGCTTTACCACTAACTACAAATTACCTAAAACGAGAACTTTTCAAAGAAATGGCAGTTCGTTACAAATTCTCCGAACTGCCTTAAACCTCGATTCAGTAGACTTTCACGACGAACGCATACCTATCTGCCTACCCAATAGATACAATAATTTTCTTTCACCACTTACCTCAGTCACCGTTTCACGATAACCATTAATGTTTAACGACAACCTAACCTATAAAACATTTCTACAGAAACACAAAGTAATTTACATGAGAGTCGCCTGATCGATGAAAAGCGGATCAGTAAAAGGAGACTATGAGACGGATGTTAAGTAGTGAAAATTGAGAGGGAAGGATCTACAAGGAAATTCACTAACCTTATCGGTGGAACAACATCGGTCGTACTGGAAAATCAGGTTAAAAAAAATGAAAAATGGAAATGATGGATGGAATGATTCGAAGTGTTTGGTATTTCTACAGCACTAATCAACGAGATTAATATTTAAGCTTTTTGATAGCTTATACATATAAATCAAGGACATTTTTGACTTTCCCATCTTCGTTGTAGATTAGAGTAAAACTTTGTTTACACCCTTTGGCCGGAATAAAACGAATATGTAAAATGGGACTAGGCGGTGTAGTTGAAAAACATCGGGATTTGTGAGTGCGTCTGTGGTGGTTCAACTATTGAATAAATATAACACACATTATATTTGCTTACACAATAGTTTACTTCACAAATACCCTGTTTTCTATTCCGAGTAAAGTTTCGGTTATAATATCTAAAGGATAGTTTATTTCTATTTATCTTCATGATTCATCATTCTCCTGCCCTTATCCCAATGTAGTTGGGGTCGGTGCAGCATGTCTTCTTCTTCCGTACTTCTTTATAACTCATCATCTCAGCAGTCACCTCCTTTCTAGCCATATCATCTTTCACACAGACCATCCATCGTTTTTTTGGTCTTCATCGACTTTTATAGCCATCTACATTCATACTCAAAACTTTTCTCACGACATTTTCCTTTACCTTCGCATCACATGTCCAATCCAGATTTTTATTTTAGAAGTTTTAAAAATCTAGACTTAAATTGACCCGAAAATTGTTAAACACGAAGATTACCGAACCGTTCCTTTCTGGTTTAACTGTTGGTACGTATGTGTGTGGCTCAATCTTACTCCCCGTTATCGACACAAGCAGTACGTCTGTTGTGGTTTGAAACGATTTCAGCAATGAGTCGGGACATTGGCGTCTAGTGCCGAATGTGCCGTACCGTCGTTACGTGTGGCTGGCACTAAGTGCTGTCCGGTATTGTCGGTGCAGGGTGATAGTTGTCCGGTGTTTGGAGTGATTTACGGTAACACAGCATTTCGAGCTAGTATTGAAAGTCTTTTATCTGAATAGTTGAAAATATTTAGTGGAGTCAGTTATGGCCGGGTTTTCTCTCCCAAATAAGTTTCGCTTAAGGCAAGGAATTTCTTTCCATTTGTAAATTTTTGAACCCAGACTAAATTGTCGTGAAAATCAAGTCAACTGCCAGCGAAGATTTATTTCTCATTCAAACATGCAAGTTATGGTAAGTAGGTCACTGACGGCATACAGTTGGAAACTAACAAGACAAACACTTAACCGATACGTGTCATTCTATGTCATTGTTTCCTGTTTGGATATGCTATCTAACCTGCTTATCTGCCAGGGAATGAAAGTAGTTAAAATAGAAAATGCTTTATTGCACACCACGACAGTAACATTAGATGCAGGGCATTTATGTTTAAATAGGTCCTTTGGCGGTTTTAGGACTGGTGGCAATATCTACCAGTTGGAAAGACAGGAATCACTAAATATTTATAAGCCAGTCCATGACTTTGATTTATATTTCAATTAGAAGATTATGTTTGTACTTTGTTTTATTTTTTTACACTTGAGAATAAGTCAATAACATAAACCTTCATTGGAGGGAACAATCTATTATAATAATAGTCCACAAGCAGTTCACATCGAAATTAAGGTCACCATCATGCTTTATCAATAAAATTTCTCAACAAAAAAAACACGAATGCTCACCACTAACGCTTCTATCAATATCATACATGCGCCAAAAGATCCATCTTGCTCTTAAGGTACCTACCTATTTTTAATTTACTCTTTTCCACAGAAACAACTCTAAAACACACTGCTCTAAAATAGTGTTGGGGAAGTTAGCGTCAGACTTCGGACAGTAATAGCTTATGTCAGCCACAATTTATACCAGTTAATACAGACCGTAATAGCGAGAGCTAAAAGGATTCAGAAGTTTTGTTTTATATGAAACAAAACTAGTTTGCTAAAAGCTTCCTTCCTAGGTTCTAGAATTTGAGTATAATTGTATAAGTTTCATGTTATTGTAACAATGTATTCGAGCTAGTTTTAACAACAAACAAACATAAGATCACGTCTGCCTGTGTTACAGAGTGGACTGTAATTGTATTCCACCCCGCGGGTCTAGTACGGGATGACTGTCACATGTCGATTTGGTTCTATGAGATTTTGCAGGTGAGTTGGGATTTGAGTTAGTACAGTAGCGAATGTAACTTACAGACAAATAAATGCGAGTTTTTTTTGCCATTTCTAATTACCAGCTAAAACCCTCAAAGTGGTGAAGGCGGGCGTTTTGGGGGGACTATCACTATTCTTGTGCCCCTATCCCAGTCTACTTGGATTTGGCGCAGTATGTCTTCTTCCATACTAATCTATTACTCGTCATCTCATCAGATACCTCCTTTCTTGCCGTATCATCATTTACACAGCCCATCCATCGTTTCTTTGGTTTTCCTCTACTCTTATAGCCATCCACATTCATACTCACAACTTTCCTCACGACATTTTCCTCATTTCTCCACATCACATACCACGCCAACTGATTACCTTTGGGGGACTATCATACTATAAAAAATGTATGTAGTGCGCCAAGGCAGCTTTTTTCCCAGCCGTTTGGAGGATGGGCAGTGTCTGAATCACCCAGCGGCAGCGGTTTACTTTCACCAATTCATTTGCTAAGCATCATGATTATACCTAACACTCTTTTATTTACCTTTCATTGCGGCTGTCATGGGGAAACCCAGCATGAGGAAGTTGATGATTAATTGACAACGAAACCAATCTACCTACATCTAGAGTTGTTAAAACCATTACAAGTAGGTACCTACGGCTAACTTTGATAAATAAAACCTCCACAAAAACAATTATATGGTATAAACTAATCTTTCAATAAATATGCTTAACTTCTGGAGCTCTCCTTATGGTAGCAATAAAGATAATCAAATATGGAGTTATTTCGAAAATGCAAAATGCTGGCCGTGCGTTTTGATCTGCAATCGTCCTGTTTATCTCTAAAGTTTAACTAAGTTCTGCTTTCGAATATTTAGTTAACTATGAGAATTTGAATAGACAAGGGGTGCTACACAAGTTCAGCATGATTTGGCACAGCCGGGCGGTACAATCTTGGGTAAGCGATATTAAGTTCTGGATAAGCCACTCGGTTTAGTTCTCATTGTGCCGAGCCGACTCAAACCTAATTAGCGCCAGTAGGTGCCGGACAGAGTTTGCCGATCGGCATAAGCCGAAAAAAGTGTAAGCCAAATATGTGTAGTTTATTTTATTTCTTCGGGTCGACTTCCTTGTTTAACAAATACTGCCGAATCAAAAATCCTGACCCGAACAAGTATAGGATCAAGTATAGGACTCCGTGGCTGCTATTGAGAAATTCCTGATAGAAAAATTCAATAACACACTGCCCGAACCGGGAATCGCACCCAGGACATCTTGCCCAACAGTCGCGCTTGTGACTATTAGAACTTAACACTAATTGCACCTAAGTTGAAAGAAACACCGTGCGCCCGAAGAATTTTGGAACTTCAGTTGCAATAGGCTGGAGACATAGCTTGCACTGATGGCCATGGGTTCTGGATTAGCAATCACACACATAGGACCGACCGGTGTGGCTTGAGAGGGATGCTTGGGGATGTGTCCACACATTTTGTCTGCAACGATGATGATGAGTAAACCAGCGGTGGTAATAAATGTTTATTCCTAATCTAATGATCTACAGGAAGGCAGTAACAGGTTATCGTTAAATCTTTAGGCGTGTGATTTCCGTTTCTGATTTTCAACACAATGTAGCATTTTAGCGAAAAGCCAAAAGTTTCCATAATCGTGCCACATAGGTACAGTCACCGTTTTTTAAGAAGTTTTTTTTTAAGATATTATAATGTCGGAGGCAAGGCTCGGTCAAGTAACGGATTAATTTATGTGTAACACGTACGTACAGACAGACATTGTCAAAAACTAGTTGCAATTTTGTACCAGTTCACTTGTTCTAAGTAATCTACTTTCACTACATCAAATTACAACTGGTTCAATGTACTGCAGACGTTTTTAAAACAAGTGTCATTTATCATTGATGGTATTGTAGCAGGATTCTTTGGCATTATTTGTATATTTTTTTTCGGTCATAGACTATTGTCAATTGTTCATTTATGTCTTTTGAACCACTGAAGGCCAAGACAATTGGTAATTGGAACCAAAGCGTGAGGTATTTCTATAGTGTGACCACAGTTCAAGATGGGGCTGCTTGTCAATCAAAAATGCATCGATATGTCAAACTTGGTACATTTATTTTAGTTCTGTGTTTTCGGTTTTGCATTTCGGTAGCATATACCTACCACTCTTGTGTCAATTCAAAAGGTTTTTAGCTTTTCTTTCTCGTTATCACTGATTGCCACTGTCCATTTCCTCTGGTCAGCGCATACATCTTTTGCCCTGGGTCTCAGTGTGTTCATCATGATTTTGTCCTACTTGAAGAGAAGAGTTGGATTATTTCTTCTTAATACACTTCTTCAGCTGATTATATTTAAATTATAGTGACGTCACTTAAAGAAAAGCCTGACGGCAAGAATAAGACTGTAAAGACAATAATCCCGTAATGACCATAAAAATAATCCCATGATAAATACAATTATACTAAATCCGCTTCCGTTAAGTTTAGAAGTAACAAGCGTGTCGACTCATAAATTATGCTAATTTTCACAGAGTATAAAAATCGCCATCATGCGCGTTGGCCTACTGCGAAATAGGTTAGTGTTACGATAAAATTATTCATACATTATTTTTTATATTTTGTGTAGGTAAATTTCGGTATTTTTAGTCTGTGATAAATGACAAGTTTAATACATGAGTATTTTTTTGCGATTATTATGTCTTTACGTACTTTGAAGGCATTTTGTCGAGTTATCAAGACGTTAATTCGTTGATTTATTAATCAACAAATTAATACCATGTCAGCAGGATATTAAACTTGAATTTGACAGTAACTCTTGCGCAAATAGAATTATCATTAATCATTGTTTTGTAATAAAATGACATTCTTTAGGTTCGTTGAAAATAATAAGCCAGTAAAAAATTAACATCTCATTAGCCGACAATTTAACTCTGTAAGTTTGAATGTAATTTCTGCACAAATCGGACTAACATCATGGCTAATATTCTCCCGTAATTTGACTTCAGTAATAGTCTAATCGCATGCAGCCTATTCTACATGAAATCTATCTGGACCTTTACAATCCAGTAACTGTAAGGGTAGCACGGTACCCCTTGGTAAGACTGGTTATGTTGGGCTTCTGACTACCACCTAAACCGACTACCAAAGATCTAAAAATATATTATAGACCACCTTTGTAAACCCGAGCGGCATATATTTAGTATTAAGCTAGAGCCCTCTTTCAAATAAAATCTCCCAATATTGTTAAAATCTTGTTAAGCTTAGGCAAATTAATATTATTTTATCGAACGGCATCTTACGAACATTTCCCCTATTACTGTTAATATCCTCTCCTTAATTAACCTTAATTAATAATGAGTTCCTTGCTAATTACCTACTTGATGTAAAAGTTTCCGGCGTATCGAAAGTTTACCTTATATCATTATTTATGGGCACCCGAAACAGGTAGGAATGGAATTGTACCTAGTTTGATACGTTTGTAGGTATTTTCGTATCGAGCGGTGAACTGGGTTCCTGCGCGCCGTCATGGAGAATGTTGGGCCCGTCGGGACTGGCTGCCCGCGGATGTACTTGTATCTCCCGGGCCCCCGACATATGGTAGTAGTAGGAACAGTGGTTTTATGGGCGGTTAGAGTCCGATATACCCGCCGCTCGCCCCATACAAAGGGCATCTATGAGGTTTTTCCCCAACAAAAAAAAAAATAAACGGTATTTTGGGATGCGCTAGATTTCCAGATATTCAGTGTTCAATTTTTTATACTTACTAAAAGTTCTTGGCTTTATCTTTTGCATTTGTTGTTATAACGAAACAGAGTTGTTATATCGAGATAGTCAAACCATGAAAAACTTAATCATATTTTCCCACAATCCAACTTATTTTACGCATAACGTAGCTCTGCAATCTCCACGACTTCACAATTTCCCTTCAAAAGTGAAAGTACTGTGAACCCATTTTAATTTAATGAAAATAAATGCGAGCTTCAAACCTGACGTAACCACGGGCTACGGTATAATGACATGATGCGACCCATATTATTATGAAAAGGATTCGATTACGAGTGCGGACGATGGTTACCGTGAATGGAATTCCGAAGAGGTTTTCAGATGTGGCTAGCTGGTAGCTGCTTACTTAATGAAAAACTTGGCTTTCATATTTGATTTGTTCGTTTTTTTTATAAGATTTTGGCTTAAGAAGAGACGTTTTAAGCATTGGATCACGTTTTCTTAAGCAGGTTTATGACTACTAGTTTATTACATCAAAGTTTCTTTGTTAGCTGTCATATAATCTGAATAAATCTCAGATTTAAAAACAGTTATGATGTTGATTGTGTTTACTCTGATGTAATAATTTTGGTATTCTTTTAGTAGTCTGTGGAAGTGTCACATCACAAATAGAAGCATCGTTTGTGTTGGGGAAAACTGGATACGATACGTCCATTCGACAAAACAGTTTCCCAAAATTTCGTCAAACTCTAATTTAATCTCTCATTCATCAGTTCTGAATTAAGAAAATCTCCATATAACTAACCAACTTGTTGCAGTCGAGGTATCCTGCGGCGGGGCTGTGCAGAATAACCTGACGTACTTCATGTCGCCCGGCTTCCCCGAGCTGTGGGGGGGCGAGCAGGACTGCAACATTACCATAGAGAAGACCCACGCCGGCATCATGCAGCTCAGGATCGACTTCCTGCACTTTACTATTGTGAGTCATCATCATTATTTTTATGTTGGAATTACCTTTAATCTTACCGGATACAGCTAATTGCCAGGGTTTTACATGGAGGGACAGCCTATCTGACTTCCGCAATGAAATTATTGAGTAAAACTTGCTGGCGTAAGGCTGGTTGTAAGTTTTTAAATCAGTTTAAGCAAAGCTTAACTTACGATCAATGCATGCGGCTATTACAACCTAGCCACGATTGTGCGATAGACTTTAGAGAGGTGCTATACAGGCTAATTCTTCAGGCAAAACTTGTCACATCTGATAAGCATCAGTCTCTAACAGTGGTATAAACATAGAAAACCGTTTAAAATCTCTAGGCTGAAAGAAGAAAGTAAATTGTCCGTACTCCTATTGGATTGGATATTAAAGTTATACGTTTTTTCTACTTCAGGGTCAACCAAACAGAACCACGGGAGACTGCACTGAGGATGCCATGATCTTAAGAGACGGAGACAGCCAGTTCACCCTGTGTGGACAGAACCATGGACAACACGGTAAAATAATATAAATTTGTTTCAGACCTTGTTGTGGCTGGCTCTTTATACTAAGTAGCACGAACAAGCGGTATGTTTGATGCGCTTTCCTATCGGTGACTTTTTAGAAGCCTATGAGATTACATGAAAACTTTTAATTATAAACAAAAGTCTAAATACATGTAGAGCTTCCACGTTTCGAACTAAAACACTGATTTCATAAGGTTTACTTCTCTACGTATGTCATAATTTCCAGTTTATTACACGCTATCAACGGGCAGTGAGCAGCGCGAGGACGGTGACCTGCCCGGCACTAAGGCCATCAACTTATCGCTGCGCATGCGCGGCGGGGACATGCCGCGCATCTGGCTCATGCGCCTCGCGCAGATGCCGCTTGCGAACACCGCGCCGCATCACTGTCTGCAGTACTATGATAATGATAATGGTAAGTTCAATTTAAATCAGAATTCTGTGAACGGAGTTAGAAGCAAGACTACAGCGGCAGGAAAGTTGCAGCAGAAGTAAAGCATCCTCTAGTAGATTTCACTGTTCACCGTGACGTGCCATTGCTGCTGTATCAGCGGTCGCAGCATTTTTTTTCGCTTCCTTATCTCGCTACGTCACATGCCAACGGGCTGTGAGAAGCGCGAGGCCAGTGATCTGCCAGGCAGTAAGACCATCAGCTTGTCAAAGCTCATGCGCGGCGCTCCAAAAATATCAATAGAGTCTTAAAACTAAGTATATCATTTTTTAAATCGTTTGAATTTACGTTACGTTTAGTGTGTTAGGTCTACTAGATAGATTTATCATTTCCAATTGTCTTTGTCATGTCTTTTCACTCAACAGGAACAATAAGAACCTTCAACTACGCATCGAACGGGCGTCACCTGGCCAGTCAAGACTACAAAGCCTGCATCAGAAGGAACACCGGCTTCTGTTCAGTTAGATACAGTCCCTGTGATAGCCGCTCCTTCAGGATAGGACCCGGCAGTGGGACACCAATAGTTATGGACCCAGCTGGTAAGTGAACGCACAAATAATTTTACTAAGGCATCTTCTTTTTTTTTTTCGTGTGGTTGGTGCCTAACCTGGTGTCAGAGTTTTTATACGGCCCATGGGCCTCTTACTTGGCTTAAAGCATTACCAACTAGGAATTATTCTTGTCTTGCGATTTATGGATGAAACAGCTCTTCTAGTTAAAATGATTATCTAAAAGTCGAGCAGTATTTAATTAATATTTAATAATTATGTAAACACGATGAATTTTTCAAGTGGGTGTGGATAACCAAATAAGAAACTATGAGGAAAAGCGAAAATTACTCAAAGAAGTCCCGAGCCCGATTATGATGAAAACGAAAACTACATCATTGGATTTTTGAAAAATCAATATTTCTAGCCCGGAATCGAACCAACAGACACACTCTATTAATACACCATTCGATAGCTTCGCTATAAAAGATCAAATTCTAGCAAGTAATGACATACGGCAAACTGGCGGCATTACTGTAACGCATTATCTAGGTTTAAAATACACCCTGTATACAAAATAAATGAAACCAAAGAACAAAAAATAAACAAAATTTGAGAGTTGAGTTTTTAATTTCATTTTATCTGTGTGACCGTCCATCTGACCTCCCTAACCTTTAGGCGAACAGACAAACCCTTTGGCATGCAAATCGTAAAAACAGGAGGTATTCTGTTCAACATTATTATTCATGTTTATTATTCTACCATTCATATTCCAGTTAACTTTTCAAACAAATCCCATTTGTTACTAACTTTATGCTGGTCGGATTTGAAGTTGCGACCTTCGTGAGCTCTGGCTGAGTTATAGCCTATTACTATGCCGCCTTTCCTTGATTTTAATGCATGGTGTAAAAACTTACTTGTTTTTACGCAGGGGTCGTTGTACTTTACAATGTTTACTATTAAAGACGAAGGTACAGTCAGCATAAAGGTCGCTACTGACTTATTGATAGAACAATGGATTTTATTGTAAAATCCTCTGTGGTAGACCGAGCTTCATCCTTTTCCCAAGAGTGTTTAAGTCGGTTTTCAGTCTCACCAGATGAAACTTAATGCCATTTTTTTTTACATGGAACCCCACAACCCAAAAAGACTGGGTAATACGTAGTTAAGTTTAAATACTAACGTAGATAAGTTCTGTATTTTTACTAACATTTTGAATTACTTTTGTTAGCGTGAATAATTATGAATGTACCTATATGGATCTTGTAATATCTGAATTAAATGAATTTATTTTTAAAATACGAAACGTACCAAGCAAGCCTTTTAAAAACAAGTGCTTGATGTAAGTTTTCCATAGTACAATCCAAGCTTTTTTATTACAAAATGGAATAGTAGAAATAGCTATTTATCCTGTTCCACAAGGAAAATATTTTACATCGAGATTATTAATTTAAAGACTGTTTCCATAGACATGCAACAAGAAGAAATGATGCCAGCAGATGACACACAGACACAAGAAGACGAAACGGAAGGGTCTGGCAACGATCCTGAGATAGATACCGCCCAGCAATCACAACCTGGCATTATCTCTAGGGTAAGCATGAATAAGAAATAGACTTGATAGAGAACAGTGTGTGTAGTAACCAGACGTTTATTTGGTACATCGATTTCATGAAACGGACTGTAAATATGTATGACAGAGAAGATGTTCTATAAAGCCAAACTTTGACTAAAATTCAATGTGCTATAGTAATGGCGCAATTACTCTTGGTCGTTAGCCCGTATTCGGATGCTCGAAAGACTTTACTCGAATTCGGGCACCCGGGAAACCGAACAGGATTGTCCGAAGACGGCCGTACTTGACCCCGTTCTTTTTTATACTAAGTCGTTTGTCCAAATACCAGATGCAATGAAATGTGGGCAAACGACCAAATATAATTGCGTTAACAGCTGGTTATTATTTTTTAACAAATTCGAGCCATAAACTAGATTTAATGTAACATTAAAAGTTCGTGCATTTATTCTAACAGCAATACTGACGTATACATTCATTTCTTGATAACATCATAATCAAAATTGGAAAGCGTTTGTACAAACCAAACTTTTTAAAACACTTACCGCACTCAATTTATCGTTTCAAATCCAAAGGAACTTCTTACAACTTTTGAAAGTGTAAACTAGCTCCACACTTTTATGGACGGTCTCAACAGTGCCATGAATTGTTGGCAAACTCTGCAACATGCAACTCTGCAGCTGACTTACTCTATGATTTGCTGACCTCTTAAAAACTGTGCATACAGGAAATATCTTCAGCAAGGAAGTTTTTAACTTTAAACGAAGCTCGTTTTGCTGAAATGGGGATTTATTTTTGGTTCCGTCAAAGGATAAGATGAAAGATGGAGCTCCTTTAAGTTTAGTGATGCGTTATACGTAAGCGCAGTTTGGGTTTTTGGTTAGATTTTGTAATTTGTGAGTAAGTGAAGAATTTAGAAAAGTATACCGGCATTGATGATTGTGTGCATACTTTGTGATTTACGAAGAGCCCTCCTCAAAATAGGGTCCCCTTTATTTTGACATAATTGTGTGCAACTAATATTGAACTACGGTACCCATAGCTTTGGAAACACATTATTAATTACCATAATTTTACTAAAAAAATTGACAGACGCAATAAATTACCAAACAATAACAAAGGTATGCAAAATGGATACATAACTAAGACTTAATAATGAGAACTTATGTTTATGAGATACGATCCCTATATTCTTACCCAGAAAAGGCTTATTAAACAAAATATGCGTAAGGGGTAAAGGAGACCTAGCTTTCATAAAACATAATTATTATATTTAATATTATTGCCCTAATGGAGAAGTTTGATATTATTTTCTAGCTTGTAGACGATTATTAACTCAGTCAGAGTTTTTAAATATTTTTGCATAAAATATTTCATGTTCCTAAAAGTAATCAGAATATCCTTTAACGTTCCAAGATCTTGACTTTTCAGTAAAATATTTTCTATTAGCAAGCCAAACTACGGACCACACTAGCATTAGACTAGTTGGTAATATTTTTCAAACGAAGTCCTATACAGGGTGAACTTTTCATGTGGACGTGGATGCCAAATCCGAAACTACATATGAAGTAAAAAAAAATTGAAAATACAATATTCCTAGCCAGGAACTTTACATTACTTCAAAGAATTTGATCCTTATTAGGGACACCATCGATGGTGTAATAAAGTGTGTGTTTTTTTTCCAAAATCATTGGGTTCGCTTTCTGGTTAAGAATATTGATTAAAAAGAAATCCAATGATGCAGCTTTAGTTTTTATTAAAATCAGGCTCGAGACTACTTTGAGCATTTTTCGCTATTCCTCGTAGTTTCGGATTTCCATCCACGCCCACTTGAAAAATTCACTCTGTATAACCAACTTGTGACGACATTCCGTTTTATGTACTCAGTGAAGCGAACGAGTGAATTACGTCATTGCTCTTATATCCTCTTCAGCGAATTGACGGTCACAGATGAATTTTATGCGTGTTACTAAGACATTTTCTTTTACTATTTTATTTAAATTCAAATCTTTTCTGACTTCTTATTATGACTTACTAGCTTATGCTAGGTTTCACCCGCCTGGTAGTAAGATGGGACTCTTAATATATTTATTCGTTCTTTCAATATTGTCACTTTTAAAAAGCGTAAAAATTCAAGAATGATTTGCCATAACAAAATCGACCTTCTCCATTATATCTGTACATTTATATACAACCCTACCCCGTAGCTAGTTTAACCCCTCACTAACCACATCTAGATCTGGACGTATATCTCGTCTTGGATGTGGGGTCAGGCCAGGTCCTCCAGCTGGTCGCGCTGGTCGCCGTACTCGCAGCACTACCCTGACGGAGATGACCGGTTCCGGTACTTCGGCTACGGGAACTACGGGATAGGCCTCACGGGCTTTGGGAGACAACGCTGTGACGATAGGATTACTATACCCTGTGAAAACGAGTACTTTATATCGGTGAGTTTATATACATAATAACATGTTTTTTTTTACCATTTTTGGAAACTGGCTTACGGATCGATCTTCAAGGTTAAGCCGCGCTTGCCAAGGTCGGTCTGAGGATGGGTGACCACCATTACATATCGAGTTTCCTCCGTGCCTCGCAAAGCACGTTAAGACGTTGGGCCGGCTGCCATTTGTAGATCTTTGACAGTCGTTACAGGTAGTCAGTGGCCCGAAAGTCTGACAACCAGTCTTACCAAGGAGTATCGTATTGCCCAGTACTAACTGGGTTGTGGAGGTCAGATTGGTAGTCGCTCCATACTGGTATTCAGATGGATCCGGTTATCCGGAAGCCGATGAATTTGGGAAAAGGCTAGGCAGATGATGAGTTGATGACATAGTGATTTTATTGTGAGGTGTTTTTGCATATGACTGACATTCTTTTTGTTTGTTCGATGCATGTAACTGTCTAATTAGCAATTTCCAATATTCGATGCTTCAGTTCTTGATTAAATAGTGAGCAATACTTTGCAATATTTCCATATCAATTTCTTCTAAAAGTTAATAACTTCGGGTGGAAGAGTCTAATTATAATAGCATTAAAGCTTAGGATTTCCATTAAAGGCTGGAATATAAAAGAGAAACTTCAGAATACTTGTGAAGTTAATAATCAGGAACGGAAGTAATATTGTTAAAGTTCTCCTAAGAATGACCCGCTTTATAGAGCGCTGGTCTACAGTTGGATAATACTGAGTGGAAAGTACTGAGAAATATTCTTTGCTAACTTCTTGAATAGTAAAACGGTTAGAGTTTATTCAGACTTCCAATTAATTAAAGCCATAGTTAGAATTATGATTGAAGGAGGTCCGCGACGACAGGTTGTTCAAAAATACAAAAGAAAACTAATTACTCTTAGTTAAAAATAAAAGTACTTCGGTGGTCTCATGGCCACAAGCGCGACTGCTAAGCATGAGGTCCTGGTTCGATTCCCAGGTCGGTTATTGGGTTTATCGTAAAGGAAATGCTCAGTAGCTGCAGCACTAAAAGCAACGGAGTCTGGATTTGTGCTCGGTTGATGGAAATAGGCTCGCCCCCTATTACATGGGACTTCAACATAACTGGCGAAATGTGGGTATACCATTGGGTACACCTAACCTAACCCTTCGTATTTGGATTAAAAGCGTAATATTATGTTATTTTATGTAAATATAAGTTCGAATCCTCGTTTCACATAAGCTTACTTCAGGAATTCAAACTACCTCATGTAACATTTCAGCCAGAAATAATTGATTGATAAGTAACTCAACGGCCAACTTTTTGGAGTTTAAAGCTACGTAGAGATTGTACCAATAACGTTACATCAACCTTACGCACGACTTTAATGGAACGATTTAAAACAAATATCCATCATGTTTGCTACTTTTAGCGAGGAAGATAAACACGATCTTATACTAATTAGCGTGCCTTTAAAATTACGCTTTTCAAATACCGCGTTTATATTTCATGTTGGAATATTTATCTTGTCAATTTACGAAGCTCTTTAAGAGATTCTCAATTCTAAACGATAATGAAATCATTTGCTTTGTAGCCACTTGCTTTGAAGTCTTAATAGGCTCTAGAATTGGCTTTAGGTTTATATTGTATCTCAAACGTGACCTAGATTTAGGAACAGATTAGCATGTAAGTACATTTTATATTATGGGTATAATTACTGTTCATCGTCGGAATTGCAATTATGAAGTCTCTCTTAGGACTAATATCAAGTCATTTATTCAAATCAAGCTTAGAATCAGCAATTTTTGAACGTCAAAATAGCGTAAGGCGCTGCACCAAAACTCTCCTCCTTCGCCACTTGCTAATGTTTTTTTTTGGGCAGAAGAAGTGGCGGACTAAATTCCCCAGCAACACATATATCTGTTAAATTAGTCTCTAACACTTAGGTATTAAAACCTTTTCGACTTAGGACAATGTTATGTTTTGACTGTGTTCTAATTTATAACAAACTAGCACTTCGCCCGCGACTTCGTCCGTAAATAGCTCGGCTAATATGCATGATATAAATATAATGCCTATAGCACCCACGAATAATGTAGATTTCTACCAGTGAAAGAATTTTTCCAATTGCATCATTAGTTTCAGAGATTACCCCCGACAATCCCGACATAAATGTATGATGTTTGGTTATCTACAAAATATGTCCATCTTCCAGAGCTCGTACTTCGGCGCAGGAGTGTGCGACCCTCACCACTGCGGCAACAGCTTGTGCCCCTCGCGGCGCCAGGCCTGCCACGTGCAGACGTCCGTCACGCCCTTCGCGGTCTCCGTGCACTTCGGACCTCCTACGATTAAGAGGAGTCCAGAGGAAAATATAGGAATGTGTTTGAGATATACGCAGTTGCCTTGTGATTCTTGAAGGACGAATGTCTTTTAAAAAGAATATGATGTTCAATGTGAATAAGCATGTCATTTTGATTTGAATGATGAAGAAGAGATCTTTGGAGAAGAGTCTCTTTTGATGAAACATGACTTGTTGATATAGATGCTACTGATATTTTACTGAGACTTAAAACCAAATTCCTAAAAGTAGAAATTCAAAACGTCTTTTGATGTAATAACAGAGCTGATTTAAAAAACGAAGAAAGTAACACTTATGTTGTATTTCCTATAACAACGTTACACGACAACGATGAAATCGAATTAGATAAACGATACGACGAAGGAGCGATCAAAATGTTTTGATATTAAATGACATAAGGGCGGGGGGGGGGGGGAGTGAGTCTCGGGAACGTCCTCCCGAGGGTGTCATAAGTGTGAAACGGCATGACAAGAATGTGTTAGAGAAAAATGTTTAAGTGAATTTATTCAAAGAAATGTGAAATTTATTGGAACATGTTATCATTTATTTTGTATTTTTTTTGCGATACAGTAATTGATTAAGAAAATGTTTCGTTTTTAAAAGATCTTTTTGTGAAACGTTGTAATTACGTAGTTTATATTACCACTGTTTTTGTCGAACCGATTCCAAGTATAAAACCCTCAATATCTATGTCTTCATCTAATAAATCCAATTCAGAGAATCGTCTTTTTCCCTGGAACTTAATCTCACTTGATGAATTACATTATTTGTAAACCTGTCTAACGGCTGTAGCCCAATATAGATGGGTACAGAAGGACCGCACACACTGATACGCTTCAGGTACAGCTAGTGCACGCGCACTCACGACTTGCATTCGTGGGTTAGTGATGACGCGAAATTAAATTTTTGTTTAATCCCGTTGAATGAATATTTCATGAAAAAGCCATTTAATTGGATGAAATGAACTTAGAGGGTTGTATTGATGATTTTAATGATTATGACTGGGTTAAGGCATATTTGTTGCGGTCGTAAATCATATTTTGTTCTACATACAGCTTGATACTGACCTGCAAAATGCAAAAAATCTCAAAAACTCGCTTCCTCCTTTACCTTAAACTACAAAAGGTACGCGTTTCGGTAAGTTTCGTATTTCTGAATTATCCCGATCATCGCGCACTAGAATGAACCTCCACTGAAACAAAGTTTCTAAGATTTGTACGCGCGTTGTAGCACCTATCACTACTCGATTTGAAGTTTTCATTTAGTCTGATCAAAGTTTTTTGGAATTACCTAGCCTAGACTATAGGCAATTGCAAAAAGACTAGATTCTAAGCCTCCTACAGTTTTTATATCTACGTATTATTTTATTAATATGGTAATCTAAAATTATTGCATGTTCGTTGTTTCGAAGATAGACGATGCTGGCCGAAGTGCATTCTGTTCCTGGGACATGATGTTACGTAGTTACATAATGATTATTGGCACTATGTGTGCGTGTACCTGTTTTATAGTTGTATGGAGCAGTCCTTCTGTTTCTATGATATATTGTGCCCCTCGGCTGCTGAATACAAATGAATCGATATAAACTCTATTGCTAACTAGTTGAGCATTCAACGAATTTGTTTTTGCTCGTTGAAACTAATTGATATATAGTATCGAAAAGGACTTTTAAACTAATTGTTTTGTAAATATATTTTAAGGATTTATTGTATAGTCTAATCTACCCAATGGCTTTTGTACATTTAAGATTTATTATTACTTGGTTTTCATTATATTAATTGCAAGAAAATTTGGTAATAGGAATGATGGAAGGTATTGAATGTTGCTCAAATTATTGATATAATTTTCTAATACAGGCTGTATTGGAAAATGTGTGACCACTTCAAGGATGTAATACAGTCCATCAAACTGAAAATATATTATTCCATGAAAGCAAGATCGTAATCGCGAAAAAATAACCAGCTTTCCCATACAGTTAGGTCGGTACTCTCACACACAGGATCTTCACGTTCCCCTCACATTTTAAATAAATAAATAATTCTAATATGCTTAAAATATTTAGATAACGTACTGTGTGGCCCACCACACAGTACGTTATCTAAATATTTTGATACTGGTGATCCCTGGTGATCTGCTATACAGGTATACCTAGTGCACATGTCAGTGTCTCTAACTTTTGTACCTTAGTTTTATGCTGTATTTATTATGTCATGGTTTCTGAAGGGGTGTAAAATGATTTTGAATTTGAATTTGGTACTGAAATTTTACTTTCGATTACGAATTTACGCTTATCGAGAAATTTGTCCAGTTTGATAGTCGGTACCATCATCTGCATAACCTTTTCCCAACTACATATATTGGGGTCGGCTTCGAGTCTAAATGGATGAAGCTGAATACCAGGTGGTTGTTACGCATGGCAACCAATCTAGTTATACAGTACAAGTTTATACGGATCTCTCAATGTACAAGAAATCTGTACAAAGCGAGGCCATGTTATACTGGAAATGTATCGCTTTACGTGTCGCCGTGTGTAACTGTGTACCATATGATCACACTTTTCTGATACTCGCTGCGTATTTCTACTTAAGTAGGTAGTTGTTTTAGTTCCTACAAAGTTTATTATTTATTTGGAATTGCAGAAGTGTTTTGATATACGTAATTTGTAACATAACTTAGGGTTATTTTCTTAATGATATTAGTTTTTCTATTGATTGTATTGTATTACGTAGCTGTGCCATCGTAGATAAATATTTAATAACCAAAAAATAACCCGTTTTGTAAAAACATGTTTAGAGTGCTAATCGTAATTTCTTAGTTATTATCTGTAAATACTAAATTTACTTGTTTTCTCTTTGTTTCATAGATTTACTTTTAAGAATTTTTTCATTTACGTATAAAAAAGTGATTTATTTATTAAATTATTTATTTTTCGACAAGATAACATCAACGTTTTTTATTTATATTTAAACACACACACGTGTCTTTGTGGTAACAGATGGAATATAAATAACGACGTTCAAACGAATACCACTTAATCAGTACGTCATTCAGAACTTAAAAATTTTTCGTAAGGCAATTAAAAAAAAAAGGCTGTTTCTTCTAGACTTTTGTAGAAAACAGCTTACTTTAAAAAATACTTATGAAAAATTTATATGTGGGATTCGGAACGATGTACTCAATACGTAGTAACCATTTGTGCGTCGCTGTCCCATCACCCTGTATACCACTCGATACACATTATGCAGAACATTTGCCTTCAATACCCGGTAACACTGCTAACAGCTTTGATTGCCGTAACGACCACCAGTAACATGTTATCGTCATGTTACTACATACAATAATGTACCTTATGTAAAAGCATTATGTTGGTAATGGGAGTACTAATGGTGTACTTGAATATGTACATATTGTAGGTACTTGTGTTTCTTAGTTGTTACGGTGACTGAAACGGGAAGGTAATCTGTAGTTACGGCCATAGTGGAACTTTTGGGATGAAAATGGTTAGTTTTCGGTTACCCCACGTTAGTTTCTTTATTTTATAGTTAGGGCTATCGGTTTCTAAGCCACATTTTGGACACCGAAAATCCAATCTGGAAAACCCAATGTTGCGTTTTATTTTTTCACAACACAGTTCCAAAAGGTTTTCATTACTACAGCCTATATATGTATGAGGGAATAAGGTAACCCAATTGACGTCATCATCATCATCATCATCATTTCAGCCGAAAGACGTCCACTGCTGGACATAGGCCTCCCCCAAGTGTCGCCACATTGACTGGTCCCGTGCGTCTCGCATCCAGCGGATCCCCGCAACCTTTACCAGGTCATCGGTCCACCTAGTGGGAGGCCTTCCAACGCAACGTCTTCCAGTTCGCGGTCGCCACTCCAGAACTTTCCCGCCCCATCGGCCATTCGTTCAACAGCGCCGATATTCTAAGTCCGTTTGAAGGTACTTTCTCAACTGACTTCATGATAACGGCCAGAACATCCTTAGATCGCGAGTAGTCACTGTTTCTATAATTAGCATGACCACTGACCAGCTATAGCCGGACCTACGCAGCCTACCACCTGCCTGCCTAGGTTGCGGCCTACTCGGACGCAACTTGTACTGTGGCAACCCATAATACGGGTGCACTCGGATGGGTTGGTGAGGGTTACCACCATACGAGTT
Organism: Noctua janthe; assembly: GCA_910589295.1. Lineage (NCBI taxonomy): Eukaryota > Metazoa > Arthropoda > Insecta > Lepidoptera > Noctuidae > Noctua > Noctua janthe. The sequence continues at coordinate 1,345,947 of OU342571.1, forward strand.
GCGTCCGAGTAGGTATCCGACGAGGCCACTCGGTCCGAGCATACTCTGATCGTGACAACGCAGCTTATAAGACAAAGCTTTGCAATTTAGATCATCATCATCTGTCATCTTTTATTGTGCTGCTCGCCTGTTCATTCTTATACGAATCCTTATTGATAGGGGGACTTAGTATTGATGCTTAGTTTAAGCAGGTTTTAGTCAGCCAGTCAATCAGCCACTGCACTGATTTATACTGTAAACAATACGCAATCAAGATTCCTTCCCTTGCTAATTCAATACCGCATTCTGCTCACTATAATGAGGCCAATAATCTAATACCATTGCTACAGTAACAATGGCGGCCGTATCGAGATGTTACAACTGATCAGCGTATTGTTTAGATGTAGGACAAACCGATATTAGGTTAGCTATCTATGTGGGACTGGGCGCAGTTTAATTAGATCAAGGAGTTTCTATGAATCTACAATGACTAGAATGTAGGTGGATGTCTTTCTCTTTGAGTTCAGATTTTTTGGTTTGAAGACTTTTCCCAATCTATTTTTGGTTCTAGATTATTCAGATCACAACTACGACTGCCTCTTTGGTCTAGTGGTCTCAATCGCAACTGCTGAGCTTGAGTTCCTGAGTTCGACTCCCGGGTCGGGTAAATTGTTATTGGTATTTTCTATGAGAAACTTCTCAGTAGCAGCCACGGAGTTTTGATTTATGCCCATTTGACAATAGGCTTGCTCCCTATTACATGCGACTTAAACATAGCTGGAGAAATGATGTGGTCGTGATGTTATTCAGATCAGAGACTGACATCTTGGTTACTTAATACCAGGCTTTGGCAATAATTATTTTTACCAATAAAAGCCTAATGCGGATTCCAGTAGGTGTTAGAATGGTTTTAATGGTGCCAAGTGAGATGAGCTTGTGACACGATTGTTGTAGATGTAATGTTATATGTACATTGGTGATTAAGTTTTGAGCTAATATCGGATGTTTTGCTGAAAATCTCAAGGAGTCTTAAATTTTCTTCAGGATTATTTATGTTTGTGATTATGATTTTATTGTCAAAACACGATTTCTTTCCTGAAGACGGCATTTGCTGAAGACTTATGTAACTCTGCATATCTATATTTTTCCACTGACGCTTTATGTATTGTTACCAGTTATGACGTGCGGCATTCTCGACAGCATTGGCTTAAATCATTTTCGCAGTTTTTCTTTCAGGATTTTCAGATGGAAATATACCGTATATAGTCATACCAAGGGATATCGTACCGTGACACGTAGAAACGGATATGTGATATGAAAACGCTCAATTTTTCACCCTTCGCTACTGGTGACATACCATACCAACTAGTGTATTCAATTACTCCAGAATGTGTTCAACAGCCATGACATGACCCAAATATATAATCCACGACGCATCACCTCAGCGGATCCTTGCGTAGCCAATCAGCTGCACTAATCTAATGGATATTGGAACGTCACTATGTTCTGCCAGAGAGCATGGCTGCGATAACATTGTTGTATGTATACAAGCAGAACTATTACGAATTGTGATAGATTGAGGATAGGCAGGGAAATGAGTTGAATAGTGATACAATTTAGATGTCTTTTTAAAGTCCCATGTGATAGGGGGTGAGCCTATTGCCATCAACCGGGCACAAATCCAGTCTCCATGGCTACTACTGAAAAATTCCTGATGGATAAACCCAATAAAGCTTTGCCCGACCCGGGAATCTAACCCAGGACCTCATGCTCAGCAGACGCGCTTGCAACCACTCGACCAACGAAAAAACATAACTGTCGAAATGTAGGTGTACCTCACCCACACAGGTACACTTCTGCATATCTGCCGTCGTCCTACCCACATGTTCTAATTGGTAAAATTGTCAGTTCACTACTTATGTAGAAACAGTAATAAACCACAGCTTTGGTACTGTACAGATACACTCGTTCTTCGTGCTTCCCTAGTTAGATACACATCACTAACCCTTCGGGGATTACAGGCGTGACATTATGTTATGTTTTTAGATTTCAACAGTAGTCCCACTTCTGGGCGTCAGAGAGCAGACCGTAATCCAGCAGACAGACACAGTGCGGGTAGATAGATGTCACATGTCTTCGAATTGTTAGTTCTACGAATTGCCGGTTTCCTTTACTATTTATAGCGACACTTTTAAGAGCTCTTGTAATTTTTTAATTTAAATAAACAAGGAATGGGGTCGACGCAGCATGTCTTCTTCTCCCATACTTGTCTATTGATTACTCATCGTCTCATCAGTCACCTCCTTTCTAGCCATGTACACAGTCATTCACACAGTCCATTCATCGTTTCTTAGGTCTTTTGTCTGAGCAGTACTTATGCTAGTTTAACAATGCACTCCATTGCATTGTCCTTGTGTGTATTTACGAAATACACCACAATTATTATAGCTAAAGCACAATATTATCAGGTAATACCTACAGGTATTATTAGCGCTAATAACACCTTACGATCATAACTGTAGCCCAGACACAATAATTAATACAATGATGGATGCATAACTGATTGGAAACTACGGCCTGAATGTAATTAAATGTAGTCTCGTTAATAATTACTAGTTTCTGCCGCCGCAGTCGGTTTCAGTCGACGTAGGCTTCAGTTCGTAATAATAATTAGCTAGATCACCTAAATGAACCCCATTTGGGTTATTAAAACTGTTACCTAGACATATAAATGGCGCATAGCTACGAGTACCATTTGTTATGAAGTACTGTTGCTATATTGTAATTTACCACACCTTACAAATTGTCGCTCTCAGATGCATAATAAGTAATCGCACCATTTTTCTGCTGTCTGAAAAGGTTCATCGTTTCCACTTGGCGGTTTGGGCTAATAATAATAATAATTTGTGTCTTACTCTTGCGATGCGTCTCGATTCGGGTCTATTTCTGGTGTTAAGGTAGAATTCATAAAAGGCAGACTGTAAAAATGTTCTTGATTGAGGTCTGGTAATATGTCGGGAGCATGTCTTCCCTTTCATCCTGCTTTGTGCTTTTTTTACTAAAAAACATTGAATTGATTCTTCCTTCCCAGTGACATGACTAGGCATATTATATTGTGAAGCATAATAGTACCTAGAAATATTTCAAATACGAATACCTACCTAAGGTATTTGAAAAGTCTCAAGCGCTTATATTATCGAAGCCAATTTTACGCTACATTTTCACGGTTTCATAAATACAAATTCTGGAATGATGACAGCTTCGCAGATGTAATTTTGTAAACAGTAGGTATTTCGAAGCGTATTTTTGTAATTGGTATTTCCGCGAAGATCTACGCTACTTTATTAATAATTCCTCCGAGAATCTTTTACAGATATATTTCGAGGAAAATATTGCAAAGTTTACAAAAGTCGAAAACAGCTTCATTTAAAACGCTTTACATCAGACTTAGAATACTTAAGACGAGGATAAGTATTCAATTATTCACAGGATTATTACATTAAAAGTGTTTCGCTTTCTCTTCATGATATTTTGCTATTCTAAGAAATAAATAAAGTTCACTATTTTCTTCGTCTATTGTTAATTCAGTTCATAACTTATTAATATTGTAATGTAGAATGCTAGCGCCACAGGCAGTATGAGAATTTCTAAGTAAATGTAATATCGTAGGGATCTTTGATGTAGTATTATTTATTTACAGCCTAATAAAAAATAAAATATTCTCCGTAAAGTAATAATACTAGGCGTTGCGTTGAGTTTTTGATTGTAAATTAAGAGAATTTAATAAATTTTCTAGCAATAAACATTCCACCTGCTTTCATTGTATAGATTTTTAAAAACACAACGTAGTAGGTGCCATTGTCCATTGTATTACATAACCCTTTCGTATTGTTTACGTAAATCCATCATAGCACTACACACAAACTGACACTATCAACCTGATATTTCCACTTGAGAGTAAGATAGTAGATAAGACTTGTACTGTGTATAAAACAGTACGTTTATCTTAACTAGGCGACAGTACTATCGTCACTTTTGCCACTTGTTGCTAAACAAGAGATCTTGAGGAGAAAGCCACCATTTATCTGTGTTCAAAACATTTTATTTAATCCCAGTGACATTTTTATTTGGATTAAAAAAACTCTGGAACGTTTTTAGAGCAGTGTATCGTAATAAGAAAGAAAGAAGAATGCAGCTGGTACAATTTGTTTACAAAGATGACCCAGAAGAAATCCGCGTTGGATATCTATCGTCATCTGGTGATGATGTTGTTGACATCAACAAGATTGATCCAACAATACCCAGCACTCTTATAGAAATCTTGAAGAACGGAGTCTTCGAAAAAGTGCAGAAGTTACAAGCTACCAAACAAGAAACAGTTCCTATATCAACAGTGACTCTTAAAGCACCGATACATGGAGGAGATAAAGTGCTATGCGTAGGATTGAACTACAAAGATCATTGCGAAGAACAGAATTTCCCACCGCCAGAAATCCCGTTCATTTTCAACAAATTCCCAAGCACGATCATTGGACCAAGTGATCCAATCAGACTAAAGCCTGATGTATCAGAAAAAGTGGTCTGCGAAGTGGAACTAACCATAGTCATTGGAAAAAAAGCATCTAGAGTGAAGGCAGATGATGCTTATGACTACGTTTTAGGGTACACTATCGCTCAAGATATAGGAGCTACAGATTGGGACAAGAACAAAGGCATTGGACAACTAGTGCTTGGTAAATCTATGGATACATTCTGTCCTATTGGTCCTTGCATCACAACTAGTGACGAGCTTGGTAATCCACAAAACTTACTCATAAGATGTATTGTCAACGGAGTTCAGAAACAGAAGAGTAACACGAATCAGTTCATTCACGAGATTCCTGATGTTATTGAGAGATTATCGAAGCTGTTTACTTTGTTGCCTGGCGATATCATCCTGACGGGTACTCCTGGAGGAGTAGGCGTGTTCAGGGATCCCCCAGAGTTCTTACAGGCTGGTGACGTAATTGTCAGTGAGATTGAGAAAATTGGAGTTATGATTAACCGAGTTCAGAATTTCTAATTATTTTGGTGATTGATACGTAAATTTATTTGTAAGAGAAAATGTTTCACATAAGATAAGATCTTAAGCTTTTATGAGTGTTAATAAATGTTGGAATATATAAAGGGGTTTATGTCCTACAAAGTTTTACAATATAACCACTCGAAATCAAAACGCAATTTGATACGGTTTTAATGTTTAGTTTACTTGTTTACGTTGATAAATAATATCTACTAACTAAACATTGGACGCTTTAAAATCTTACCTTGTTTGTTTACTAATGTAGAGACTGAGATTCTGTATTTACATCTAGTATTGCGAGATGTCATTGATAGAGCCTTTCATTATCATAATGGAACTTCTGAAGTATTGATTAAATTTGTATACGTTTGTGCTAGTCTGGCATATCTAATAATGTTGTGCTATAAATCAACTAACCGAAGTATTGTTTAATGAGCTTACAAAGAGTTTTAATACTTTGTCAAATACCCAGTATAGGCTTTCACGGCTAATATTTTCCAGTAATAACTTTAATACTGCATCTGACCTCTCACTTCGTATTTGGCATGAGCTTATTAATTGTTTCAAACTATAAATCTCATATTGATCGGAGCTTCAAGCGTGAACAGAAGTTTTAATGGCTTCACAGCTTTGCACCGCTCAGGAGTTGTATTGTTGAGCGCTTAGTTAGCGGTTAGTAATCCAAATGTTATGTGTGAGTTGACTAACTCCGGTAAAATTGTGTACTTACTTAAGTTGACTTTGAAACTTGAAGTATTAGTTGAGAATAGCAGTTTTATTTTTCATCGCCTTATGATAATTATCAGTACCCGTCACGTTTGTGACTTTACACACACAAAAATACAAGGAACTATACTGTCTACAGTCGTTGACCCCAAAAATGTGTACAAATATTTTTTTATTAGTTTTATCAAGTTTAGATGCAATCATGTTTTGGAGTTTCGTTAGCTAATTTAATTTCACCCTGTGTAAACCGTACTGTACCGATGCAAGAGATTTCCTAAATAATGGTAAGTAGGTAATTGGCTCTATTCTTTACCTTTACTACTTGCTGTTTCTTACTTCCATCGAATTGTTTCCCCGGCTAGAAACATTTTACCTCAGAAATGACACGAGTTTCGACATCAATTATAACAAATTACCATATCGTATTCAGAAAGTATACGTTTCCAAAATTCATTGCGCTTCCAAGTTCCGAAGTAATTCAGCTAAAATGTATGGTCATTATTATTTCAAGTGCTACAGCTAATGTTTCGGGAAATTTTCGTGTGCCCTGGGGAAATCAAAACTGTGGTTAGTGCTGTGTGTAGATTTTTCGGTCCTATATTAAATTGGCGGATAGATATACACAAGTTAGTTGTATGTTTGTTGATTTGTAAATGTTCTGGCTCTGTTTTGGAACTTGATATTTCAGCCTTCATCTGCTGTATTTAATATAACTTTTTAAGCTGATTGTCCCAGTATAGAGCTATGTATGATGATGGATGGAGAGGAAGAGGAAGTCCAAAGAAAAGGTGGATAGATTTTGTGAGGAATGATATGAAAGAAAAGAAATAAATGATGCCGTGACGTCTGACAGGAGAGAATAGAAGCAGAAAACGTGTTGTGCCGACCCCAATTCAAATGGGACAAGAGGAGGATTACGACGTAGAGCTAAAAGTTAGAGATTAAAAAATGTCATTTTTCAGATATAGATGTTCCCTTATTGATCTTCACGCAAGTAAGGAAATAAGCGCAGTGAGCACAAAATAACATTACCATTAAAAAGTTTTAGCTCCACAGGGCGCAAGGCTTTAAGAAACTGCTACCCTAATAATATCTAAACATGAGAATATTGCTAGTTTCATTATCAAGCTATCTAGGTTGTATGCCAAAATATATACGTTGTGTAAAAGAGTCTACTCCAAACTATATTTAAGTACATAGGATTGAATTCAAAACGAGTGCTTCTCCGTTCTGTTTTGCAGTTAACAAACTAATCCGAATAGATGATCATATTCCATTACGAGTTCACCTGAAGTTACGCGATCTTCAGATATTTTCACTTTGAACGGGACCTCGTTCTGATGGAAAATACGAACTTTCAGGACTGCTCTGTTTGACAGTAGATGTTATTAGCCGAAGTTTCGAATACGATTTGGCATTTTAGAATATCATAGTTGGCTTTATAAAAAAATATTTCAACTATTATAAATACGATGCGCACGCTAAGCCGTTGGTCCCGGCTGTCATTTGTAGATCATTGAAACTCATCGTCGGCAGTCAGTACAAATTTACCTTAATTTCGGAAGTCGGTTTTGTTACTTTAATTGCATTTTTAGCAACCTACTTCCGAAACTAAGATTATTTTTTTTTCGCAAAAATATGTTTTATATTTGAATTTTTTGTTTTTATATTGCAACTAGTAAGTACTAAGTAGCATAATGAACGATGATGAATTGATATGATATTACTACTATGTAATATACCTAAAAAAATATATGGTTGACCATTTTTATTAAGCGGGGAAAAATGCTTAATGCATATAGCACCGTCTGGGGAGACAGGTTGGTTATATCCACTGGCTTGCATCCACTAAAAAATAACCGCCGTGAGCCTACTGCATCTTTGGCTGATGAGCTGCGAGAACTGCTACGCATGGTGTTCGCGACTCGTCCAGCACAGCCCACATCCGGACACCGAACTAATTTGGCGATGTTCTGGCTCAACTGAGACATCTCCCATGTCCCACTGCTGTCGACCATGGGTTTGGCCACCCATAAAGAGCGGTTTTCCTCGATCGCTGTTGCGAGAGCAAAGTGCAGCATCACCCAGGAGAATGCAAGTCTTGGCAACCAATTTCACATGAAATGTTTTAGGTGGGATAAAATATTTTACTTAATACTTAACTTTTTTTAAATAATACAACATTACACGACATTCTCTGAAACTTCTTTAAATGAGTTTCGCAAATGACGTCTTGAAACAGCCATCAATCAATTGTAAATCAAGCCTTAATACAAAAAAGTGCACTGCTGTTCTTTTTTTTTGATGCAAGGAATAACGTTCTACGTCATTACTTTTTGTTAGTTATCGGCTAACATCTCAACTCTGTTTCACTGTAAACACAGCAGTCCGATTCAGCTGTCGTCTTTGTCAAGAGATTATTATAAAGTTATCAAAATGCCTAGAAAAGTATTCGTTGTTGGCGTCGGTATGACGAACTTTATTAAGCCAAGCAGTGGACCCGACTACCCGGAGCTAGGCAAGGAGGCGGTGCTGGCCGCGCTGGCCGACGCCCGCATCAAGTACACGGACATCCAGCAGGCCGTGTGCGGCTACGTGTTCGGCGAATCCACCTGTGGCCAGCGCGTATTGTACCAGGTCGGCATGACCGGCATCCCCATCTTCAACGTCAACAACAACTGCTCGACGGGCTCCAGCGCACTCTACCTCGCTAAAAACCTTATCGAAGGTGGTATCTCAGATGTCATGCTAGCTGTAGGCTTCGAAAAAATGGTTCCCGGCGCACTCGCCTCCTCCGTGTTCAATGACAGAACCAAACCATTGGACAGACACACCATCAAAATGGCTAACATGGCTGAACTGGCAGGTGCTCCATTGACGGCTCAGTTTTTTGGTAATGCTGCTGCCGAGCATATGAAGAAGTATGGCACTACAGAGGTTCATCTTGCTAAGATTGCAGCAAAGAATCACAGGCATGGAGTCAAGAATCCACGAGCTCAGAGTAAGAGAGAGTACACTGTAGAGGAAGTATTAGCCTCTAGAAGGATCTATGGTCCCTTGACTAAGCTGGAGTGCTGCCCTACAAGTGATGGAGCCGGTGCTGCTGTCCTCATGTCAGAGGAAGCCGTTATGCGTTATGGTTTGCAAGAGAAGGCCGTTGAGATTATTGGCATGGAAATGGTCACAGACACCCCAGCAGTATTTGAGGAGAACAGTTTCATGAAACTGGCTGGCTTTGACATGACTGTTCTAGCTGCTCAGCGTTTGTACCAAAACACTGGTGTGTCACCGATACAAGTTGATGTGGTAGAACTATATGACTGTTTCGCTGCCAACGAGCTGATTACATATGAAGGTCTTCAGTTGTGTGCGGAGGGTGAGGCTGGCAAGTTTGTTGATGCTGGTGACAACACATATGGTGGCCGAGTAGTCGTGAACCCAAGTGGAGGTTTGATAGCTAAGGGCCATCCTCTCGGAGCGACCGGGCTGGCTCAGTGTGCTGAACTGGTCTGGCAACTGCGAGGCGAGGCCGGAGACAGGCAGGTCGGTTTAACTATAAGTTCTCTTGGCTTGGGGGTAACTGTTCCATCAGGTAAAATGTGCATACATGTTGTTTGTATTACAACATGACGGTATCTCAAAGTTTACTTTGTTTACAGATTTGGACGAAGTTTTTGACACCCTGTAACCCTTTTTATACTTGTACAGTCACGGACTTTAATTGATAAGCCACTTGAAAAAAAAAAAAAAAACATGTGCTAAGCTAAAAAAATAGTCAACCTTTTTTTTTTTTTTTTTTTTTTCCGGATGGGAAATCATCAAATGACCCCCCCCACTCTGGGCGGAGCGGAGGGGAGTGTCAGACTTGTACTGACTAAAACCCATCCATGTTCCTTCTCTGCCCTTTGTGTTCCAGGGCCACGGTATCTCTTTCGAACAGTCCCGCAGCCCTGGCAGGCGTCGGCCCATGCGGACCCCTACTTGATTGCTGACATCTCTTTGAGGCGCGCGTGGAACACGAACGCGCCGTCGACACAGCCTGTCGTCATAAGACGGCCGGACGGCGAGCTAGCCCATAACTCGCCGTCCACAGGCCAGCGCCTACGGTGGTCGGAAGCCACCACGTGACCCCCGACGCCCAGGGCGTCTCCCGCGGCGGCTGGGACGTGAGGTTCTTTCCCTCTCACGTCCTGCCACCTCCTTCACTAGCATGACTGCTTCGCAGAAGGAGGTGACGGCTTCCCATTCTCTCTCGCTCCGGACCATGGCTTGAACCAAGGCCGGACGCGAGAGATTGCCGCCGCCAATCGCCGCTATGAGGACACGGCGGTGCTCCGCCCAAGCGGGGCAGACCTCCACGGTGTGCTCCACCGTGTCCTCCGGACGATCCTCGCAGTGGAAACACCCGGGCGTTTCCTCCCGCCCGATTCGGTGCAGGAACCTCCCGAAACAACCGTGTCCGGTGAGGACCTGCGTCAGACGGTAGGTGAGGGCGCCGTGGCGCCTCTCTAGCCACTCCTCAAAGAGGGGACTTATCGCCACTATGGTGGCGTGCCCTGCACGGGGTTGCGACAGTCGCTCTCTCCATGTCGCCATGAGATCACGCCGGAGGTCTGTCCGCTGAGCGGTAATTTGTCGCGGCAGCGGAGTTTCCCCCCTATATAGTGCTTCCGCGCGCCATTCATGCAGGCGCGCGAGGACTATCGCCTCCAGATCCCATGGCGGCAATCCGGCAAGGAGGCTAGCCGCCTCGCCAGAGATCGTGCGGTACCCCCGGATTAGCCTTATGGCTATCACCTTTTGGGGCGCGTTCAGGTAGTGGGCGGCTTGCCGCCTCAAAGAACGCGCCCACACCGGGGCCCCGTAAAGGGCCATGGACCGCACGACCCCCGCGTAAAGCTTCCGGCAGGAGGCGTTTGGACCCCTCAGGTTGGGCAAGAGCCGCTTGAAAGCAGCCCCCGTCCGTTCCAGTTTGGGAGCCAAACGTCGGAAGTGCTCCACGAAGTTCCACCGACTGTCGAGGACGAGTCCTAGGTATTTCAACGTCGACCCGACGCCGATGGGAACCCCTCCTGCCATCAGTAATGATCCCGACGGTGGCGCATTTCGAGGCCCATGAAAACACATGGCCTCGGACTTGTGCAATGCCACCTCGAGTCCCAATTGCCGGATCCTCTCCACAACTATCGCAACCCCGCGTGTCATGTTTTCGGCCGCCGCCTCGTGCAACCTCCCTTGCGCCAGTACCAGCGTGTCGTCAGCGTAGCAAACTACACTGACGCCAGTAGGGAGGTCGGCGCGCAGCACCCAGTCGTAACCGATGTTCCACAAGGCCGGCCCCAGAACCGAACCCTGTGGAACACCGCACGACATCTCTCGCCGGTTCCATTCTCCGCTCCGACTGGGGTAGATGACGGCTCTATCCGTCAGGTAGTCCCCGACCACGCGACGAAGGTAGGTCGGCACCCCGTGATACCGGAGTGCCTCCGCAATGCAGGTCCAGGGCATGGAGTTGAAGGCGTTGGCGATGTCAAGAGACACCGCCAAGACAACCCCGCCCCGGGACACCGCGTCCCCCGTCGTGAGGGCTCTCACGCGCATGATGGCGTCCACCGTCGAGCGCCCCTTGCGGAAACCAAACTGGTGTTCCGCAAGATCCGGCCCCATCCCTGCAAGGTGCCCGGCGAGGCGGTTGGCAATGACTCTTTCAAAGAGCTTGCCCACCTCGTCGAGCAACACGATGGGCCGGTATGCGGACGGAGAGTCCGCAGGGCGCCCTGGCTTCCGGATTAGGACCAGCTTCCCCGTCTTCCAACGAAGCGGGAACTGGCCTCTCTCCAAGCATGCGCTTAGGAGCCCTTCCAGTCGGGGCCCGAGAGCCTCAAAGGCCAGGACCCAGGCTTTGCCAGGCAAGCCATCGGGTCCCGGGGCGGTATTTCTGGCTTTCAGCCTGCGTACCGCCACTCTCAGGTCTACCCCAGTCACCTCCGGAACGTCATAGTCGTCATCGGTGTGGTCCGCTTCCGGCACCGCACGCGGTGACGGAGCCATAGGCGGGGGAGGATGCTCCCCTCGCGAAGGGAACAGAACGCTCACCACGTCCTCCACGAGCTCAGGCCGAAGACTCTGCGTTAGCGGGGGGGCCCGGGTGCGGAGTTTGTCCCGCACCATCTTGTAAGGGCGCCCCCACGGATCTCCGTTCAGAGACTCCAGCATCTCCTCGCGGGCCAAATTCTTGGCCCGCCGGACAGCCTCTTGGAGGGCGGTCTTCGCCGCTCTGTACCCCTCGTACAGCTCCGCCTCAATGGCTGCCGCATCCGGAGGGCGGATGCGGAGCCTGCGATGCCTGGCGTACAGGTGCCGCGCGGCAACGCACGCCTTGCGCAGAGACGTCAGCTCTTGCGACCACCAGTACACCTGACGCCGGGCGCTTCCTGGCCGAACTCGGGGCATTGCCACGTCGCAAATCTCGGACATGGCCTCCTGGAACCAACCCGCCTCGTTGTTGATGTCGGCAGGCCTGACCGGTGATGACACCCAGGCCTGCACGATTGAGGCTTCCAGGAGGAGCTCCCGGTCCAGCTGCTTCAGCGCCCATCGCGGACCACTCGGGGCCTGTAGGACCGGTGCGCTTGAGGTCTGAGTGGAGACGTCGAACCGGATGTACCGGTGGTCGGAATAGGTCTCCACCCCCTCCATGACGCGCCAGTCGACGACACGCGGTGACAGAGCGGGGCTAGCGAACGAGATGTCCACCACCGACTCGCCCCGCATCCGCACGCACGTGGGGACAGAACCCCGATTTAGGACGACTAGACCTGTCTCCAGAGCCCAGTCCTCCACCATCCTACCCCGCACGTCCGTGTAACGAGAACCCCAAGCCAAGTTCTTGGCATTGAAGTCCCCGAGCACAAGCACGGGGAGGGAATGGCTTCCGATGACGACACTCAACTCCGTGAGGGAGTTGTGGAACTCGGCGAGAGTTCGGCTCGGGGAGAAGTAGACTCCCACTACAACGATCTCCCCGAACCGTGCTGCCACGCACCCCTGACCCTTCCTGACACTCTCAAGGGTCGGGGTACCGGCGGCGGCCGACGCAATTATGGTCACTGAGCCGCTAAGGTCCTCCACCCAGTCATCCCTGGGCGGGACAAAGTACGGCTCAGCGACCACGGCAATGTTAATCGACCACTGCGCCATGCTCTGGAGCAACAGGTCCTGAGCGCAGGCGCAGTGGTTGATATTCGCCTGGAGAAGGCGTAATGGGGCCGTTACTGGCACTCCATTTCAGCCCCCTCCCGAGCCCCCTGCGAGGGCACAGCTGCGGAAGTTGCAGCAGTAGCGGCAGCGGCGGCGACAGTGGCGGCGGCTGCGGTGGTGGCGACGGTGGGGGTTTTGACGGTGGTGGCGGAGGGCCTTCCCTTGCCCCTGGCCTTGGCGGGAGTACCGCAGGCCTTGCTCCCTGCCCGGTGATCGGCCGGCCTGCCAGCTGCCGCGCATGCGGCGCAGTGCGGTGCGGCAGAGCAGGCCGCGGCCAAGTGACCGGGCTGGCCGCAGCGGAAGCACAGGCCACTGCGGTCCACCTCGGAGGTGCACCGGACCGACACGTGGTGCCCCACATGACAGCGGAAGCACCTCAGAGGCCTGGGCTCCAGCAGCTTCACCTGCGCTGACACCCAGCCCACCAAGAGCCTTCGGCCCTCCACAATGGCTTTCGCCGCCGTCACAGGGCAGCTTACCGTTACGGTTCGCATGCCCGACAGATCCGGACGTAAGGTGCCTGCTTTGACCTGCTCGGCAGGACACCCACCGGTCCTGGTGACGGCGGCCACCACCTCCTCCTCGGTCACCGAGTCGTCCAGACCCAGGATGCGCAGGTCTGCGCATTTGACGGGCCTGGACACTCGGGCCTCGTCCGCATTTAAGGACGCTCTGAGCTTTTCGGCCAGAGCGTCAGCGGACGAGCCACGGGTTTCGCCGGGGATCTCTAGCACTCGAGCCCCTGTTGCGGTCACTCTAAGCCGGAGGCCCCCGGCGATCCCGAGCTCTCTGAGATCCACCGTCGCCTTCGCTTTAGCTAGCACGTCGCGGTAGGTGACGCCCCTCTTTTCCGCATCCGGCTGTAGCGTTATCACCACAGCTGCGGTTTTCGGGGCGCTGAGCCCAGCCGCGACGCTTCGCTCCTTTTGTCGGCGCTTCCGCTCCCGCTTCCTGGCCTTTTTTGCCGCCCTTCGCTCCCTCGCTCTTTCTCCGGCCACCTGCCACCCGGACTCGGCCACAGAAGGCTTAGTGGGCGGGGGAGGTGGCGGTGGCGGTGGCGGCTGTCTTGCGGCTGGCGCCGGTACATACGCCGCCTTGCCCTTCTTTTGGGCCACCGCCTTGCTCTGCCTCAGGGCCGCCGCCCTCCCGACCGGAGCCGGTTTCGCCAGAGCCGGCTTTTCGGGGGCCGACGTAACCCTGCCGGAGAGCTGGCTGGACGGCCCCGGTGCGGAGGCCACAGCAGCCGCATATGTGGCCGACTTGTTTGCCGCCAGGGGGGGGCGCAGGACAATGCCCTCCAGAACGGAGAACCGCGCCTGGAAGGCAGCCAGCTCCTGCCGAACCAGGTTGAGAACCTGGTTCTCCACCGACACGGGCTGACTTGGTCGCTGCTGGCCCCCATTTTGGGGCGCCTCGCGAGAGCCGGACTCGCGCAGATCGGCCAGGTCTGCTCGGAGCTTCTTGTTCTCCTCTTGGAGAAGCTCCGTAGCAGCCGTCAGGCGAGCGACCTCCGCCCGCAGTTTGGCAACTTCGTCTGGTGGAGGCCCCGCATATCTGGCCTTCGCTGCCGCTATGATGGAGGCGGCCGCTGCAGGTATGGCCCTTTGTCTAGTAGAGGGCTTCTGCTTGTAGGACACAGCCCTCAGCGCCACCTCCACCTTCTTCGCAAACTCGGCCTTGCGCTCCGCATCTGAGCCGCCGTCTGCGACCGCCTCGTCACCAGAGGAGCCCGAACGATCCACCCCGTGACCGGCCACCCCCGGGTGGCGCCCTTCCTCGGCAAGCCGCGCCGACCTCTCGGTGACAGAGAGGCCTCTCCCCTTGCCGCGGATCCCGCCACGCTTGCTGGTGGGGATCTTGCGAGCCGAAGCCAGCTCCCCCTCTGACGACGACTCTCGGTCGCCTACCGGCCTGGATCGCTTGCGTAGGAACTCCCTGTTCCCCGCAGCAGCCCCGGGCCTCCCGCGCCGGGAGCTCTCTGAGCCTCCCGCGCTCACATCGTTGGATGCGGCGCCGGACTCCGACCCCGCATCCCTCTCCTTCCTTCCTTCGCCGTTATCGGCCGTATTTTGGGTTAATTGTTCTTTCATACAGTTCCCACGAGTATGGGGGAAATAAAAAGTCCATCTGGGCAGTGCCCCCTGTACCCAGATAAGCCATAGCCAGGCCCGGCAGTGGTTCGCACTAACGACTGATTTTCCATAGGAACCCGTCAGCCATACATCTCCTCGCGGTGCGCCGCCGCTTGAGATTCGGGGTAACTTTTTATAGAGGTTTTCTACCTCGTGGTCCGGGCGGTTAAGCCAAGACCCTCGGTCCCAATCGAAGCCGCGAGACGTGTTCCACGACACTTCGACGGAGGGATTACGATATCGACGGGGACAGTGAAGGACTGTGTCCTTCACTGTCTGCTCGGAGGCAGGGTAAGTGCACACCGAGCCCGCCCTTGCTCCTCCGCTGTGCCCTCTGCTTGTCAGAGGGTCACGCGGAACAACGCCCCCTAGGCCCACAATGGGCCCCTCCCATGTCAGAATATTAGCCATGGACAGTAACATTCCCCGAAGAATAAGAATCTCTTCCCATTCCTCGGGGAAGGACACTGCCCACGCCCAGGGTGCACCGGCCCAGCAGCTGCTATTCCCTCCAGACGTATCGAGAGGGACCGGCAGCCATCAGGCACACGAGGAGGAATTCTGACAACACACCCCAAAATAGTCAACCTTTGAAAAACAGTTTTATTTCGTTTATCAATCAATATTGTTGGACTAACTTAATATCGAGTATATATATTATAAGCTCATCGGCTGTCTATTACATCTTGCAGTCGTAATTTAGTGGAGTTAACCAATCTAGTGCCAATATCAGTCCCTCGCATGTTTTCACAATCTTCTTGGCAATATTGAGCCAGATCTTCTTTTCTTCGTTCATGACGGTGATGCACCATTAAACCTTAGAGATTTTCTATGGGATTCAGGTCCGAGGTTTTAGCTGGCCATGGAATCACCGTTATGTCTAGATGTTCATCAAACCAGGTGCTAACAATTTTTGCTCAATTATAGTGAATAAAATTTATATTTGCCATTTCGTGCTGTGAATACGCAATCCTTACACAGGGAAACATATTATCTTCCAAAATGCTAATATATTTCACGGCATTTGTAAGAGGCGGTAGTTTACCAGCTCTCCTACACCTTCGGAGCTCATCCCCACACACGCGCACGAATGCTCAGACCCTGCTGATGCATTGTTACAATTCTGTGGTGAATTTCTATGAAAACTGCAGTCAGCATTATCACGTAAATTACTACGGCTACGATTTATCAAAATCCGAAAATAATCGTCTTTGACATCGACATTTCAGTTGTCACTGTCTTCGGATACGTTTTCAGAAATAACGAGTATTTAATGGGCTCTAATTCAAAGGAGGTCAGTATCAAATTAGATTGGACAAAGGTATACAATATTGTATGGATTTATCATTGACAACTTATTAGTCATTCTGCAACCTCTATGGACAAGACTACTTCCGATTATTATTAATTTGTCATCTTGTTTCCGAGCATGCGGTTTGAGTTCGTGTTTAATCGTGTAATCTCGTGAATGTATAAAACTGCAAAATTGAAAAGTTTGAAAGTGGCTCATCAATTAAAGTCCGTGACTGTACATATTTTTATTACTATTATAGACGGTTTGATTTGATAAATAAATACAAATAGTACTTTTCTAATAAAAACTGGGCAACTTGTGGATATCATTACAAACATTTGTCACATTATTCACTAAACTTTTTGTTAACATTTACAAAATTAGGGGTTTTGGTATTTATGAATAAGAATAACCTTTGCTCCGATCAAAATATCGACAGTTTTGTGTTCAATATCTAGCAGACCTGTGTCGTTAGTTATTCATTGTAAATGTGAATATCTTCAGGTGCCACGTGCGAATATCGCACTGCAACACACCCTTGGAGCAGGAGGAGCAACCGTCGTCGCTATGTACAAGAAGGGATTTGCTGATGTCACCCCCAGAGCGGTCGCCGCTTCCGGGCACCCCAAAGACATCAAGGTCTTCAAAAACCTGAAAATTCTTGAAGATGCCATGGAAAATGACACCGACAACCTTATCGTAAAGGTACGAGGTATCTACGGATTCGACGTGAAGAATGACCCCTGCAGTGCTGGAGGCTACTGGGCCATCAACGCCAAGGAAGGCAAAGGCAAAGTGTCGTACAACGGCTCAGAGAAACCCGACGCCACCTTTACCGTCAGTGACACAGATGTCGTCGACTTCATTTCCGGAATTCGAAACCCACAGAAAGCTTTCTTCCAAGATAAATTTAAGATCCAAGGCAACATGGGCCTAGCCATGAAATTAAGACAAGCCGCCGGCAGAATCGATGTGATTCGTTCCAAACTGTAACTAAACCGACTGTAAACTGTTACTACTTTTTATTAATGCGGTTACGGACTTGAGGTAGGGGTGTATATTTATACTAAATGATAACACACAAACTTTACACTGAGGTAGATGTTAGGAGAAACTCAAAATGTCGGTCACTTCAAGTCACATGTTGTACAATTATAAAGATTCAACATCATAAGAGCAACATTAATTATTGTAGGTATTTATGGTTATCCGATAATTCCAAGTGATAGTTGAATTGTAATAATAAATGGCACTATCATTGTTACTAAATGAGAATTTTTGTATTTGTATCTAAAGTGAATGTGAAATAAAAATTTCTCATTCAGTTTAGTATAAATAGAATATATAATTTTCCTGTAAAAACAGCTCGCTGTGTCAGCATCTATAGAAAAACGGTCCTACTGGGCTAACGGTGCCCGTAGCAGGTCCACCGGGTCGACTGAGACTGGCATGCCATACTCATCCTATGCATAAATGTACAATTAGTGCTCCATTTGTGCTCATTAATGCCCAAAAACCAGAATTCGTATTCGACTAGTTTGAAATAATTTGTGTTATAAATCCTGTGAGCTTGTATTAGTATTCAAAAATGACCGTGCCGCGCCGTATGAGAAAGTGAGATGCACATAATCATTTCTACCCAAAAAAATGCCAATCCTTCGGAAACATAAGTTAAAAAAAAAACTTGTAATTTCTTTGCAAAATAAAGTCATTTGAACTTATTGATAAACAAACTATGCCATTTGGTGAATACTTTACTTTTTGACCAAGAAAGGGATCTGAGGGATGGACTTGGCTCTTCATAATATGTGGTAATGTTTTGACAGTGATCGTGTTATGAGCCTGCGAGTCTTGGCAACCAATTTGACATGAAATGTTTTTGGTGAGATCACATATTCAAAAATAAAACTGCTAACTTAGTGGTGTTACAACACTGTAAGATTCTACAAGAATACCAACAGTAAACCGTCCCTTTGTCCACAATAAGCCACGCCTCTTAACTTCGTCGATACCGTCCGTATAAATCTTATAGTGGATCTAATAAATTCCCTGACGTTCAAGATAGAGCATGCAAGCAAAACGGTTCGGCAGTTTAACACTGACCATATTAATCAAGATTGTCGCGGCAAGCTTGAGGAAGATGCATGTTTTTTTAGTTTCTACGAGAATATCAACAACTATTTGTTGTAGTTGCCCTAATAATACGTTAATGCCTTCTTTCATACCACGTGGCCCCCCGCGCTGCACTGAATTCATGCAAACGCGCCATGTTTCCAACAACATCAGGGGGACGGAGTGAGGGCGCCGCGCTTTTGCAGATGCGATGCGATGCAGGCACAACAGCATCGCCATTGTAGCGATACATAATTGTAGTTATTTGGGCGAAGGTTACACAGCCAGCGAAAGCATCGCTACTGCATCGCTGCATAAAGTGGTCGAGGGCCCTAAGGTCGTGAACGGAACGCAAGAGTGCATAACAACCACCCGGTTAACCTTTCAACTTTTTACTCCACACATGCATGAATTTAAGTTCCAATCAATGGAATCAGATGAAACCTACGCTTTTAAATGGCACGACCTGTTACGAGTGTCTCGCTACGAATATTGGAGAAGTTTCCAACGAGCACTCGAGCTCGGAAACTCTCGAGCACGTGAATAAAGTCGAGCTATTTACCGTATCTTCACGCTCAGTCGTAAAAGGGAATGAATAAGCTTGTTGGTGTCATTAACAAATTCTATACGTCTGATAAGTGATCCTTTTGATTGTGATGTATTGGTATTTCGATACTTAACGCGTTGATAATCTGTTTTAATTGGCGTATAGGTAATAAGTGTAGGATAGTGTATTGGAGTATAAAAGCTAAAAAACAAGTGCTAATAATAACTAAATACTTAATTATGTGTAGCCTCACTATTACAATCTACTCTATCTAAACTCATATAGGTTCATAAAAACACATCGACGGACCAACCTAGGCAAGCGCGGCTTTACCTAAAGATCGACCATGAGATTTTATTATTTAGCCACGAGCTCCTCAAACCACAATAAATGATAATATGGTAAGTATGGCGTCCAAATATTGATTGTCAAGAAAGTGGACTTTCCTGCCGTAATACAGCACTAGAAAGATTCAAATTCAAATTATTTAATGCGAACTAATTATATTATATTAATTAGCATTATTTATACTTTTTATATAATATCACATCTACTATTCTTATAATTTGTGATTTAACCGAGCAATAAATATTGCTGCAAGACCATTGTAAATACTTAGTCACCAATTTTTTGAACACCTTTGTAATGCAGCGTGAATTATCTACTAATGTTATTAACGTTATAAGTACTTCGTTTTTTTTGGCTTGAATGGAACGGAAGCATTTGACAGTCCGAGGACCATATTTTTTAGTTTTTGTTGCAGCATACAGTTATGACGTTTACGTAGCTATCTGATAAAGCATCCTTAGAAGATAGACGAAAATCTATCCAAACCATTTCTGTATTTTAATAAATACCTCATGCGATGTCAGTCCGCAATTAAAGTATGGTCAAACAGGAGCTCTAAAGCGATATTTTAATCAGATCAGATTATCTTGTAGAGCGGAAACTCAGACGCTGATAACTAGAGTAGTGGCTAGTAGTTAGTAGATACGTTTGCAGCAATCCCTGTTATTACACCGTCCGGTACAGTCGTAAATGTTCAGAATATAACTGCCTGTACTTTACAAGATTACTTGCAGCATTTAGTTCGTTAGGGCAATCTGCTGCTCGGAACTTGTTGACATAGTCTTTTACTATGTCGCCCCAATTATTACTTATACCCATCCCTCTCCCGCACGCCTCCATCGCATTCGTATCAGCGAGAAGGAATGTGCGACGTCAGCGCTACATCGTGGTCGCAAGTGAAACTGGTGTGCATTGGGTCCTGGGTTCGATTCCCGAAAAGTGTAGATGGGTTTTTTCATTAGGAATTTCTCAGTAGCAGCCTGGAGATCACGTAAAGCCGTTGGTCCTGCGCCTTATGTCTCTCCGGCCGTGTCGGACGCCTTCCTATCGGACTATGACAGTAAAGGAACAGAGAGTGCACCTGTGCCTGCGCACACACTTGAGCACTATAATATCTCCTGCATACTTGGCTAACCTCCGTCGATAGCAGTCGGGAGAATATTATACTCTGTATATCGATGGATAGGTCCTTACTTGTACCTTACTCAACCTTATCTAAGACCGTCATCATCAGTATGATGACGGTTTTGGAATTTTAAGGCTTTAGTCATTTAGGTAAATTACAAAACAAAGGAATGCATATTTCAATACCTATTTGCCCCGCTTTGTATTCGATTTATAATTCACCACTAATCAACTCGAGCATAGTGAATGTGAGAAGGATCTACACACATTATAAATACACTGTGTCGTTAGTTCCACAAATCATTACGTTCAAAACAACAACAGTTCTAACTCCTGATAAAATATGAAGTACTATATCCATTTGCTGCACATTTACGGTTACGCAATTAAAGATTTTCGACGGAAATAAGAAATTCCGTTCAGAAATTCTTTTGATTTATATCACAAACCACGAGTTAAGTTTTCCAGTATTCCTAAACATTTGGCGATGTAGAAAGATCGTGACATATTTTATTCAACGACAGTCTATTGTTTCAGCATACGGAATCAGTTTAGCGCCTGTGCATTTGGTATTAGCAATTTTTGTTTCGACAATGTATTGCTAAATTTGATTGTATAGATGCTATAAGCACACTGGCACTGGTAGTCGACTGCCTATGAATGAAGCCGGAGACTATTTTGCAACTGTTCTTCCACATACATTTATTGAAATTTACACGCACAATTAATAAAGTCACGGTTAGTTCCTATAGATAGGGTCAGAACGCCGTTTGCTACACCAGTCACACTGCCTGTCTTAATTTTGTTTATGTGTGACTACTTCGTCTAGTCATCCTTTTAGGCGGAGTCCTGGGCCTAATATACATACCTAATTCAGACGCTTTACGATTTACGTTACCTAACTTAACTTTAGAAGATTACCTACGATATCATCCCATAGCTGCATAAAACCTTTACGATAATAAGACAAGACCCAACAATCAATACATTCTTATCACTCGCCCACAACATACCTAACACAACTACCCCCGTATCTACAAGGCAGACGGACGCATTCGTTCGTTACGTATTCGTATCGAGTCGCATAATGTAGGTAAGCAGGGCGTCAGGCGTGCAGCGGGCGTATGCGTCTCGCGTACACCAAGACATTACTTTAGATGTAGGGTGGCCAGGCGATAGGTGAGACAGGTATAAAGACGTCTTGGGTTTAATTTGAATTTGGAACGTTTGACTAGAATTTTCCCTTTTTTGCTTTGTTCGTATTACAAGAGCTATACAAGCAATGGTAGCTGATGACGTCTGCTCTTTCTATCACGGCTTGATCTTGATTTCAGTTCCTGTCAATATAAGAGACTTTAATTTATTATTCAATAGAATATGGACCTTTTCTTCGCCGACGAGAATCGATAGTACTGTACTAATTACTTTTTGTAATTCATAGTTTTTTGCAGCCCGCTTAGATTAGTAGGCTACTGGCCTACCAATCTAAGCGGGCCTACTACCAATCTACCGAGCTAACCTTATTTGGTATTTTTATTTTATACATATGGTTAATTGAATCAATGGAAATCCAACAAACAATACTCAAAGTGAAACCATTAACAATTCAAAAGCTCGAGCATTATTATAACAAATGAAGTACTCAAATTGAAAACTAAAGGTAAACGCACACTTATGAACTCTGTCCGGGATCAACATCATCACGGTTCATATTTTACTAACAGAGGTCTTAAAAAGAGTTTTTTTTTTTTCGCAACGTAAATACGTCGATTTTTCAATTGAAAATACAATTATCCTACAGCATTTTAGTTAAATTGTTTGCACCAAGTACAATCAGTATCTCCCATAGATATGAATAAATTCTTAAAATTATGAAGATATCATTTGTGAAGGTGAAGGAAAACATCGTGAGGAAACCGGCATGTCCTAGAACCAAAAATTCGAAGACATTTGACATCTACCAACCCGCACCGGGCCCGCGTGGTGGATTATAGCCCATTCCCTCTCATAGAGAGGACGCCTGCGTCCCAGCAGTGGGAACATTAATAGGCTGATTATGCTATGTTATGTTATGCTATCATTTGTGAAACGAGTATTTTTACTACGTTAGTCGATTTTTTATAACGTTAAAAAATTTCAAGAATTCCGATTGAGTTGAGTTAAGCCGATGTTGATCCTGAGCCATGCTTATAACTGTGCGTTGACCTTACCTACACAAAATAATTAGTTTAAAGCCGTGTTCATGACGTTACCGTTTCAAAGCTTTGTGTTTTACTAAATGCACACACACCGCCGATCACCATTTAATTAGTTAATAACGAGATAATTAACGACTACATAGCCTGTTATTTTCTCATTAACTACGAATTAACTATTGTTTGCATTTGAAACTAGTGGAGAGTATTTAGCTTAGTTGTAACTGCAATATGAAGTAGTGTTTAGTGTGTGATCATGGATATTGTTGCAAATTGGAAACCATGCACGATTTCGTAATGCGTTCCTTTACAATCGTTGAAAAATATTGCTATTAAAATTATTAAGTATTGGAATAATTAAGCCATTGCTACAAACATTTTCTTAATCTAAGTTAGCGTTTTGAATATTGTAACAAGTTATACTTTGACATAATTATAATACAGAGGTCCCCAAAATAGGCTGCGGCAGTATCTTGGAAGCCGGAGTGAATTCATAAAATAAACATTCATAAAGAAACTAAAATACCTTATTTTACTTATATTAGAACGTTTTTCTTGCAACCAGCTTTAATCCTTGCACTAATCTCTTCATCTCTCCTATTTCTTTATTTAGCACTCCTCACTCTTCGTATCACGCAAATAGGTGTTGTTTTAACAGCTACGTTGCGTCAACGCGACGCAAGCCTAGCATCTACGGAACATAACCAATACTAACTTCCTACGAATAGCCTAGCTAGCATGTTTTACTATTACTGGTCACCCTACTGCACCAGAAACACATGTGTAGATACCATGGGCTTCGATAAATTACATGGATTCATGGTGCCCGGCTAGATTTACGTGCAGTTGCCTGTAATAACGTTATGTGTTCAAACACATTTGTATGATAATTGGCGATCTATGGGCGTGGTTACATAGCTACGATAGGTACCTATTATGTATCTTTGATATGTCCACAATGGTGGATGCTGGACAGATTGCAACGTTGATGCGTTGTGGTTCTAGTTAAGGAACGCGTTACAAGACTGGGTCGATAAGGTCAGTTAAAATACTCTCTCTCACTCACTCACTCTCTCTCTTACTCTCTCTCTCACTCACTCTCTCTTTTATTCTTGATCTAATCTAATCTAATCTAATCTAATCTAAAATATTTAGCCCTACTTCCAAAAATCAAACGTAAACGAAAAAGGCATAAAAGTAACTCTTAGTAGAATTCTTGGGATTTTCTTGTCACTCAGTTAAGCAATGTTTAATATTTATGAAGCAACACAGGCGTATCCACGTCAAAAATAATAAACAATAATATTTTTGTAAGAAAATGTGTTGGTATTATTAGGTTTGAGCGGGGTGGCAGTAGCTACGGGTCATGAATGACATAAAGACTTAAGTTTACATTTAACACATTCAAGATTTTTCTGTTCAATATTTATTTACGCGTCTCAAGACTTACGCTTTCCAGATATTTTCGTTACTGAGAAATAATAAGTTGCTTCTAATTATACAAAGTGTATTATAATAAACCAAAGAGTTTTGTTCTACGAGTTCTTGAAATTACAGTTACATCCTGTTTAAGACTATTAGGTATTGTTGTAGGTTCGAGTACCCAGTCATGTACGAGTATCGCACTGAGATTTTTAGTGATTTCTGCAGGCGTAGTAACCACGTAAACTTTTAACTAGGATCAGCTGTAGGACTTCATAAAAAGTTCTCCACAACAAACCAAAAAACATTTGGAAACAAGCAACAAAACACAATCTTAAATAAATAAATAAAACTTTTCATAAAACACACGCTTTTATTCAAAGGAAAAGAAGAAAATTAGGTTTATCTATCAACATTGATAGCGTTACAAAGTTTCGTGTCCGTGCCACCAATTAACCGTTGGAGCTCTCTTGTGAGGAGGCGATATTGGCTACAGAAGCAAGTCGTATCCGTCATAAAAATGTATTGTCAAAAAAACCAAAAGTGTGTGCAAAATTTCAGCTCAACTAGTTGGGGGAACTGGTTGGAAATCCAGTTGCAAGATTTGATCAATAAATACTAACTAGCAAGGCAAGTTAAATAAAAGCTTTTAAAAACAAACCGTAGTTTGAAAAACAAATGCAATACTGTTCTTTTTTTGGGAAAAAATGTCCCGCTGACGTGCAGGCAATATTTATTTTTGATGGCGGCCGCTGGTCACGCTCGTGCGTGCCGAATAAAAATGGGGGCGCGTGACAACGTGACGTCAAATTTGCTCACATTGGCGTGACGGCGGGGTGACATAAAAGGGTTTTTGCCAAATGCAGTTTTTGATAGGGAGACAGAGCGTGGTCGGATATCAAGTAGATACTTTGACTTATTTTCTTTCTCACACCTTTTAGAAACGGCGTTGGGCGCCACAGTTGGGATGTACTTACATACTAAGGACTAACGCTGAGTTTAATTAATTACTGACAGCCTTTAGTTTAGACATGTTTAAGGTTCTATCTTCTACCTGCTTCCTCCTACGGTTGACAGTTATGTGACAAAACGGAACAGGACAGGAATTATAATGCTAATCTGAAGTACGTCATCATCTTCTTGCCCTTGTCCCATGTTACTTGGGGTCGGCGCAACAAGTTTTTTTCTTCCATTGTGTCACGGTACCATTTACTCATTTTTCTTTCATATCATTCCTGACACAATCCATTCATCTTTTCGTTGGTCTTTCTCTCCCTATTACCGGAGTACGTGGTAAACATTTAAAGATCAAAGTCAAAGTCATAGCATTTGTTTCAATTAGACCATCACAGGCACTTTTGAATGTCAAAAAAACAAAAAGAAGCGAAGCTACAGTCACAGTCACAAGGCATAATAACTTGAGAAAGTACTGTAGTTGCACATTCCAAAGCGTAGATCTCTATGGAGAAGAATGGGCAAGAAACTCCATGGACACTCTTTTAAATCAAAATATTGTTACAAAATCTTGGTTACATCATTCATGTTGAAATTATACATATGTGATTCGTATGTGAGAACGATGTAGAATCTCGGTCTATTATCCAGCATCAGTTTTAAAAGAGGTGGAGATTAATAATAACCCTACCCGAGAGTTTAATGGGGAATTTAATATCATGTCCTGCGTGTCCTGTTGTTTGTTCATTACAGGAACTGCTGGACGCTACTGAAGGCGCCAAACTAGTGGCTTAGTTCTGGGCCGAAGAGGTTTTAAAAGTTGAAAGGTAAAATAATTTTATAAAACAAACATTTGCTATTACTGAATATATTACTTATTTTTTTTTTCTCATTCACCGAAACTCTCTCGTTCAAACAAAGAAAAAGATCCATTTCTCTCTATTTCTCGTACAATGAGCGGAACATTCGCCGAGGACGCCTGCAACGGATATTGAATTTCATGCTCACGTCTGCTCAGTGCGGTTGTGTGGCTAGTAATGCGAATTTCCTTACAACTTTGTTGACTCGATGTGGAGCGGCAGATAGGTATATAAACTAATTAAAATAAGAGTTACTAGCTGTGCTTTCTATTATGGCTCCTGGTTCGTAATTTTTGGGAAGTAGTGGCTATGAGCTATTAGATAGATTTAAAAGTTTGGAAGCATAATTAACTATAGCTATAGCTGTGGCTGTTGCTATTAGCTTGCATGCTTCATTTTATGCTAATTATTTAATTAAATCCTACCTTTACAAACAGCCTGCCTTTGAAAAGAATATAGACTGTATTCTAAAATAGAATAGTACAGATGGCATAGATATCGAAATATATGCGTACATGCAATATATGTGTGCATGCGTGCGTGTATGCGTATGTATGTGTGTGTTTATACAGCGTATATATGGTATGCATAGATTAGTCTGTAATGAAATGGCTCTAGACATTTCACATAAGTTAATTAAATGGATAAAGTATTACAAATATTGTCTTTATTGCCGAATACCTGAAAATAAATAAATTGGGGAAGGGAAGAAGAATGATGATTACCGAATACCTAAATCATCCAAATAACACACACTTTACAACTCACAAACACCTTCATTAAACCTGCAGGAAGAACATATCAATAGGATAAAAAGCAGGAAAGGAGATAAAGAGGTTCAGGTGCAGCAAGTGACAGGTTTAATAGAATACCTTCTAGAATAGTGCAACATTGACTGTCTAAAAGGACCAAGAAAAAGCCTTAAATGCAGCGTGCGGTCTCACAAATCAAGTCCTCACGGCGATTTTACAGACTTCAATGGCCGAGAAATGCTAGCACCAATTTGATTTACAGTTGCACTTATTTTACTGTGGCCTTTTAAAAAACTTTTAGCGCTAGTCGATATCAGGCTCTGGTTTTGATGGAAAAAAATATGCAATACCGCTATTCCCTTTTTACTTTCCGTATCGGAACGGTATTGATAAATTGAATTAATTTGTTTTATCTTGAGCAGACTTGCAAAAGGAGAACAACAAGAAGTCTTAGGCCTTCCGCAGAAGAGCTGCAGTACTTGGCTACTTTTTGTCCATAAAAATAGACCATTTACAACGACCTCGGATGATGTACCTACATGAGAAACTATTATTTTACTAGTAACATCCAAACTAAACAACTTTGTAAGAGCTGGTCTGTAGAATAGCTGATCTGATAACCAGAAAATCTTCTTTCACGAATAGAAACCTTTACTGTTAAAACACAAAGACGAAGTAGCAGGCAGACACTAGTAAGTAATATAAATATTATTCTGCCCACTCGGAACCTCAAAATGCTATTTGAGCTAGACGACTCAACAATCTTGCAGGTTTTATCAAATATCTGAACTGGTCAACAATTTAAGAACATGAAATTCAGTTCGC
Organism: Noctua janthe; assembly: GCA_910589295.1. Classification (NCBI taxonomy): domain Eukaryota; kingdom Metazoa; phylum Arthropoda; class Insecta; order Lepidoptera; family Noctuidae; genus Noctua; species Noctua janthe. Next base: position 1,373,540 of record OU342571.1, read on the forward strand.
TAGACTAACAACTCCTAGTTTATTTAGACTAAGTAGCCCTCGATAGTATTTAAATCGCAGCAATGTTATCGTAGCAGAGACCATGCATATATAAATGTGAATTATATCGTAGCGGTCAATTATTCCCGCGAAGCGTCCGAGCTAGACGATCGCACGGAATCAATGGAAATAGGGAACTGTTTTTTAGTTTTATTTAGATTTAGTTTTATGAATGAAATTCTGAAATAGTCTCCTTCTTTGATTTGGGCGTAAGATATAGGTACGAGTAGGTATTTATTACACTTGGGAAAACCAATCAATTCCTATTAAGCATAAACAGTCTTAAAATTAAACTTAGCAAATATACTACCCACAACATTTTCCATGGATTACTTTATAATATAAAGACAGGTATGGTTAAAAGAGGCAATGGGGTTGGGAATAGGGCTAACTGATTTGTTTCCTAATCAAATTGTTGTCAATAATCTTCACTCTAATTCTGATTGATAAATGGAAACTTTTGTTTGTTTGGTTCAGTTTTTTTTGCCACCGACTTCTGAAGCCGGTCTTATTTTTTACAAAAAGGTTTTTTTATTTTTCCTTTTTTAGTTGAATAAATATCCTATACCAATTTTTGCACACTGCTCCAACGAGACAGCGAGGTTTCGGAGTAAACAAAAATATCATAGATGTATATAATTTTTAGATAAAATTTAAATGGGACCTCTTGGAAATATATCCTTTGAAACAAAAACAAGTATTTTCCAAATCGGTTCTTCGAATAATCGGTGAACATACATAAAAACAAGAATTTGGACGAATTGAGAACCTCCTACTTTTTGAAATCGGTTAAAAAGCACGATGCACCAACACCGTCTTGTATTTAAGATCAAAAAGGTATTGTATAATTTTATTTTCAACCTGTTACCTTCCACTGCAGAGCAAACACCTCTCTCGTTTCCAATCCCCTCTATCTTGAGGTAGTGTGAACCAATCCTGCCTACTGGCATCGAGCTCGTACACCTCTTATAATATCGTCACCCAGACTTAATCCTTTTCAGGAAAAATGGAATCTCGAATTTACTTATCCAACACCCAATTTCAACAAATTATCGATCTACCCGAAAGCGATAGTGTGACAAAGAGCTCATATTTCTTCCTTCTATCCGGAAAGCCTATCCGTGGGGGATAAAAGTCTCCAATTTATTCCCCGTCGACGTACTACTCTCTATGTGCACCGTCGTTTTTCATTGTAACACCAATTCTCACTTTCATGCGAGCCGTCTATACCTGGGTGTTGCAATAACTTAGCCGTTAGCGAGACACTTCTGGGTGGGGTTTTTTACCAACTTTTCATGCTAATAGCTTACATAATTTCGACTGTGCGTGGACTTAAAAATACAGTCATTGTTATGATTTCAGTGGTTCTTATTTTGTTATTAGCTAATGCCTGCAACATTCGTGATGTCTTTTTCTATAAAAATCCGAATCCGAAAAAAATATAAATAAAAAGAAAATATATAGAAATCCGATTCAAATGAATCGGATTTTGTTAACTATTTCACGGGTTTCATTTCGTTTGCACGGAACCCTAATTTTTTTCTAGAATAAAAGTAGCCTCAGTTACTCATTATAACATCATATATCTGTCAGTAAAAGGCCCATCAAAATCGGTCCCGCTGCTTCGGAGATTAGCCAAACAACAAACACACAAACACACAGACTGATAAATATAAAAGTTTTTTTTTATATAAGTACCGTAAGTATATTATTTTATACACATTCAGTAAAAAGATGGTATTTTGAAATTACAAACAGTTCAATTTTATTTATTTTAGATGTATAGATAACCTGTCCGAGAGCAAAGACACGGTTAGGGGGTTGTTTAAAACTTCGAAACCATAAAAAAACACGTCTTATTCTAAAAAGTTCCAAACAAGATCACGTTTCAAGTAGTCAGATGCAGTTATCTGAGATCGAACTACAATAACTACGAAAACTGCATCAGATTGCTTGAAAAGTGATCTTGTTTTACGTAATTCTTGTAACGGGCCCGAGATACTTAAGGTGGAAGCGCCAGGGTAGACCGCGAAATTTAAATATTCTAACGTTTTTTCAATTTACAGGTCAGTGTCAGGTTGTATGTTGATTAAGATATGATTCGCGACCGTATCAAATATAGCTTTACAGAGTTATAGTCATTAAACTAATCAATACAACCCTCTAAGTTCAAATTAGTAAATCCCATTGAATGACTTTTTCATGAAATAGTCATTAAATGTGATTAAACATCCACATAAGAAGCAAGAGCAATAAATGCAGAGACAATATGACGTCCAGAGTCTATAGAATATGAATATAATTTTTGTCAATACTGGGTAAAAAGTGATAAAAGCCCATGCTTTTATTAGCGTCCTACATTATGATCGACTCACAAAGTTCCACAGACCAATCAGGATAAAGAATATTGGCCGTCAATATTGGACCCTGATTACTATTGACTGATCGTAGCGCACTCTTACAAAGATACCCTTCATCTAAGACTAAGCTAGATGAACTTCGTCTTTGACTTCATAGCTTTGAAGAAAATTCAATCGACTGCTAATAATCCCTATTGAAGAGGTGCGCTTTATTGTAAGTAGAGGGGGCTAATACCTCTCTTGGCGATCGACTCGCCACTCGACAAGATAAGCCGATTAGTTGCCACACAAGCCGGACGTAAGCCGCTCACATTATGAGATACGTGAAATTACTTGCTTTTTTCAATGGGTTTAGAGAAATTGGATTTTAAAATTGATCTCGCTTCTATGGAGGATTTTTTTTACGTAACGCGCACTAGTATTTTTTCCTGTATCGTGGGTGCGTTTACAAACATTTAAACTCATACACACAAACTGCCAGACCCGAAACTTGTAGGCCATACATTTTTTTTTTCCGTGCGGGGATCGAACCCGCGACACGTAGCGCAGTAGCCAATCGATCAGCCACTGCGCCAACCGTGTCGTCGAAATTCCACATGACACTGCTCGTCGCGCTATCGGGCGGTGAAGAGGATCTCGCAACAACATCGCCCGCATAGTTTGAAATTGTCCCATGCATCGTACTACCGATAAAAGTTTGCTATATCTAAACTAGGCAATGGTCTACCTGTGTGTCAAATTTCATCAAAATCCATGTAGCCGATTGTGCCGCTAAGGCGTGAAAAGGTCAGACAGACAGGCCGACAGAGTAACTTTCGTTATTATAATCATAACTAAGACTTCATAGCATGTCAAAATGATCTTTGTAGTGGACTAAATACCCCGAAAACTTTAAAATGGATGGATAGCTCTTACGAGGAAATGCGGTCGGAGAAACTTTTTAAAATTAGGTATTTGAAGATACTATCGCTGTCGCACTGCGACCACGATTTCGACTTTGGTGCGATAAGGACAACTGCAGATCCGACTGAATAGCCTAAGTAAAATGACATAATTCGAGGTTTGGCTCTCGACTGTTTTGCTCCTCCAATATTCGGCCAATTTAAAAGATATTTCATAAACTGAATAAGAAGGGTATATCCTGTGTCCCTATGTTTTTCTTTTTTCGTTGTCAAATTTGTACACTAGGCCTCTGTTGACAGCGGTCTAAATAGGCAATTTTGAGCATTTTGTAAAGGTTCTAGTGCTTATAAAGATTATGTATCATCAAAAAGGAAAACATAGGGACATAGAAGAAGTTGATATTTATTTTACTGTAAAAATAATTGCTTTAAATTCATAAACCAGAAAGAAAACAGGCGAGAGCGTTTGAATGGAGAAAAGACCACTCGCATTTCTTCTATATCTTCCCTCGGTGACCAAGGAACCGGACAGCGGCGTGCAAGCACTTTAGTTTGAACGCAGGACATGCGGTAAGATTATATTAAGCTACACAGAGCCGATTAAATGGATTAAAGCTGTATTATGTGCAACTGATTGCTAAAGTCTGGTGTACATATCTTACATGCTCTTAAGTACCTAACACCAATTGACTTTGTTATTCAAGTGAAACCTATAAGAATTATTTTTTATTTACCTATGGGTTATGCGCGCTATGCTATTGTGATGCTAATAATCTTTAAGTACATTTCCTGCATAACCGCGCTCCAGTATACGTCTTAAGCTATCTTGCACTGCTGCCAAATTGAAATTGGACCGGATTGAATTTCACTTTGGAGTTTAGTTTCACGTGTGGAAATTAATTTCAAGTCAAAACAGAATTAAATTTTCTTATGAATACGTAGTCATTCGCTAAGTGTTTATAGTATTTATCGAAAATAGGGAAATAGGAATACTGCAATTATGTAGAACTCACCTCCACAATTTTGTACTATAATTATCAATATGGTGGGACGAGCTGGACAGAACCAACGAACATTGGTCCACATTGACCCTGAATCGAAGGATTTGGAAGTCATGAGGAGAGGCCTTTTCCCAGCAGTGGGATGACACAGGCTAACAGTAAGTAATAGTAATTATGAATAAATTTACTTAGTCAAGGGGTTTTTTTATCAAGCATATCTCAATGCAGGCCAGGATTCATGCCTGGTTGATGGCAACAGGCTCGCCCCCCTTTTTCATAAACATTACGGGCGAAATGTGGGTTGTTCTCTGCCATATCCTCTTCGGGGATTACAGGCCTGATGTTATGTTACTTTTATACCAACCTGCTAATCTGCCAAAGACTCATTCTTCCGCTTATTTTCCATCAAAAATGGATTCCACAAGCGATCATGTTTTGTTTTTTTACCTGAAGACGTAAGAGGCATCACATTATGCTTCCAGCCATATATCTATGGAAGCCTGTAGCTAACCAGGTCTATCTCGAAGCCTGTAGTTATAATTATGGAAGTCGTTTAAAAGCTGGCGACTTCATTTCGCACGTAATGCATCACTTCGTGTGCCGCCATTAGCTCCTAATGCGTCGCGCTCTTTTTACAGACGTTTTGCACTTTGCTGTTGCAAATCTTTATTGACGTATGGTCTAAGTGTGTTGCTTTTGTTATTCCAGGCTGTTAATGTACCTAGAACTACAATAAGACCTCATCATTCTCTTGCCCATATTCTTCCATACTTCTCTATTACTCGTCATCTCAGCCAGACATTACGTCCAATAACACCTTTTTAAGGTTTAAAGTAAGTTTGACTAAGGGAAAACAATCATACCTTTAGTTTGATAGGTCAACTGATAAAAAGTGGTAACGCCTGCCTATAATAAAACTAGAATACTTTAGTTGATAATCATGACTATCGAACACCAGGGAAATAACATCCGCCAGAAATATTAATAGAATTATCATAATAGCACATTCACCTACATCGTCAAACAGAAACACATCTGTAATAAATGTGATTCGCGCCCGGTTGATGGCACTAGGCTCGAACCCTACTACAATAACTGGCGAAATGTAAGTGTATTATTAGGTACACCTCTACCTTATCCTTCGGAGATTAAAAATACGATTATTTAGAAATGCTAAAGAATATAAAAAATACAAAATACTACTGCTGCAATACTTGTATTTATAAAAAATAAACCAAAACAGATCGTGTTTGAAATAAAATATGGTTACACACAAAGCGTTACAAAACTGGACAATTGGACATGGCCGGACATAAAACATTGTTATCTATCGCCATTTTCCCCGCCATCGCACATATTCTATGTTCTGTATTGTTTGATAGTCGTCCGCATCTCGTCCGTTTTCAATCGCGTGCTTTGTAAGCCTATTGGTGCATGCGTCCCATTTCGTTGGATTTATAGGGTTGGCTTGGCTCTTTATGGAAATATTTTGTCTGTCTGTTTGTAAATTGTGGAATAAATTAGACAGAAAGTTTTGTGAGTAAATTAATTGTGACTTCCTCAATGTCGTTCTGCGTGTCCTGTTGTTTGTTAATTACAGGAACTGATGAACGCCACTCAAGGCGCCAAACTTGTGGTAAGCCCTGGGTCAACTTAATTAAGATTACCAACAAATCATCAGATTGATAAATCTGATGATTTGTCAATCATATATATATCGATACTCTTAAGAAAAGCAGCTATATGTCACGTGGTCGTCCGTTAACATAGGCTAGGCACATGCACTAATCATCACAATACAGCTTTTATTCGTACGTTTATTTTACTATGTACATATTTGCAAACTACAAAAATGAAAACGAAAATATACTATAGGGTATATTTTTCTTATGCTTTTTCATGAAATGATCAAACATAAAAATATGTACAAGTATCAAAATGGTAAAAACAAAAATGGAAAAAAAAGCAAAAATTAAATGGGAATTACAGGGCGTCAAAAAATTCGTCCACATCGCTGTGAACAGGAAAAGTGCCTAGAAGGCTGGCAGCATTGCCACATTGGATAGCAATGCTAATTCATTGGCCAAAAAAAGGCCAGCCCTCTGGTCAGTCACGTGAAGCGTCGAAAAACCGCTTGGCGATAGTCTCAATTAAACAAAGAAATACTACCCAAGCTCATTCTATGATGAACTCATACAATGAGTTCTGGCAGTGTTTAATATGCTTATGTCTTTACTAATGTCTAGCAAATCGCAAAGCAAAATATCACAAGTTATCAGTAGATTAACTGATTAGTAACTTAGGGAAGCTTTCAGAGAATATTTTAAATCTTAGCCGAAAGCAACACATTCTCACTACCAGCCAGCCCTATCCCCATCCACTCCCGTCTGCCAACATCCAAAACTTCCATCGGAATCGTCTGTTCACTCACAACTCTCTCCGAATACGTGCGACTTTCTGCGAACATCGCCGTAGCGGTCGTTCCATTTCTTGGGCCCATTTACGTTGGTGCTGCCGTTCCGGTGAAATTACGCGTAATACGCGGAGTCGCGCGAAGTTGCGCGGAAATACGCGAAGTTAGAGGGCCGGTAGATGTGAAGACGTGACCTGGCGTTGCAGAATGGTTGTCTGATAGAAGGGAACCTCTTCCCTTCCCTTAATTGGTTGCTGGGGGTATATTTTTCTTGTGCTTTTTCATGGGATGATAAAGAAGCTTTAATTTTTGGATAATCTCAGTGTTTCTGTCAATATTGCTCGTTAAATATTGTAATATTGATGCAAGCATGAAATTTTTGATTTGGCTGTTTTTGAGGATACTTTCATGCAAACTTAAACTTCTTTTAAATGTAAATTATAGAAATCGGACATCTTGCAGTACAGTAAAACAGACACATCAAAATAAACAAATTTTACGCTTTCCGTATCATTCAGTACGTCCACCATCTGCAAAGGGCCACGGCTCAGCAAAAGGTCCAAAGCCCTAACTCACGGTGTTTTAATTATACGTTACTCGTTAATGTAAAAAATAATTTCAGCCGCCATTTTGTGAAGGTTGTCCAGTCAACTCACACGTTAAAAATTTCATGTGGAGAGCCTGGAAGCGTTATTTAAAGACAGATACTGTTTAACAAATATAAATAAAAAAAAGAAAGAAAAAGTATTTATTTTATTAAATTATATTATATTAATTAAAGTATATGTTTAATTAACAATAAAACGAAATTATAACAAATCATCACGCCTGTGATCCCCGAAGGGTTAGGCAGGGGTGTACCTAATAGTACACCCACATTTCGCCAGTTATGTTTAAGTCCCATGTAATACGGGGCGAGCCTATTGCCATCAACCGGGTGCAAACCCAGATTCTGTGGCTGCTACTGAGAAATTCCTGATGGAAAAACCCAATAACACTTTGCCCGACCTGGGAATCGAACCCAGGATCTCATGCTCAGCAGTCGCGGTTGCGATAACTAGACCAACGAGGCAGTCGTCGGTCGGGATGGTATTTAATTACGCTAAGTCTTTTCTACTATGCAAGGTCAACGACAAACCTTTGAGACATCGAAAAAACTACATGAACAAAATTTGGGAACTATTTTAAAAGCTTAAATTAAAAGCACTAAGTGTAGTTCAGAGATAAGTCTTTGTCGTGTAACTCGAATAGTTGCCATAAGTTTAACAAAAGTTAAGCAATGTTCGTGATTACATAAATAATTTTAAGATTGGAATTTGCGAAGACAATTTATTTGCAGTAAATATATGTTATGTATCTCTACATTAAAAAAATCACTTTTAAATATACATATAAGGCCGCCTTTGGGTAGTCCAAACAGCACCGCTCTGCTGACTGACTCCTATTTTTATCATGGTGTGAATGTTTTTTCTCACTAAGCAGTCGCTCTATATAGAATACTGCTATTCAGCAGCATCCCGTTGGGGTGGAAGCCAAACCCAACTCAGTTGGGAAAAGGCTAGGCTGATGATCATGATGAACGATATAAATGAGCAGCGGTGGCCCAGTGGTGGAGACCCCGACTTAAGAGCAGTAAGTCGTGGGTTCGAACCCAGCCAGGCGCATTACTTTGTGAAAGTTATTTCATCACCACTGCTCTCAAAAACGGTGAAGGAAAACATCGTGAGGAAACCGGCATGTTCTAGAACCAAAAATTCGAAGACATGTCTACCAACCCGCACTGGGCCCGCGTGGTGGATTGTGGCCCATTCCCTCTCACAGAGAGGAGGCCTGCGTCCCAGCAGTGGGAACATTAATAGGCTGATTATGCTATAAATGAGGGAAGGTACAAAAAAACACAATCCCTAATTCTCATAACTTTACATGAAATCCCATCTGCCTAAACTTGTTTTCTTTATCTTCACAAACTTATGCTGAAGTACTTAAAATGAAGCAACGTACCAAAGTGTAACCACTTCTGATATCGGCTCAAATAAATCCAATTTACCTATTAAGCAAAGATTACGATAATATCATTAAAGCTCGTGCGTTATCAAATATTTGCAGCGAACAAATAGATGTTTATTTATTAAAAGCTACACGGAAATGGAACCGGTAATACTTCTGAAATCAGATTAAGCACGATTCAACTGGATAATTGTTTGCGAAACACCGAAACAGTTAATATTTAAACTGATAGCGGAATGAACTAGAAGTTTATATATGTTGCTCAGTTTATTCATTTTCTTTTAAACAAATTTTTTATTTGCTCGTTTTTACTAATGCTATGTGACACCTAAATGAAAGCCTAAATAAAAGCGTTGATTTATCAATGTGTTGAGAGTTGAAAAACGGTAAAAAGTATAACTATAAAATTTATTTAAGTATCGCTTATTGTAAGAAATAACGAGCACCAAATCTTGATTTAAATAGATTCCTAAACAACTTTACAGTTAATAACCTACTCACACAGAAAAACAATTAATTAAAAATAATCCCTGCCACTAAAATAAATAAATAAAACTTTTCTTTCAGACTACAGTCCATGGTTTTGTTAGTATTTTAGTTCACTAAACAAATAGCATTTTTTCTTACATTTAACCATCGATTTTGATGATGCCATGTGGCATTTCATTTCACATTTTATACTAAAAAAAATCCGTTTGCACCAAGCCTGTGTTTTTTTTTGTCCTTTTGGTAGATATATTTTAAATGACTGCGGGTCACTACCATACTACCTCTACATAATATCCTTCAAACATTTTCAATAGAATGTCTGATATAACCAAGATGACTCTCACAAACACAATGGAAGGGCCCATTGTGTGAGCCCATTCCTTTACAACTGACCCCATGTAAGTAGCGTAGGCACATTGAAAATCGTATCGTACCGTTGCCAAGGTATTTAATTAATAAAGTTCCATGTCAATGTCCGTGCTTTGAATGAAGTAAGGTCCGTTCTCCGACAAAATACCGGTGGACTGGTTGAAAGGGGTCGACTGATTGAAATATTGAAGTAATGAGGGAAAGAATTGGTCAGATTGGGGTAAGAATCAAATGGGGTAAAGAAAGATGATGGAACGGTGAAAAAAGGTGAAGCAAATAACATAACATCAGGCCCTGAAGGTTTTGGCAGAGGGGTACTTGATAGTACATCACATTTAGCCAGTTATGTTTGAGTCCCATGTAATAGGGGGCGAGCTTATTGCCATCAACCGGGCACAAATCCTGACTCCGTGGCTGCTACTGAGAAATTTCTGATGGAAAAACCCATTAGCACTTTGCCCGAACTGGGAATCGAACCCAGGACCTCATGCTCAGCAGTTGCACTTACGACCACTAGACGAAAAAAAATATATAAAATCTCCTTTTGGGCTGATTGATTTGGCAGTTGGGGAAAAAGTGATCAAAGAGCTCAATTTTACCAGGAAGATAAGAAACGTAGCGCACTGGAAAACCCTTGGTACTTTGTACTCTTGCTTTGATAACTGCTTTCTTCTACAAGAACCTCTTAGCCTAACTATCACACAAAAATCAAAGACATAAAATTATTGTACAAAGTAAGTAAGATATTTCAACACACTATTTTCATCAAGATTACTCACCATTAAATCAATTATATACCTAGTCTCTCTAATCTTTCAACAAACAAATATAAACAGACAATTCCACAATATGAAGCCGACCCAGTCCAGTAAATACCAGTATGTTTATTTGGTTGCGTCTGTGAAATAGCCGAGTCGACACTTGTGTGTAAACAGTCAGCTATAACTCATTACGCTGCTGATCACTTGTATCACTCCCTGTTTATGTTACCTAGGGCATGGTTAATATCCGGATTCGCTGGGAAATACGCAAATAGACTGGGTTTGTTTACACAGAGAATCAATGAATTATACAGATTCAATTAGTCCCTAAATCGGAACCGACGAATGAATAGGCTCGTCAAAAGCTGAAAATACCACGAATGGTTGTTCATCAACTCTTTCATGACGACTAAACTTAAAACTGAAATCCCACAAATAAGCCATGAAGAAATGATACAACGAACCCTTCAGATGATTCTCAATGTTATTATGGGTGTAAGTATATCAGTTTATCAGTCTGCCTACGACAGTCCACAGCTGGACATAGGCATCCCAACTGGATAAACCGACCTTCGACTCACTGAATCCAGAAGGTAAAGAACCAGGAGTTACGGCGCAAAAATATGGGTACCTATAAAAAAAATCCTTTATTGCACTAGGTTGTTTATTTTCGCTTGGTTGGTGACATGAGAAGAAGAAGAAGACTCAATGTATGTACGCGTTAATATATAAAGTTCGTGGACTACAGTCAGTGAGGAGCTCGTGGCTAAGTACTAACAGCCGCCCGGATCGATCTTTAGGTTAAGCCGCGCTTGCCTAGGTTGGTCTGTGGATGGGTGACCACCCATTACATACCGAGTTTACTACACAATTGACGAATACTTCAAAGATAAATTCCTCCTAGAGAAACGAAGATAATTAGAATAACCAAGTAGTACCTAATACATCTATTTACCTTATCTACCGTGCAATATCTTTAATTACTTACTATTTAGTTAATAATAAATTACAGTATTAGCTGTAATTTATTATAAATAAATATATAAAATAATTACCTAATTTATAATTTAGAAAATATCTATTAATAATAAATAAATAAATATATAAATAAATAAATAAATATAGAAATATTAATAATAAACAAAATTAATATAAATCTACTCATAAATAATATCTACTTAAATATCTAAATATAAGATTTACTCCTTAATTTCAATATTGTAATTTCAATATTATTATGTTTTTAAACAAAAAGCGCTTCATCCTCTCCTCTAAAAACTAACTTGCTGTGCCCGACAGGGTCCATAATTGTTTCTCTATAATTTACCTACCAGCCTTGTATACATTATGGAATGCAATAAAGTATTGAGTATTGAGTATTGAGTTTCCTCCGTGCCTCGGAAAGCACGTTAAGCCGTTGGTCCCGGGTGTCATTTGTAGATCTTTGACAGTCGTTATAGGTAGTCAGTGGCCCAAAAAGTCTGACAACCAGTCTTACCAAGGGGTATCGTATTACCCAGTACTAACTGGGTTGTGGAGGTCAGATAGGCAGTCGCTCCATGTAAAATACTGGTATTCAGCTGCATCCGGTTAGACTGGAAGCCAACCCCAACATAGTTGGGAAAAGGCTAGGCAGATGATGATGATGTTCGTGGACTACAGTCCACGAGTTTTATCATAATAATTTTCTACAACCATCGGTACTAGTCTAGTTATCTCATGAGAATCTGAATAAATAATTTGATTTGCGTTATCGAAAGTAATACCTAACACTCCTTGCACGTTGATGACTTTCTTCACTTTAAGTACCATTTTGGTGATCACAAATATTCCGTCGTCACTGCATACGTGGACGTACCCATTGTTATCCGTCGCGATCCCCAGGAATCTTGGATGATCTCGCAAGAGTATCGGTTTGTTGTCACCACTTTTAATACCAAAAAGACCAGAACCGTTGATGAAGAAAATATTATTTTCCGTGTCCAAAACAAATTGGTGGACTATATTACCGTTTAGTTCGGGTAAAGCTTTCACGGTTCTGTTAGTATAATAATACGCGCTAAGGCTTGGAAACTTGATAAAGTAAATATACTTCTTAATGTACAGCCACCAGACATCCAGGTTCGGAATGTTCAGTCTCAGTAAGGTTTTGTTACTCGGGTTGTATCTGTAGATCCCGTGACTGCCTCCGAAATATATCTCTCCCGTTATTGGATCATTGGAGATGGCAAAAGCGTCTCTTACTCCTTTTAGTACCATTACATTTCGGGTGTTAATGTCCAGTATGGCAGGTACGTACTCCCCTTGGCCGAAATCGAAGCTGAAGAACAGGCTGTTGGTATTTTTGTCCACTGATAGTTGGTTGGGGCTGTGAGCGATGGTGGTCAAAATTTCCTTCACGTAGCAATGTCTAGTGGGGTCCGTGGGGACATCGACACAGTATTTACTGGATAGTTCTCTTGCTTCGATACACATTATAATTGAAACGAAGAAGTAAAGTCTCATCTTCTGTTTTTATTTTCGACCAGAAAATGTTACTCGCTCTGGAACTACTGGGTTTATATAATTTAGATCTTAAAATGAGGCTTTTAACAGAAATGTTTCAAGAATTTTTAACCGATTCCAACGTCTAACTTTATAAAAGAATGTCCTTTATTGACTATATTAAATGCACCACTAAGCACACTATCATTTTTGGAGATTTTAGACACTTAACAAAACACCTTCTCTCAGTTTGAGAAAAAAACCAGCAATGCGTGTCCGAGTGTTAGTAAAAATCATAGGATACTGTTCAAACAAACAATGAAATTATTTGTAAACATTGATATGTTAAAAAAGATATATGTTGATGTTTATTAATTGTTTGGACATTGGTGATATTGGGTTTCACGTAGCGATGAGTGGAATTTTCTCAACAAGTTTTTGTGAGTGTAATATTGGAAGATATTCATCGGCTCTACTTGTGAACTTGTACCTTATACTTACATAATTATGTAATCTTTAGAAGACTGGGTATTATGTTGAGACAGAATACTCTTTAGTCCATAGTCGGTAGGAATGCTTAAAGCTGTAGCCCTTGGTATTACATCAAATCCAAGAAGGTTTTGTATGAAAATCCAACAGGCTCCGCACGTGCTGGAAAAACCTATACTTGGTTTTTAGTCTATACGAGTCTACCATCTGGAATACTCCTCAGTAGATTGCTCCAGTTAAGGCAGTCGACCTCCCCTGTGGAAATCTACACACGAACATCAGCGCCTTTTTGTGCTATGAGAATCACAAAAACTTTAAAGATATTTCTGCAAAATATATGGTATGTAAACACCTAATAATTACCATAACCTATCCGCCATAAAAACCTCGTAATGGATCAAATGATACCTTATTTATAAATATTCCAAATAAAAAACACGTAACACGTAATCTAGGTGATAAAAATCAACATAAACAATAAACTATGTAAGGGGCGCTGTCAAAAGTCGCGCCGTAAAACAGGATCGTGAAATTTAATAGACTCAGGATTTTGGGACGGGTCCTTACTCTTTGGTGATAAATCTGAAGGGAAAAGGTCACTAACATTATCATTGACACTGAAAACGGGATATTTACAATATTTACAATATTTAACATGTTATACATCCCGTTTTCAGTGTTAATGATAATGATTGACAATTTAGTTGCACATCTTAATTGAATAATAAAAAATTAGTTTTTTTTTCAATAAAAAAATTCAGATTATCTTCGAAATGTACGGTGGCAGGATAGATGTCCCAAATCACCCAAACATAAATCACCTTTCATATTTTCTTCAATAGTAACGCCTAATCAGATCATTCCCTATTCTTTTTTGTACGTATTTTTTCAATGCTGGACAAACGCCTTTCACCTCTCACTGAGATAAAATCAAACAAGATCACTCTTAATGGCAATCTGGTTTTTAAATCAGTATCCGATTTATAGATATATTAACCGATTCTGGGGAAAACCCTTATTACCTTTATCCCCAAAGATACACAACTCACGTCCAAATTAAATTGCAAATTTAATTATCACCCCTGAACGTGAATCGGTGGGAAAAACCAAATACGACACGCGCTTGAGAAAACGAACCAGATTGGGACGATTTGTATTTTATACATGAACATCCTGTAGCTACACGTATGTGGTGGGTCTACAATCATGTAAAGAGGAAATCTCTTGGTTTTGGGATGTTACTTGCTAATGAATTGTGGTTAACGGAAACGCAGGTTTGGTTTTCTACAAAACCCACTTTAGAAAACAATTCAAGACAAAACAATTTTGTATTTGCTTTTAAAATATAAATCTTTCCAAATATGAACCAAACAACGTAAATACGAAACGAGAACGATCCCGTAGCTGTGTCAAATTGGTGCCGTAAAAGTACTTTATTGATGTAAGATAATGTTTAAGTATTGCGTAAGTAAAGTGAAACAACTGATATGAACCCTAAGAAAACCATTTCAAGCCATAAGAGTACAACACGCCTGTTATCCCGAACGGTTAAGCAGAGGTGAACATGTAACAACCTAGGCCATCATCGTTTCACATCAGACGAGTTGCGGCCAAAAGCAAACCGATTTAGTGTAAAAAAGAAAACCTATGGGACATCCACATTTCAGTTATGTAATTCAAACGGGGCGAGCCTATTGTCATCATACGGGCATAAATTCTGACTCCGTGGCTGCTAACATACGAAATGGTCTACTTATTGTCACACCGCACTGTAACATCTAGAAGGTCAAAGACATCGGGAAGCTGGTTTTACGTTCGGTGGTTCTCTTCCTTGTGCTTATCATTAGTTAAGCGATCTATATGAAATGTCTTTTTCTTATAAAGTAGACTGACAAAATATAAAAAGTATAACACAGTTTATAAGGAACATCGTGTCACAAGGACATGAAAAATCCACCACATTTGGTAACTTGTGATACCATTAGAATTTTGGTATAATTCTAGGTCCGTAGGTACGGAACGTGAATTAGATACGGTGTCAGCATCTTTGCTCAATCACTCGATTCAAGGTTGACAAAAAAAAAAATGGATTACCAACGGTATGCCAAAACTGTCTTTTTAAATAAAAGAGCTGAAGTTTTCTAATAAAATTTTCTGGTATGTCTTATGAATTCGAGTTTCCCCATGTTGTCCTACGTATAAGAACCACTCTGTATATAGAGATAATGTCTTAAGCGCATAGGTATACGGGTAAGTATCACACTAACACTTGCAACCACTCTTACCCTTCTCACATGCACTCACACACCCACACCTACAACACTACACTCACTACACTCACTACACCTACCGCACTACACTTCCCACAATACATTCACTACCCAAACTACTGAAATTTTGTTAAACTTAATTATGGTTTAGTTACCTAAAATTACAGTCTTTGTAACTGTACCATCTGAATATGGATTGAAAGAGACTGGACCCCACAACACAGGGAATCCTAGTGTGGGGTCAGGGCTTCATCTACGTTTGTTAACATAATGAGACAATAAATATTTTTATTTTATTTTTGGATAGTCAACTTTGGCAGAAGATGTACTAAAGTATCTCATATCTGGCAGTGTCCGGTGTCCTGTACCTACCAGTTTGACGGAACCGTAAAGCTCTGAACATTGACTAGCTCAATTTCACCTGTCAAATATATTGTATTAAGCCAAGATAATGTTACGCTTTGGTGTGATCATTCATACCGCACTGCATTCACACCGAACAAGTTAGATGGGTTTGTTTGACGTAGCCGTAAACTAGGATAAGTTGTATTCTGATAATACAACAGCTAATTCTAATGAAAACCCGTGCTGCACCATTACGGTGCGTCAAGTCCAGTGCAGCAGGTATATGAATTAAGATCTTTTATTACGCTTGTTACTAACATAGCTTATAAATAGTGTGTCTAATATCATTTGGTTCAAGGTCTGAAAAGTTTTTTTTTGTTTAATAGGTACTTAGTTTACACAAGCTTTTGTATGAAACAATTGATTATTTCTTTTCGATATTTTATAGTTGGTCTGTAGATCGAAAGTCAGCCCGTCAGTAGGGGAATATAATAGTACGGGAAATATGTTTTTCAGACGTATAACATGTTCGGAAGTTTTATTAGGTAAGTTTGAGTGAATGGCATGAAAACGTATTATGTAGGTACCCACAAAACTTTTCTACTCTATGGTATCCTCTCCATTGAACGATATTGCCCAATTCCTACAAAAGTTACACTTTAGTCATATTATTATTCAGTATTATTGCAAAGTTGCATGCTTGTCAGTCTTTTACGCACTGTACCTACTTCGATTAGTGCGCCCCAGAATTCCACGAGCTCATTCCACCATCTCCCTTATTCCATCGGGAGTCTAAATATACTGCAGGTTTTCACCCATATCTTGTCGATGTTCCACACATTTGCACAAAATGCTTTGCTACATCTTTTATTATGCGCACAGCCAAGGAGTGGAATGCCCTGCCTGTTTCGGTGTGCCCGAATTCATATGACCCCAATTTATTTAAGCCGCGAGTTAATAGGCTTCTTTTGGGTTAGCTTGTTCCATCGTCGACCTCATATCTGTCCTCAGGACAAGATTAGGGCCAAGACTAATTTAATATTTAAAAAAAACTATTGTTCAGTGAGTAGTTTGGGTACACTGCCTATCATCAGAAATTTCGATCGATTACACCGATTCTAGTTACATGAGACCCTATACCTTGTCAATGAACTTGATTGGCTGCCCAGTAGGTACAATGTAAGATTACAAACCGCGATTGCTGACGGTACTAAGTTCGGTCTCGTGAGTTGTTCCAACCTTTTATTGGGTTTTCCGAAATCATCAACAGAAATTCAAGGTATTCTATCCTGCACACGCTGAACTCCGCACAAAAAGTATTCGACATTTCGTACAGTTAGAGAGGAAGCATTAACTGAACGAAAAAGTCCACAGAAATGAAATTTTAATGTTTATATTCTAGTCTGGATCAGAGGTGTTACGGAGCGTTTAAGCAATATTCTTTTAATGTCACTCCAGTGTGAGAAAGAGACGGAGCTACAGAGGACTTCTAGCACCATATCTTTCCCACTCTGGAATAAGATTAAAACAATACTGCTTGAAGATGTCATGGTAGGTCACCTGTGTCTATATAAGGCAATACTTAAGGGCATATTTCTATGCTTACCAAGATCAGGCCTCATGTTACTATATCATAAACTCGTAAACGCACTAGAAAACTTGTGAGTTTGGCCAACAGTGCTGCAGAAACTTGGTCCTTCTTACGTCAAAGAAAGAGCATGCTTTCAGTCTGATGAGTAGTTGCCAAAGTTGAAACTAATGTACTCAGCAGGAATATCATGCATGTGAAAATATTATGCAGTTCACTTTGAGACTTATACTTTAGACGAATTAATTCAAATATGATAAATTTTAAAATAAGTAGCCTTACCTTTTGTACACGGGCGTTCATTAAAACGAGGACAATGCAGAATTAAAAAAAAAAATCTTTACTCAAAATTTGGCTATTTCTAGGGATCCGTACCCGAGGGTAAACAACGGGACCTATTACTAAACCTCCACTGTCCATATGTCCGTCTGTCTATCTGTCAGCGGGCTGTATCTCTTGATCCGTATTAAGTATACAGTTGAAGTTTTCACAGAATGTGTATTTCTGTTGCCGCTTTAACAACAAATAATAGATATACGCACTACTACGATGATACGGAACCCTTCATGCGCGAGTCCGACTCGCACTTGACCGGTTTTTTTGTTCTTTCTCTTGTTATTGTGCTTTTTAAAACAATATAATAGTGAGTCAAACAATTAATAATTGTTGTATTCATCATAATTGTGTATGTATTACCTAGATGGAAGCTACGGTAGAATTCAAAAGTAACCCGACTCGTTCTCATTGAATTTGTAATTCCATTTTAATCTGAAATCAGAATAGGGTGTAGCATTATGCTGTAGCATAATTCGTCTATTTCCTAAGAGTGACTAATTATTGCTACATCAAGGGCTAAAATTAGTTTTAGATATCGATAGTATTCGCTTCAGAATCAGGCTAAGTCGTTCAAATAACTTGGCTTAAAACTTTTAAAGGTATTTTCATGACTACAAAGCGATGATAAAAACAACGTGAACAGGAATTTAAATATAATTGGGTACTTAAGAATTCAAGCGTGGGATGTCCAGCAGAAACATTGTTTGAATAAGATACCATAAGATGTTTTAAATATCAAGTATCTAAGTATTAAGTTATTTTTCAACTTAAAAATAGCTTCTACAACAATGAAAGATTTACTGAGAAAACCTAGAGCAATTAGGTACTGAAGAATCACAAAGTTTTTAATAAATATGTGAAGTAGAATATACTGATATGCTAGTTGGTACAACGTATACAAACATGCCAAGTCCGATTTTTACTTTTTGAGTCATATTTTATTACATTAAGGCTTCATCCATATCGTTTCAATCTTCAGATTTCCATAAAATTCTGCCGTAGAAAGTATGCAAAAAGCTTAAATTTTAAACTCAACTCACGTATAGAGTTGTAAATGGTGAATTTTGAGAGGCGAGTCAAAAGTTTTGTGGGCTCCCAGACTATAACCGCTTGGCCACGAGCTTCCCGGTCAAGAGTCCCGCTGGCCACAGCGAATGTAGAGAAAACAAAAGCCCGCCATAGACGTTTGGTTATGCATGACAGTTTTAAATGTGCATGCTAAACCGAGTTCAGCTTTAGAGAGTAACTGTACAGTATTCTTCTACCCACGTTTGTGCATACCTGTGCAGTTTGACTGTACAAGCAACACTGCTCATGCATAACCTATTGTCTATGGTGGGCTTTAGAGAATGTTTCGGGTCAACTAAACGATTTGCGCGTCACCGACGACACTAAAAGGAAACTAGTGACACACGTGACACACGGTGATCACACGTGTCGTTTGACACAAGGCGTGTCGAAAGCTACATCACCTGAGGTCGTTCACGAAGCTTCCACGGCTCAATCGTGGCTATCCTCCAAATGGTTTGTTGTAAATTTCGTTGCTTTTCTGAAGACAAGTAGAATTCTTTCGCCAATTTTGTGGTTGTGTTAACGGAAAATATATCCATAAAGACTGTCTTTTGGTGCACAAATGAACGAAGCAAGAAGTAAATAGGTGTTTAATGTTTGCGGCAAAATAGAAAAACACAAACAGCAAATAGCTAATTGAGGAATTGTGGTACACACAAAATACACAAACAAGCGTTTGAAAATCCAAAGGTTGCCATATAAAAACGTCCGCCACTGTACCAACTTCACATACAAAATACAGTTAGTAAATTTTTGAGTAGCTGCATTCTGACATCATTAATATGCGTGTATTTGTATATCGTAGCTCTCACTGTTGATTTTTCAGGGTATAAACTTTAAAACATTATGGAATCCGCAAATATTACAATTACATTCCAAATTTTACCTTATTGTGAAGAAATAGAGTACGTTTCACTTTGTACTGTTTCCAGCATTAAGCACTGTAAAAGTCAGTATGAATTTTCATTAATAAAAGTAGTTTTGTAAAAACGTGAAAGTTTCTCAAACAGTTGTGAATTGTTGTCGGACAAGTGTTTTTATTATTTTTGATCCGCCTTGTTGAAGTTTTCAGGTTGTTTTCCGAATGAATTACGAGTGTTGTTCATGTTGTTTCCGTATTCATTTTTATTTCGAAAGAGACTATAAAAACGCATTGTAGTCAGTATGTATACTAGCTTAAAATATAAGGCAATAAAATAAATGAAAAAGAAAATCAGTTGTTGTAAGTTAAGTGCTATTAAAAAGTGTATATTAAAAAAAGTTCAAGGCAGGATAATAGATAACTTAGATAATTAAACCCTTGTAAACCTACTTAGGTACCTCTAACTAATCTAAGATCACCTCACGCATCACTCAACTTAATCATCATCTGCCTAGCCTTTCCCCAACTATGTTGGGTTCAGTTTCCAGTCTAACTGGATGCCGCTGAATACCAGTATTATATATAGAGCGACTGCCTATCTGACCTCCACAATCCGGTTAGTACTGGGTAATACGATACCCCTTGGTAAGACTGGTTGTCAGACTTTCGGGCCACTGACTACCTCTAACCACTCTCAAAGATCTACTTATAACAGCCAAGACCTTTACGTGCTTTCCAAGACACTGCCTCCGTTCTCAGTATGTAATCGATGGTCACCCATCTACAAACCGACCTTGGCAAGTGCGGCTTAACCTTGAAGATCGACCTCTGCGGCTGTTATTATTTAGCCACGAGCTCTACGCAACTTAATAAAACTCATAAATTACCCACACTCTCCTCCAATTAGAACATTTTAATTCAAAATGGCGGCGGGGATGGCTCCTTTGTGCCTCAATTACATCCTATTTTAAATTAAATAATGTTACTGGGTCCTGAAATCCCCTATTGTTAGTCGCAGGGTTACAGAATTACGTTAACCGCGAAATTGAGTTGCGGAGTTTTTAAAATTATTTGAGCGCAACAAAAGAGCTGATAAGGATGTTAGCTGGTGGCCATCTGGTGGCGTTCTGTAGTTGCTACCATTTCCCAGGGGATGTCCATATAAGAAAGTGAATAACTTTATGTAACTATGTGTATGTTTTAAGAGTATGTTTTCGCGTAAAATTTTGCCTTATCAATATCATGATTTGATTTTTGTTTATTCCTTTCAATCTGACGGATAAAAAGCACGAGAAATCCGACACAATTAAATTAGACCATATAGTACCACTTTTTGTGTAGTATTACTTCTATATCTTCCAAAACTATATAAAGTCCCATATTCCATTGTTCTCCATGAGATCTACGATTTTGGAATGGGCAACTAAAGTCCATTCAGAGTTATGATGCCTATGGCTGGACTGTTGCTAGCTTATTTTTGACTATTTAAAAGTGCCTGTCACGGGTCTATTAGAAATAAATGCTTTGAGTTTAATGAAAAATTTACTTTAAAACAAAAGATTTGAAAACCACATAATTACTATTCACATGTCGCCAACCCTTACTAATTACCCCTCACTCTTAATTTCGTGCCAACGAATTTTAGCTGACTTTCTGCCGTGTATGGGACACGGCAGAAATTCAGCTAAAATTCGTTGGCAAAAGATTCCAAACAAAGGTGCTTAGGACGGAACATTAATATGGCCGCAAACTGTATACCCCCGTGGATAAAGACGTAGACCGTGCAGGCATGAAATGATGGAGAACAGAAGATCTACTTCAAGACGGTTTGTGTTATGTTAGAAATTCGTTAGAAAGTTGTTAGCCAGCCTCAAAATTACTCATTCAGATGAATTGTACTGTGCCTAGCCTTTTCCTAACTACATAATATGTTTAACTCACAATAAGCTCCGCAAATTGTCTAAGAAGAAGGTGTAGACCTTCCTATTAAAGACCGCAGATTGTCCGCGAAGCAAGACCCGAGAGCTCTTCAAAATGCAGGCACATGCACAAAATGAGACACAACTACACATTTACGCATCTTGAAGCCATTTGGTACAGCATGATACCGACGTTACAAGTGTTCTGTTAACCTGCGCTATCAACCAGTCAGTTTTTCAAGTAGAGGCACTCTTCACATCATTAGCAAAGCTTAGAGTAACAGTGCGTGTTTACCAAATGACCATGTTTCTTCTTCTTCAACTTTTGACCACCCAATGCTGAGTGTGGGTAACACAAATCCGCTAAAAGTAAAGAAAGATGATGATTGATGATTTTTTGATTTGTGTCTTCCGCTAGAAGTGGCCGGAAGCAACTGGATAGCCATAATGGCTATCCAGTTTCTTTCGGCCACTTTAATGAGACCGTCTGTGCACCTAGTCGGTTGTGTTCTCTCATTCCTCCATCCCGTCTGTGGTCTCTATGACCATGTTTATGAGACAGTATTATTTCAGTAAACCTTCTGAACCTCTTCTACTCAGCGTTCCCCAAAATTAATGAAAACGCAACGTCTTCTGAAAATAATTCATCATTTCAACAGCTGCCTTCTTCTATGAAATGCCTCAAGCTTTGATTGATTAATTGTTGTTATTTCACTTTAACTTAGCAAAACGGTTATTACTGTATCGTTCAAGATTATTTAAGAAGAGATGTAAAACCTTTTGAGTTGATTGGCATAACATCTGTTTACTGAAGTGACTTGGTTAATCGAATAGGACGGTGACTTACCCGTGTTACTAGATCTTACTGCCAGTAATAGCACGGGTAATTCCATTGCTTTTATTACTACTACCGCAGTAGTAAGTATTAACATGGGAAATTAAAAATTTACAGTGTTACTATTTGAGAAAGAAAAAAAAAATTCTGATGCAATCAACTTGTATGTAGCAAAATGGAGTACAAAACTTCTGGTAATATATACATAAACTTCTAGTGCATATGTAAATAAACCTTATTCCAAAACCACAGAGCACCACCTGATTCTTAATGATCATATTCCTCCAGGGACATTTTAAGCATTATTATGATTCAAAGGTATGAAAAATATGAAGAATAGGGCGGATGACTTATCAAATTTTCATCCAAAATAAAGAAGACTCTTCACCATTAATAAATGGGTCTTTACCCTTTTGGTTACACTATAAAGAAAAAGGTACAAAATGCTTTTAAAAAAATTGACAAAGAAAGATGCTGTATTCCGTACATTTTCCCCTGTTGTGTGATTAGAATCCTTTTAAAATGCTAACAGCAAACCATGCTTTCCTTTAAAGCTTTCATAGCTTCCTTTACTTTAACTTTACTTAAAGCTAACATTGCGGAGGACCATTTGGAGTAGCTTGAAACTCAGCCAATGTTTGTTAGCTAAACATTTTGACATGCAAGCAACGTAAGTCAGTGAACAAGTTAAGCAAAATTCGTTCACTATCCTCACCGCATCCGGTATCGGGTAGCTTAAGTTATACAAGCTGGATAGCATTGAAAACTAGAGGTTTTATGATCATGTAGTATGGCTATAGAAGTAGTCCTACACATCAATAGAAACCGATTTATATTTTTTCACTCAAAAAATTCAGAAGATCAGTTTCCGAGGTACGGGAGCGCACTAATTTGCCTTTAAACATCTAATTTCTTTCAATTCGTGCAACTAGTTTATAAAAATGTTAATTAAAATCTTTAGATATCACACTCATAATACATATATCATCATAACTCATATCATCTCATTTAGTTTTAAGAAAACTTCATATTGTATTCAAATTGTATTATTTTTTCCTTTATTTATCTTTACACAAATCTTATACATTTTTAAATATATCTTAAACTAAAAACAATATAAAAAACATTTAAAAATATAAAAAATTGTAGCCCACCGGTATCGGGAACAGGGTCCAAGCTACCGGCGGTCAGGGCTCCAGAGAGAGGAACCTCCTGACAATACGAGCCGTGTCCAGGAGTACCGCTTTCTGAATCAAACCCTTGATCCAGCTGCCTAACGAGAGCCTCCTCAGGTATTGGTCGAGGCTCTTGGCAATTAAGCCATGGGCTGATACAACTATCGGCACAATGATCGCTGAGTCCACATCCCACATGTCGACAACCTCGTGAGCCAAGTCAAGATACTCGTACTTGATTTGCTTATCTTTCTTGGCTTTCACGAGGTTCCCGTTATGTCAACAATCATTGCACGCCGCTCTGATCGATCCACCACCACTGTATCAGGCTTATTGGCTACAATAGTCCTGTCAGTTACGATGGATCGATCCCAGTACAATGTGATACTGCCATTTTCGAGAACTGGGTCGGGCACATACTTATAGTACGGTACTTCCGATTCCACAAGGTTGTATTTTAGAGCAAGTTGCTGATGGATAATCCTGGCTACAAGGTTGTGTCTATGCAAGTACTCTCCGTTAGCCAGACGAGAACACCCGGAGATAATGTGACGGATTGATTCGCCTGGACGGTGGCATGCCCGACATATGTCAACCGTACCGTCCTTCACAATAAATCTCCGGTAGTTATTCGTCATCATAACTTCATCCATAATTGCACAGACAAAACCTTCGGTTTCTCCAAAGAGGTCCCCGGAACGTAGCCAGGCTACGGACGCTGATAGGTCTACATCGGGCCCATGCAGGGCCCGGAAAAAGCGTCCGTGAAGCTCCTTACTCTGCCATACTTCCATGCGATCGTTAGTGTCAAGCACTACAGGTTTGCGCCAGTTCTCTTTAGCCAAGGAGAGCGGGGTGAGCCCCTTGTCCACTGCGACCACATCTCGATGCATCCCCACGTCGGTTTCAAGGAAATATTCCCTGAGACTGCATATCTCGCGATTGTGAAGAGTCTTAGCGTTTAAAAAGCCTCGACCCCCACACCTCCGCGGGAAATACAGTCTCATAACAGAAGAACGCGGGTGATGCATTCGATATGCCGTCAACAATGTACGGACCCTCCTATCCAGGGCGTCTAGTTCTGTCTGAGTCCATTTGAGTATGCCGAAAGAGTACATCAGAACCGGCATGACCCAACCGTTGAAGGCACGCACCTTATTGCCGCCTCATAAAAGACTATTAAATACTTTTTTCAGACGGCCAAAGAAGCGCTCCTTCAACGATTGCTTCATGTCAGCAACATTGATGCCCAGCGCTTCCGACATACCCAAATACTTATAGGTTTCAGTTGCTGAGAGGGATCTAAGATTTATGGAATCCGAGAGCTGGGTTCCCACAGATTCCACAATCTCCCCTCGCTTTACATGCATGACCGCACATTTGTCCACACCAAATTCCATCCTGATGGCGCTACTGAAAGTTTCAGTTACTTTCAGTAGCTCCATCAGTTGCAAATCGTTGGGGGCAAAGAGTTTCAGGTCATCCATGTAAAGGAGGTGAGATATAACTTGACCACCTCTCCTCAACCGATAGCCTAGACCTGAATCCTCCAGCAGCGTGCTAAGAGGATTCAAGGCTAAGCAGAACCAAAGCGGATTCAAACTATCGCCCTGAAATATACCTCGCTCTATCCTTATCGGCTCGCTATTCCTCTGGATTTGCTGACATCCCGGATAGCGAAGGACTGTCCTCCATTACCCCATACATGACATCAGGAAGATGCGCAGAGTTGAATCAACTTTATACAACTCTAGCACCCTCATGAGCCATGTATGTGGCACCGAGTCATAGGCCTTCTTATAGTCTATCCAACATGTCGACAGATCCCTTCGGGAACGGCGAACCTGTTGACTAATGGCCATATCAATGAGGACTAGCTCCTTAGTACCGCGGGACCCGTTCCTACATCCATTTTGAGAAGCGGACATTACAGAATTGTCATCAATGTGTTTGTTAATTTTAGCTCTCAAAATGGATGTAAGAACTTTATAGCCTGTCGGAAGACAGGTAATCGGTCTATATTTTTTGGGCTCCGCAGTACTACCCGATTTATGGAGCAGGTGGGTTATCCCTGTTGTCAGGAACTCTGGCAGCGACCCTGACTCTAAGGCTGACTGGAACAGGATCGCCAGGCGAGCGTGCGACCTTGTAAACCATTTAATCCAGAAGTTGTGCAGCCCATCCGCCCCCTGGAGATTTCCAGATTTCTAGGGCGAGTATTGCCCTCCCTGAAGCAGATCAGTTTGCCGATGAGTGCTCTGGCCTCACCAATACGTCGTTCAATCCTGTACTGCCATGACGGTACGGCTGGTTTAGGTCGTGTAGCTCTGTCATCAGAAAATTTGACATGAGCTACACGACATGCCGCTACAGCCGCACAATACAGGATTGAGTGAGCATCGGTGAGGTCTTCGCAGTTATTAAAATAGTTTGACAACTGCGAATCCAGAACAGCCACCAGCACCCTATTTTTGTTATGCATGGGCAAACGAGGTACGCGTGGTCTAAGATCGGGTTGCATGAACCGATATTCTCGAATCGCACCCTCCAAAGCACACCTCATTTCCTCATTGCACTGGGTACTTACATTAGTAACCATGTCATTACTCACGTTGTTATCGTGATTGTATTGTATTATTTTATTATTAAGATTTGAGAACTTCATGTTGTTCTCTTATGGTGAATGCTGCGTATACCTATAATAGGCATACAGACCAGCAATGTTATGGTATTTTTATCGTTTCACATTAATGCTTAGTACTGCTGTTGGTGTACCAAATAAATAAATAGAGCTAAATATAAGACCAAAAAAACGATGGATGGACTGGGTGAAGGATGATATGGCTAGAAAGGAGGTGACTGCTGAGATGACGAGTATAAATTGGGAGGACAGGAGAATGATGATGTAGAGTAAACAACTTCAATACTGTTATTCAGCTGCGTTTGGTGCAACTGGAGACCGTGGACCCCTAAGTAGTTGAGAAAAGGTCATAGTGAGATGATGAGTATAAAGGTACAACTCCGGCAACACGCCACAATGTACAGATGCGTTATCATCATAGAAACCAGTGGTGTCACTGTAGTCTACAACTATGATTGGGTGGTATGACCCATTATGCGGTTGCCTCCGAAATTGTACCTTAAATGCCTATTTTTTCTCGATCTGGCATTCTTCGATGGCTGTCCTCCGCCCTGGGGAGAGCATACTTGCGTCGGGGGGCAGCGGGATCTAATGCAACTTCCGCTACCCCGGACTAGTGCCGGCCCGTTTGACCTGCGGGCCTCGTCCCGGGGTCAGACAATCGTTCAAATGGTCAATAAAATCACGGGAGTGATTGATCATTTAAAAGATTGTCTGAAATAATGATAAATTGTCAATACAACTTTCTTCATGTCAAGTTTCGGCACGAATATTACTTTGGTGAAAATATTAAGCCAACCAATATGATGAAGGCTTGAGCGCAACTTCGATAAAACATTAGTCTCGCCACAACTACGACAAGCTGAGTTGATTCGTTAAAATAAAAGAAATAAACTCATGGAAATGGTTTTCAAAACTGTTTCGTACATTTTGTGCTTGTTAGTTTTAATAACAGTTTTCACAGTATTAGTGAGCATGCAAAACTTCAAAACGCCTGTCATACCCAAATTGGGTGACAATTTTTCGTTACAATTTGAAAAAAAAGGTACATCCAATTTATCGAATTTTCCGAATTTCGGTGGCGGACGTTGTCCCATGGAACCATTTCCCTACCTTCGGGCGATATACGATGGTCCAACGAACACAGTTAGCCGAATGAAAAGAATAAAAAACAGGAATAGGAACATCCCGAGGACTTTCCAAATTGACTTGGTTTTATGTGGCAGTCATTTACAGACATGCATATTTGCAAAACGTCACGACTTCTCTCCATGGGAGTAGGTAGGAACTATCGTCTTCGTCCACGTTCATAATATAATGTTTGTTGTTGACCAGATGCATGATCGCACGCCGATAATATACACATAACACAATTCAAAGATTATCCACGAATCATAACAAAGCTATGCCTGTTTTGCATTCTCAGGTATGATGAAATGTTTGGTACATTTCGCCAGCTACTACACAATGTTTGAATTTCCAAACAGTTATACACTAATACAGGTAAAACTCAACAACAGTTTTTCCGGCCTTGGGAGGACCTGCACCAATCATCATACCAGTCTGTTAACATCCACTAGTCCTTCAAACGACCGCTACTTCGAAAGGTCAAAGGAGAAATAGCCTCAACGAACTTTACGACCACGTTTTGCCATAATTCTTGTGACGCAATACCACGCACGCGTGGGGATCGAAACCCTATTTTTTATCTTGTACAGTTAATTTACGTAACAGTATATTCAGGTTCCCTAAAACAACAACCACTACCCCTAAATATATGTAGTCCCTAAACAGTCAGGCAAATATAAACATCGGTTGTAAGCACACTCATCGAGCCAAGTTTTTGCGATACCATGACCGAATTCGGCCATAGTCGGGCAACTTCGGGAAAGTTCGGAAAAGTTCTGACGTTTCGGGAATAATAAAAGTTGTTACAAGTTAGGAGACTAATCTAGACGCTTTAGTTAGATGTTAGTATTTATTGTTAATGCTGTTCTCGGGAACTTTGACGTTTCATTGTTTGATGCGTTCGACCTTCAAGCTGAGTTAGGTCGGGTGAAAGTTTTGGGTCAAGACGAATGTATCACTGGTATCTACAAATTGATACTTATTTTATTTGCCAGAGAACAGATATAAAGACGATACTATGAAATGGTTATCTCGCAAGTTATTTGTTGGAATTAGGGAGTTAACCCCGGTACAATGTAGCTTTTATAGGTGACACGCAGTTTTTAACCCAGGGGTAGAACTTTTAGTTCTCTCTCTAAATGTAACGAAGATTTGTACAAATCTTGGTTTGGATAATAAAGACTTTTGTGGTAACCACAAAGTAATAAAATAAGTTTCCTACACGATGATACCTAATCCTATAGTTTTCATTTTATGTTTAATTTTGTTTCAAAGTGGTTTTTGGGATACGATATACGATGCTTTGCCAAATAATCATTTTCAATTTTTGTAAAAGAACCGAGATTTTCTTTAGTTAGTTTACACAAATTTGCATTAGATATACACCTACTGGTTGATCGACAGCGACCACGACTTAAGAATGAGATGCAAATGTAGGTATGTACGTGTAATTACATTAAATAGCACGATAGCATAACCTTAATTGATTAATTACAGATGTCACTAATGACTGGTAACAGTGGTAACCACGCAAGAGCTTCGTACATTCAAACTTAGTGACAGTCACGAGCTGAACTGCAATCAAGTTGGTTCAAGTGGCCGGGAGTGTTGTTAGCAACTATAGTTTATAGTCTGACTAGGAATTGAAAATAGGCTTACAAGTAAAGCTTTCAGTATTCTTTATTTATCGTGTGATTAGTGCCTAACTTGGTTTCAGAGTTTTTACGCCGACCATGCCTCTGACTTGGTTTTAAATGCTGTCGAGAAATATCTCTCAGGCATGCTGTTTTCTTTCGAAGCAAGTGATAATTATAAAATACGCACATGAATCCGAAAAATAAGATATTCGTGCTTGTCTTGGGTTTGAACTTGAGACCTATGACTTGATAGTGGCTATCACTGAACGTAGTAAAGTTAAGGCTCTGTCCAATTAGGCTAGTCCAATAGCCATTACTGAACATAGACAACACATCTGCTAACGCTGCAATACAAAACCCAGGTTTCTGTTTTCAGCATTCAGTCTTAGTCAGACGCTGTCTGTACCTATCCACACTCTCTGCTTTAAGACTTGCCGTTGAACTATTACATAACATAACATCCCGCCTGTAGTCCACGCTGGCTTAGGCAGAGGTGTACTTAATAGTACAACTACATTTCACCAGTTATGTTAAATTCCATGAATAGGGGGCGAGCCTATTGCCATCAATCCGACACACCAACACCGGGCCTCCTCCAATTCCTTCCATGTAATTTTTTCCCGTGCGTCCTCGAACCAGCCCTCGCGGTACGAGTCCAGATTTTAGTGGGCTAATTTACGAGTATAGTGTTACAGCTTATTCACATTAATTTTCTATGTTATTTATTGCCTCTCCGTTCGTTGTGTACTCAATTTATGTATTACTTCATTACATTGTATATTATTGTCTTAGTGGAATGTTGTGCAGGGTGGCCGTAATAAAGCGATATGACCAGTATACTGCCACCGTTAACTGGGGGACATAGCTTAACTACTGTTTTAACTAGTATGTAATGCAATTTACGCCATGCAATTTTAATCCCATAACCCATCATCATCATCATTCACAGCCCGCAGGATTTAGGCCTCTATTTTCTTGTGCCAATCCATTCTAATATTATAAAGAGGTATTTCTTTGTAAGTAGGGAGTAATTCTCCGGAACTAATGATCAGATTTCGGAAATTCTTCCACGAATGGAACACTACATTATCCCCGAGTGACATAGGCTATAATTAAAACGTTCTCGTCGGATGGTTTCCGTCCAGAACGCAAGCAAAGCCGCAGGCGGAAGCTAGTCTCCAATAAGTACTGACTAATTGAGGACGAGGCTCCGGATACTGACACTGACAGATAGGAAGACAATGTAATGTAGGTAAGTATTTGTGTGGAGGTGTCTGTGTCCATAATCGCGTCTGCAATTTGTTTAAGCGTTTAAGCGATCTTTAAGTAGGTATTAATATTTTTTTGGGTAATGTAATTTGTGGCTGCCGAGCTAGAGGCCCTGGGTTCGATCCCCGGGTCGAGCAAAGTGTTATTGGGTTATCCCATCAGAAATTTCTCAGTAGCAACCACGGAGTCTGGATTTGTGGGTGTACTATTAGGTACGCCTTTGACTAATCCTTCGGGGATTACAGGCGTGATGTTATGTTATGTAAATATCGAGGATAAATTAATTAAAAACACTCTTCAGTTTCTCTAAAATGATAATCCAAATATTAACACTTCTTAACCCAATGCAATCCTGTAAAAGCGTTCACTACCAGCGAAAATTATCACGTCAAACACCAAACGAATGTTCACTTTCGTCCATCAAATCAAAGTTTAATATCCTTCAACATCTGTATCAGTACCTATAGTGCAATTTACGACGTAAGAGCCACCAGATGGCGCTCAAGATGCAAGCTGACCTAAAACATTCGTCCAGTTTACTGTTGAACGTATTAAGGAGAGGAGATTGCACGAGTCAGTTTCTTTTTAGTTGGTTTGGACGTATTTTACACCCTGAAGAAGTGTATTACTTAGTTAGTGAAGATTGCTGAATTATGAAATCAATAACATTTGGAGTTTAGGTATTATCTAAAATACAAAGTAGAACACATCATTGATTAATGATGTGTTCGTTAGCAGGCATTCTCAGTACATACTAACACTACTCGGTGTCACACGTTTTGTTAATGAAAAAATACATAATGTCTGGCGCCCTGGGATCTTGCTCTATAAGGTTAATACAGAGGTATAACTATTGTTTATATGGCGAGCCTATTGCCATGAAACGGACTCAATTCATGACTTCGGGCTGCTATTTAGAAATATCTCACAGAAACACTCAATTACACTGCCCGACTGGGAATCAACCCGAATTTCAAGCTCAGCAGTAGCACTGCCAATCACCACAAACGACCGAATCAGAGACTAAAAGATCGAAACTGCCTAGACATGAAAAAGAAAATTAAATCTTGAAATATTGACATAACAAGATTAATCAAAGTAGTACCAACCAACCTTAACTTCTATAGCTATTAGTAGATAAATCTCTCCGCGGTACTTGCTCGTTGGTACCACCTGGACAAATTAGTGCCAGCTCGGTGCTGAGTAGATTTATCACTTCAGGTGCACTTTGCACTTCTGGTACTTGCTAGTCGTACTAATCGGAGCTAATGGGTGCTCGAATTTGCGTTCATTTGAAGATCTTAGTTTTGAGTGTTGGATTATTAATTTAGTATAAGTTTTTTATTTATGAATTGAGGCTTTATGCCTTCTTTGTGCTTTCATTTTGCCTGTAATGCGTAGGAGTTTAGCCTGTAGTGCAGTCTCTCAGTTACCTACTTACGCCGAAACTACTGAACCGATCAATAAGTTTGTTAGATAGGTAGCCGAAATTTAATGAAATGGAGAAGTGTGGAACCAGAAGACGTATTGAAACGACTCCAAACAAATTAGAATAAGGACAGGAATATTGCCCAAGTCATTAAGTCCGCCTTTGTACAGTTTTAACTTGGTAAAAGTTTTAATAAATAAATAAATATTATGAGGTAGCCAGGAGAAGGAAATATATTACTTTTCGTCCTGGATCGTACTAACATAACATTACGCCTGTTCTCCAAAAGGCAGGGTTGTCCCTACAGTACCGACACCCTCATTTCGTCAGTCATGTTTAAGTTCCATTAACAGGTGACGAGCCTAGTGCTTTCAACCGGGCACTAATCCAGACTCCGGACTGCTACAACAATTTATCCACCAGAAAAAGAACCTCCTTACCTCATATATCTTACGATCTGAAGAATATAAATGGCACCGTGGAAGATCACGAGCGAGCCGATATTCAGCGATATCTAAGTAGATCTCTACAGCCGCCGGCTCTCCGCAAAATGAACAAAAAATCACCCACAGCCAAGTTTACTTTTTTACTAACTTGAAGTATCGACAAAAAGAGGGATGGAGAGGCCGATAAAAGACTTGGAAAAAATATTGATGACGCTTTTTATGGAGCAAAATGGGTTTTTTGTTCAATTTTAGTTATTTATCCCGATTTAATATAATTATTTAAATTGAACTTTCATCCCACATTATTTTATAGAGGCGATATTCAATAGTTTTCCGACGTAATTCTAAACTAACTGCTATTTATTATGTTTTTTACTTCACTCTTGTCGACATGAGCTAGAAGAAAACCTCATTCTAAAGTCACTAATTTACTAATATAGTAAGGTTGTTTTCAGGGCTGACTACCTAAGGTAAACCAAGGTAAGGTATATGGTGGGGTGCGTTGTCAGAATTCCTCCTCGTGTGCTTGATGGCTGCCGGTCCCTCTCGATACGTCTGGAGGGAATAGCAGCTGCTGGGCCGGTGCACCCTGGGCGTGGGCAGTATCCTTCCCCGAGGAATGGGAAAAGATTCTTATTCCTCGGGGAATGTTACTGTCCATGGCTAATATTCTGACATGGGAGGGGTCCATCTTGGACTTAGGGGGCGTTGCTCCGTGTGACCCTCTGAAAAGCAGAGGGCACAGCGGAGGAGCTAGGGCGGGCTCGGTGTGCACTTACCCTGCCTCCGAGCAGACAGTGAAGGATGCAGTCCTTCACTGTCCCCGTCGATATCGTAATCCCACCGTCGAAGTGTCGTGGAACACGTCTCGCGGCTTCGATTGGGATTTGCTACGCTGACGACACGCTGGTACTGGCACAAGGGAGGTCGCACGAGGCGGCGGCCGAAAACATGACACGCGGGGTTGCGATAGTCGTGGATAGGATCCGGCAACTGGGTCTCGAGGTGGCATTGCACAAGTCCGAGGCCATGTGTTTTCATGGGCCTCGGAATGCGCCACCGTCGGGATCCCTACTGACGGCGGGAGGGGTTTCCATCGGCGTCGGGTCGACGTTGAAGTACCTAGGACTCGTCCTCGACAGCCGGTGGAACTTCGTGGAGCACTTCCGACGTTTGGCTCCCAAACTGGAACGGACAGGGGCTGCCTTCAAGCGGCTCTTGCCCAACCTGAGGGGTCCAAACGCCTCCTGCCGGAGGCTATACGCGGGGGTCGTGCGGTCCATGGCCCTTTACGGGGCCCCAGTGTGGGCGCGTTCTTTAAGGCGGCAAGCCGCCCACTACCTGAACGCGCCCCAAAAGGTGATAGCCATAAGGCTAATCCGGGGGTACCGCACGATCTCCGGCGAGGCGGCTAGCCTCCTCGCGCGCCTGCATGAATGGCGCGCGGAGGCACTACGTCGGGGGGAAACCCCGCTGCCGCGGCAAATTGCCGCTCAGCGGACAGACCTCCGGCGTGATATCATGGCGACATGGAGAGAGCGACTGTTGCAACCCCGTGCAGGGCACGCTACCATAGTGGCGATAAGTCCCCTCTTTGAGGAGTGGCTAGAGAGGCGCCACGGCGCCCTCACCTACTGCCTAACGCAGATCCTCACCGGACACGGTTGTTTCGGGAGGTTCTTGCACCGAATCGGGCGGGAGGAAACGCCCGGGTGTTTCCACTGCGAGGATCGCCCGGAGGACACGGTGGAGCACACCGTAGAGGTCTGCCCCGCTTGGGCGGAGCACCGCCGTGTCCTTGTAGCGGCGATTGGCGGCGGCGATCTCTCGCGTCCGGCCCTGGTTCAAGCCATGGTCCGGAGCGAGAGGGAATGGGAAGCCGTCACCTCCTTCTGTGAAGCAGTCATGCTAGTGAAGGAGGTGGCGGGACGTGAGAGGGAAAGAACCTCACGTCCCAGCCGCCGCGGGAGACGCCCTGGGCGTCGGGGGTCACGTGGTGGCTCCCGGCCACCGTAGGCGCGGGCCTGTGGACGGCGAGTTATGGGCTAGCTCGCCGTCCGGCCGTCTTATGACGACAGGCCGTGTCGACGGCGCGTTCGTGTTCCACGCGCGCCTCAAAGAGATGTCAGCAACCGAGTAGGGGTCCGCATGGGCCGATGCCTGCCAGAGCTGCGGGATTGTTCGAAAGAGACACCGTGGCCCTGGAACACAAAGGGCAAAGAAGGAACATGGATGGGTTTTAGTCAGTACAAGTCTGACACTCCCTTCCGCTCCGCCCAGAGTGGGGGGGGTCATTTGATGATTTCCCATCCAAAAAAAAAAAAAAAAAAAAAGGTAAGGTATATGGTAAGGTAAGTTGGTAGCTTAAGGTAAGGTTGCCGTTTGGTAAATATGTAAAAGTAGAACTAGAATACAAAAGTCTATATAACTGACTCCACAGATCTCTCTATCCAGAACATGAAGTTTAAACTCCATTGAATACAATTGCGATGCTTTTTAAAACGCGTTTGACTTCTCGTTTCAGTAAAAATTATATTCGAAAAGTAATTTTTAAAGGAAAAACTTGCTTCAAGAGTTTTACGAGAAGCTTTTTCTTTGTTCATTGAGTACTTTGAAGATATTATGAGTTTCAACCGAGCGCGTTGATGTATTTATCATAACTGTCTTTTTATTCTACAATTGGCGACATTTTTGACAGTAAGAACTAACACTTATACGGGGTGGAAGGGACGCAGGTGTACAAAAGGTTACCACGTATTCTGTACATCATACTAAAACCCCTAATATCGAAATTTTTCATGGGTAATTTAAAAATAAAATCAGATGTTCCATATATTTTGGCCGTGTAGGTATTGCACTTTTGTATGAAACAGAAGATTTTTTTAAGTGATGTAATATTTCTGGTGGGGGTTCAAAATGATGCTCTAAATTCATAGTAACCGTTTGTGCGTCGTAGTCTGTTTGTAACTACTTGTATCGTTCGTCAGAAAATAATTTTGCCCCATAGTGTCGCCTGAAAAAAATCACTGGTATGGATAATCTTGTAGGCATGGTTATACATTGTATCACACCTGTTTTTACCCAAAGGGAAGACAGTAGTGAAGAAGTGAGAGTGTGACTGAGTGGTAGTGAGTGTGGGTGTGTGTGTGTGGTGTGTGTGTGAAGACTGTGTGTATAGTCAGTTTAGTTATGCCTTGAAATGCAAATAAAACGAGAGTGACAATTCAATTTGATTTCGTACCAAATAAAGACTACCTGGTACTTCTTACTCCACGCTATCCAGTAGGTGCTCGCGTACCCTTGCACGTGTCGGGTAGTACCGCATTCTTGGCATTGCGTCCACGGTACCGGGTTATTACAGTACCGTTAGAACAAAAAATCTATTAAAATTCTGGAGAACAACTTCTTCTTTTCGACTTTTATATACTTTAGCTGAAAGTTGCTCTGATGATGGTTGTGTTTTTCTTGAAAAGGTTATTTTAGGCTGACTTTAATAACATAACATCATCACGCTTGTAATCAGGTGAACGGTTAGGCAGAGGTGTACCTAATAGTACACCCATGTTTCGCCCTTTATGTTTAAGTCCCGGGGGCGGGCCTATTGCCATCAACCGGGCACAAATCCAGACTCTTCGTACGGTACGTATAAGTTTCTATTATAAAACTCTATTCAATGACGAACAGACAGATATAAATTACCTACCCGTTCCACAGAGTAACTCCACGGCTCGAGGCGGCGGCGGCGCGTGTCATCGTCACGTGGCATTCTTTACATAGCCTGTGGCGGTGTTGGCGGAGCAACTTTTTTATTAATTTCCCGCTGTATGTGAACAGAGCAAATATTTTTTTAAATGTCTGGACGGGTTTGAAAGCCTTCGGTATAACATATTATGTATAGCTAGAAATTGTAATAAATAGTCCTGAAAATAATTTGAAAATACTAATAGTACTAACGGTAAATATTACTCTGGGTAGGTACAGTCCTTTTCTTCTTCTAAATATTTCCATTAGTTTTCAGTGTTTACAGTACGATTTTTAGCGACGCCACCTCAATCCTCTTTATCCAGTTTTAATTTTCAAATAATTCATTAATTATTTCTTTGGTCCTTGGGTTCGATTCCCGAGTCGGGCAAATTTTTATTGGTTTTTTCCATCAGGAATTTCTCAGTAGCAGCCACGGAGTCTGGATTTGTGCCCGGTTGATAGCAATAGGCTCGACCCCTTTATATGGGACTTAAACAACACTGGCGAAATGTGGGTGTACTAATGATATAATAAATGGTTTATAAAATATCTATCTGCATGATTTGTGCCTTCGGCCTATCCCAGTTGATACGATACCTATCTACTCCTCGTCAGCTCAAAATGTTAATGATACCTCTTACACGACGCCTCAGAAACCTCAGTAAACGTGTTTCAATGGAAGCGGAACCAATGGATTCCGTATATCAGTCAGGAATTTTCAGTAGCAGCCACGGAGTCTGGATTTGTGCCCGGTTGATGGCAACAGGCTCGCCCCCTATTACATGGGACTTAAACATAGCTGGCGAAATGTGGGTGAACTATTAGGTACACCTTTGCCTAACAATTCAGGGAATACAGGCGTGATGTTATGTTATGTATTTTTCAGATTTATCCCCTATTTTATAGCTACCCACTGACTCACAATCATATTCAAAACTTTGAAACCTGTTCTTTTTCCACTTTGATGGTAGTGGTGAGGAAATTACATTACATCAAGTTATGTATCTGCCTGGATTTTATCCTTCGACCACGCAAGTGCCGTAGGGCCGTAACCATTGACTCACCACTACTCTCAATAAATAACATGAGAAAATACAATTTACAGCCATATGAATGATGAGGGTTTCTAAACGTTTCTTAGAAAAATCTTACTCCTGGTTTAAAAAAAGAAAAGATAGAAAAATGTGTTCGCAAATAGCTGGTCATTCCTTTTCATAATTCACCTAAAGTAATAACTTCGCCTAGCTTGCGGCACTTATTCTAACATTTTATCGTCTGCTAAACGATTTATTGCTTGATTAATTTCTTAACTAGCTGCAAATAATCCTGCAGTTTTAAAATGGCACAATTTTTAGTTTTCAGAACGATTGGAAAACTTTTCAAGTAAGGTAGGTACTCCAGATATATCGTTAAGCATTCTTCGTCGTGATGATATGATCTTTGACAGTCTTTGCGAGTAGACAGAAGTCTGAGGTACCGTCTTATGGGCTGCGGGACTGTTCGAAAGAGATACCGTGGCCCTGGAACACAAAGGGCAAAGAAGGAACATGGATGGGTTTTAGTCAGTACAAGTCTGACACTCCCTTCCGCTCCGCCCAGAGTGGGTGGGTCATTTGATGATTTCCCATCCGGAAAAAGAAAAAAAAAAAAAAAGGTACCGTCCTATCCTGAATCAGGGTTGTGGAAGTCTATTGAGCTGCATTCGGTGAGCTAGTCAGGT
Source organism: Noctua janthe (assembly GCA_910589295.1). Classification (NCBI taxonomy): domain Eukaryota; kingdom Metazoa; phylum Arthropoda; class Insecta; order Lepidoptera; family Noctuidae; genus Noctua; species Noctua janthe. The sequence continues at coordinate 1,411,269 of OU342571.1, forward strand.
ATTGATAATGAAAAATTCGCAGCTTGTGTTGGAATAATTAATACTTAAATATTAAATTAGATAATTGAGACAGTCCTGCTTGAGTCCCTAAGTTGCTCTCATAATACTCTCTTAAAGAGATTAGTAATCTTATTACTGCCCGGGACTACGTCACTCGTTATTAAGTGATATTAAAGACAACAAAATGTTAGCACTTTTTTCCTATCCATACTTTCAGTCGAACCAACATTTTGATCAAAATGAATATTCACGAAATATTATATTCGCATGATATCATTTTTGCAATTTCTCTCATACTACGTGCTGTAGGTATGGAGTCGGAGAAATTGGAAGTTACTTAAATATCTGCTTTATTAAAAAAGAAACGAAATAAGAGGTACAGCTGCTATGTTTCATACAAAAGGCTGGTGATACTTATTTTCTAAGATTGCCTCTTTCTTCTTCGTCGTGTAGATGTTTCCCTTTTTTGTAATCAAATTAGTTTCGACCAGAACTCTGCCTCTTCGACGGCGTTGGTGGTGGCCTCGGACAGGTCCCTCAAAGTGCAGGTGGATCCGCACATAGTGCAGGACAGGAGGTGAGCCATAGTTTGAGTTGAGGCACCGCAAGCACACACAGCTTCATCGGAATGCCCCCACTGGACCAGGTTGTATTGTCGTTGTGCCACCTGGCTTCCCAATCGGTTAATCGGTCCAGGTGGGCCGTGGCAGCAGGTGTGAGCCTTATAAAAGATTACCTTATAAAATCCAAATGAAAAGTTAGACTGCAAAATTAGGATCCCAACACTCAAGTCAGATCTCAATAATACAAACTCGTAAGCATCATCTTACAAACCTTCATAATACATATTCCAATTTCTTATAAAAAGTTCGTAACAAATCAAACTTCCGCCCATCCAGATCGTCTGTCGAAAGTCTACCGGCCGGCCAAAGCCGATCCAATAAGATTACATAGCCGTTATCCGATTACCGAACTTACAATCCGGGTAAGATGGCCGATTTGACACCCACACTGATATCCGGTCAAACTGACACTTCGCTTGATTTATTCATCCGATTCATCTGGTTATATTTATTGGTCTGATCTTTCTATGAAGGCTTATCGTTTTCAATTGTTCAATGAAAATAAGATTCTTGAAAATCTACGTCGAGATTCAGGAAAAACAATTTTGTTTATGTCTTATTTAGTACTAGCTGTGCCCCGCGACCTTAGTTCGTGTGAAATTATAAACAGTCATTTCCATTTTATTTATTTGTATAGATTATTTGCTTAAAGGTATACAGGGTCGACCCTTAATGAAGCCGGCATTCTTTACATCAAACTAAGTAACTTTACGCAAAAACTATTGCTAGGAAATGACTTTTTTTAGGGTGAAAAATCACGTTTTGCGGTAGGAGTCAATGTAAAGTACTCAAAACATTGTGCTGATGGATGCATTGAACAGTACGGGGACCGTGGAGGTGTTCAAAGTAAAAATCTCACAATAAAAACATGTATTATAAACAAAACTTGTGAAAAAGTTGGAACTTTGACCCTCCATATCACCGTAACTAGAAGGTTTCCAGGTATGGTCTAGAACAAAATTATTAAATTATCACTATGATGGGGAGAACAAGTACCTTTTGGTTTCGTTAAGGGTTTTGTTACACCGTTGAGATAAAAAAGAAGAGAACAAAAACCAAATTAACGAGGAAACCTGTATCTGAGTAGTGGACTCAGACACAGGCTGTCTCGCTGTGGGATTCCAGTGGGATATAATGCACCACGCCAGTTGGTATGTCACATCATATTTCGACGTTTTTGTTCTAGGTTTCGTCACGCTATTTTTCTTCACCGTGAAATAAGTTACACAAAGTCACTCTGCTGACTTTGTATCTAAATGAGGCCATAACCACTGGGACACCATTAATCGATGTTGTTAAACATTACACAACATCACGCCTTGTTATCCCCGAAGGGATAAGCAGAGGTGCACCTAATTAGTAAACATTCGCCGGTTATCTTGAAGTCCTATGTAATAGGGGGCCAGCCTTTTGCCATCAACTGAGGACTAATCCCGACTCTGTGGCCTGCGACTTCATAATGAAATGAATGAATGAATTATACGCCGTAATTAATTCAATTTTGTCAATAATAATAAACACTAGTTGACAATTATCATCAGCAATAAATAAATAATTAAATCCAATCAATAAAAAAACTATTAAAAATATTCAGTATTCAATCATTTTATTAAATGAATATTGTTAGTAGTAATTCGATAGAACTAATTATTGATTCTTGTTATTTTAAATTTATCTTTACACAAATCTTATACATTTTTAAATATATCTTAAACTAAAAACAATATAAAAAACATTTAAAAATATAAAAAATTGTAGCCCACCGGTATCGGGAACAGGGTCCAAGCTACCGGCGGTCAGGGCTCCAGAGAGAGGAACCTCCTGACAATACGAGCCGTGTCCAGGAGTACCGCTTTCTGAATCAAACCCTTGATCCAGCTGCCTAACGAGAGCCTCCTCAGGTATTGGTCGAGGCTCTTGGCAATTAAGCCATGGGCTGATACAACTATCGGCACAATGATCGCTGAGTCCACATCCCACATGTCGACAACCTCGTGAGCCAAGTCAAGATACTCGTACTTGATTTGCTTATCTTTCTTGGCTTTCACGAGGTTCCCGTTATGTCAACAATCATTGCACGCCGCTCTGATCGATCCACCACCACTGTATCAGGCTTATTGGCTACAATAGTCCTGTCAGTTACGATGGATCGATCCCAGTACAATGTGATACTGCCATTTTCGAGAACTGGGTCGGGCACATACTTATAGTACGGTACTTCCGATTCCACAAGGTTGTATTTTAGAGCAAGTTGCTGATGGATAATCCTGGCTACAAGGTTGTGTCTATGCAAGTACTCTCCGTTAGCCAGACGAGAACACCCGGAGATAATGTGACGGATTGATTCGCCTGGACGGTGGCATGCCCGACATATGTCAACCGTACCGTCCTTCACAATAAATCTCCGGTAGTTATTCGTCATCATAACTTCATCCATAATTGCACAGACAAAACCTTCGGTTTCTCCAAAGAGGTCCCCGGAACGTAGCCAGGCTACGGACGCTGGTAGGTCTACATCGGGCCCATGCAGGGCCCGGAAAAACCGTCCGTGAAGCTCCTTACTCTGCCATACTTCCATGCGGTCGTTAGTGTCAAGCACTACAGGTTTGCGCCAGTTCTCTTTAGCCAAGGAGAGCGGGGTGAGCCCCTTGTCCACTGCGACCACATCTCGATGCATCCCCACGTCGGTTTCAAGGAAATATTCCCTGAGACTGCATATCTCGCGATTGTGAAGAGTCTTAGCGTTTAAAAAGCCTCGACCCCCACACCTCCGCGGGATATACAGTCTCATAACAGAAGAACGCGGGTGATGCATTCGATATGCCGTCAACAATGTACGGACCCTCCTATCCAGGGCGTCTAGTTCTGTCTGAGTCCATTTGAGTATGCCGAAAGAGTACATCAGAACCGGCATGACCCAACCGTTGAAGGCACGCACCTTATTGCCGCCTGATAAAAGACTATTAAATACTTTTTTCAGACGGCCAAAGAAGCGCTCCTTCAACGATTGCTTCATGTCAGCAACATTGATGCCCAGCGCTTCCGACATACCCAAATACTTATAGGTTTCAGTTGCTGAGAGGGATCTAAGATTTATGGAATCCGAGAGCTGGGTTCCCACAGATTCCACAATCTCCCCTCGCTTTACATGCATGACCGCACATTTGTCCACACCAAATTCCATCCTGATGGCGCTACTGAAAGTTTCAGTTACTTTCAGTAGCTCCATCAGTTGCAAATCGTTGGGGGCAAAGAGTTTCAGGTCATCCATGTAAAGGAGGTGAGATATAACTTGACCACCTCTCCTCAACCGATAGCCTAGACCTGAATCCTCCAGCAGCGTGCTAAGAGGATTCAAGGCTAAGCAGAACCAAAGCGGACTCAAACTATCGCCCTGAAATATACCTCGCTCTATCCTTATCGGCTCGCTATTCCTCTGGATTTGCCGACATCCCGGATAGCGAAGGACTGTCCTCCATTGCCCCATACATGACATCAGGAAGATGCGCAGAGTTGAATCAACTTTATACAACTCTAGCACCCTCATGAGCCATGTATGTGGCACCGAGTCATAGGCCTTCTTATAGTCTATCCAACATGTCGACAGATCCCTTCGGGAACGGCGAACCTGTTGACTAATGGCCATATCAATGAGGACTAGCTCCTTAGTACCGCGGGACCCGTTCCTACATCCATTTTGAGAAGCGGACATTACAGAATTGTCATCAATGTGTTTGTTAATTTTAGCTCTCAAAATGGATGTAAGAACTTTATAGCCTGTCGGAAGACAGGTAATCGGTCTATATTTTTTGGGCTCCGCAGTACTACCCGATTTATGGAGCAGGTGGGTTATCCCTGTTGTCAGGAACTCTGGCAGCGACCCTGACTCTAAGGCTGACTGGAACAGGATCGCCAGGCGAGCGTGCGACCTTGTAAACCATTTAATCCAGAAGTTGTGCAGCCCATCCGCCCCCTGGAGATTTCCAGATTTCTAGGGCGAGTATTGCCCTCCCTGAAGCAGATCAGTTTGCCGATGAGTGCTCTGGCCTCACCAATACGTCGTTCAATCCTGTACTGCCATGACGGTACGGCTGGTTTAGGTCGTGTAGCTCTGTCATCAGAAAATTTGACATGAGCTACACGACATGCCGCTACAGCCGCACAATACAGGATTGAGTGAGCATCGGTGAGGTCTTCGCAGTTATTAAAATAGTTTGACAACTGCGAATCCAGAACAGCCACCAGCACCCTATTTTTGTTATGCATGGGCAAACGAGGTACGCGTGGTCTAAGATCGGGTTGCATGAACCGATATTCTCGAATCGCACCCTCCAAAGCACACCTCATTTCCTCATTGCACTGGGTACTTACATTAGTAACCATGTCATTACTCCCGTAAATGAGAAGCGGACATTACAGAATTGTCATCAATGTGTTTGTTAATTTTAGCTCTCAAAATGGATGTAAGAACTTTATAGACTGTCGGAAGACAGGCAATCGGTCTATAATTTTTGGGCTCCGCAGTACTACCCGATTTATGGAGCAGGTGGGTTATCCCTGTTGTCAGGAACTCTGGCAGCGACCCTGACTCTAAGGCTGACTGGAACAGGATCGCCAGGCGAGCGTGCGACCTTGTAAACCATTTAATCCAGAAGTTGTGCAGCCCATCCGGCCCTGGAGATTTCCAGTTAGGTAACGGACGGACTGCACGAACTACGTCTTGGGGGCTGATAGTGATTGCCCCCATTTCTGGTACTAGATCGCACGCTCGCTCGACCTCCCGAGTCCATTCACCCTCGGTATGGCTAACAGGCACCGACCAGATGCTGCGCCAGAATGAACACATGGCATCATCATCCGGCAGGTGCGTGTCAGCCACACCTTGGTCGGGTCGCTCCCAAGCCCTATAAACCCACCTTTCATCTCTTTGGAATGTGCGATTCTGAGTGTATCGGTCCACCCGCCGCTTATACCTACGAATACGGTTTGCCCATGCATAAACTTTCTGCTTCAGGAAGTCGATGCGCTCTGTGACACGGGACATGTAGTCTCGAGCACTGATATCAGTTCCCGAAAACGCCCGCCTCACAAAACGCATCACTCTAGGGCGAGTATTGCCCTCCCTGAAGCAGATCAGTTTGCCGATGAGTGCTCTGGCCTCACCAATACGTCGTTCAATCCTGTACTGCCATGACGGTACGGCTGGTTTAGGTCGTGTAGCTCTGTCATCAGAAAATTTGACATGAGCTACACGACATGCCGCTACAGCCGCACAATACAGGACTGAGTGAGCATCGGTGAGGTTTTCGCAGTTATCAAAATAGTTTGACAACTGCGAATCCAGAACTGCCACCAGCACCTTATTTTTGTTATGCATGGGCAAACGAGGTACGCGTGGTCTAAGATCGGGTTGCATGAACCGATATTCTCGAATCGCACCCTCCAAAGCACACCTCATTTCCTCATTGCACTGGGTACTTACATTAGTAACCATGTCATTACTCCCGTTGTTATCGTGAGTTGGTATTATGGTAGACTGTGGTGGAACCACAGTCTGCGGCGGCGTGGCAATGACATGGCTACTCTGCATTTCAGTCCGCAAGCGATCAAGTACGGTGTCATCCAACATACCATTACGCTGGATGACTCGCACCTGATCCGACAGTCGTTGTGCCGACACGTTGACAGCTGGCTCAAGCACCTGAAACAGAGAGAGCATCCGAACACGGTACGCGGTCAGGTTGTTACCCCCCTCTGTAGCCCCATAGTATGCGCGCATGACATTTGCATTAATGGATTGCGTCCATCGCATGCGCGGCACACTCCCGCCGGGAGCTGGGACCCTATCAGAGGCCGGTGGGCCTCGAGGTCCTAAACCGTCCGGCGGCCGGCGTCCTCCTCGTCGACGAACAGGTGGTGGCGTCGTCGGCGGAGAGAAATACTCGTCGCTCGAGCTCGACGCAACTGCCACGGCCGGTGTCACAGCACTCACGACGGGTCTGGATTCCGGCGGCGGCGAGGCGGAGCTGAGCGACGGGTCCGGAGGTGATAGGCGTGCGCGTCTTGCTGCTGATCTCGTCAACATTCTCTTGATTTCATTATTATTTTTATCTGTACAATCTTATGTAGGTGACATACGTCATTCTTGATCACATTTTTTCTTTATGTGTTTATTGTTATAAAATGGCTTCATTTTACTATTGTTATATTAAGAAATGGAGAAATTATAATATATTAAAAGGGAGATTAGGTTCCAGACTGTTTAAAAATAATTATTTAACGAAAATTTTATTATAGAATGAAATTACAAGACATCTGTTGACATTTAAATTATTATTATTGACTTGATCGAATTATTTATTGATTGTTAATGATTATTGTTAATTTGATTGATAATAATGGAATGAAAAGATGGAAAACTACAATAACACTTTACTCGACCCGGGAATTAAACCCAAGACCTCATCTCAGCAGTCGCGCTTGCGACCACTAGACCAACGACGCAGTCGATGTTATTAAAGTTTAATAATGGTTATGCTTATACCTTTGATAGAACACTGTATCGTAGTAAGCTCAATGCGGTATTTGGTAATATCGAAACCCGGTATGATTTATAACGCCTCGTTCTCCGAGGCATATTGTCGTAACAAACCTACCTATATACTTATCCATACATACCTTAATACAAACAGCGTGTTGTGATTATATCCGGAAACTTGAATTACCATATTGTATTGCACTATAAGTGGTTGAGGAATATATTCATAAACGGGTCGTTAGATTTCAATTAAGCTTCTTTTAACGATCCGTTTTTCTAACCACTATGTAATAGCTGCGAGCTTTATAACAAAAAACAAATGAGTATTTGTTCTACCGGAAAATAGGAGAAAGAAAATAATGGTTTTCGCAATAAAAGTAAGAGGCAGATGCGTTGGAATCTGCAGCTCAGCTTTTTGTTTGCTCATTAAAATGTTATCCACATTTTAATCTAGTCGCGTAATTATGTTCAAGCGGTTTCTGAATAGTTAGCAAAATTCTATTGTTTCAATTGTATTTTATTTAGTAAGATAAAACCGTAATGCTCAACTTATACTGTCACTTGAGCTGCAGATATTTCGGAGCTGTTGCAAGCGCCATGATCGCGGGTGGACTGGAGTATGCGGGTGGATGGAAAATAAATTTGTTAAGAGCAGACAAACGTATCTACCCTCTTACCCAAATACAGTGCCGAAATATCGGGAGCTCAAAATAATGAACAATCACGGAAGATATCCCGTAAGTGACAGTATAAGTTTAGTTGTAAACCGTGAAAGCAGTGACCGTAACGCACGAGACGAGTTGGGAACGTGGCTTGTCAAAAATTGTGAGGTTCACGCTAAACCGTTTTGTATCGCATGCTTTGACATTTTGTTGAACTCTATGTATATGAAGCCCCTTTATTTGTTTCGAGTGGGGAAGCAGGAAGGGTACCTAAATGGCGCCAGGTAAAAAAGTTTTTGAAACTTAACTTTTTTTAGAGTATTCGGGGAAAGTAAATCCACTCCAAATATCACAAATGCCTGTTATCTCCGAAGGGTTAGGCTGAGAAGTACCTAGTAGTAAACCCACATTTAACCATTTACGTTTAAGTCTCACATAATAGGAGGTAACCCCATTGCCATCAACCGAGCACAAACCTAGACTCCGCGGCTGTCCCTGTGAAATTCCTGATAGTAAACCCAAATAACACTTTACCCGACTTTGGAATCGAACTAAAGACCTAACTAATTATTTTATTATTGAATTGTTTTTACTATGGACACTTTTAACGTACACATCTTGCTGCATCGTTCTCACATAATGTACCATCTCAAAATGAATGATGTAACCAAGGTTTTGTTAAAGTATTCTGATTTAAAAGAGTGTCCATGGAGTTTCTTGCCCGTTCTTCTCCATAGAGATCTACGTTAGGGAATGGGCAACTACAGTACTTTCACAGTTTTTGTGCCTTGTGACTGGGACTGTAGCTATTTTTTACTGTTGTCTTTGTTTCGACAATTCAAAAGTGCCTGTAACTGGCCTACTTGAAATAAATGCTTTGATTTTGATTTTGATTTTGAGACCTCATGCTCAGTAGTCGCGCTTGCGACGAACGAGGCAGACAGTTTTAAACATACATAACACGACTTACAGACAGACGTATCTATGTGTGTACAGATAGACATGCACGAGCAATATTGCTTTGAACAATTTTTCATCGCATTTCTTCGACGTTCGCTTCATAAGTCAGACGTGTGTAAGTAATCTCAAACTTGGCACGTGTCTCCATAATACGTGCGAAATATATCGTTTAGAATGTGTTATATTCTTTTACGGGAGAAACTCGTATCTACTTAGTTTAATGTTCTTTGTGTGAACTTTTGAAGTAAAAGTCTTTAAAAGGGTTCGGCATTTTGCCTTTAAGAATCTTTGAATCGGATTCTTTTTTCTAAGCATGAATAAGGCCTACACAGTAAAGATATGATTTTAATCGGTTCATCACAGTCTCAATAGGATTTCGATGCATGGAATGGTTTTTATAGATCTATTTGAAACAAAATAATATTTATGGGTGTTGGAATACCTTAATGGTGGGACTGGCGTTGAAGGGGTAACTATCTTTTGGAGAATTCGGAGAATACACACATAGCACAACAATTTCGCCAGTAATTTTTAAGTTGCATGTGACGAGTACGTTGCTAATTTTTGGTACACCTTGAAACAGTTTTTTCAACCTGGGATTTTAACTGATAGTACCGCAATTGCCATCGCAAAATAAGATTTTACACAGAAATAACAAAAACGACGAAATATTTTACTTTACCTTTCTCATGAGTTTTCCCAAATGTCTGGATTTATTTGAAGCTCTCTGAAATAGAGCCACTTTCTTTTATAGTAACTTTTGGGGAAATGTGGGTAGGGACGTATATCTGCTGGAGTAAAATATGTATTATACAGGGTGTAAACAGACCTTTCACATATCCGTCCACCAAGCATTCTGTACATCAAACTAAGTAACACTACGCAAAAATTATTTCAAATTTCAAATTCAAATTTATTTATTAAAATCAAATAACAATGTTAACATTATATAGAAACATCTATGAGTGCACTTGACTTAACTTTATTGCTGGGAATCGACTTTTTTTTTGGGGTGACAAATCACTTTTTACGGTAGGATTCGATGGAAAGCACTCAAAGGATTGTGCTGATGGATGAATTGAATAGTACGGGGGTCGTGGAGGTGTGTAAAGTAAAAATCTTCATTAAAACATGTATTTAAAAAAAAAAACTTGTGAAAAAGTTGGATTTTTGACCCCCTATATCTCCATAACTAGAAGGTTCCCAGGTATGGTCTAGAACAAAAAAATGATCGCAAAGACGAGGAGAATAAGTGCCTTTCGAATATGTTAAGGGTCTATTTACACCCTTTATTTTAGAGTAACGTTGGTCTCTCAAACCGACAAATATGCAAAGCCAGTGTTTATCGTTTTGTAAACTGACTACTTAAAATAATTGTTCTTATATTCGAATCCCTACTCATCCTTCCTTCTCATCCTTTAACAGTTGGATATTTTACATTTACATTTTACATAACATGACGAATGTAATCCCCAAAGGGTTTAGCAGAGGTGTATCTAATATCTAATAGTACACCCAGTATCACCAGTTATGTTTAAGTCCCATGTAATAGGAGGTGACCCCCCAGTAGACCAACGAAACAGTCAACGCAGTGATTATAATTATCGCGGTAAGTTGATGTAGTGTCATTTTGCTCAACAATTCTCCTGTGTTGCATCCTATTTCCCCTTCATTGTACACGAGAAAACAATAAATGTAATACTGAAAACATTTTCCAAGATGAGGTAACATCTAAAAGAATAGTAGAACTACCACATTTCAGTGTAAACACGTCTGTTCCCGACGTTACGTCGCGTAAGTACACGTGTACTCGCCGTACGTCGCGACGTTACTAATCTCATCGGATGTTTTTTGCGCGACTGTACTAGCGAGAAGCGTGGTATGGTAGGTCGTGTTCTAGAGATAGGTGTGTGTGAGTGGGAGCGGTGGCGGGTAATATCGCTTTACATCAGGTGAGTTGCGGCCAACTGTAAGCCTATTTCGTGTAAAAAAAACAAGATTTGGGCCGATTTCAGTGTTGAAGCTGAACGTGATTCTTCTTCTTCATCTTCAACCTTTAGCCACCCAATTCTAAGTCTAGGTCTCTTCCAAATCTCTCCACTTTTTACGGTTTAGTATCAGGGCTATCCAGTTTCTACAATGCACTATCGCAGAGCTATTGAACGCGATTACCACGTCTAAAACACGTTCGAGAGCTGTTCTGAATATTGACACTAACAGCTCTTGACTGCGTTCAATTTCATTGGTGATAGTCACCTTTAGATTATGTCATTACAGAATCATCGGTCAGTGATTAAGTCGCTTTTGAGAAGCTTCATAAGTACCAGTGACTGACTGATTATCCTCTCTGCCAATGAATGCAGCATCGATAGAAATTACGTAGTTTTGAGACCATGCTCAGACTCAAACATGTGAAGCCGCGAAATCGCTAGTCGCTTTGATTTTTTAATAGCGACTGCTGAACATGAGGTCCTGAGATCGATTCCCGGGCAATTGGTTATTAGGTTTTTCCATCAGGAATTTCTCAGCAGCAGCCACGGAGTCTGTATTTGTGTCCAGTTGATGGGACTGACGAAAGGGTGTAATATTTGGTACACTTCTACCTTACCATTCGGGGCTTACAGGCGTGACGTTCTGCGTTTTTGATATTATGTAATTAATCAAATATCTGTCTTACTGACTGCTGTCTACCTACATATGAAGCATAATTTGTCTTGTTCCATTATCAGACTCAGGTATAACATCCCCGCTACCCGCTCTCAGTGTGACCTGTCTCAATCCTTCCCCAGTCTCAGTCGCCGCCGCGGACATATTCTTTTATGAATATGACGTTGTTTCGCGATGACGTCACGTGTACGTACTTGTAGGAACATACATCTAGGTATATAGGCAAGGCATTTACGGTTTTACTCTTATTTCACATTCGCAGGAAATGCCGATAACGGTTTTGTAATATGCGGGAAATTACATTGTTTAAAACTACGGAATAAACTTTGTCCAGATGAAGCTAAACCATCAGTTAATATTTTAACTGCTTAACTGATTTTTTAATGTATCATATTGATTACATAATTTACTTGCTCGTACACAGAAGAGATACTAGAATCCTGACTGGCGACAGCCTACAAGCGATTGTACGTCGGGGGTAACACTTTGGCCGTGAGCTGATGGCTTCTATAGAATCAGAAACCAGCTTAATATACTGGTGTTTATAGGTAATTATCAGTAACTGGCGGCCTACTGTACTCATAGACTGATTTATAACTGATGTGACTATGTACAGTAGAGACCATAAGTGCAGTAGCAGTTTCACAAAACGATCGCATCAAAACAAGTCGCACTTACGACCTTTTTCCATAACAAATATTTTGCACACATACACGATCTCGTATATCGCTCTCTTTCATAATTATCTAGTCAGAAAGAGTGCGATATAATGATCATTTGCCTTAGTGACAAGCCTGTCATGTCGCGACGGAGTATTAAGTTAGTGGTATTTAATTTCAAACAAACAATTATGTGTCTATCTGGCTTAGCGGTTAACGCTATAGATAAAATGTCTCGCACTGTATACTCTGCGTTCGAACCCAAGTGACATTACTCTTTTTGTGTTTTAATTATAAATGATACGTTAGACCCGATGAGATATGTTTTTCTAAATATTAGTTGGAACTTATTATTAACAAAAAAGATGAGGGTGAATGTGAAACAAAATAAACTTCTGGATTGAACAAAGTAGTTAGGTATGACGTTGTTAGTTGGTGAACTTTGTTTCGAGCGTTTGTGTTATTATTACGATTAGCGTATTGTTTGATTGTCTTTATTCAAGATGCAAGCTAATATTAGTATTGATGACAGGGCAAATATTGTCACTTTGCGTAAAAATGGGCTTAATATTTCTCAAATTTCAACTGAAACTGGCTTAAAATGTGTAAGTTATTTTTAAAAATTATAATTATTATGATGATAGTTGTGGTGTGTGATTTTCTTATTATTAAATAAATTGCTAGTTGCAAGTGTGTAATCATATTTTGTTTTTTTTTAGAAATTCTGTTAGCCGTTGGGTAAAGAGGTTTGAGGAAGAAGGTAGTCTGAAGAGTCGTCTAAGAAGTGAAAGGCCGCCGCTTATTAACCCGACTCAGCGACGTTTTATGGTGGAAGAATATGAAACAAATGGTTTCATTCCAACTATAATGTTTGCAGAGCAATTGGATACTACATTACAGACTGTTCGCCATGCATTCCATGCTGAAGGTTTACATCATCGGAAGCCAGCTAAAAACCATTTTTGACACAAAAACACAGGGAGGAAAGACTACGTTTTGCTCGAGATTATTTACATTTTAACTGGGAGGTGACTGTATTTTCTGACGAGAAGACTTTCAAGTCTTGCCAAAAGGAAGACTTAATTTATTGCGAAAAAATAATAATACTTAATTTAATAAGTAGACCGGGTAACTAAATATTTAGTAATATTAACATAACCGTAAATAAAAAAATAAAAAATTAAGAAATAAATTTTAAATTTAATGATCTTAAATTGGGGTTTAGTTTCAATATTCTTTTCGTCAAGAAAATGAACACTTAAGCTATAACCTCAATACATTCAATGTGACGTTACATTAAAAAAACACGTTCATAAAGTCTAACTCATATATTATACTCATACTCATAGTATTCAATTAACTCTGCTGAATACTGATACCTATAATAAGCGGGTATCAACAATTATATTTGTGTTATTAGAATATCCTTTCCGTGTTATGTTACTCTTATTATGAATTGACTAAGTGCGTATACAACAAAAAATCTTATGAACGGTGATAAGAGAACTTTTTTTTGCCTAGATAGGAATGTGACGTCACATTCTCATAAAAGTTTGTTAATTTTATAAATAAATAAAACGAATAAACATTTTTGTTATCATTCAGCATGATTTTTTTATTTCCACCTTCCAACACCGAAATCATAAAATAAAAATCATTTAATGAGGTTAAATAATAATACAATAACTATCTAATATTTAACTTCTTATAAAAAATAAATAATAAGCATAACTATATCATAAATAAACATAAATACCTAACGACTTTCTGCTTAAAATACAAATATAATTAAGGTTTCAAAGAAACAAAAAACAGCCACACATTGTAATAACATGGATTCGAACTTGGACTTCATTGATCGTGAACCCATGCTCAGCCCAAACAGCTACCAACTCATGTTAATACTACGCGAATTTTAACAATGCAATGGTAAGAACAGGTCATCACTATGATGTGTATTCTAAATGCAACAGAAATATAATGCTATTTCGCGTAGTGTGACGACAGTTCATTAGTGTGTGTTATGTGTAGAATGTTGAGACATCACTCATACACGCACACGCACACACACTGCTGTATCGCGCTCGCACAGTTCATAGCAATGTAATCTTTAGCATGGTGCTGCACTTTTGAGGTCTACTGTACCTTAACTTACAAGTAAGTAGATAAATAATTTTGACGGCCTCACTGTTCTAGTGGTCGCAAGCGCGACTGCTGAGCATGAGGTCTTGGGTAAGATTCCCAGGTCGGGCAAAGTGTTTTTGTTTTGTTATGGGCTTTACAAAAATTTCTCAGTAGCAACCACTGAGTCTGGATTTGTGCCCGGTTGATGGCAATAGGCTCGCCCCCTATTACACGGGACTTAAACATAACTGGCGAATTGTGGGTGTAATAATGGGTACACCTCTGTCTTACCCTTCGGGAATTACAGGCGTGATGATATGTCTAATATCTATCTGCATGATTTGCCTTCGACCTATCCCAGTTGGTACGATTCCTATCTACTCCTCGTCAGCTCAAAATGTTAATGATACCTCTTACACGACGCCTCAGAAACCTCAGTAAACGTGTTTCAATGGAAGCGGAACCAATGGATTCCGTATACATAATTAAACAGCTATTTTCATCTGCAAACGTTCCGCTGATCCCGAATTATTCGGTGAGTAAAATTATACGTTTTTATATCACGGTTTCGGAGATGGTTGAGAATCACTATTATGATGAGAATCATATTTTATTTTACGAAAGGTTTTGATAATTAATCTGGTTTTTATAGAGTTTAAAATTAGATCAATTCAACAACACAGTCTATCTTTCGTTCTTCTTTCATGTGTGGTGGCCTAAACTGGTGTCAGAGTTTTAATACCGCCCATGGGCCTCGGACTTGTCTTAACATGCCGTCGAGAAATATCTCTCAGGCATGCTTGTTTCGTCACGATGTTTTCCTTCACCAAAGCAAGTGCAACTGCTAATACAATACGCACATGAATCCGAGAAATCAGAGGTGCGTGTCTTGGGTTCAAACTGGAGACCTATGACTTAACAGTCCGACGGTCACACCACTAGGCTAGTCCACTGCTGGTCATAGTACACTGTCAATTTATGACATTGGCATTGTTTGGCATTTTTTTTTTTACCTGGTTTTCCATTTTACGCATCCAGTTTGTCTCAGCCGTCGTCATTGGGCTTGACTTCAGCTCGCTAATTCTGGAAGCTATAAAACTTGCTGGAAAACTCCAGTGCTTCGATTAGTTGGCTGCTTTTACAATGGCATTGAAACACCCAACTAGAACCTCACACAAATTCACTATGTTATACACCGTGACTTTTTAGTCGTCTTACAACGGCAGCCCACTTCATGTATCCAATGAATACTAAACATTCATAAAAAAAGGTATTTATGAGATTTTAATAATTTAAAAATAAAAATAATATTCAGTATTATGACGCATGACGTAGTAGAAACACCCTGTTGCGAGCGATGATCTACTGGACTCGAGTGCTGGGTAGGTATATGTTCTCCCGTTTGACACGTAAACATCATTAACAGGATGTTTCATCATTTTATTCTTATCTTTTATTATTTCCTTTATTTATTTCTATACATATAATTTACATTTTTAAATATTTCTATACAAAGTGATTTAAAAAAACATTAAAAAATATAAAAATTAATAGCACACCGGTATCGGGAACAGGGTCCGAGATACCGGTGGTCAGGGCTCTTGAGAGAGGAACCTCCTAACGATACGCGCCATGTCCAGAAGTACTGCTTTCTGAATCAAGCCCTTGATCCAGCTGCCAAGCGAGAGCCTCCTCAGATGTTGGTCGAGGCTATTGGCTATTAAGCCATTGGCCATTTTATGATTATTTTTATTTGTACCTATTATAAAAGATTAAAAAAAATGCGCCTTTATTTTATGTCGGGTACATTGAGTGGACGATCTTTGTAAGACGACTAAAAAGTCACGGTGTAGCGTAAGGTAGAACGCATTTAGGATCCTAACACCTCATTCGTCGAAAATGTGGTTATTTAACACAACAATAGCAATACACCAAGTTTACCGATAGGTACATCATCATCTGCCTGGCCTTTTCCCAACTACGTTGAGGTCGGCTTCCAGTCTAACCGGAAGCAGTTGAATACCAGTACTTTACATGGAGCGACTGCCTATCTGACCTCAGCAACCCTGTTATTCCTGGGTAATACAATAGCCCTTTTGGTAAGACTGGTTGTCAGACTTTCGGCCCACCTGTAACGACTGTCAAAAATAGTCAAATGACAGCCGGGACCAACGGTTTAACGTGCTTTCCGAGGTGCGGAGGAAACTCGGTATATAATGAGTGGTCACTCAATCACGCACGGCTTAACCTGAACATTGATCCGGGCGGCTGTTATTATTTAGCCACGAGCTCCTCCTCCAATACCTACATTCCCTAACCTAAACAAAAACTACGATGACAGCAAGTTTCTGGTAGAGTAAATTCATTGTACAAACTTGTGCAGTCATCGCGCTCAATCTAAGTTGGGGGCGACAGTGAAATCGGCCGTGTGACACACACTTATGTGGACAATTGTGTCAAGCTTAGTTGGGTTATTATTTGGGGATGATATTGCTAGGAAAATAATAAGTTTGTGTTTTAGAGAAAGATGAATCTGGTAAAATTTATGTAAATATCTTTGTGATTTGTCATGCTTATTTACACCTGGTGTCTGGATTGAAAACTTGTCAAACACGCATTATTTCGGTGGATTTCCTTCACTATGCAAATTAAAAGAAATTGTTGTAAAGTGGGTTGAGTTTGGCAAGTTCTCGACTTCAAATTTTCAATTCACAATCCTGGTGTTAAAAGTTTTTCCGAAAATAATATCTAAGTATGAAATCAATTTCAATTGAACTTGTTCAGTGTACCTCTTATACATATTTCTACGCCGTTTGGGCAAACATGACTGTGATATAATTAATTGATGTAACATCATGCACGTCATGTGTGTGTGTATACGAATGTTTTGGACAAATTAAATCTATCTTATCTTGAAATATGGTTAATAACTATTATGTAAACTTAAAAAAAGTCCTCGGGTTAAGTTTATTTAAAACCCACCTGAAACATAGCCACCTACATCATCTTAATCACTCACATTGATCAAGAGACTATGCTACGACCAAAATTCAACTAAAATCAGAGCTGAACATTCTTCCCACAGAAAACTAATGAACTTACACAAGCCGCATTGATTGTCTGCATACAGTTATGAAAGTATTCCCCAGATTCATCCAGAGTGAGCCGTGTAGCTGTGGCCATAGAGTAACAGTTTACAGAAGTAATAAACACGTTTCTACATTGCCTTTAAGTTTCGTCCAACATGCCAGTCGTGCCAGCAACGACAATGTAGCTGTAAAACCGATATGACTGTTGGGGTATGGATATGTGATGAGGAGGGACGAATTGCATGTGACTAAAATAGTGATGAATATAAATGTTGATGGATAGATAGGGAGAGGAAGTCCAAAGAAACGATGGTTGGATTGTTTAAGGTATGATATGAAAGATAAACGACGGTTGACAGAGGAGAATAGAAGAAAACAAACGTGTTGCGCCGACCCCAAGTAACATGAGACAAGGATAGGAAGATGACGACTCACTCTACAGTGGACTGTTGTTTGCTAAAATTGCTAATGATGAAATCGTACCATCTGTAAGTGTAACGATTCATGCGGCGTTCCTTTATTGAATACACTCTGCGCTCTGTCATTTTTGCGCAGTGGCTAAAGCACGTTGACGAACAAGTTTAATGTGTCAACGTTTTCATACGGTGATCATACAGAGACAGAACACAAGTTTCGCTTCTGCACAGTTTTGTTGCTCTATGCTGTGGGTTATTTCATTAGCGCGCTTTATTGGAAATTCCTACCATTGTGAAAGATTGTCGCTTCGCCATCTTCATTACGTCTTAGAGATTTAAAACGTTCTGTAGGCTTTTAGTTTGTTCAAGGATTTAATTAATGTTTGTGGAGTTATTGCTGGATTAATTAATTTGATGGTATTTTATAGAAAGCAATATTTGGTAATTATAAATACACTACAGACTACTATTATGTTTATTGGTAATCTTTTAAGGTGTCAATGTACTCGTGACACTCGAATCGACTCGAATCTCACAAAACTTCTTCATTATGATGACTGAAATCTCATCTGATGAATTTATTTACCCTTTGCACATACACACATAAACTCATGTTTTTTTACGATGGGGATGCAAAAACAACAGAATGCTACCTGCTACGATTCTCACTCAATAAGTAAAGCACGTTACCGTGCCTGGGAAAGCACGTTAAGCCGTTGGTTCCAGCTGTCATTTGTTGATATTTGACAGTTCGTTACAGGTACTCAGTGACCCGAAAGTCTAACAAACAGACTTACCAAGGCGTATCGTATGATCCAGTACTAATTGGGTTGTGGAGGTCATATAGGCTCCATGTAAAATACTGGTATTCAGCTGCATCCGGTTAGAC
Source organism: Noctua janthe (assembly GCA_910589295.1). Taxonomy (NCBI): domain Eukaryota; kingdom Metazoa; phylum Arthropoda; class Insecta; order Lepidoptera; family Noctuidae; genus Noctua; species Noctua janthe. Next base: position 1,429,896 of record OU342571.1, read on the forward strand.
TAGAAGCCGACCCCAACATAGTTGGGAAAAGCGAAGGCAAATGATGATGAAATATATTTAGCATAAAAAAACCAATCAAAATCAAAATAATTATTTCCTAGAATAAGGTATTATAGTAAATGTGTTTCAGCATATCCTACCATAACATGGCGTGCAAATGTATTCACAAGAAGCGATGACAATTAATGTAACTTACATTAACTTACGTCCTTAACGGTACAATTTCTTTTAAATAGTAAGAGTTTTAAAAGTATTTTTTTAAACATTGTCAGCGGTCAGTCTTGAAAACTATTTGGTAAATGCAGTATACATTTTTCTTAAATAATTTTATAAAGTCATTCTTAGTACGTTTGTCTACATTATTTACATTATAAGATTCAATTTCCAGTCATAACACACCTATATTCATACAATGTTGTGGAGAAAACTGTATGTTAACTAGTTTGAGTCCCGCGACGTTGCTTGCATTTTTTATAAGTTCAGGCGAAGTTGGGGACTTTCAATCAGGTTTTGAACAAGCTAGTGAATATTTAACGGATATATTTACGGATAGACCGACGAGCTGAAGGCGGAATATGAAAGAAGATGGCGGATGAGACACGTGACATGGATTATAGATTTTATAATAGTTTTTTTTGTTGTTGTTTGCAGTTCCTTTGAAAGAGTTTTTTGGAGTATTGAGATGCGTTTCATTTACAGTGAATATCTAGATTATAATACGAATATATGACATGGGGCACTTAAATTAAAATATCTAGGTCCAACAAAAAATTACAAATGTGGACCACAGGACCTATACAAGTGGTTACGCATTTCATCAAGCGTTTTTGCCACTGTTTATTATTGCTGAATATTTTATCTTTGGAGGCTTGTTGATTAGAAATTTATTTAAATATTGTTATTAGTCTGTAATTATTCCTAAAATGTAGAAATAAATAAATAATATAATCGAAATCAATATTTTTCAACGATGTCAGTCTTGCTTGCTTTTCAATCTTTAACACTAAAAGCGTCTTGCTGACTAAAGGAATAATTTCCACCAAACGGCTCGCATCGCATCGGATCGGAACCGCTTTTACAATCTTAAAATTATAAATTGTTTCGGTATTAAATTGTCTACACAGTATTTAAAGTCTATATTACCAAGCCGCGCACAGCAGCTTGACCGCGGGCGAACTCGAGACCCGCGATCGTAGCCGCAAGTATGGTGCGAAGCGCGATCGGACGCGATCGCCTGTCGTCGTATCCGACACTGTAGGAATGAAACTATTTTACTAGGCGCAGAAACGGATACGTTCACAAGTCACGGTACGGAGCCGACCGTATAAGTCGACATCCTGCCGTCCGTGCGTATCCATTCCGATCCGATGCGATGCGAGCCGTTTGAAGGAAATCATCCTATAGACGTTTCAAGTTAAACCACCGGCCGTGTGCCCGAGCCCCGACACAGGCCCACCTGTTTTTTTTTCTAGAGCATGCTGTTATCCTTGACATTACCAATAAGTTATCATCTTAACAAGATATTGTTATTATGATTATATACTGTCTACTAAAAATGTTTTATTTATTTTTATTCTAACATCTACCATATGGTTTACTTCCTATTTTTTTTTTTTAATTCTGATTTTTTGAAGTTTTACTTGATGTTTATGTTCAATTAATAACTTGTATGTGTGGTGTAACTGTAAGTGTAAGTTAGTTATAAATAAATAAATAAAAAACATGGTTTCATGGTCTTAGTGGAGTTAGTAAACTCGATAGTACTCGAACGTAGTAAGATCACCAGTATCCATTGTTACATTTAACAAAAATGTAGCTTATATTCTTAATGAGTTACCATAAAAGGTAAATTATTTTTAGCACCATCAAAAGTCCGCACATAATTCTAACACCACCGCAAAATGTGGACATTTCACAAAATTCGCCATGTTACCTAAATTGGCGGCTCCCCTAGGGACGTCACAATTATCCGGTGGAGTGTGAATGCGTCGCGTGGTTCAGTGGACGGCTCTGCGGAACCCTTCACGTTTGTATCATTGATGCGTAGGTCCTTTGTGGGTAGAGTGCGAGTGCGGGGAGCTTCTTTGGGTTCTAAAAATAGTATGTAAAGAAATGTGAAAGGATATGGTTGACCCTCGGCTTAGAATGACTTGGATATGGACCTAAATTGGTTTTTAAACTACAAGATTATCTCCGCGGTTTCGCCTACGTGGATGTCGGAAATTATCCTGCGGGTTTGTAGTACAGACGCTAGCACATCAAGCTACTACAATCTGTCAAAGTTATTTAATAGATTTTCAACTTTATCGACAATGCAGGTTCAAGGTTGATTCGAAAATTTTACAGTTTCGGGTAGCTTGATGTGTTGGCGTCTGTACCTTGATAAAAAAAAAACATCCTATATTCTAACATAGGTTTACATGTGAAAAGAAGACAACAGTAGCAGTAAAATAGATGCAAAGTTTTTGGAACTTCTATACTTTTAAGTTTAAGGGAAATTATTTATCGGGCGAATAAAAATTTAATTGGTGACCAATATATTGAATGGACGACTACTGTACCAAGTGAGTAACTATTTATCCGGTTATTGCGGCATGGAGAATATAGGAAGCAAGAGCGAGCGAAGGCTGAGAGAGACTTGTGGCACCCCGACTCGGACAGGTTAGGTTCGAAGGGGATGGCGGGGTCTAGTGAGCGAGCGAAGTGAGCGAACTAAGACCCCGGAATCCCCTTCGTGTTAGGTTACTTTAAACCCTGCAAACTGAAATAGGAGCTCCGCGCAGCGAGGCTACGTCTACTACGCCTTATCTACAATCTAGTGGTTAATTGTAGCTGCCAATCTACTATTTTTGCTACCCATTTTAATTATTTTTAAAACCCTAAATCAGATTAGTTTGTCGCCGCGTTAAATACATGCCGTCTTTTAATATGAGTATGAATCTCGGCTTGACAATGTTGTTGAATTTCATGCACTATCGTAGAGTACAAAGTGTGCTGAAAAAAAGGCATTTTATGTTTGAGAAGATTCAAGTATACATAGTTAAATGAAAATACAATAATTGAGATGACAACAATACATCTTATTTAATTCATAATTATTTTTTTATTCACATCGGTCAACACAATCAATTAACAATCAACATCTAACAGTAAGTCATCAGTTCTTGAATGGAGCAAGCCTTTTCACAGCATTCTTCTACCGGCCCGCGTTTACCGCGCACGCCAGCAAGCGCGCGGGCCCCATGCTGTGGCATCCACCAGCCAGCATTCCGCTTGGACTCAGCTCCCCAGCACAGGACCGCCAGAGCCTTGGATAAGGTCCTTCCACAGTAGAACTTGGTACCTTCTTGAGCATAATAGCAGGAGAAACAAGCGAAGATCAGAACGAAAACCATGTACAACTTCATGATGATTTTGATGTTGCTTGGAGTAGTTGTGGTTGACCAAACGATGGTGGTGGAATGTGATGTTTCCAAGGTTTACGGAGCTTTTATACTAAGCAACTGATTAATATTCAGACACTAATGTGTCCTTACAAGATTCTTAGGTGTAATAATAAATAAAGATATTAACTGGAAAGAACACATAGATAATGTCAGCACTAAAATCAATAAATTAGTATACGCACTTAAACAAGTTAAAAATGTAAATAACATAAAAACTGCTATAATATCATGCCAAGCTTATGTCGAATCGGTACTACGTTATGGGCTTGTAATGTGGGGTAACAGCACCGACTTCCGTAGAGCGATCATCGGACAAAAAAAGAGCATGAGAGCAATTTGTGGACTTAAACCTGACGACTCATCATCATCATCTGCCTAGCCTTTTCCCAGCTATGTTGGGGTCGGCTTCCAGTCTAACCGGATGCAGCTGAATACCAGTAGTTTTACATGGAGCGACTGCCTATCTGACCTCCACAACCCAGATAGTACTGGGTAATACGATACCCCTTGGTAAGACTGGCTGTCAGACTTTTTTGGCCACTGACTACCTAACGACTGTCAATGATCTACAAATGACACCCGAGACCAACGGCTTAACGTGCTTTCCGAGGCACGGATGAAACTCGGTATGTAATTTGTGGTCACACATCCACATACCAACCTAGGCAAGCACGGCTTAACCTAAAGATCGATCCGAGCGGCTGTTATTATTTAGCCACGAGCTAAACCTGACGACTCATGTCAACCAATATTTAAGAAACTTGGTTTGTTATCGTAACCGTCACTTTATATTTACGAAATATGTATGTTTGTAATGAAAAACAAACAATTATTTAAGACTGCAAATGATGTGAATCTTCGGAACAGACGAGATCCGTATAAATGAGTGTTGAATGATTTACCTAGTTTAGCTAAATACAATAATAACTGCTTAGCAATGTGTGTGCGCATTTATAATAACATACCAAGGCATTTTAAAATATTAAATACAAAATTATTTAAAAGTAAGCTTCATAAATGGTTACTTGAACATAGTTTTTATAGCTTAAAAAAAATTATAGATAAAAATTTTTGATGTTTTTATTAATTATACTGTTATTATTGCCGACGCCTCCTTAACTATTTCCGTGTCTTTGAAATTTTGGCTTGGCCTTATCCTAGCTAAACATGTTTGTTCCATTTTAATTGGTACTTAACACCTTTGTATACCACGTTTACCATTAAATATACTATTAATATTATTAGGTATTACTCGGTTAAGACCTAAGTGTGTAGGATATGGAACATTTTATGGTGTCACCTGAAACTGGCACAAATATTAAAGACTTGTTGCTTCAGTTTTCTTCTTCAACGACACTGAAGAATGGTGAATAGTAGAAGTACGCATTTTACTGCACCGTTGGTCACGAGAGTACGACCACGAGGTCGCAAGCGTGACTGCTGAGCGTGGGGTCCTGGGTTCGATTTCCGGGTCGGGCATAAAGTGCTATTGAATTTTTTTTCCATTAGAAATTTCTCAGTAGAAGCTCGGAGTTTGAAAGTTAACGGTATGATACCCCTCGGAAAGCATGTTAAGCCGTTGGTTCTCTCTCCGGTCGTGTCGGATTGCCATTTCATCGGACTATGAGAGCAAAGGAACAGAAAGTGCGCCTGTGTATGCGCACACACTTGTGCACTATTATATCTCAAGCGCCGATGGCTTATTTCTGTTAAAATTGATCGCTGTGTCCGAAAACAGTCAGTAGCACTATATTATTTGCAAGCTGAGGATAAAGATATGTTCTGGGCAAACTGATACTGTTGTAGCTGCAGTCAATCCTGCTGGCAGTCTTTGTAGAAATACTTGTCTAGGACCTCACGTCTTCGTGCTCCCTTAGAGTTTCCATCATCGTCACAAAATCATTGCATTTTTACCTACATCGTTCATACTTTAGGGGTATGAAGAAGGACGGCGAGTTATGGGCCAGCTCGCCGTCCGGCCGTCTTATGACGACAGGCTGTGTCGACGGCGCGTTCGTGTTCCACGTGCGCCTCAAAGAGATGTCAGCAAACAAGTAGGGGTCCGCAAGGGCCGATGCCTGCCAGGGCTGCGGGACTGTTCGAAAGAGATACCGTGGCCCTGGAACACAAAGGGCAAAGAAGGAACATGAATGGGTTTTAGTCAGTACAAGTCTTACACTCCCTTCCGCTCCGCCCAGAGTGGGGGGGTCATTTGATGAATTCCCATCCGAAAAAAAAAAAAAAAGGGGTATGAAGAACACGATATGGATCAGATAAAGTTCTGCATCCCCTGTAGAAGAGGGCAGATCCTCCGATCTGACGGGTGTTGCGTCTAGTGGTAGTTGTTGGCAGGTTTTTCTATATAGTCTTAAGTCGCGGATAACTTTAACTGCGTGATTTAGATATGCGGCATAGATGGCGCTGCAGTAGTTTTTTTACTTAGTAGCAGTAGTACTTTTTGTAGCGCCCCTACAATACTAAGGAAAACTCTTAACATATATTAGCACAAGTCTAAAGGTACAAGACTTGCTGTAGAATATCCTCGTTCTATTATTTTATTGTTACGAGCTGGGTATAAGATAAATTAAAAAACATAAATTAAATACTACCGATACAACAACAAATAACTTTATAAATCACAAAACATTTAAATCTCAATTACACTACTGATCACTATTTATTTAGATATCGCACTTTTAGTTCACTTAGAGTCTCTTCTTTGTATCGCCTAAATCTGACTGTCTGTTCTCACAAATACGACGACGGCTATTTATATCCCAACCGATCCTTCAAGAAAGTTCCACAACTTTCTCGAGTCTTCCAGGCAGTTCCATAGTGAAACATTATTATTCGAGAAAGTTTCATAACTTTCTCGAACCTTCTAGACAGTTCCATAGTGGAACATTCCAGACTCGAAAGTAATCTAGAATGTTCTCGTAAAACAGCCGACGTAACATTATTAATAATATTTAACGTAGATACTAGGTAACCCGTCTCCGGTCACCCACTTCCAATAGGGTGCAACCAGACGTATAATCAAGGTGACACTCAAGGTAAATATTCCACAACCTACATACATTAGAGACGAAAATCTTCTCATTAGTGTTTGAATATTAATGAAAAATCCCAGTATATAAGCTTAAGAGTACAGGAACAAAGCACATTCAAACATCAACATCTGGAACAGTAGTACCTGAAAAGTACTTGAGCAGTATTTGAATAGTACCACATCTTCAGAAATTCAACCTCCTTTAAAATCACCATGAAGTTCTACATCGTCTTCGCTCTTATCCTGGCTTGTGCTGCCTGCGTTGCTTCTCAAGACGGCACCAATTTCTATTGTGGAAGACATCTTTCCAGGACTTTAGCCGTGTTATGCTGGGGTGCTGACTCTGAGTCAAAGCGGGATGCAGGTTGGTGGATGCCTCCTCAAAGTGCGAGGGCTTTGGGAGGTGTTCGTGGCAAGAGGGGACCTGTTGACGAGTGCTGCCTGAAACCCTGCTCTATCGATGAATTGTTGACCTACTGCTAACAAGACGGACCTGATGAATAACGGGATGTTACTGTCGTTATTGTTACTGTTTTTATGTGTTAATGTTTTTATTGTTATGAATAAATGAGGTTCATCTCGTAAAGTTGTCTTTTTCTCGATATCTGATGTTACTTTTCTTGCTGTTTCCCCACGTGAGACATTGTGTTTTTCGAAAAAAAATATTACATCGTTATAGTTTTTGGAAAAGTAGTCTTGTAAACATCCAAATCATTATAATCTTTAGCTTTGTCTTAGTAAAAGGCAGTTTTACAAACTTTTACTTCTATTTATTTTTTACTATTTTTTTTTTTGTTTTCCATTTAACAATACTCAAAGTTTAAAAAGTAGCCATTTTTGATAAGTGTCACATCACAAATTGAACCTTAATTTTAAACGATTGTTTACTTATTCATTATTGTATACTCAACTCATAGTATACCAGGTATATCTAATGTCTACTAGTCTCATCTAATCTTACCCTGCAATATGATTTTAACATTGTACCGATAGCATAAGCAGAGAGTAAATGATAGCGTGACGATTGACAGGGAAGAATGGATGAAAAAAACTTGTTACGCCGACCCCAAATATCATGGGACAAGGGCAGGAAAATGATGACTGCTAGCATAAGTAGAGCAAGGAGTAAATGATGCCGTGACGTCTGACAGTAGAGAATGGAAGAAGAAAACGTGTTGATGGATGATGATGACTGCTAGCATAAGCATAGCGTAATCAGCCTATAAGGTCCCCATTGCTGGGCCACAGTCATCCGCTCATTGGCAGGTAGATGTCACATGTAGTCGAATTCTTGGTATTCTTGGTGAATTGTGCTGATAGCATTATTTCTACAATCAACATGACAGGAGCCGTCCTAATCAAATATCGCTGTTAATTAATTTCTAGATTGATTAATATTTGCACACGTCTCCCGTACTTCCTTTGGCTTTATGTCGCAATAAAACAAAATGGTCAATCGAAAACGTTCCAAACATGTGGTTCCGTAGGTACCTATAGTAGGATATTGTTTGGAGTAAAACAGTTAAGTTATTGGGCTTAAATTAAAATTCAAAGCATTTATTTCAATTAGGCCATTACAGGCATTTTTGAATGTCAAAAAAACACGGTGGAGCACACCGTGGAGGTCTGCCCCGCTAGGGCGGAGCACCGCCGTGTCCTCATAGCGGCGATTGGCGGTGGCGATCTCTCGCGTCCGGCCTTGGTTCGAGCCATGGTCCGGAGCGAGAGGTAATGGGAAGCCGTCACTTCCTTCTGCGAAGCAGTCATGCTAGTGAAGGAGGTGGCAGGACGTGAGAGGGAAAGAACCTCACGTCCCAGCCGCCGCGGGAGACGTCCTGGGCGTCGGGGGTCACGTGGTGGCTGGCTTGTGGACGGCGAGTTATGGGCTAGCTCGCCGTCCGGCCGTCTAGTGACGACAGGCCGTGTCGACGGCGCGTTCGTGTTCCACGCGCGCCTCAAATAGATGTCAGCAATGAAGTAAGGGTTCGCATGGGCCGATGCCTGCCAGGGCTGCGGGACTGTTCGAAAGAAATACCGTGGCCCTGGAACACAAAGGGCAAAGAAGGAACATGTATGGGTTTTAGTCAGTACAAGTCTGACACTCCCCTCCGCTCCGCCCAGAGTGGGGGGGATTAATTTGATGATTTCTCATCCGAAAAAAAAAAAAAAGGCCTAGTAACTTGTGAAAGTACTGTAGTTGCCCAATCCAAAGGGTAGATCCCTATAGAGAAGAATGGGCAAGAAACTCCATGGACACTCTTTTAAATCAAAATTTTATTATGTTTATAAAAGAGTTCATAACAAGCATTCATAAAAGAGATTCATAACATAGATGATAAGGTATAAATAACGGTGAGGTATTATGTACTTACTGTTTTTCGTAACTTTTCAGTCACTGACTTGTTGTAAAGATATATTTATGAACATTATAATATATGATGGAATAAGACCATTTTATTGGTTTTATAAAATGACCGAGTAACGTAAAAAAGCTTGATAACAGAAATGGACAGGCCAAAACCACAACAATTATTCAAGTACCATTTCGAAGGCACCCAAAAACACGTACCTAAAGGTACATTTTACCCGTTGCCTCCCGACTGGACAGCTACCCCTAAGTATAAGTACAACCACAGTCGACATATTAGTAAAAACATACAGTATTTCAACTTGGAACCAAATAGTCGGAGTCGATTCGCATTTACTGATATTTTAGGGTGGTACTGAATCCTGCATCCAAGTGTGGATCATCTTGCATAACATTTTAGCGACTCACACACACATAAGTGTCAACGTAATGTTGTGCTGGTGTTCGTGGATAAATAATAACAGCCGCTCGGGTCGATCTTTAAGTTAAGCCGCGCTTGCCTAGGTTGATCCGTGAATGGGTGCCAATGCCAACCCATTACATACCGAGTTTCCTCCGAGCCTCGGAAAGCTCGTTAAGCCGTTGGTTCCGGCTGTCACTTGTGGATCTTTGACAGTCGTTACAGGTAGTCAGTGGCCTGAAAGTCTGACAACTAGTTTTACTAAGGGGTGTGGTATTACCTAGTAGTGGGTAACTACTACTAGGTAACTACTACTAGGTAGGTGGGTACTAACTGGGTTGTGGAGGTCAGTTGGCAGTCGGTCCATATAAAATACTCCATACTAAATACGTAATATTCATTCCAGTTACACTGTAAGCCGACCCCAACATAGTTGGAATAGAATAATTTATTTGTGTAAAAACATGGTACATTAAGGTCTTATAAATAGGTTTGTGAACTTACATGTTTCGCCATAAAATGGCAAACAAATATTAGAACATCTTAAACATAGAATTTTAATACAACTTACAATTAGAAAAAGGCTATACACGAATTATAAGCATGCTTCAGGTAATAGGTTACCTGCGAGTAAGTTGAGGCTATCGCTTCGACACAACTGGTTACATTTTATAGGTGTATAGTAGTGCAATTTAACAGTTGAGTTGTCAACCACACTAATTAGAAGTATGCTTAAGGTAACATGTTCCCCGTAAGTCGGGGCTGTCGCATCAAGACAAAAAGTTTACCTGTCAACCTTAACACCCGTCCCCTGTTTTATTTAAGCTTTCACACATTCTCCAGTCAACCTGCGATCATGGCGCTTGCAACAGCGTCGAAATATCGGGAGCTCAAAATGATTAACACTCACGGAAGATATCCCGTAAGTGACAGTATACACTATATAATCGTAAAGCTTAACACCCGTGTTCCACAAACAGGACCTAGTTGCTTTACTGGCTATCTTTACACTGTGGCACTACCTTACTGACCCACAAACCATTGCGCCGCACAAGGGTTGGCCACACATAACATTAATTTTATTACTCCACCGTCTTGGTGCAAATCCCCCGCCGGTAAAAAGTCTGCATTAATCATTGAGGTAACATAAAATCGAATGGCCTTCGTATCTGCACTTGAATAAATCAGATCTATGAGGAATATTTTATTAGTTAGTTTCTTTTGGGTGTAGAGGAAAAAGGTATGTCTGAATTGGACTAAATAATTTGAAGTTTGGGGCTTGGAAACTTTATTTGAAAATTCTTTTAGCGATCACCGAATACAGGTGTTTTAGATAGTAAATTTCAGTGCTGAAATACACGAAAAACACGTCTGTATATGTCACTTATTTAATTAATACGCAAGCAACCAAAAGCCTCTGTACCAAAGAAAATGAAATTATTGACGGTCAAAGGAGAATAAAATAAAAATAAAAACACAAAATTACTTGCAAAAAGCTTTCAATTAGTACTTAAGAAATAAGTAGTTTAGAACTTTTTGTGAGAGAGAGCTTTTAAATTATTTGGGATCGTATCAATAATCAACTGAAAAAAATAAATCCAGAATATTTCAAGTCATACAAGTGTTACAAGTTATACACGTGGAAGACACACCACCACCAACACACGGTTACCACGTAATCAGTACATTATTCTGAACCAACTCAAAATTTTTCACCGGTAATTAAAAAAAAACAGCTGTGGCATACATTTCGACCGTGTAGGTGCACTTTTGCAGGAAACAGCAAATTTTTACGTCGGTGTCCCTTCCTCCCGTAAAATTAAAATGTTGGCATGAATATTATGTGCTCTCATTTGTATCTGAATAAATATTTACTTAACATTAACAAATGCTCGTTTTCCAGAAAATTTAACAGGAGCAAGTAAATAGGTTAATTACACGTGCGTGAGCAATACGTAACGGCTACTTAATTTATGCGTCGCTGGGATTTTAAGCCTACACGATATTGGGTCTCGAATGTATTTACGGCCAAAAACCAGCTTTTAGAGTACGTTCTTGTTACTATTTGTTCTTAATTAAGCTTTTTAAGTAATTCGAGATAAAATGTGTTCTTGGAGTTTATTTCCCGTACCTGCTTCTTTATATGTAGAGATATATGTTTTAGGACAGCACGCATAGCATGATCACTTTAGAACGAGAAATCTGCCATTTTGTCTATTCTTCCGTCGACAAAACCCGTTTATACGGTGGTCATGCTACGAGTGCTGTACGATAAACGTTTCGACTAACCATGTAACTATTCCTAAATTACCCTAGGTTGATAAAGTTGTCGTTTTTCCTAAATCATATTAATATTATATTAAGGACGGTTTCTCCCTGAACTGACCGACTACTTGCCAATTTAAAAGTGCCTGTAAATAGTTTAATTGAAATAATAATATGTTATATGTTCTGTTAGGCTCATACTCTTTTGACCAGCGCTCCTCTTTAAGTGATTAACTGCCCCCTATGTCAGTGAGCTTTTTAATCGATATGCCTTCGAAATATATATTGTGTAACTGACCAGTGTGCCCAAATTAATGATATTAAAAATAATAAGAAGTAGATATCGCTCTAGCGCGCAAATTGTTGCAGACAAATTCAGACAATTGTCGTAATTTAAGTACTTCAAGCGCAATAGCTATCTCTTTATTTATCATACGTTCTGTATTATCTATCGCAGTCGTAACAATGCAACGATATTTGAACTCCACTCAGTGTGAACGTAGCCTGTCTTCTTTATAATATCGTTGGTCCAAATAATAAAATCTATCACCGTTCCCGTCCTATAATCCCCGTTCCTATACCTATTGCTTGAGAATTTGTGAAACTTTAGCATAAGTTAATTCCTTCATTGTAGCCAGCCTCATAAATCCGTGTTTTCAAAATGAGACACCGATGAAACAAGCGAGGCTGGAACTCGTCAATCTATCGTTTTATGTAAAAGGTTTTGTCTTGGTCAACCCCTAGGTTACCTACACCAATCGATCAATCAGTGTGCCAAGTGCGGTTATTTTGGAAATATTTCACTCAGCTGTCGTGTCGGGCGACCGGTCAACTGGTCCATAGGGAAGACCATTTCCAGTAGATGGTTAACCTCTACAGGTTGATATAGGTTAGTTAATTTAGGTACTTGTCAAAGGTTAGGTAGAATGCTTCGTGGACACAACATCACGCCTGTAATCCCTGAAGGATAAGGTGAATATGAATCTATAGTACAGCCTCCGGGGCGAGCCTGTCCTGGCTGGGGACCTGAAATTCAGTTGAATTCACCACAGGATAGTCTGGTTGAGTGGTATTGCAACCTTATCGAATGTTTAAACTGTGGGTGGCGCTACTTAAAAAAAAAAAACGGTGCGAGCCTGTATTGCAGAACTACTAACGAGAAGTTCAGGATGGAAATCCTTGGTAGGTAGACGTGTTTATTATTTCCACCTCTTTTTAGTTTGAGGAAATCAGTTGGGAGGAAAATTGCGGGCACGTCATGGCATTATAAATTTATATTCGTATCTAACCGTGGCATCACTTTGGGCGCTATCAGAACACTAGCGCTGTGACTTTTTGTTTTAAATGTAGCAGCACCACGCTGAGATAGGGACCTTTTGGCCTCGTACAGGACCACTTTTACTTTACTTTTTATATAACTTTTGGTTTATTGTTAATACAAACATTTTTTTGTTGTTTTGTGCTGTGTGAGTCTAATAAATACTTTTTCTTTCGTTCTTGCTTTCTTTCATGTGAATTTGCAACTTTTTCAGAAACAACACCTTTTAATTTTCACCTTTGCTTCACTTTAACAAAAACGATATACAATTTAATATTTCCCGTGCCTTTATTATATACCGTTAACATTATCTCCCAGCCAATAAAGTAAAAACGTGCTATAAAAATGTAGCAATAAGCACCTGTCCCGTAGACTGTCACAATCATTACTGTATATGAATGTCAGCGCCCCATCTATTAAGCCAGGCAGTGAAATATGGCCGCCAACAAATTGCTTTGACATTCAAAATATGGAGTCTTTATTGGGACAATGTATCTTCGTGAATTTTGGGGAGTTGATTGTTGAGTGGCAAATAATTGTTAGGGAGGAATAAATTACTTTTAAAGTAATATTCATGTTTGATCGAAAGACGAGTATTTTCTCAAACTTTATTTTTTTTCTTCACAATGACATGTATGTCGGATCCGATCATTAGTACGGATATAAAATGAATCGCAAGTGCGCTGGTGGTGACGTCACGCGACTTATTATGCCGGTCCTGCTCCACAAGAACAGGGGCGCCTAAATTGATAGCATTAAATAGTATTGTTGGAGCTGTTGAAGATTGTATAACTATCTTTGCATTGTATAGATTCAATCTCTTTTGTATTATATAGCCGCCTAGCCCATATTGTGTGAGTACTATGTACTAGAAAGCTGTCATTCGCTGGAAACCTGCGTCTTTTCTTGACTTGAATGTGCCCTGGCGGTTAGGAGTATGTCATGCTCACTCAAATGTCTCGCTGATGGTGGCACGTGTGTCGGATCATTTAGTTCCCTTCAAAATGGTTGAGTTTAATGGTGCTGATTCATGCGTCATGTTCGTGAACGGGCGCTGTCAGTTGTGACTGGTCATCTCTTATTTGCCACGGCTTATTTGAATTAATTATTTTATTTTTGAATTGTTTTTACTATGGACACTTTTAACGTACACATCTTGCTGCATCGTTCTCACATAATGTACCATCTCAAAATGAATGATGTAACCAAGATTTTGTTAAAGTATTCTGATTTAAAAGAGTGTCCATGGAGTTTCTTGCCCGTTCTTCTCCATAGAGATCTACGTTAGGGAATGGGCAACTACAGTACTTTCACAGTTTTTGTGCCTTGTGACTGGGACTGTAGCTTTATTTTACTGTTGCCTTTGTTTCGACAATTCAAAAGTGCCTGTAACTGGCCTACTTGAAATAAATGCTTTGATTTTGATGATTTTTTTTTTGATACATGCGTCATGTTCGTGAACGGGCGCTGTCAGTTGTGACTGGTCATCTCTTATTTGCCACGGCTTATTTGAATAAATTATTTTATTTTTGAATTGTTTTTACTATGGACACTTTTAACGTACACATCTTGCTGCATCGTTCTCACATAATGTACCATCTCAAAATGAATGATGTAACCAAGGTTTTGTTAAAGTATTCTGATTTAAAAGAGTGTCCATGGAGTTTCTTGCCCGTTCTTCTCCATAGAGATCTACGTTAGGGAATGGGCAACTACAGTACTTTCACAGTTTTTGTGCCTTGTGACTGGGACTGTAGCTATTTTTTACTGTTGCCTTTGTTTCGACAATTCAAAATTGCCTGTAACTGGCCTACTTGAAATAAATGCTTTGATTTTGATTTTTGATTTCTTACTTACAAGTCTACCCACACCACAGCGTGGCTTCTACAGAGCCCTGATGTTACAGCTCGAGGCGAGGAGGACAGTCAATGTCTGATCGCAGCGGAGTTGAGACGTCCTGGAACTGTACCTGATTCATTGTGCCCCGTGTTATTGTGTTAAATTGTAATTTCAAGTAATTTGTTAGTTTAATAGAAACAGTGTATTTCTATTGCACGAAACGCATCGTCTGCCCACATGATGTACAAGCCTAACGGAAAAAATCCTGACATATCCGACATGTATATTAATTGATCTGTAATATTAGTGTCTGTTGTTAGGAATAAAAACATGTTCTCATATGGAGAAGTAAAGTAAAGAGCAGTATATCAACATAGCCCACCACGTGTTGGTAATTAAGTTTTTGTTCGATGTTTCCTTCATCATAAATCAGGCAGATTCAGACGTGCTAATATATTTACCAAGACGTTTTCTATGCATACTGCTTTACGACTGTTTAAACGCGAGAGTAACTATGTCTGTCTGTCACCTTTTCACATCTAAACAGCTGCACGGATTTTGATGTAAGTGATTTCCCGGGATAATTTCTGACCTCCACGCTTTCAAAGCCGGGGACAAAAGCTAGTTCTCATATTTACATTTTGTACCAATATGAAAGGCCAATGATCAGTCATTTTAGTGAGAGACACTTAGACACTGCGTAGGAAAAGGTTAACTTGATAATTAAGAAGCCTCTAACAAACTCCTTATTTTCTTCACTTATTTTCTTCCAAGCTTAATTTCGTTGTATTACCAAGACACTTTTTGAAAGGAACTTTTTAACTACCGCGAAGCAAGAACTACTGAACTAATTTAGAAGGATAAGTTGTTAAAAAGTTCTTCTATCTCAGCACTCGGAGTCATAATGAGTTGGCAACTCTTGGACTAGCTACCATGCAAAGTGCAATTACTTGTAACTTGCAAGTAATATCGTGATGCTGTGTTTTTCTTGGTAAAACGGTACAGTGGGTAAATATCAGATTGTATCGTTTGTTGTTGAAATATTTCAGGATGAAAAACAGCTGTAACACAGGGTTTTCGTGATTTTATCGTACTCAGTAAACTACAAGTATCCTTCGAAATTGAAGTTCCTATATGTTATTTTTTAATGCTTGCGTCGTTGGATAGGTACAGGCACGAGAGCGATGATGACTGTCTCATTGATCTTCGGGTTACAAGCATAACTTCTGGGTATGAGGTTCCGGGTGCGATTCTCAGGTCGGGTAAAGCGTTTTTGGGTATGGATTAGGAAATTTTATTTGATGGCAATACATTAATCGCCTATTATATCGGACTTATATGACTGACAAAATGTGGGTATAACCTCTGCCTAGCAACAACCAGACGTGATGTTATGAACATGAAAAAAGTTTGATAACTGTATTGAAAATTGCCGTCTATACGAATGTATGATACCATACTTGCAAAATTCTTGCACATAATTTGGTCCCTAACACCCAAAATAATAATTACGATTTTCTTTTGTAAAGTAGCTTATTTTTTTTGTAATTGCGGATCCCTAAAAATGATGAAAGTTAATAAAGCCCACGCTTCAGTTTCTGTCCCTCATAAAGACGAAATCGTCCAAATATAAGTTAATAGTGTTTGTCTGTTTGTTCAGCTCCTTTTATTAGATGAAATGAAGAGATTGTGGGCTCTGTTAAATATTATACACCTACGTAGTATAGGTGGGTGTAGACAGGGGAGATAGATGGAAGATCTACGTCTTTGTCGTAGAGATGATGATAGAAATTTTAAACAAGATAAGCATGTTTATGGGCTTTTTATTTTTGCTGCTTAGTTGGTGTGGTGTGATGCGGAGGAATGAGGAAAATGTATTGAGGAAAATGTTGAGTATGAATGTAGATGACTATAAGAGGGGAAAGACCAAAGAAATGATGGATGGACTGTGTGAAGGATGATATGGCTAGAAAGGAGGTGACTGCTGAGATGACGAGTAATAGAGAAGTATGGAATACGAAGACATGCTGTGCCGACCCCAAATAAGTTGGGATAAGGGCAGGAGAATGATAAGTTGGTCTGGCGGTCTTGGTTTCTTAGATTGGACAAGGTGTTATTGAGTTATTCTAGTATCATTTTAAATTAGTACCCCGGATATTCGCAATAGGCTGGCGAATATTATTAAAAAAAAAAATGATATCGATTTTAATAACAGAAAATATAATATGTCACTTGTAATATTCAGAATGATTATTTGTAGTCTAATATGCCGAGTATCGACCCTGGCAATCCAAAGAGTTTTTAATTTAAATCGAAGTACTGTAACCTGGACTTTCAAAACAATAGACGGATTGAAAAGTAGCTGGAATATAAACTTAACTTCATCTTGTGTAAGCTTTGTAATAAAATATTGCATTGTTTCATAGTATACAGAAAATTCTACTTAAAAATATACATTCTTAATTGGCTGAAAAAAGATATGATATTTTGTTAAAATTGTTATTATAAAAGTCTAGCATAAAAACGGGTTAAAAATAATTGGCATGAATTATTATGTCCGTAAATCTACGTACTTTTAATGGTTTCTGGCTACTTCATACGTTTGTTGAAAAGTTGAATAAAAACTCTTAATTAACACGCGACGGGAAGCGGCTTATGCCCCTTCGCATTCATTTATAATATTCTCTGGACGTAAAAAAATATAATTATAAAATGTTCTTGTAATTTGCAGTTCACATGACACGCAAGCAAACTGATTCTGAGCGTGCCATATTTTGTTGGTTGCCAGCAATATTTGAAGTAGGTCCGGGCAATATTTTACATATTCAGCCTTTTTATTGTGGCTTGGTGTTGCCCATGTTTAATATTTCTGCAACATGAGAAAATGTTGCCTGATGATTGAAGCGAAACAATTCTCTTTCTTATTTCATTTGGAGTGGCGAATCTTTGTTGCTCGGACTCACACAATAAAACTATTGCCGTTATTGCCGCATGATTAATTCATATTGCACACATAACAATAGTCTGTTTGTAAAACTCTTTACATCATCACAAATTAAACAACAACAACAAACAGCACGAAAGTAAATATGGCAACACAACACTCGATTATTGAAAAGTGACATTACAAACAATTACGTCATATTAGGTATAGTGAGGTATTGCTGTTCTTACAAAGGGTTACGTTTCAATTTAATCATTCGCTTTGAGATTGTGTATAATTATTGTTATATCATCATCGTGATAAGGTTTATTAAAATCATCATCATCATTTTCCTATCCTTGTCTCATGTTACTTGGGGTCGGCGCAACACGTTTTTTTCTTCCATTCTACCGTGTCAGTCATCACGCTATTATTTACTCCTTTTTCCTTCATAACATTCCTCACACAATCCATCTATCTTTTCTTTGGTCTTCCTCTCTCTCTCCTTCTCGATCCATCAACATTAATATTCATTACTCTTAAGGTTTATTCAAGTGATGTTTTGAAAATTCGGAAAGAGAATCTAGTTTTTACTGCCACTGCACTGCAATGCCTACCTGAATAATTGTGCCCGGTTGATGTTAATTGGCTTGCTCCCACTTATTACACTAGCAAAATGTGGGTGTGGTACCTATCTATAGGTATTTAGACTTTTGCTTAACCCTTCGAAGAATACAGACGTGAGTTTTTTGCTAAACCTACCTACTTTTATATATTTCTCATATGTTCAGTTCTACTCAACATGTTAGTTACACCAAAATATTGAATTCCCCTAGCAGGTTGTGTCGGTACCTATGTCCGCCGATAGTGTCCAAACAAGCTGGGTGTACAAAGACTGAACACAAGCAATTCCCTGTGTATTGGTGTGTACCGATAGTTCGACGTGCATTCTATACTGGCCAGGAGCACATGAGTACTGTGGAGGAGGTATTTAAGGATTTTTGCAGTTGAGTCTTGTCACAGACAATAATTGTTCTTAGCTATTGTCCATGAGTACAGTAAGAAAAGCATGACATTCACCACTACTACGACCGTTAGCAAAAAAACAATTACATTAGGTTGTAGATGACCAGTCAGTTTTACTTCTTGTACTTTGGTAAAACTTTTAATTCAGATAACATACCATATTATACAAATTATTGTATTAAACATGAACTCAATAGTAGTACTAATAAGGAAGAGAACTTCAGATGAAGACTAATAAAATTAAAGCAATAAATGAGACTAGTAGTTGAACGAAGTCTAGAAAACTAAACCAAATACCTAAGTATTCAAATGAAATGGAAAAAAACAAAATGGAGTTGGTTAACATTAGCTACCGAAAAACGTATGTCAACGCTATTGAAAGTCGTTATGGAATCACGAAACGCCTTGAAAGCGATTTCCACTTGATTAGGCCCTCTGGTTCGAAAATGCTCGTTTGGTTCTCATTTTTTCCATCAAACTGATGTTACACAATATTATCTGCCTAGCCTTTACCCTTTATTGGGATCGGTTTCCAATCTTACCAGAAGCGGCTTAATACCAGTATTTTACCATGGAGCGACTGCCTATCTGACCTCCACAACCCAGTTAGTACTGGGTAATACAATACCCCGTGTTAAAACTGGTTGTCAGGCTTTCGGGCCACTGAATACCTGTAACGACAGTTAAAGATTTACAAATGACTGTGTTACAGAATATAACAATGACAATTACCTTGCAAAAAACAAGCATATTAAATTTGATTCAAAGTGTGAACGATACTCTGGTAATTCCTAACACCATAGCAACAGTTTGAAACGTTATAAAGATAAAGCGTAGGACTTATTGACAGGTCTACTTCGTACGAATGTATAGTCTGTTTCAAAACTACTTGACGAAAGTGTAAACAAACCCTGTTCAGGTTAACTTCTTACGAAATAATCCACTAAAGAATAAATAAAGGGGAGTAGTCACTCATTCATCTGTATTTATAACTGTGATTTCAAGTTTGTTTGCTATCACTTTTTCCACAACAACAATTGTTATGTTATGAAAAATATTATGAAATTGTATAATTATGTCGAAGAAATCTTTAAAGGGATATCAAAGCACGTTCTCTGATCTGTTTAGGTTTACATACATAAACTTACGCCTGCAATCCTCGAAGGGTTAAGCAGAGGTGCATCTATAGTACACCGTTCCACATTTCACGCGTTATGTTGCCCAATTTCCAACAACTGGGCACGAATCAAGACTCCGAGCAATTCTTAATAAATTCCTGACGCAAAAAAAAAAAACTAACAATACTGCTCAACTTGGGCACCCACTTGTTTACAATTTCATCAAATACTTTTGGAACAGAGTATAAGGTTTATACCCGTCACAGTTCGCACGCGATCACCTGCGAGTCCCACGTCCCACACGCATAGAGCGTGGGTGGAGGGTGAGCAGCCCACGCAAGGAAAAGTATTGTATGGACGTCAAGTGTTCTAAATTAGACGATTATTCATTAACTCACTGAGCAATCGTAGGGTAGAGGTCAGAGCTCACGTGTTTTGTATTATACGTACTTAGTTATTTATTTTAAGATGCTGAACAAATTAAGATCGGAACTTCTATATACTCACTTTCTTTCAGTTTGTTACAAGTGTTTTGGTTAGGGTTTTCAAATCGATCAGTATCGATTTTTATATCGTATTTATCTACGTCTATCAACCACCACGGACGGACGGTCTACGTGTACCAACGTTATCTGCACCTTGTCTTGGTAGAGGACTTTTGGCCGCCGGGATTGGCGTTCCGTCGCTTCTACGGGCAAGTGCCAGAAATCAGAAATCAGAAATCAGAAATCATTTATTTGCTAATAATGTAGGTATACAGATATGATGGTAATTTCAATTAGAGTCCCGATACATTTTGCCATACGGCATGCAAAATTATTAAACATAAAACATTAATTATACAAACAAAAGCCTTCAATTCATTAAGCAGTAATAATCATAGCACTAATAATCATAATAAGACAAACATAAATGAAAAACAAATAAAAATGTCAATAACTTAAACTCCAAATGTATGTCGATCAATTGAATTAAAAATGTCAGAAAATTAAATTACAAATGTCAATAAATTAAATTAAAAAATAAAAGAGAAAAGATAAAGAATAAATTCAATTACAAATATAATTAAAATGGCAAAAAAAAAAAAAAAAAAAATAATAATAATAATAACCCCACCGCTGTATCTCTACGTTGACGTCGTGGTGGGGCTTGCGTGCTCCGATGATCCCTAGATTTATGCCGGTAGGGTTTACTTTGCCGAGATAGGTCTAGGGTGAGGGGCCAGACCAAGAGAGATACAATCCAAGCCAAGGTCGCACACGCCGAGGGCTGCATGGCTAGGGGAGAGGTTAGTCGCTAGTGTGCCAACTCTGGATAATAGGGGACCTCCAGTTTTATTCACTCTTGCCGCAGTGAACGCAGGGCTCTGCTGTGGTCGACTTTTTAAGTCCCTAGCTACTCGTGGGATTAACATGAATACAAGATCTAAAACAAAAAAACAACTCCAGGCAAAGCTGCCTCAAATAGATGACGAAACTTCACAACCATCTTCGTCATCTCCTTCATCACTTTTTCCATCAATTCCATCATCATCACAATCTTTCCGCGTCACTCCGACGCCCTCATCCTCATCAATCAGCATACAGTCAGTGGATGTTGTACAGGAGACAAATTTTGTCGACGATACTGTACCCACCGCTAGAACTGCAACAAGTCGTAGGAAATGGAGCACTGATATGAATAAATTCATCCTACGCACATATCTTCACCTCACTCATATGGAAACCGATAAAAATGCATACCTACCATCGCTTCACACTAAGTTTTTAGAAAAATACCCAGATATGCAAGTAGGCCGACAAAGAATAGGTGACCAACGAAGAGCCATCGTTCAAAAGAAATTATTACCACAAGAAACAATAGATCAGATTTATGAGGAAGTCAGAGCCGAATTACAAATAGTCCATACTCAAATACAGCAACACTCCACACAATCAAAGACACCTATTAACACACAGGCCGGCCAGCGTATGAAATGGACGAATGAATATAATGAAGCCATAATTAGAATATATTATACTAGTACAGAACTAGAAACAAATAAAACAGCATATAGAAAACATTTACATGAGGAATTTATTAAAATATATCCAGAACTAGCACATTTAACTGAGCAAAGATTATCAGATCAAGTAAGAGCAATCATAAATAACAAATATATACACACTAACAGACTAGAAGAAATAAAAAACCAAGTAGCTACAGAATTAAGGAATATCAACACCAACACACAAAATATAGAACACATAAATAACGACTTACAACCACCTGATGAGAACATTCACTCACTAAGTACTCAATATGCAAATATTTACACCCCCACAACAAGTAATAGTATACTCTTAAATAATAGCTCTGATACTAACATAGTTTCTCAAACACTCATAAATACAGTCGACGAAAGTTTCTTAAATCACATAGATATAGGCCTATTTGAACCTACACAAAATAACTTGAATGCTGCTCATGAAAAGAACCTAGAAATCGAAGCCACATTTCAACAAGCTCAACAACTTTTTTCTGATACACACCCCACTAGTAGGCCATACATTCCAAAGCAAAAGACATCTAAAAAGTTCTCCGCCATAGTTACTTATATAAATTCTGTCATTCTCCCAAATAACGTAAACGTCGACACCGACTTTATCAAAATGCAGACCACAATTTACTGTGCAGCTTGGACGGCAGCTACGTGCAACGGAGCTAAAATATCAGACACACAAAATGAAAGCCGCACATACATAAAGAGAAAACCAAAGTGGCAAATCAGGATTGAAAAGAAAATTCAAAGTCTAAGATCAAACATAGGTAGGCTAACACACTTTATTAATGGTAGCAGAAGTCCAAAACTAATAGCAGCAGTAGAAGAAATAAAGAAAAAATATCAGGTACATGCACAATACGAAGATTC
The DNA here is from genome assembly GCA_910589295.1 of Noctua janthe. Lineage (NCBI taxonomy): Eukaryota > Metazoa > Arthropoda > Insecta > Lepidoptera > Noctuidae > Noctua > Noctua janthe. The sequence continues at coordinate 1,452,559 of OU342571.1, forward strand.
AAACACACAATTAGTACACTTTTTAGACACTCTAAAACAAAAACTAAACGCAGCTTCTAGTAGACTCAAAAGATATTTAAAATGCACGAACCGCAAAGTGCAAAACACAAAATTTATAAATAATGAAAAAATATTTTATAGGAATCTTGCAACAAATAATAGAGACACCAGTAACCAAAGCCTTGAGACCCCTACATCCGAAACACTACGGGAATTTTGGGCTAACATATGGGAAAACCCAGTAAATCATAATCATCAAGCGGACTGGATCAACGAAGTAACACCAGAAATCCCAGAAATGGAATTTGAATTCATACCAATAGGAACATTTATAGACGTCATCAAACGCACACACAATTGGAAATCGCCTGGCACTGACAACATTCACAACTACTGGTATAAGAAATTCTCGAGCATACATCCTTTCTTACATAACCATTTAAACACATTCATCCACTCACCACATTTACTTCCATCATACATTACACACGGGGTAACTTATATGATACCTAAGGATATTAACGATACTATAAATCCAGCGAAATACCGACCGATTACATGTCTACAAACTATTTACAAAATTTTAACAGCCTGTTTAAGCGAGGTTGTTTATGAACATTTAACCAAAAATAACATTTTATCAGAACAACAAAAGGGATGCCGTAAGAATAGCCAGGGATGCAAAGAGCAATTAACTATCGATGCAGTTACTATGAACAGCGCTGTTAAAAGCAAGACAGATATCCACACAATGTTCATTGATTACCAAAAGGCCTTTGACTCAGTTCCACACAGCTGGTTATTAAACGTCTTGAGCTTATATAAAATTCACCCAACACTAAAAAACTTCTTACAAATGTCCATGCAGAATTGGCAAACCGTTCTTAAAATTAATTCCTCCTCCTCAACTGTAGCTACTGAACCAATCCACATAAAACGTGGAATTTTCCAAGGAGATGCTCTGAGTCCGCTCTGGTTTTGTATGGCACTAAACCCACTCTCACACCTTCTAGATAAAACAGCCACTGGATTTACACTAACAAACAGTAACACACAGTATACGCTTACACACCTCATGTACATGGATGATATCAAGTTATATGCAGCTGACAAAAACGCACTTGTCGTATTAGCTGACACAACTCAACAATTTTCTGATGATATTTGTATGTCATTCGGAGTTGATAAGTGCAAAATGTTGTCAGTTGTAAAAGGAAAAATACAAAATAATAGTTACACGCTCGGGTCAGGTCAATTAATAGAGCCAATGGATGAACAGAGTACATATAAATATCTAGGTTTTAAGCAATCTAGGCAGATACATCAAAAGATGACTAAACAAGAACTGGTCAATAAATACTCACACCGCCTAAACCTCATTTTGAAAACCAACCTTAACTCCAAAAACACTATTAAAGCAATCAACACATTCGCAATACCTATCCTCACATACTCTTTTGGAATTATACGCTGGTCAAACACAGATATCAAAAAATTACAACGCACTCTTAATACGTCTCTTACCAAATACAGAAAACACCATCCAAAATCAAGCATACACCGACTTACTCTACCGCGCCAAGAAGGAGGAAGAGGCCTGATAGACATACACAACTTACACAACAAACAGATACATTCACTCAGAGCGTACTTTCATAACAAATCCGAAAGTTCGGCACTACACAAACATGTAACGGAAAACGATACGAAACTTACGCCCCTTAACCTACACAATAGAAACACTCAAATTAATGAACTGGTCATAAGCACAGCAGAAAAAATTGCCGCATGGTCTGCCAAAGCCCTCCACGGGCGACACCGAGCCTACCTGAGCCAGCCACACGTCGACAAAGCTAAGTCGAACGAATGGCTCAAACGAGGCGAACTGTTTCCCGAGACGGAAGGATTTATGCTGGCGATCCAAGACCAAATTATAGCTACTCGTAACTACAGGAAATACATAATTAAAGACCCCCATCAGCCGACTGACTTATGCAGACATTGCAACACTGCCTCCGAGACCATACAACATATTACTGGAGCTTGTAAATCACTTGCACAGACTGACTATAAGCATCGACATGACCAAGTTGCCTCTATTATACATCAACACTTAGCATTCAAATATCAACTTATAAGTGAGATGAAACCATATTATAAATATAAACCGGAACTAATACTAGACAATAACAATCAGAAAATCTATTGGGATCGGACGATAATAACAGACAAAACCATACATTTCAATAGACCAGATATAACCCTCCACGACAAAGCCAATAAAACAGTTTACCTAATAGATATAGCTATCCCAAACTCACACAACATTCAAACTACAATATCGGAAAAGCTAAGTAAATATCAAGACCTCGCCATAGAAATAAAAACCCAGTGGAAAGCACAAACCGTCCACATTGTCCCTATAGTGCTCTCTTCCACCGGTATAGTACCAAAATCTCTTATGCAAAGCCTTAATACTTTACACATGCCTTCCCACACACTTCAGCTGCTCCAAAAAGCCACAATTCTTAACACCTGTCGCATCACCCGGAAATTCCTTACTTCTTCTACAATATCATCCACATTCTCCATTTAAACTCCCCCTACAAACTTGGCTCCGGCCCGTGGGTAGGGTTTTTGTACTCTCTTACGAGAGAAGAACATGAAAGAACTCGAAATAATAATAATAACATTAGAATTGTAATAATGACACTAAAATGTTTTGTCAGTGAGAAAATCTTTAATTGTATAATAACACTTGTCCAGTAGCAGTTTTGTTAACTTTTTTTTAAAAACTTTGATGGGTAATTCTCTTAAATGTAACGGCAGTTTATTATATATAATAGGACCCATGGTTAAGATGTTGTTTTTAAGTAAAGCCGTTTGGTAACCACCTGTATAAAGTTGATTCTTATATTGAGATCTCATTGGTCCCGATCGTTGTCTTTTATCCACTACTGACGCAAACAGGTGCTTGTTCGTTCTAACAAAAAGGGCTACTTCTAGTATGTACAACGATGGCAACGTAAGTATTCTTAAAGATTTAAAAACAGGTTGACAGCTTTCTGTAGTTTTAAGACCTGTCATTGATCGAAGGCACCGTTTTTGGGCCCTAAATATCCTTTCTCTCTCACTGCAATTTCCCCAAAATATGACACCAAATCTCAGTAAAGAAGCAACTGAACCATGATATGCTGTTACTAACGTATTTATGTTAACTTTTTTTGAGAGGCTATAGAGTACATACGCCGTTTTACTTAATTTATTACACACGTTTTCAGCTTGATGTTTCCATGTCAGTTTATTGTCTATGTGTACTCCTAGAAATTTTGTTACTATAGTTGAATCTACGTTTTGGTCATTATATTTTACTATCATATTCTCCGGTTCTAGTCGCTGGTAGAAATGCATGACTTGTGTTTTATTTAGATTTATCACTAGATTATTTCTATTAAGCCAATCTATTATAGTTTTAAGGGTGTCGTTTATATCTCTATTGTATTCCGTTTTATTTATGCATTCAATTATAGCTGTGCTGTCATCTGCAAATAATGTCATTGGATGATGAATTTGACGCGGTAGATCGTTAATGTAAAGCAGAAATAATAATGGCCCAAGCACACTACCTTGCGGAATCCCGAAAAACTTAAGTATTCTGACTTAAGTATTAGAAACTTAGGTATTCTGCTAGAGGATAAATATTTTATTTCACGCTTGGTTTTAGTACATACTCTCGATATTTCTGTGTACTGTTTCCGATCAGTGAGGTAAGACTTTATTAGGTTTAGTACGTTGCCTCTTATACCGTACGCTTCAAGTTTATTTAACAGGGTGTCATGTTTTACATAATCGAACGCTTTTGTCATGTCAGTGAAAATTGCACATACAGGATTTTTCTTATCCACATTATTCATGATCACTTTTAAAAGGTCAAATATTGCCATGTTAATATTTTTATTTTTTCGAAAGCCCTTTTGCTCTTCGCATAAAATATTATTATTAATTACAAATGAGTAAATAGATTCATAAATAATCTTTTCGAATATCTTAGAAAATACTGTACATACTGTACAGTGACAGTACACAAGTGTTATTAGCATCGTTTTACGGTTGGTACACAAATTGTATTTTATAATATGAATGTTAGTATGTAAGGTAATATGTCTAGAGCCAAAGTTGCCTGAAAATAAATTAATGTTGTTGTTAAACTTGTCTTGTATACGTAGAAGAAAATGCCAACAGATTTCTAATTAAGTTTAAACCGATTTCTTCACACTTCTAATATAAACTCCAAGTTGAACAATAGCAAGCTCTGCCAATGTTCTAAGTTACTAGTGTAAACAACATGAACATTGGACATTGGCAGTATTCCAAAGGAACGCCAGGCTGAATTAGTGGCTTAAAGTTATGAGATATACAATTTTCTAAACTAAAACTGGTCTTATTAGTTTAACTATGAGATTCATGAGGAAACCGACATGTTGTTTGTACTAGTTTGTTGTAACTTTTCAGAGATAAAATGTGAAACCCGCACTGTAGGTACACTGCGCACTGATTTTAGTTAGTGTAATACAAAGTACAGCATCGTTGGTCGAGTGGTCGTAAGCGCGACTGCTGAGCATGAGGTCCTGGGTTCGATTCCCAGGTCGGGCAAATTGTTATTGGGGTTTTCCATCAGGAATTTCACAGTAGCAGCCATGGAATCTGGATTTGTGCCCGGTTGATGGTAATAGGCTCGCCCACACACTACATGGGACTTAAACATAACTGGCGAAATGTGGGTGTACTATTAGGTAGCTGCGCCACAGTTACTAACTTTTGCAGTTATTTATTTTATTTATTATTTATTAAAACTTTATGCACAAGTAAAAAAAAACTGTACAAAGGCGGACTTAATGCCATAGGCATTTTCTACCAGTCTACCTTAGGGTGATGCAGAGACAATATACAGTAGGTGCAATAACAGAAAAAAAGACTAGAAAATATTTATAACTAAAATATATAAGAATAAATACTTATATACATACATATATTAAACTTTATAAAGTTAAGAGAGATAAATAAGAAAAACTATAACAACTTAGTTCAGAGACGAATCTGCTAACTTCTTGTGTATATATTCCCGAGCTTTCACTTTGAAAGTGAACTGACTGGTCACCGTCCTGATACTCTGAGGGAGCGCATTCCACAGGAAAACCGCCTGGACAAAGAAAGAAGATTTTATAAAACCAGAGCGGTGAGAAGGACATCGTAAAAGACAATTATTAGCAGAACGAAGATTCTTGCTGTGCGCAGAGCATAAATATTGACAATTAGACGTCAGATAAGAGGGAGAAGTGGGTTTGTGAAGAAGAGAAAACAGGGTTGTCAAAGCCCTCAATTCTCTGCGCTGCCGGATGGGCAGCCATCTTAAAAGCGATCTATGCGCAGATACATGATCATACTTGCGGAGATTGAAGACGAATCGAATGCAGTTATTAAGAAGTCGGTCAAGTTTGTTGAGCAGATCTGCATTCAGGTCGTAGTAGCACACATCACCGTAGTCAATTATGGGAAAGATTAGGGACTGTACAAGCATTGCCTTAACGTGTGATGGGAGAACATTTTTCAACCGATAAAGCGACCGCAACGTTCCGGTGACTTTCTTGCTCACAATCGCGACCTGCTTACGCCAGTCAAGGCAAGTGTCAACATGCAAACCCAGATCCTTGACGTCAGAGCTAAACGGAATCACTGTGCCGTCAAAGGTCACCGCTGGCACCGCTAACCCATTCAGCCTTCTCAAGCTATGGGGGCTCCCTACAATAATAGCCTGGCACTTGGTTGGGTTAACAGCCACACCGAAACGATCAGACCAGCTTTTGACTGCACGTAAATCCTGGTTTAGCTCCTCGATCGCACCGGATAAGCTGTCAACATCTGCCTAACAGTAGATCTGTAAGTCATCAGCGTAAAGATGATACGCACACTGAAGTTCGGTAGTTATGAGATCAATAAAAATTGAGAACAAAAGTGGAGATAAAATACCGCCTTGAGGGACGCCAGTTTCAAGATTACGCCAGCTGGAGTTAGAGTCACCAGCAAGAACTGACTGCTGACGCCCCCGAAGATAGGAAGAAAACCATTTCAAAACCTCGGGAGAGATCATAAGATAGGAGAGGATGGATAAAAGGACCTCGTGACTGACGGTATTGAAAGCATTCGAAAAATCGATTAACACTAAAACCGTAACTTTAGTGTCTTCCATTCCCCGCCTTATATCGTCAGTCACTTTAAGGAGAGCAGAAACGGTACTGTGCCCGGGCCTGAACCCGGATTGTAATGGACTGATAAGGGAATTTTTATGGATGAAATGGGAGAATTGCTTATGTACACAAGCCTCTAATACTTTGGATAAAAAGGGAAGGATATAAATTGGACGAAAGTGACTGGGAAGTGTGGGATTAGGTATTTTAGGTAGTGGTCGGACATGGGCTTTTCGCCACAGGGAAGGGAAAACACCGGAGTAAAGGGAGAAGTTAACTATATGGGAAATAGCAGGAAGGAGCTGATCAACAACTGTCACGATCATGTGCCGACTGATGTTGTCACACCCAACAGCTTTGGATTTAATGGAAAGGATTATCTTTTTGATCTCTCCCGGATCGACTGGGGTGAAGGCAAAGGAAGTAATATTGGGTCGCGTCAGACCAGCAAGGTAGTCAAGGGTTTGACATTTGGTTAGACTATCAAGGGTGGGAGCAGTGGAGAAAAGACGATTTAGATCGTCTAAACCAAATGTTTTAGGAAGGTCTGAATGCCGCGATCTGCCGATACCTAGAGTTCCAAGGAATATCAGCAGGAGAAGCCGAAGTGATGTTATCAAGAATGTGGCGGCGTTTAGCGTTGCGTATCATCTGATTACAACGATTGCGAGCAGTTTTGAAGAGGGTCCAATTATCATCCGACCGATCCTTCTTAAACCTCCAAAACGCGCGGTCCCTTCGTCGCATCGCCATCCGAACTCCTCCATTCATCCATGGCGCAGGTGGACGCTTCAGCTTGACTCTCCTGAAAGGAGCGTGGGTGTCGTACAGCTTAACTACAACATTATTAAAAAAAGTAACTTTATTATCAACTGTAGTGGCTTCCTCTAGGGGTGTCCAGTCAATATCAGAAGCGTCTTGTGACAGTTTATCACTATTCATCCGCGCAAAGGCACGCCTGTACTGGAAGGTAGGTTTGGGTTTAGGAGGTTTAAGGACATAGGACAGAAAAATAAGGTCGTGATGGGAAAAACCAGGAGCGTCAAGCTGACCATGTGAGAAGACTAGCGAAGGATTGGAGGTGAGAATCAAGTCGAGCCAAGTATCATCACCGGAAGTGTTGTGATGAGTTGGTTGGAGAGGCAACACATGCATACTAGCTGACTCGACCAGATGGAGAAGTTTGCGGGATCGATGGGAGTTGTGGGCAAGGAGATTGGTGTTGAAATCCCCCATGACGATGTGATGTGCGTACTCCGAACCTAAAGATTCTAGGACCGATTCGAATTCGATGAAGTAATCAAGTGATGGGGGACAATACACAACACCAAGAACGGTTTTTGCTCCTTTGACACAAACCTCTAGAAAAAGAAACTCAGCCGAATCATTACAGGAAGAAGTATAGAGAATTTTAAAAGGAAAGTCTGTACGGAGATATATAGCAACACCACCCCCTCTCTTACCGACACGGTCTTTCCGTAACAGGCAGAATCCTGGGAGAGGGTAAGTGGTGGATAGAAGTTCAGGTTTTAGCCAGGTTTCAGAAATCAGAACGGCGTGGACGTCACTGTTCGAGAAAGTTTCATACAGCTCATTGTAGTGGCTTGGAATGCTTTGGGCATTTATATGACAAACATTAAACAGCCGGCCAGTATTTTGGTTAAGTCTGTGCCGTAAAAGTTCACCCAGGGTTTCCGTAACAGAACAAAAGCTATCATCACCAGAAGACGCAGTAGATTCGTTCACAGAGAAAAAAGATTCATTATCAGAAAATGTTGTCATAGATACAAATAGATTATAAATACAATAAAAACAGATATACTAAATACTTAATAAAAATTAATATAAATATTTACTAAAAAGAGAACTACACGAAATACTGGTAGGACGTTTGCATCTCTGCACCACCCGCCAGCTAACATCATCATTACAGACAGTGAATACAATAAAAAATAACAAAGAAAAGTAGCAAAGATAAAGGTATTCGGAAACGCACCCTTCAAGCATTCAACAGCATCTATTACCATAACAACAAACATTATATTTTTCGTGAAACGTATCCGAACTTAGGAAACGTCACTTATGTCGTTTACTCTGACTGACAACACGACCTATCATAACAATAGTTGTCAATAAAACATGCAAAGCAAATAGAGAAACAAAAAAAAAATAAAAAAAAATAATAATGAAGTGAATTGAGGGTAAAAATAGCAAAGAATGCGTTACTTGTAAATTGTCAACACAGAGACGTACGAGGAGAAAGAGAACAACAAACTAATACTGTATTACAATGCAAAATTACGATAGAAAAGTAAATAAAGGTTATCATAATCAAACAATAGAAGAAAGCAAACTATAAGGTAAGAAAATCCTAATTACTAAATTGATGTGTAATGCGTAAATGCTGTTTTATAATAATTGAGAATTTATACCATAATTAACGCGTCTTGTTTTTCAGGCTATCTCCAGACGTTTGAACCCCGGGATACTTCACCAGCAGTGGACTCAGTTCTTCATATGATGTCACCTTATGTTTGCTTCCATCGGGAGCTTTAATAACGATGACACCGTCCTGAGTCCAGCACGACCGCATAGTGAAGTGGTGCCGCGCCTTCCCAAAGATGGATTGTCGGGTCTTAGTCAAAAACTCCTTGACGGAGATGGATGATCCCTTCAGCCCTGTCTTCGCTCTCCAGACCGCCGACCTGTCGTCATAACTCGAGAACTTGACTAGGATGGGCCTATGGCGATCCTTTTTGGCTACGCCAAGTCTGTGGCAGACCTTTATGGAGGATGCAGTGATATCTTTAAGGGACAACTTCTTGCTAATTACCTCCAGAATCACTGTGCTGCTGACTTCTCCTTCAACCTCTGCTATGCCCTGGAAAATGAGTGCCTTCCGCCGATGCCTGGACTCCAACCCGTCGATCTGTCTGGCACACTCGCTGATCTGCTTCCTGAGTAGACTCAGCATGCTGAAGATCAGCTCCCTGAAGGTGCGAAACTCCTCGGCTACCCTCGCGACGGTGTCCTTGGCAGGTCCTGCACACTGTATCTGCGCTTCCAACTCACTCATCTTCCGTAAAAAGCTGTCCTCTAAGGTCTTCTGTGCAGATATTATCTCATCAAATTGAGACATTGTTACTGCAGTTAGTGTCCACTTGTGTTCGGTTACAGTGAGTGTTGTGATTCGATAAGCTGGCAGGTGGTGTATGATTATCACTTGAGTCACATAAATGTGCTGCAAACGTGAGTACCCGTTGTGTATAGGCTATACGATGATAATATATAAAAAACTAGTGAAAATACTGCGTATTACTATTTTAAATATAAAATCAATCCTAGAGTTACGTCTGTCTTTTTCCTACACCTACCCGCGAATTCAAGTCGAAGTTATCATCGTTTAACTTTCTTTATGATTGTATATGGTTTTGTTCCAAAATAAACGATTTTATTTATTTATTTTATTTATTAGGTACCTACACTTCTGCCTAACCCTTCGGGGATAACAGATGTACTACAAAGTATGACTCACTACCTCTCAAAGAGGGGATGCTTGGGTTTTAGCCATAAGTCACGGTTTTATTATGACTCTTAAATTCTGTAAGACAGCTAACGCAGTATGTAAATAACTTCAAAGTTTCATTCTACCACATCCAATATGTTTAGTGTTCTGTGTCTGGGTTCCTAAACTAAAGCTTATACTGAAAGTGCCGGCTCCCGAACCAACAGCGTGACGTAGGTGACGAGCAGCGTGTCGCAACGCAATCACGCTTTGTATCATCAACGTGATGAGATGCGACGTGACCACGTATTGTGACTAGTTATATCGTAGACAGTAGCCTGATAGCGTGTCACCCGTGACAAACTGCATCTGAAATCTATTGTTACTAGACGAACAATAGTCAACAGCGTAACAAAGATGGCGAGCTGCAGCGCAATCACGCTTTGCGATGCTTCAAGATTGAGTGTTGTTTTTCGATTATGTTTTAGACGTACAGTCGCGTTTTGTCTCTTCATCGTTATAAGTTGTGTCATCATTGTTTTAAGAAGTTGCAGGTTTACCGAGCTCGGGTATAAGACCTAGCTAGATCGATTTTTCGCCCCCACATACAACTTACATCGAAATCGTTAGAGCCGTTTTCGAGAACGTGATTACAAATATTGCATAGTATAGGATAGGATATACTGAATATACTGTAGCCAACACCGGGGGACGAAATATAATGATCATTATATCGATAAAAAAAACTTTGAAAAAAGAAAAGACATTCAACATGATAGTACTCTGCTGAATGTTATTCCTCTGTTATTGTTTGATGTAAGTTAAAACAACACACGATTAGTAAACTTCTCAGTGAATCGACAAAATTTATCTCAACAACTTGAAGAGTTTCGCAAAACTTGTACGTTTGTCAAAATAAAACTTAATACGAAAGGTAAAGTTACGTAACAATTAAGAGGAACATGTAAAATAAATTAGTGTTGTGCGTAACATCGATGTTTGCTCAGGCTGTACAAATTATCCGAGTTGAGTGCGAACATCTGGGCCCGCGGCGAGTCGTTATCAAAGCGATCGTACGCTAGGGTCGTGTTGGTGTCGATACTGTCTTATTTTTACGAGAAATGTAGAATTAGAAAAAATAATAAAGAAGTCGATGGTTTCGCTATATATATAGATATATTTCTGATAAAATTGCTTGTTCGATACAATTTAAAATTGTTATCTACTTAGTGCTTCTAACTTTAAAACGTATTCTACGAATCAAGTTTTACATAGTTTGGAACGTGTGAATTCTGTGCAATAAACTTATCCTGTTACTTATTAACCAGGTTGTTGGTCAGATAGGCAGTCACTCCATGTTAAATACTCTATTCAGTTTCATCCGGTTATATTACAAGTCGACCCTAACGTAGTTGGGAAAAGGCTAAGAAAATGTACAGGAAAAATATTTATTTTATTTTTTGTTCAGTTCCAATTGTTATCTTTATAGTTATATAACATACAGATCTAGATCGCAATTTAAATAGATTCGGTAAGCATAAAAGCCATATTTTTCCAACATTGTTCTACGTCGATTTACATAATATCAATACTCGTTTCTCTGCCCTACTTCCACACGCATCGTTCCGTAAACAACTTGACGACAACGAGTCCTTATCGATGTTGATACGATTTATCGAATATCGATAGCGTAACATTAGGGCCGTCCCTACATCTGATCACTGAACGCTTCCTCGCCGCCGTCATATTGTGTAAGCTATATTAAAATAAATAGCAGACAACAGAAGGTTCGTTTCTTTTAGATAAAAGGACAATAAACTTTATTTTATACCGGTAGGTATCGCAAGATCTAAATAAACCATTGAAATTAAATATACCCCAAGTTTGGTGGAGGCTGTGATTATAAAAACAGCCCATCAAAACACCTATACAACAAGCTCGTAAAAAAAAACACACACAAATATAGGAGTGACATCATTTTGGTAATTTTCGTATTCTTCCCAGCAAACCCTTTTAATTGATACCTATATTATGGGGGTGCATAAAAAATTACAAGTCCATCTTTGGGAGTCCGCCATATTGGATTTATAATGACGTCACTTAGCAAACCATGCATTGTCATATATTCATCTTGTTTATGATAATCAGCCTTGAATGTTCCCACTGCTGGGACACAGGCCTCCACTCTGTATGAAAGAATGAGTCGTTATCCACCACATTGGCCCAGTGCGGGTTGAGGGTAGTGAATGTCACTTTTTTTGTAGCCTCTCACTTTGTAAAGGAATGCACCTTCTGAATTTTCCTATTCTATGATCTCATGTGAAGTTAGTGGTCATTCTACGCCTTAAGTGTGATTTTCAAAGCTTCATTGTAGTCTTATACGTTTTGTATGGAGATATGGGTGTAGCTATCAGATCTTATTGGCACTGAAATTTTACAGTCTTCGTTTTACCGTGTGGGGTGGCTCACAGATGCTAGCTATCACTTTGTTTTCGCGGTACGCGTTTGGTGATTGTGTTAACATCTTTGGTATACGAGTATGTAGAAGTGGAAAATGGGGTAAAGTGTAAATGGAAAATACAATGGCCATTGGTAACGGTAATTGCAATACTAAAAGTGATAATCTAGTGGTGTGACCATCGTGCTGCCAAGTCATAGGTCTCGATTTCGAATCCAAGATACGCACCTCTCATTTTTCGGATGATACGTATTGTATAATTATCACGTGCTTCAGTGAAGGAAAACATCGTGAAGAAACCAGCATGCCTGACATATATGTATTTCTCGACAGTATGTAAAGCCAAGTCAGAGACCCATGGGTCCATGGTGGGTGGTGGTAAAAAAACTGACACCAGGTTAGGCAGGCACTAACCACACGATTTTCTTCTTCATTGCAATACCGTCGTCTTTTTCTATTACATCGATGATGCGTGTCTCTAAAATAAAGGAGGCGCTCCAGCAAATAGGCCATGGTCTGGTTGAAATGATTAACTCTGAGTGTTGAAAGGAACTTTAATTCCTATTTTACCTCATTTATATTTGCAGAGGCCTATTTGGCGGCACAATACTAGATCTAACTATTATCAGTAACTAGCCACCGATACCATGTTACGCAGTTATGACACTGATATATAGTTCTAGCCAGACTGCCAATTTACCGTTGCAATTGCAATTAGATACACCGAGCACTGTAATATCTATGCGTTAATGATCCGTGAAACATCACACCTCATAAACTATTACACACACAATAATAAATTAGTATCAGCTTTAGTCTATGGCTGATATTGTAGTAAAATTTTTATTGTTTTAATTAGGATTTGTGTTCAATTGATGGAAACAAGCTCGCTCCTATATGGGGCTGATAGGTGACAGGTCGGTACGTTTACTATAAAGCACACCTCTGCCAAAACTATCGGAAATTACAGGCGTTATGTTATCTGTCTAATCAAGTTCTGAAACTAAACACTGTAACCAAATATACTAACGTTTCATATTTAAAATTGAGGTGGAAAATATTGAAAGTGATTCTCAGTTTCTCGAAGCTCTAAAAATGATGAAAGAATTTTCACAGAATTTATCTTAATATGACCTGTCATAATTTTTAAATACCTTTTTGATTCTGTAGAAAATTCCGTTCAAATAACACTGTGGCGAGGGATGGAGAAAGATTATAAAATAAAACGTGAAACGACTTTTAAATTCACCGTAACTTTTTACGTTAAGTTCAAGTATCCATTTACTGAACTTCACAAAGAGACTTTATTCGTTTTCGTAGACTTAAAAAAGAGGTTCTGTTGGTTTCAGATCTTTATCTTTATTTATTATATAGTCGACGGCAAGGTTGGCGCAGTGGCTGAGTAATTGACTGCTGCGCTGCGTGTCGTGGGTTCGATTCCCGCACGGAAAAAATATTCGTATGGCCCACAGATAGTTGTTCGGGGTCTGGCTATTTGTGTATGTGAGTTTAATGTTTGTAAACGCACCCACGATACAGGAGAAATTTCTAGTGTGGGGCAACGTTTTTCTGAAGTTAGAAGCTCTTAGTTTTAAAGGCGATACCGCAAAATAATCTCAGTACCTTAGAATACAGTGTGGGACACTGTAAGGAATGATAGGACAACCATATTCACAGGGAGACTGACTAGTAACGGATGGTAAAAATAGACTGGGATGCAGCTCAGTGGCATCCAATTGTAGAGACACTTGTGTACAGTGACCACTGGTCCAGCAGTGGACTGGTATTGGCTAATTGGGATGTTGAAGATGACAAAGTTAAATTTCAACTGTTATGTTATTTTATTCAATGCTTATCTGACCATGTATTAATTATCCTTGTCAAACAAGACAATGTCACTTTGTCATCATAATCATCTGCCTAGCTTTTTGTACATTGGGGTCGGCTTCCAGTTGTCAGACTTTCAGGCCACTGACTACCTGTAACGACTGTCAAACATCTACAAATGACAGGCGGGACCAACGGCATAACGTGTTTTCCGAGGCATGGAGGAAAATCGGTATGTAATGGATGACCACCCATCCACGGACCAAAATAGGCAAGCACAGCTTAACCTAAAGATCGACCCGAGCGGCTGTTGTTATTTAGACCAATTTGATGAGTATTTTGCCTCTTAACAATGATCTTTAAACTATCCTCTTTACAAAGCTATCTACAATACATTTCACCTAGCAACAGTGAAGCCAGAACTCAATGTGTGTGTACATTTTGTTGCCAGATCCTTTTAGTCGATTGCACATTGTCTTTCGATCAGGTTTGTAGTACTGAACACTTGTGCGATGAAACATATTTATGAGTTTGGCTGTACAGAACAAGTCAATATAAAGATCCGAGTGATCTGTTTTTGGAGTCTTTATCGGAAATCAAGCGCGACGTTGCAAATACATTGTGTTTACAATAAGTGGTCCTAATTTTTAATTTTATAATAAACATGTTGTTAAACTCAGCTATCATAATCCATCATAAATATGAGCAGTGAGGCCAAGTCGTGGGTACAAACCAAATTCTTTGTCTAGTTACGCTTTACTTTGTGTATTTATTCTCAAAACGGTGGAGAGAATCATGAAGAAACTGATGACATATGCCATCAACCAATTCAAGGTGGGGGCCCACGTGATAGATTACAGAATGCTCCCTCTCGGAGTGAGGAGGGCTCCATGCACATGCGATACGCAGGGAACATTATTGTCTGATTATACTACCGCAACCCGCAATTTACCCTATTTTTGCGTTTGATCCCAAAATTTAATTCTCCATATTTGTTATGCGTTATATTATTATTGTTAATTTTTTTTATTTAATAAATATTTTTTCCATCTTTCATTCACAATCTTAGTTCACCACCAGCAGCAAAAGTAGAACTGTGTAAAAGATCGCGATTGACCTTAAATCCTTAACTACTCTATTATTGACGAACCCCACAAAAATCCCCATTTACCTCAGTTTAAGGGCAAGCAATAAAAGTTTTATAACTCCATGAAAATAAAGTAACTTTTTACCTTACAGCGATGCGATCTGACCGCTGGGACTGCAAGAGATCGAATGGATTGGAAAAGTCTTAGCTCCGAGAACAATCTGAGCTTTTCTTGCGATTTTCTTTTGTTTACATTATGCTTTTGAGGTTTTTAAGCGATTGTGTCTGATAGGAAGATTTTATAGTAAGTATTTTTAGCAGACTTCAAATTCTTTCGTATCAATTTGAAGTCGGTGTTATTTTTTTAGTCCTTAATTTTGTTTCGTTTTAATTTGCAACCAACTTTAGAAATTGTTTCAATTTCTGACTTTGTAATATTTTTGAACTTGAATTTTTCTCCTTCCTACTTTTTATGCGCTTCAAACTAATCTGCTGCGAAAAATCAAGTTATTTCTTGTGGAAATATGCAATTAATGAGAACAGTCATTAGAAAATTGCTCCACTCTACTAGGATGAATATCTTCAGTTTGAGCCCTATAATTCCAATAATTACTGTGGACAGTCTTACAGGAACTAATCCTTACAAACAAAATGAGCTCAAAAAAACTAGTGATGTGAACCTGAAATGACAAGCCCTGAATACAAGTCGACCTTTTCAAAAACAGCGCCATGTTTTTCTTATATTCCAGGAGACAATTTCATTCACACGCTACATTCAATTACTCTCACATCAGACAGCCGGGAAACCAGGTTATAACAAGGATAATAACTTCATCCGCACACAACCGGGACGCAATTATTACCCGTATTTGCCGCAAATCCCGCCGTTCTATTAGCTACTGGTAAACCACTTACTTTTTCTATTCTCCAAGATAATGATCTCGCACTATGCTATTTGTTGTTTGGTTTGAAGTATAAGCGGTAACCGTTGAAAAGGAAGGGTTAAATAAAATTAATATTAACCACTAAAAACGAAAACGGATATTGAGAGCCATCTAGTTAAAATGGAGCGTGTGCGATGACATTGTCTCTATATGGTCTATGCAGTAAATAATAGGCACTAAATTATTTTGTAAATTGACTATATAAAAAAAGGCATTTTATTTATTTTGTACGCAGTGTTTTAAACTTTTAAAATGTTCAGTAGAAATATTAGAAAATGCTTTAATTTTTCATGGATTTGCCGTTAATGGCCCGTAAACCAACAGAATATCACTAACTCATAAAAAAAATAAGTTACGGTGCAACGATCCTCTGAATCTTGAAATAAATAATGAAAACATATTTATTTGGCACATGTCAAAATGGCACACAAAAAAAAATCTAAACAGAAAAAAAATAATAATAATTGTGTTTGCGCCGAAAAGGCCTAGTTCAACAAACTGCCGAGCAGCTAGTGCCCGACGCTGGTTTTCAACTGGACCTGAGATAGTGATGTGGCGGACGTAAAACAGTTTTGTGATTATCTTCTGAGATATCCAGCTAGAGGACGAACTTCAAACTCATGAATCTCCCAACGCTCACAATCGCTACCACCCGCAGCTTGCACCACCAATTTACTCAGCTAACTACTACCAATTCCCCGCTAATTCCCAGCAGAATGGAACAGTGACTCGCTCCCTAGACGATGTATGAGACACGAGCTGCCTTTAATTATTACTGTCATGGCCGACACAGCTTGCTCCGGCTTTGGCTTGCTCTTTGTGATTGCAGTATCAAGCGCTTGTTATAGTGTTCTGTGTTAGAGGGTGCAGTTGTTGCTTAGTAACGCATACTGTGCTACTAATAAGTTATAACAAATCAGCAATAATATAATATGCAACTAATAAGCCTATTTTTTTCCCTCTCATTGAGAGGAGGCCTGCGCCTATTATTGTATTGTATTGTATTGTATAACGGGCTGGTGTCCGCAACTCCACGTCAAAGCGCGTATTTTGCGTGCGGGTGGGAAATCTATTCGATCCACCCTAACTCCCCGAGAAAGGCCAGCAGCGCCTTGGTGTTGCTGACAATCTCGCGGAGAGTACCTGGGGTACCGAAGTACTTTGCCCTGTATGTTGCAACCACTGGGCAATGTTGAAGCACGTGGGCTGCTGTTTCGTCTTCCTCCATGCAGGCTCGGCACAGGGGGCTGTCTGTGACTCCTATGACAAAGAGGTGTTTATTAAAAGAGCCGTGTCCAGTGATGGCGGCTGTGAGTGTGCGCAGCTGTAGTTTGGACAGCCTAAGCGCTCGTTTGGTGAGGCGGCCATCGATAGTAGGAAGTGCTTCCTTGGCCTGCCTGCACTCGCCATGGTCCAGCCACAGCTTGTGGTGTTGTTCGCTGGTTCGTTTCCTTACCAGTGTGCGTAGGTACCCGAAGGGGAGTGGCACAATGGGTTCGGGACCCACTGCTGCCATGCTCGATCCCCTTCTAGCGAGTTCGTCCGCTGCATCATTGCCTCGGGAATCGCTGTGTCCTTTGATCCATTGGATGGTTATATTATTGTGATTACCAACCTGGTTCAGGCGTTGGTGACACTCGTGTATTAACCCAGAGTTAACTATATGGTTGTTTAGTGCTAACAGAACAGCCATGCTGTCTGAGAGTATACGAATAGAGTGGTCCACAACCCCCCTGGCTAAGATGGCTGATGCCGCCAGGGAAATGCCCATGCATTCTGCCTGAAAAACCGTGTTGTGGACCCCCAGTGGTGTGGCAATATGGATGTTGAGATCTTCCGAGAAGACTCCAGCTCCAGTGCCAGTACCTGTTTTAGATCCATCTGTGAAGATCCGTAGTTCCGCAGGGCTCAATCCCTCGCAGCGGTGGTCCTCATGGAGTTGGATTTTGTATTTTTTGTCGAATACGAACTGTTTGGGTATCCGATCGTTTGTTGCTTTTGCCAGGGGGAACTCAATATAGAATCCCTCCAGTACGGCAGTGTGCTGTGTTTCTTTCTTACCCCAAAGTTGAAGTGTATTAAGGCGTACTGCCGTCATCGTCGCCTCCTGCTGTATAAACAGATGGAGCGGTGGGAGGCCCAACATGGCTTCGAGAGCTGCGGTCGGAGTAGTCCTCATGCAACCTGTAATCGCCATGCAGGCAAGCCTTTGCATGCGTTGCAGTTTAATGGAGGCCGTGGCTAGTCTGGTGCGGGGCCACCAGACTACTGCCCCGTAGGTGATCATGGGTCGGATCACCGCGCAATATAACCAAAGTATAATTTTAGGGGATAGGCCCCACTTCTTACCTATCATCTTTCTGCATTGCCAAAAGGTGATGCAGGCCCTGTTTAGTTTGTTGTCTAGATGACTACTCCAGTTTAACTTACTATCCAGGATGACTCCCAGGTACTTGACCTCGTCGGCTAACTGGAGTTCTGTATCGAAAAGTTTGGGTAGGCGATAGAGGCCTAGTGTTCGTTTTAGGGTAAACATGACTAGTACCGTTTTCGTGGGGTTTACTGATAGGTCGAAATCTCTGCACCACCGTTCAACGATGCGTAGCGCCTGTTGAGTGAGATTGCAGATTGTGCCCGTCACTTTCCCCGAGATGAGGATGGCGAGGTCGTCAGCGTACCCTATTGTGTAGAAATGGTTCGCATTGAGTTTAGTGATAAGATCATTAATCACCAGATTCCAGAGGAGGGGGGATAGTACGCCTCCTTGGGGACAGCCTCTGGCTATCATGGCCATCTGCTGTTCCTCTGCAAGACGAACCACTCGTTTACTTAACATGTTAGTGATCCAGTCAGTCAGTACCTGTTCTACTCCGTGTCGAGAGAGGGCGGTGCTAATGCTGGAGAAGTTTGTTTTATCGAAGGCTCCTTCGATGTCTATGAAAGTACCCAGCCTATTTGGCGTAGCCGTGAGACACACAATAATTATCAACTTTTCTTTGTGTTTAGATTTAAGTTGGTTTTTGTTATTTTTGCTTATTGTTGTGTGCACTTGTGGCATGTGCCAAATAAACCTGTTTTCTTTCTTCATATTGCTATAATGTTTTGACAGCCACATAGACCTACTTACTAGGAGACAGCTTTAATTCACCATGCAGACCAAGTGCGAGTTGTTAAATGGCACATGACTTCGATTTTTTTTGTTTTAGAATATGCCGATTTCCTCACTAAGTCACCATGTTTTTCTTCTTTTTCAGATACGAGAAATTATAAAACAATTCCAGCTAAGAAATGTCTAGCAGTCTTTTGAAGTATTTTTTTCTGACTTGCGATCACACAAATTATTTTTTTACTCAAAGTTAAAAATATCTGCTATATACTGCAATCCCTCAAATTATTTATTACATGAAGACGGAAAAAAACAAATCGTCAATTTAGTTCGTTATAATAGGTACTATTGCACACATTGCGTATCCTGGCGCTCCCTAAACACACAATCATAATCACACTACACAATCTTAACGAAATACAACTACAGTTGGAAATCCAATAATCCCCACTACCCAAACACTAGTTGCTCCAAGTAAGGCGATATCTTCGCGAATGTAAACGTGTAAACAGAGTGAGTGATCGTGAGCTCGCAGGACCGCGGTGATCCGTCCCCCTTAGTTTACACTTACTATTTGAAAGGATATGGGGACTAAGTTGTGTTTTTGTTTCTATTCGCTAAGTGTTGAATTGTTTTGGGGGGTTTACTGTTAGAATGTTCGCTACTGTTTAGTGTCTCTTACACTAAACAGTAGCGAACATTCTAACAGTAGCGATATTCGTCATAACGTGATGTACCTACCTAGCTGTGTTCCTATATCACAAGGAACGAATAATGCCTTTCTGGCTTCCTTAAGGAGGATACCCTACGGTAGCCTGCGAAATTCAAACTTTCTAACGTTTTTTTGCAATTTACAGGTCAGTGTCAGGCTGTATGTTGATTGAAATATGATTCGCGACCGTAACACGTATAAGATCCTATTATAATAGTTGGGCAAATTTTGACACAGCGTTCCGTACGTCTAACCGAACATATCCAAGCAAAAAAAAAACACTGATTAAAGTAATTTTATTTTGACCTAAAATCATTGGGTAACCAATATTTTTAGTGTATTTTCGTTAGCTGATTTTTTTTTCTTGTAAGTATCTAATGTGTTATTCTTATTTTTTTTTACCATTGTCCTTATTTTGGTGGTCTGAATGATTTCTAAAAGTTTGTCCATGTATTTTAATGGGACCTTATATTTATAGGCTTTATTCCCACTTTTATTTGATTGTTTGTCATTTTAAACAAAACAAATACAAATGTAATTAATCGAAAATGGTGTAATATTGTCTATCTACACTGTGCAATGTGTTAGTGCAACAATTTAAGTTTTACAACGATTGCAATGAAGACGATAGTTTTACTCGGTGAATGCACAAACACCAGAAGTTGGGCGATATCAAAGTAATAAAGTATTCGTTGGTGAAACAATTGCAGATGTTCTTAGCACAGCTGCTGAAGAGTCAATGTTTTTCCAAAGCACCGAAATTGTGGGTCATAATAAGTTTGTTTTTCTATTTCTCGAATTGATTACCTACTCAGATTTCGTTTGACCAGTACCCAGCGACCTTGTCAACTCTGTCGTTTGCCACATTTAAGATTAGGTTAGGTTAAAATATTGACATCACCGTAAATAATAGGGTGATCACTTAGCTAAACCTATGAATAATACCCCTTGACCCCCTGAGAACCAATTAATCAGATACAACATGAGTAACAACATATACCAAATGGAAAAAACGAAACCTTTGTTTTTTCATCCTGTCCATCTGTTCATCTGTCCGTCCGTCCGAATGTGTCAGAGCCGTCTTAAATGGTATTCGTTATTCGTCCTGTATTTTTGGAGAAATAAGAGATTGAATTAGTTTTTCACAGTTTCTTTATGGAATACAGCATTGTATTTATGCTGTCGATAAAATACATGCATGAGTAAATTTATTTTTCTTTTTTTTAGCCTAGCCCTGTCCCACTGTTGGGCAAAGGCCTTCCCCATTCCTTTCCAACACTCTCGGTGTTTTGCCTTCTCTGGCCATGCTTTTAATGTGCGTGGTCTGACACACCGAAAAAACCGGCCGACCGGAATATGGATAAATTAATAAGTTAATTTATCCATATCACAAAATTGACAATATGTAAGAGATTACATTAAAACCTGTATTCAATATGTAAATAACATTTATATAAATAACCAAGAATGTATAGCTATGGAACAACAAACTGAAGATTTATGTATCACATCAGTATTAGATCGTTAGTTCGATTATATTAAAAGTTTGCATAATTCTTTGACCGCTTCCAGATGAAGAAAATGTTCTTGTTTCTTTTATTCTCCTGGAAGATCCTGCGACTGCTGAGCAGACTCCTGGGTTAGATTCCCGGGTTGGGCACATTACTATTGGGTTTTTCCATCAGGAATTTCACAGTAGCAGCCACGGAGTCTAGATTTGTTTCCGGTTGATGGCAATAGGCTCGCCCCCTATTACAAGGAACTTAAGTCATAACTGGCAAAATGTGGGTGTACCATTAGGTACAACTCTGCCTAATCCTTCAGGGATTACAGGCGTGATGTTATGTTATGTTTTTTTTTTTTATTTCAGCTTAATTAAGATGAGATTTTACTGCATATTTGCTGATCAGAGGGCAGTAACCGCCAGTAAGCTACTTCCAGAAACCGCCAGTAATCTACTCGGCCATAATAATACTCCAATTTGTGCTTTGTATTATGTTCCGGGATGCAATTTAGGCTCAAATTAGATAAAGATGACGGATGGTGCTGTTAAGATTATTTATGACTGGACTATGTATGTTACTTTGTCCGGGTTTATAATTACGTTTTCTTGTTTTATGAAGACGGACCTCATTTTTTCTAAAGCGTCACTTTTTGTTTCACCAGATTGTCCTAGTAAAATTTTCAATTTGTGTAGCTTTTTTCCAGTCATATTTGGGTTGGGTTTGAGTCTTACTGGCTCCAGTATCTTACAAGGAGTGACTACCTATCCGATCTCCATGTCCCAGTTACTGAGTAATACCATAACTCGTGGACATTGGTTGATGGGTTGTTGTGACTTTCGTGCTTGCAACTACTCGTAACGTATTTAGCAAAATAATAATCTGATTTATTTTATAAATAACGACTTCTTCTTCTTTTGTCGCATCGATGGTACGACTTGTTTAAATTTCATGGGCCCATTATGTGGCCACGTTAATCGTGGCGTCTTTGGCGTCTTTTAGGTAATAAAGGTTTTAATTATTATACTTCTTTTCTGTACTTAGTGTGTACATAAATTGTAAAATAAATTTATGATTGCACAAAAATGGTGCACCATTAGCATTCACAATAACAAATCAAGCGATAAGTCGTGTATGACTGTTGATGTGTGCTCTCGTGGTTTCAGACTCACTGGTCCGGCTGATGCGACTGATGCGGCCACAAAGCGGTGAGTGCACTCCTGTTATTATCATTATCACGGCGGCTTTCAGCCTGAAAATAGAGTGTTGGTTGGGAAATGTTGTTTTGTAGGATGATGGATGTCAGAAATGGTTGGTAAAATACAACAATAATGAGCTAAGCTACACAATATCATAACACGACGCTTGTAATACCCGAAGGGTTAGGCATAGGTGTATACATCCATTAGTACACCCACATTTCGTCAGTTATGTTTAAGTCCCATGTAACAAGGGGCGAGCCTATTGACATTAACCGGGCACAAATCCAAACTCAGTGGCTGCTACTGAGAAATTCCTGATAGAAAAACCCAATAACACTTGGCCCGACCTGTAAATCGAACCCAGGACCTCATGCTCAGCAGTCGCGCTTGCGACCAGTAGACCAACGAGGCAGTCAAATTATCTGAACGTTTAAAAAGGCCACCTTAGCAGCATAATAATATGAATCACGTTACAATTCATAAAGTGTCGAAGACGCAGTTAATATTATGAATTGTTACTTTGTGACCATTTTCCGAACTGTAGCGTGACTGTACTGAACTGTGGCGTCATATTATTAACTTGTTAACGCGGTCTTTTTAGCCCCCTGGCCCTTCTATTGTAAGTTCATTTCATTTCGACATTTATCTGCCAATAGCATGTTTCTGGATGTTGTACAGCAGATCTTTATTGTCAGCAAAAAACTGTCGACAGGCATTTGTGTTAAATACATAAAGACAAAAAAAACTCGTGTTGTTTTCTTGCCCGACAAAAAGAAACGTGCCAGAAACTCGGAATGGGCTGTTTTTCTGTAACGTGTTTTAGTCGCAAAAAGCTTCCTTTTTTGTAGCAATCTTACGGTTGCTTATATTATGGAGAAGAACACATTTTTGGATACCATAAGCATTGCATCGGCGGCCTTCGGCGCTAATCAATATGGAATAGTTAGAAAAGGTATTAAAAAATCTATAAAAATCATACCATAAACAAGTCTGTACCGATAAGAAACCTGGTCCGTATTTAAAGTCACTAGACGATGAAAAAATCAAGACATTCAAAGAATCAAAAGCTCTTTTTATAAAGCTTTGCATTTGACAGCTCTAAATATGATTAACGCGAACAACGATACGCTTTTACCGTGGACGTCTTACGTTGCCTCCGTTAATTCCACAGTTTTATCACTAGGATTTGTAAATAGCCTGCATCTGTTAAGACAGACAGATTGGCTGGTGCTTAAGCTTTTGAGGACGAAAATAAACTGGTATAAATGTTGTGAGAGGGAGAGGAAGACCAAAGAAAAAATGGGTGAATTGTGTGAAGAATGCTATGAAGGAAAATGGAGTAAATGGAGGAAAATGGAGTAAACGTGACGATTGACAGGGGAGAATGGAAAAAAACTAAACGTGTTGCGCCGACCCCAAGTCATCATCATCATCATCTGCCTAGCCTTTTCCCAAGTATATTGGGGTCGGCTTCCAGTCTAACCGGATGCAGCTGAATACCAGTATTTTACATGGAGCGACTGCCTATCTGACCTCCACAACCCAGTTAAGAGTAACAGAGAGAAAGACAACGACGGAAAGTTGATCATGATTATCATTAGTGGTTTGTTTTGTGTTCAGTATAACATCCTTCGATTAAACCGCCAAGATTAATACTACCCAATGCAGTAGGCACTGAGCAGTTTTGGTTTTGTAACCACGATTGCAAATAAATTGGGCAAATCTGTTGTTCTTTTTCACATTAAGCCGTTGGTCCCGGCTGTCATTTGTAAATCTTTGACAGTCGTTACAGGTAGTTAATGGCCCGAAAGTCTGACAACCAGTCTTACCAAGGGATATCGTATTTCCCAGTTACAACTGGGTTGTGGAGGTCAGATATACAGTCGCTCCATGTAAAATACTGTTAATCAGCTGCCTACGGTTAGACTGGAAGCCGACTCTAACATAGTTGGGAAAAGGCTAGGCAGATCATATCTGTTTGTTCTCTTATAATTAACGCAAATGAGAACTCATTTTGGGAATTTTAATCTCATGCAGATTTGGAAATGGAAGCCTGGCTATTTTGCTGGAATGAAGCCAATAAGCTTTTAAGGGGACAAGTTGTTCGGAATACGTTATGTAGGTATGCATCATTTTACACAGCATACATTTTCCAACCATCATCTTTTTAAATGTATATTTTTTCTGTTTTATTCTTATCTACGTATATGTGTGTACATTAACTATTAAATAATAAATAAATAAACGTCAAACAATCTGAAATTATCCAGAACATTTGGCGCCTGCAGCCATGACGTGATATTTTCGTTCGTCAATCAGCCGGGGGATATGACACGATAACAAACACGCGTGTATTTGTGTAGTATCAGCACATAATCGACATTCTCCCATTGGGTGACATGGGGACTTGGGAGATCAAGGGGGAACATATGACGATAATATGCGTGTTAACAACATTTGTGTATGAAGCAATGAAGGGAAATGGGGACCAGTTTGGTAGGCAGTTTTTTTTCTTTTCGGTGTGTAAGAGGATCGTGCGATGAATACAATAGAGAACGCTGAATATGAAAAGGTTAAGAG
Organism: Noctua janthe; assembly: GCA_910589295.1. Classification (NCBI taxonomy): domain Eukaryota; kingdom Metazoa; phylum Arthropoda; class Insecta; order Lepidoptera; family Noctuidae; genus Noctua; species Noctua janthe. Next base: position 1,477,727 of record OU342571.1, read on the forward strand.
ATGATTAAATAAACCAATTACTCACGGTGCGAAACACAAATGACTTACGTTGCTCAAAAAACCGCTAAGCTCAAATGGGACTGGGCTGGCCAAGTCTGCCGTATGCCCGACGAGCTGCGGGCCAATATCACCACGTTGTGGAGCCCTGACACAGCGAAAAAGCTACACAGTAGACCTCGTAGGACATGGCGGGACGAGCTGGACAGAACCAATGACCAGTGGTCCACATTGGCCCTGGATCGAAAGGTTTGAAGGTCATGGGGGGAGGCCTTTGCCCAGCAGTGGGATGACACAGGCTAGCAGTAACAGGACATAAACCAATGTTTTTTGTGAGCATGTAGCTTATAATAAAGCCAAATTAACGATTGACTACTTGTTTCAATATGTCTTGTCTAATGATAACACTTCGCTAAACGCTGCTGATTTAAATTATAATATTTCACCGCAACGTCTTGTGTATATTTTCCTCTGTAAGTGGCGGTGAATCGGTATATGGCATACGATTGAACAGACCTATGCCTTAAAGTAAAGTTACAGTTTAAACTTTGAACTGATATACGCTGGATGGTCATGAAAACGATGGGTGTACCTATACTTGTGATAAAAAGATTGCAATAATTACATGTCTCTTGAACCAATAACTACCTACTAATTAAATACTTAATTGAAACACAGAAATAAATACCAAAAGAAAGAGAAATCAACTCATAATTGGCAAGAAGACAGCTAGTAGATTATCGGCAATGCGATTAAGTGAGAGACAAGCAAGTTCAGCTGCAAAAGTAAATCTAATTCCGTGTTGATTGCAAAAATGAAGCCAGCACAGTTTACAGCTCCACTGAGTTTGTTAATGACCTATGTATTTAGTTACATTGTTTGATATTTTAATGAGGAGTTGTATTGTTTAAAGTATTAGTGTTATCTAAGTACGTATATTGCTTTGGAAGTAATCTGGAAGAACATTTAAGGTATTCCAAAAATAGGTAACCTGTCTATGCTTTAAGTGTAGCAGTAGTAAGTAATATTATTAAATCACCAGCATGCATTTATGTTTCTAAAGGACAAAAACCTCCTTCTCGATTATCCTCACAATTTTGTCTATTCGGTCTGCCGTGATATCGTCTATGTAAGATGGGACCCACTCAGAGGTTTTTTTAGCCAATATGTCATCTGAAAAGCGGTTGGCCCTTTCCCACAAAGTAGATCGCTTAGCGGCAACAACAAGTAACTATCATCATCATCTGCCTAGCCTTTTCCCAACTATGTTAGGGCCGGCTTCCAGTCTAACCGGATGCAGCTGAATACCAGTATTTTACTTGGAGCGACTACCTATCTGACCTCCACAACCCAGTTAGTACTAGGTAATACGATACCCCTTGGTAAGACTGGTTGTCAGACTTTTTGGGAAGAAGAAACTGTATCATAATTATTTTAAAAGTTGTAAGTATTGTAAGTTATCTTCATCGTTTCTTCAAGATATTTGGGATAAGGGACGCACTGGACAGAAAACAATGGCAGAAGAAAGGGGAGGGCTATACCCAGCAGTTCGTGATTCCGGGCTGAAATGATGAAGGCTCTTCACAGGGTACGTTTCTTCTTTCCACAAATTAACAGCCCAATATCCAAGTTATCCTTAATCTCTCACATATTGGTGTGTGGTGTTTGTGTGTGTAACTAAGAAATGCGTGTATTTTGTGTTGTGTGAGTGTAATATCAGGAGCCTAAGTTTGTGAATGTAGTGGTGTCGAGTGTAAGACTGTGCTTGAGTTATTACGAGCTTGGTGTCGTAATAACTCAAGCACAGTCTTACACTCGACACACACAATTACACCTCGCAAACAATACACACGACTCCCACTCACACATAAAAAATCAAACACACAGTCATTTTACTTTTTAATTTTAATTTATTTTTACTTTTATTTGTTTTTCATTCTTTTCTTTAAATCACTACATAATAATATATTCTTTTTGTATAACATCACCTTACCAGCTCTTAATTTTCATAAGGGTTTATAGTGTCCAAGTGGCAGTAGAACACTGACTCCTAAGTCACAGGTATTCCTAGTTTAGGAGTCAGGGTTTCAACTTCTGTGCGCCTTTAAATATTGTGAAATTTAGCTAGATAGTAAGCATATTGTAAGGAATTGTATCAATAAAGTATATTATATTATTATACTGCTACGAAGAAATCCCTTCCGTTCCATTCACGAAAGGATAAAAAGCACCCAACACAAATACCAGCCGATTCTAAGAATTCACTACAAACCAACACCGCTACAATACGAAAATCGTTACCTGGTCGAGAGCCACCCGTCAAAAGAGTTAAGCACAATATTTTTTCCGGACAGCCGTGTCCGGCCCGTCTTCCGGATTCAATTTGTCAATGTTCTTCGCCCCTATTGCTGAGATATAAATGATCACCGATTTTCGGACATATTTTTCGTTCGGATACAGTTTGTAACAAGGATTTGCTTTTGTTAGTCGGTGTAGAAGTGGCTCACCCTAATTTCGTAACACAGTTCCAATGGAAGGAAATTCCTAACTAATTTCTTCATGCATATGAAAGTTAAGTTTATTTTTGTCTTTCTGTTCGTCTGTCTGTTTGTTCCGGCTAATCTCCGAAAAGTCGGGACCGATATTGACGTTACCTTTACTGGCAGATAGCTGATGTTTTAAGGAGTAACTTCGGCTACTTTTATTTTAGAAAAAGGATTAAGGTTCCGTACAAAAAAAAAACAGATTCAATTATGGAAGTAATATTTTTGTAATAATTTCAAGCGGACGAAGGTTGCGGGCAACAGCTAGTGTAAATTCATCTGCTCGAATACGTAAGTAGTAGTGCATTGAATTTTGTTCGATAACAGGCATTGCCAATTCAGCTGTACGTTTACGGGGTATAACACCTCTAAAATACGGTTAAGGTTCCGTAAAGCGATGACGCGGCCTAGGGTGGAGGTCGCTTGCCTAGAAGACACCGATAAACTCGAACTTTGAAGAGATCTAGATTATAATGATCGGGAAACAGTGAAGCCGGCAGTTAATGCCAGCATCATCACCTGCCTAGCCCGGCTATGTTGGGATCAGCTTCTAGTCTAACAGGATACAGCTAAATATCAATATTAATATTAATGAATAGGCAGTCGTCTATCTGAACTTTCGAGTTCGTACTGTGTGACATATCCCTTGATACGACTGGTTGCCAGACTTTCGTGCCACTGACTACACGTAACGACTGTCGAAGATTCACAAATGACAGACGGTACCAACTGCTTGTCAGGTTTTCCGAGGCACTCGGTATATAATAGATGGTCACCCATCCAGACCGACCTTGGAAAGTGCCGCTTAACCTTGAAAATCGACCCGTGCGGCTGTTATTATTTCTCTACGAGTTTCTGTTCCTGCTCCTGCTGATGGTGGCATAATAATACAAAAAAGAACGTCGAGGTTGGCAAGCACACTTCTCAAAAACTCTAAAAGAAAAGTTCTAAAATTATGCATAACTGTAACACATAACGTGAAAGAATAATAAAACCGAAAAGGAGTCAGATAGGTTTGTCAGGTGAAGCTCAGTTATTCTCCAGAACAATATTATAACTCCCAAATATCTTTCCCTTCGAGCCAGTGGGAGCAAACTTATGATTATCTGCAAAGTTTGAGGCGTCGGATATTTTATTAGAATGATACCATTTTTTATTCACGATGCGATGGTGTGAATAATATTTTACTTAATGCGGCACGAAGTTACCTACTTTGTTTGTTCGGTGGGAGTCAAGAGAAGCATGTTTTTTTTCCGAGATATTGAAGAATAGGCCAATGCTGAACAGTGCATTTTGCGGATAGGTTTCCGCTATTTTTGTGTGACCTGCACTACTGTAAGTCTGCGTCATCCCACTGTTGGGAAATTCAGGTCTATTATAATTAAGGAAACCCTTAATTTATAATGTTGAAATCAATGAAATCTGAACATGAACATCTGACCAAATCCTTACCACCTAATTACTCGCAGATCCACCTTCAACGAAAACAGTCTACGAATGAAAGAAAAACACCCTTTCATTCCCATTCACACCCACATTTATACGTCTACCCCCAGTTTTTCAAGCCGAGACAAATTAACGTCAGTTAATTACATTCCCTCTCAAATCAGTTGGTACAGTGTACAACCCTATTTATTCAAGCCCCAACTCTTTTGTTTGGAGAAAGAAACCGTTTCTTTCTTTTTATTAATGTCGCTAGGTTTTGTTAATGTTTTGGTTTGAATTTCAGGATCTGCTTAGTGATGGAGGATAGGTACAGAAGTTCCTTCAGGTACTTAGATTTTTTCCGTAACTGCACGGAGCAACTGTGGGCCGAAGTAGAAACTGGTCCCCTGACATAGGTAGGCCACGAAGGAGATTGCCGGACGAACTGGACAGGTTCCTATAGTACTGGAAAGAGGACGCGTGGGTTCGCGAGAAATGGAAAGAATGGAGGGAGGCTTTTGCTCGGGAGAGGACAGAGCAGGCTAGGAAAAGGAAAACTGCACTGATTTTATAACTAGTTTAATCTTGGTTGTCCTTCATTTCGTGCATGCGTTTGGAGAGGCGTGTGTGTCTGCTTCATGTGTTTTTAATTATAATCCATTTCTTCCACCTGTTTATGTCTTACGCTGTTAGGAACCGCTGCAAAATGTTTTTTTTTCTGTTAAATTTTCTCCTGTCAGTTATTATGTTATCATTCACTCATTTTGAATCTATCACATCATCATCTGTCTAGTCTTCTCCGAACTATGTTGGGATCGGCTTCTTTCTGGATTCAGCTGAATACCAGTATTTTACATGGAACGACTGCCGATCTGATCACCACAACCCAGTTAGTACTGAATAATACGATACTCCTTGGTAAGATTAGTTGTCAGACTTTCGGGCCACTGACTAGCTGTAACGACTGTCAAAGATCTATAAATGACAGCCGGGACCAACGGCTTAACGTGCTTTCCGAGACACGGAGGAAACTCGGTATGTAATGGGTGGTTACCCATCCACGAATCAACCGAGACAAGCGCGGCTTTACCTAAAGATTGACCCAAGTGGCGGACGGCTGTTGTTATTTTGCCAGTAGCTCCTCCATCTTTGTTTTGCATCTATCACAATACCTCACTAAAATCCATTAACTTTTTGTAGCCCGCTCCTGCTTCATCTCTTTGGTATAAAAAGAGAAAGAAGTCCAGCATTTTTAAATCCCCATGTTTCTGTAAGTGGATTTGCTTTACAATGTTGTTCTTAGTTTCATCTTGTATCGTGTGACTTAAAGTTTTATTCTGTCGTATTGCTTTCCAGTAAGTGACTTTGGACAATAGCTGGCTTACGGCGAGTTGTTTTGTCGGTTGTGTTACAGCTAGGGTTGGTTTTAATGAATTTGTGTTGTTTATGATACGGTGGTGTATTGTGCCAAGTGTCTTGTTTTTCGTAGTTAATCTTTGTCTCATCTATGTTAATACCCCATTCCTGATTTCTGTTAGGAACTAGTATTAGTATTTTTAAGTTCTCACTATCCAGTATTTTCTTTTTCCACTATGAGACTAACTAAATGACCGAATGACTAGTATTCTGTTTTGGTAAGTTTACTTGCTCTTTTATATAGCATAAGCATAATCAGCCTATAATGTTCCCACTGTTGGGACACACGGCCTCCTCTCTATGAGAGGGAATGTGTTATAATCCACCACGTGGGACAAATGCGGGTTGGTACCTTCGAAGTTTTGGTTCTAGAACATGCCGTTTCCTCACGATGTTTTCCTTCACCGTTTTGTGAGCAGTGGTGATGAAAGAAATCACATTTTCTTTCACTCTCTTTTATCTAGACATAAAAGCGTGTTGAAGTGCATGTTATACTTAACAAACTTAGATTTTTCATGATAAATGTTCATTGTTTTATAAAACTTACTTTGTTGGTTTTAAGGAACGACCAAAGTTCTAGCAAATGTAATGTTTTGGATAATTTATTATATCTATCACCCCTTAGTAATGCCATCAATATATACCTTAGAGTTTAACCCTTTTAAAATGTATTCCCCTCTCATTACACAAGTTCAAATCCTAAACGCCAGGTTATTTCAACGAGCGGCGGCCATCTTAAACAAACGATCAAAATTAACCGGCTCCAATGTCCTTTTGAGAGTACAACGATTGTTTTGATGGTAAATTGCTTCTTTTATTAGATTTTAAAACGTCTATCGTTTTTTTTATGGTCTTCTGATTGTTATCTGGCCATTAAGAAGAAGATAATGGAGTTGTAATGGTAGTCTAATCTTCCTGAGGAACTAATTTCAGTTTTGGGGCATTTTAGAAACGGTTATTTTTCATAATGGGCCATCCTATTCACACAAACAAGTTTGAACCGTACAGTTAAAAACGTAAAGTTGTACTTCAATAAAAGTACAACTTTAAAGGGGGTATTTTAATACACACATCTTAATATTAAATATTTAAATCTATAGATTTGTCTTGCAGCGACGCGGTGGTCACGATTTTGATTTGTTTTGAACAGTCTACAGTGAATTGACATGTTTGTCTTGGGAACGTCATTATAACAGACGGTACGGATGGCGCAGTGACTAAGCGATTGGCTGGTGCGCTGCGTGTCGCGAGTTCGATTACCGCACGCAGCAAATATTTGTATGAACTACAGATAGTTCCGGGTCTGGCTGTTTGTTTATGTGATATTAAATGTTTGTAAACGCACCTACGATATTGGAGTAATTCCTAAGGTGTGCCATTATTTATAAAATATATGTATATTTATTGTGTGTCCTCTTAGTTAGTACACTATTTCGCGCGACTAAGTACAGTGAGGGCAAATCTAACAATTAAATTATTAGCTTAGTTTAGTAACTTCAAGCGTCTTGTGTTTTTCGAACATTCCATAGACTGCATAAAGCATGAACATTTTTCAAAAAAACACACTGTTCTATTTATTGATAGCACCACATACGTCAGATAACAGAAGCATTGGCGTCCTCTCTCCACGTGGCGTTGAAAAAGTTCCAAATCCTTCCGCTTGCCAGCTTCTGACATATTATTTATAAGTAACTACTCGGCTACCCCTATAACAACGAGATAAAGTCCAAATTCCCGTAGCAACCTACCTTTATTCATGAAAATGTTTCTCATAATTTCAAACAAAGAATTTTAAACCTTAAAAGTAAGCGGTAGAGTTAAAAATGGGTTGTGTTTTTTAAAGTACAGCACAAACCATTCGAGAGGCTTATCTTTGAACTCTTAACAAAATGGGCGTTTGTTGTGAAGCATGTACTGAAGCCAAGCTATTAAAACGAGAAGGTAAAGGAAGATCTATTTTTATCGTAGTATGCTTTGAAATACAATGCATGGCTATTCGGTCAAAGGTATAAGGAAAATGAGATCACCTGGCTTTGTGTTTATCCACTTTGTGGAAAGTAATCCTGGTAGTAAGCACTTTGTTTAGATTAAGTCTTCTTTCCTTCTTATTAAGTTTTATTTATTTTGGCATTGCTATTTTATTCCACAATAGTAGACTCGGGATTAGTGCCTGTTATGTTGGAATAAACATACATAACATCACGCCTGTAATCTTCGAAAGGTTAGGCATAGGTGTACCTAATAGTACACCCAAATTCTGCCAGTTATGTTTAAGTCCCATGTAATAGGGGGAGCCTTTTGCCATCAACCGGGCACAAATCCAGACTCCGAGTCTGATACTGAGAAAATTGCTAATAAAACCCAGGACCTCATGCTCAGCTGTCGCACTTGCGACCACTCGTCCATTAAGAGAGCCTATTGGAATTTGGCCAAAAATGCATTAAAAAGTACATCCCTGCCTTACCTTTTCGGCAAGAACAGGAGTGATGGTTGGTTTTTGTACTGATTCTCAGCGTTGGCAATCAGAATGAATTATTAAAGATATCGACGTCGCATATCTTACCCATTTCTTAGGTTAAAACTTAAGCTGATATTTTAATCAAGCCTTGCATCCACTTTGCATTGCAAATGGTTATTTCAACAAGCTCTTACATTTTCATAATGAACGAATATTATATCATCTAGCTGACCTCTTTCATCTCTACTAATATTAATTTACACCTGATAAAATGTTACAGTTTTAACTGGGTTGTGGTAGTCAGATAGGCAGTCACTCCATGTAAAATACAGCTATTCAGCCGGTTAGACTTGAAGCCGACCCTAACATAGTTGGGAAAAGGCTAGGCAGATGATGAAAATGTTACAGTTTTAGTATCAAAAAGCTTTTAATAAGATTATCTGCTTCCACGAAGACAATAGTCTTAATTTGTATCTTCAGGGAACGTTTAGGAAATAATTCTTATGTCAGTGCCCATTTGGGTGTAGTTAAATACAGTATGGGTTTGTGAACTACAAACCTTTTTGATTGTGTTTTTGTGTACATAATAAAGAATGCCGAGCATGAGGTCCTGGGGTCGATTCGCGGGTCATTAGGGTGTTGGTCCCGGATGTTATTAAGGTTTTTCTATTACGAATTTCTCAGTAGCTGCCACGGAGGCTGGATTTGTTCCCGGTTGATGGCAATAGGCTCGCCCCCTATTACATGTGACTGGCGAAATAAGGGTATACTTATTAAGTACACCTCTGCCCAACCCTTCGGGGAATATAAGGCTACTTGTTATGCTAATAAAGATTATTTCCTTCCTAGATGCTTCCTTTCTTTAATCGTTTTTAATTTATATTAGATTCCACATGGTTACTACAAAGTACTGCCAAATGCCAATTACCTACCCTTACCCACCCTATTAAGGATATCCGAAAAAACATCATCATCATCATCATCATCATTTCAGCCGAAAGACGTCCACTGCTGGACATAGGCCTCCCCCAAGTATCGCCACATTGACCGGTCCCGTGCGACTCGTATCCAGCGGATCCCTGCAACCTTCACCAGGTCATCGGTCCACCTAGTGGGAGGCCTTCCAACGCAACGTCTTCCGGTTCGCGGTCGCCACTCCAGAACTTTTCAGCCCCATCGGCCATCCGTTCTGCGAGCAATGTGCCCTCCGCACTGCCACTTAAGTTTGGCTATTCTTCGGGCTACGTCGGAAAAACACCTTTATAAAAATACTTAAATTTTAAATGATCCTCAAGACGTGTGTAAAGAAAGTGATTACCACTGAAGCACAATTTATTAGTTAAAACGCCCCTCACGGCTTCCTCGACAATCAAGACAATGGCCTCTTTATGCGAACCATCAAACAAGAATTAGGCACTTAATCCGCCTAGCGAAGCCAGTTGAGAATTAATTAAAGCTATTCAATTTATGCTAGCGAGACATACCTGTAATGGTTTCTAATTATCGCTTTTGTATCACGGGTTCATTTTGATGAGGTTATTTTCAAGTCACTGCTTATAATTGCTTGTAGTTTTTCTTTTGTAGAATAACGTAGATTTTTACGTTTAGTAGGTAAGCAATCTTCAAATTATTATGGAATTTAATAGTTAATATTATTCGAAAGTCTCGTCATAAAAACACAAGTAATTTTTTAATCCGTAACCATACCTATCCGCACCCGGTCTGTAATTTGTCCGGAACAGTATGACTGATATTTTACAGAAACAAAGAAAATAAAACGCAATTTAATAATAATCTCTTATCATTCATAAGCTAATGCGATTATAGGCCAATATTTTAAGAAAGAGTCCAGCTCATCCAGGAGAAGAAGTTAGGCCTTTGCCCTGCAGTGCACAATATAGGCTTATAATTAATAATTATAAATAATTTATAAGCTAGGGTAGTCCACTTTGAAATCTCGATCAATTGCAACTCAAACCGTGTCGTGGAGCGACCGAGTTCCGATGGAGTGAAGTGCGCTCGTCATCGAGAGCTCGTCAGCGCTTTTGTAGGCGTATGAAAAGCTATACAGAGTCAAGTTACTCCACAGGGGAATGTTGTCAGTTAAATGAACAAGAAATTGGAAAGGTGCACAAAAAATTGAGGTTACATTCTGATTCCACTTTTACATACGTAGTTTTACATCTCTGATCAAGTCCTACGAAGGGGTATCGTATTACCCAGCACTAACTGGGTTGTGGAGGTCAGATAGGCAGTTGCTCCATGTAATATACTGGTATTCAGCTGCATCCGGTTAGACTGGAAGCCGACCCCAACATAGTTGGGAAAACGCTAGGCAGATGATGAGTTTTACACCTCTGACGCAAAGAATTTCACAAAAATTATGTGATAAATCTATTAGCGACAAAAATGATGAAAGACTCTATAGCTTATGTTAGTCTTGTTAAAAAGACAAAAAAAAACAAGAGTCTTGCAAAAATACGTCAGTCTGACGCGATTTAACTTGACAAACAAAGTTTTTCAATTGTAACTTCAAATAGGTACCTAACTGATAACTTATGTGCGTGATTGATCAGATTACCATAGAATCATCACACATAGGAAAGGAACGAGCATTGAAAACTAAGCTTACTCTATTAAATCATTAGGTCCACTTCAGCAAGCTTGACAGAAAATCTTTACCAGCCCAATACTCAACCAGAGTCTGCAGCTAATAAGTATTGCCAGAAGCAACAATTTAACCGCACCTCAACCATACAAAGGTACTATAATTACAGCTGCTCAAGGGCTCTCAAGACAACATTAATTGTGCTCAACTCAGCCACAAGTGGAGTGCGCTCGACACGATCGAGCGTGTTCTGGCTCCTACATCACATGTATCTGGAGAGATTGTTAGTTATGTGTGTACTTGGTGGGGTCTTGGGATGCTGCGAAAGATTTTGCTGGGTTTTTTGTCAAGGATGACATTTATTTATAGGTCTGTGTAGTCTACATCTTCTGTATCCATTGATCAAAAGTGTGAGCGCTTCAGTAGCAAATGTTCTGGTTTAAAGTGTGTTCATCTATCATGCTACATACGAACCAACCATCAGGCCGAACGTCACGGAAAATGCTTCTCCCGGCAGATTTACCGAATATGTACTTTACTTTGTGTAAATTAACTAATAAACGCGTTCCAAACAATGAAGGAAAATATCGTGACAAAATCGTCCTAGAATCAAAAATTCGAAGATATAATGTAATGTAATTCATCAACCTGCACTGGGTCGGTGTGGTGGATTACGGTCTACTCTCTCTCACAAAGAACACTAAACATTAAAGTGTTATACAGGTATGGTATATATCCTCCAAAGAAAAGAGAGCAACCTCCGACCAGGCGAGTGTTGTATCTGGTGGGCTGCTGCCCGACAGTTTGCTGTTAGTTCTTCTTTTGTGTCACAGATGGCGGTGTAGTACTCTTTAGTGCCGCTACAGTATTGACATAATATGATTAATTTTCATTTAAATTATGATGGGTTATACAATAATAGGTGTTGGTTATTCAATTAAGTTTGTAATACGTCACATCTAGCAAACCTTATTTAGCAACGTTTCTCTCGCAAAAATAAAATGCGAATCGATCGATCATAAGATTTATTTCGGAAATGTTTATCTTAAAAACTCAGTTTTACGTAAATGATTGATGATCAATCACGAACCTTTTAATAACAACGTGGTATGATGGAGTTTTATGTTATTTTTTTTAGAAATTCAATGTTAGTTTTGCTTCAAGTTTTTGGCTAGATTGAAATGGACTGCTGGACTGGAGCATGGGGTCTTGGGTTCGATACCCGGGTCGGGTAAATGTTATTCGGTTTTGCCATCATTATTAAAGAATTTCTCAGTCATTTGTGACCGGTTGATGGCAAAAGGCTCGCCCCCTATTACATGGGACTTAAACATAGATGACGAAATGTTTGTGTACCTATTAGATGCACCTGTTATGTTTACATTATTTTTCAACCTGCAAATTATATTTGTATTTTTGTTTTAAATGGTATTTGAATGAATTATTTTGAAGAGATATAAACAATATGGAAAAAAAAAGTGGTAAGAAGTCTCATGTGGTTCTATTTTCGACCATAAGTTATTTTATATTGCTTTTAGGCGGAGTCCGAAAAAATTATAGGAGTTGGACGTACTAGGGTATACCTTTGCTGAACCCTTTGGGAATTACAGGCGTGATGTTATGTTGTTTACTTAAGACGTTAACTTCATAGTGACTTCGTAAATACATGATTACTTCCAGTACCTTCTCTCTGACAGTTTTACATAACGATAACTTAACTTCCCACTTCCGCCAATTAAAACACACGTTAAAGTTACATTGGTTTACAACTCCATTGGTTAAAAACTCATTAACAGCACATTGGGTAGAAATATACCCCAAGAAAGTTATAAACCTTCTTGTTACTAACGAGTGATGGATGTGTTGGGGTCCGATACGACCCAGTCTGTGAGGGGTTAAATCTTACACTTTTATTAACTTTTAGACGAACAAAGTTACGTTTTGATGGGTCATATAACTCATTACAAATAAATATTCTGATTCTGATTCTGATTCTGATTCATAAGTTAAACTTGTGAGGAATGAGATGGATTATTCTGACGGATTTGCTTGATTGCAAAAGATTCTAGGAGTTCTAGTGTAAAATGGAAGAGAAAGAAAGCAGTTGGAACTTTTAATTAATCTCTGCTCAGAATTATATGCTGACGAAGAAATAAAGTTTCAATATGTTTTTATGTAAGTTTCCTTACAAAATTGTACATAACTATGTAATAGAATAGACAGGTATGTGCCTTAAGTCGGGAATTCATAATTAAGCAAAGCGACAACTTAAATGGTCCATAAATTAAAATCAATTCTGGTAGTTGTGATTTGAATTTACGAACAGATTATGTCAGACAGCCATTCTTTGACAGCAGTGTATGTAATGGCTATAACACTGAAGAAAATAGGTATCAATTGGCTAAAGAAATAGTTTCCCCGATGGTACATTACGATACACGAACAAAAGATATATTTGTCGGATCCGGTCTTTAGTACGTACATAAAATGAATTGGAAAGCGCGCCAGTATCAGTGGTGACAACACAGCGTGCTTGTACAGAGCCCTGAGGTCCAACTCGTGGGAGGACGACACTCAATGTCTGATCGCGACGGAGTTGAGACGTCTTGAAACTGTACCCGATTCATTGTGCCCCGTGTTATTGTGTTAAGTTGTAATCAAGTAATTTGTTAGTTTGCTAGAAACAGCGTATCGTACCGAGTGTGTTTTCATAGCACGAAACCCATCGTCTGCCTACATGATGTACGAGCCTAACAGAATAAATCGTGATAAATCCGACATATTTATAAGTATATCATTCACACCACATTGCGTAATTCATAGAAGATTTCATGAGACAAAGTCTACCGATATTTCTTCACGTGCCCGCATACGGTCGAAAACTATTACGTTAATTGTTGTAACAGTCGTAACGTTCAAAGATATCGTTTTTGGCAACGTTTAGTGATGCGCATCGTCTCGATTTATGCGGGATGTCCCGAACATAAAAACCACCCAGTTATTCTAAAATTATTTAAAGGTCACAGACGACGGCGCTGCTTTGCTTAAATTGCTTTTCGGTCTTCTACAGATCGTACTTCGAAGACTGTACGAAAGAACTTCACTTCCTTTTCCCACCATCTTCCTTTTACTACGGTACTCATCATCATCGTCATCATTCTACTGCCTTTATCCCAATTATTTAGGGTCGGCGCAGCATGTCTTCTTCTTTCATACTTCTCTTTTTCTTGTCATCTCATCAGATACCTCTTTTCTTGCCATATCATCCTTCACGCAGTCTAGTCAGTACTCATCATTCTCATCATCATTCTTTTGCCCTTATCCCAATTCATTTGGGGTCGGCGCAGCATGTCTTCTTCTTCCATACTTCTCTATTACTCGTCATCTCGCCAGACACCTCCTTTCTTGCCATATCATTCTTTACACAGTCCATCCATCGTTTCTTTGGTCTTCCTCTACTCATATATCCACATTCATACTCAAAACTTTCCTCACAACATTTTCCTCATTCCTCCACATCACATGCCCATACCACGACAACCGATTACCACACAACTTTTCAGTCACCGGCGCCACTTTCAAACTTCCTCTTATATACTAATTTCTTATTTTATCCATTCGCGTAACACCACACATCCCCCTTAGCATTCTCATCTCCGCCACATGCAAATGCCTTTCATTCATCCCTTTTGTGGCCCAACATTCTGATCCATACAAGACAGCAGGTCTTACCATTGTTTTATGAATCTTCCCCTTAAGTTTGAGGGGAATGCGGGAGTCGCAGATTGTTCCCGTGACCTGCCGCCATTTCATCCATCCCGTGTTAATTCTGTGCTTTACACTACGATCTATTTCGCCATCGCTTTGCACGAGTGAACCGAGATACCGAAAGTCGGAGCAGACAGGAAGAAACGCGCCATCTAGCTCTATGGCTCCAGAACTGACAAAAAATACTATTATTACTAATATGCCTAATTTGGCCATTTTACAATACTTTTAATAGTAATTATTACTGTTCCACAGCAAAACAGCAGAAAAGACGTGTTTCGTTATCATTATCAACAATACAATTACTTAGTAACCCGAAGAGAATAACAGACGCTCGGGTCGATCTCCAGGTTAAGCCGCACTTGCCTAGGTTGGTCCGTGGATGGGTAACCATATACCAAGATCAGAAACACGTTAAGCTATTGGACCCGGCTGTGTGTGTGTATTTGTAGATCTTTGACGGTCGTTACAGGTAGTGGCCCGAAAATCTGACAACCAGTCTTACCAAGGGGTATCGGAGGTCAGATAGGCAGTCGCTCCATGTAAAATACTGGTATATAGCTGCATCCGGTTAGACTGGAAGCCGACCCCAACATAATTGGGAAAAGGCTAGGCAGATGAGTTGGTACCCGACCGAGCCGTCTAAAGACTCATCGAAGAAAGAAACTGCCACTCACCTTAGCACACATACCTGTAATTGACAGAGACAGACCTTTTTTTCTAAAGCTCAATATCAGTCTCAATATACAATTCAATAATTTCAAAAATAAATAACTTAATATCATTTGTAACACACAGCTGGTCGCTTCACACGATGTATCGATCTCCACAAACGTATGATTGAAGTAATTGGCCCCGCCTGTATGCATTTACTATTGAATTGAAATTGACAGTAATAACATGGAAAACAGTTATATTATACGCTACTTAACACCGACTGGCTTTGTTTATTTTAACTTTGTCGTGCCTATGGGTTATTATTGCATTGCCAATTAAAAGTAAAATGTAACCATGTGGATAATGCAGGTTGAAAATTAACTATGTAAATATTATATTTGTTTTTTTTTTTTAAATTAAACGTCTAGTGGTCTTGCGACCATTCCTTACGAGTTCATTAATATTTAGCTCAGCTAAGGGCTTGGGCTCAATGCCCAAGTCGAACAAAGTGTTATTGGGTTTTCCATCAGGAATTTGTCAGCAGTAGCCCGGAGCTCGGAGCCCGGTTCAAAGCTTCTTTATTACCTATATTGGGACTTAAAAATAACTGGCGAAATAAGTAACCTACAATACAAAATATTATTTTATGCCTAAAATGAAAAGACCGATAACATATATGCTTAATTCTGCATGTACAACCCCAGTCATCGTACATGCAATCATTTGATCGTAGGCACCAATAAAATATTTAAATTTTCTCGATTGCAGATGGACCTTTTTTTAAAAATATTTCACTAACAAACGTTGTTTTAATGAAATACCTATTGCAATCGTGAATAAAAAATACCCTTTTATTCATTAATAGTTCCGCAGTCCCGAGTTTTCGCTGCATATTTCCCGGGATACACAATATTAAATAACAACACTAGCTGCCATTTATATTGCTTTTCTCTTTGATGTGTAACGAATGTTTTTTTAGGGACCCGCAGCTGTAGTGGCACAAAAGGATCGTTTACGACATGATTCGTAGTTTCGTAAAAATACACTATGGTAAAAATAAAGTACCGCATATGGTTGTAGGAAAAGATACGCTGTTAGGGAAACATACTTTTAGTAATATTGGTAAGTGTCTTTACACATTTTCTTGTTGCTGCTTACTCTGCTTAGTCAGCGCGGTGAATGTATAAACTAAGAAAATATATATACGCCGCAACCCATAACTTGACACTGGGTTCCGGCTCCAACCACTCTGTAACAGGAGCAGTATACGGGCAACTACTCATTTAAGTTTATACTGGTCGTAATTGTTATTTACAGACAAATTCTTCATAATTTTCTGATTAGCAATTTAATCAGTAGCTGAATACCAGTATTTTACATAGCGACTACCTATCTTCAGTGTTTGGAAATATAACCAGTGAAAATAAGAGGCGCTTTAATTTTACTGATTCTGTTTCCTCATTGCTTATCAAGGCAATTTCAAAAAAAATTCTTTATCAAAATATGCAAAGTAAGTGACGTCATTCTTCACCTACGAACCCCATTTGTTCGCAGCATCTTCTCATCTCATAAGGGAATATTCTGCAACGTTATTATATTACAGATCGCGGCGAACGGAAGCGACAACGTGTTGTAAGCCTTAACGGATAATCTCAGCGGCGGCTCCAGAGGATTTGCAGATAATTCACTTTCTACTTAAACACCTTGCTGGGAAGTTTCAAGGGTTTATTGCAATAGCGGTTTTTAAGAGTTACGGGCTGTAGGTATTTAAGGTTATTTTAGTTTGTTAACAGATTTTTTTTTTTCCTATCGTATGTCAAGTCGAGTTGTTTTGCTAGATGCGAGTCAGGACGTGACAAAATCGTCTGAATTAAACCTATATGGAGTCTGTTCAATACACAACACAATGAAGTTCAATTGTTTTTTTTAATGTTTTTTAATACATGCACTTTTTCCAATTCTTCTCTCTCTTTCTTATTTTTAACACAATCCATCAGCAAATGTTGTACGTCCTCAATTTTGTTACAAGCAATTTGATTTTTTTTTTCGTCAAGAACCCAAACTTTGTCGATAGATAGTGTCCAGATCGAAGTCTTAAAGCTAGCTTACCAATTTTTCTACTTAGTCTGCCGTCATAAAACCAATGGTAACGAGAAGGCTCATGCATTATTTTATTTTTATTATTCTTATAATGCAGTAAGCTGATCTAAGAGGATAATCATGAATATCTACTCTTTTTCAAGAAAGAAACTTTGCCCTTCAGTTATCATCGCCATCTTCTAACCTTTTCCCAAGCAAGATCGAGAAGCAAGGCAGCTTCCAGTCTAAGCGGATGTAGCTAAATACGAATAATTTAAATTAACATCTTCGAATGATAGCCAGAACCAACTGATCAACATAGTTTCCATGGCACGGAAGAGTCTCGGTGTGTAATGAATCTATATACCACCCTAGCCAAGCGTTGCTTAACTTTAAAAAGACCCCTGAACTTTGACCTTTTAGTGCGGTAGATATTCTTATCTATCGAATAGTAAGTCATTAAACGTTTATTGGCTGTATAAACGGGGCATCAGCTGATCCTATCCTATTTATTTTCCATAAAAGTCACCCCATTACTAGTGGTTTATTATCATTTTACAACCTATTAATTGCATTTGCACCTGTTTTAAGACCATTCTTGGTATTATTAATGGGACTTAATCGTTCTATGGATACTCTGTTATCGGTGTGTGATGTGGATGAATTAGGAAGTCGTCGCAACGTAGGGCAACTTTGGATTTGAAGAATGCATGAACTGGATGATATGGCTAGAAAGGAAGTGTCTGATGTGGTGACAAGTAAAAGAGAAGTATGAAGGATGACATGCTGCGCCGAGCTCTAATACATGGGAAATGGGATAAGGCCTGGAGAATGATGGTAGGTATACTGGTTGACACCAACACACCTTAATGAAAATGCCGGAATAAAAGCACACAGTTGAAATTTCAATTCTAGGATCAGCGTTGAGAGTTGAAAATCTAACAGTGCCTATATTAAGGCGACTTCGTCGGCTTATGTTTTATAATTTTAGGTTCCGCACCTCAGTCGGCAAAAACAGAACCGTTATAGGTTTACTTTGTTGTCCGTCTGCCCGTCAGTCTATCTGTCCGTCTGTCAAGACCCTTTTTTCAGGAACGCGTGCAGGTATTAAGTTGAAATTAATATCAAATAATCAAATCTGCTACCCCTTGGATCAGTGAAAATCAAACTTGTGAGTCAACACGATCAAAAGATATAACCGTTTATGTTGCATATTTTGCGATTTCACAACCGGGTACTTCCCGTTGACATAGAAATATGAAATTTGTCGAGAAGCAATGTCTAACAGCACTTGTAAAGGAGAAAATGGAAACAGTAAATGTGTAGTTTAGTAACAAAATACCTACAAGTTTATACGGAACTCTCGGTGCGCGAGTCCAACTTGGTCGATTTTTTATACGAATATCACGTCTGTAACCCCCGTAGAGTCAGGCAAAAGTGTACTTACATCCACATTTCACCTACTACTTTCGCTGAAAGACGGAGCGTCTTTCGCATTCATAATATTAGAAAGGATTACATTTAACACAAAACCAACGAGCAGTGGTCTACATAGGCCCTGTATTGGAAGAAGTGGAAGTCATAGGAAGACGCCTTTGCCCAGCAGTGGGATGCCGCAGGCTGACAGTATCAGAAAATTTAGATGACGCTTAAAATTAGGAAAAAATCATCCTGTAATCCCTTACCGTAGTTAAATGCCTATTATCTGGTCGCTAAACATTAGTTATGCACAAAATAGTGATAATATTATATTTTACAGCCACTTAAGCTGTTCATTTGAAGACAGTGTAACTAGCGACTGGTGTCCGTAAATAGGGTTGACAAGTGTCCGGATCTCTCGCTACAGATAGAAACTTTAAAAAGGTGATATTTTGGGAAGAGGTGGAAGATGTTTCATGTCTTATTACTGTGATTGTGGGTGACATTATCCGCACTCTCAACCTCATTGCTGAGGACTTAGACTTATTCTGTTGCAGTTTCACAAGAACAGCTACGTACGTAATTTGCTATGCTAATAAATAACTGTTTAAATTTCAAGTGTACAATATCGCATTAGGTCAAGCCTGTAAGGAGTAAATAAATAAATTATGGCACACTTATTTTCTGTAGCTATGAATTCTATCTTCTGATCTTTAATCACTTTATGATAAGATTTATTTTAGGTTGCTCGACTGACAAGCCTTCATTGTCGTTACAATAAGGTAACTGTTGGGTTGACTGCATGCTAATTATCCTATTCTATGCTTTATTTCTTTAAAAAAAAAATAGTTTTAGAGTGTGTAAAAAAAAAAGTTTAAAATAAGTGGTCCTTAATAACATTTTAAAATTAAAATATTGCTCACAACCCTACAACAAGAGGTAGCTGTATAACCGAGGTTGTTACCGACAGATGGCGCAACCGTCGACCCGTCACGGGACGATAACCGACAGTTCGCAAGATGGTTCACACCTGGATAACTACCTATATTCCGAGCTGAATCTAGATTGAAGATTTTCTAAGTCATCTCCTCTGTTTTATAATGCTCCCCAGCATTATAAAACAGAGGATTATGGATTAGGATTCTTAGTTTGATGGCTATGATATTGAGACTGGGTGTAACGGGTTTATGAACAGATAAGATTAAATTAAACACTGTTTTAAGCTTCCACGGTTTAAAACTAAACTTATACTGTCACTTACCGGACGTCACGGAAGATATCACGTAAGTGACAGTATAAGTTAAGATGAAATGAATCGTTGTTTGTGTAAAGAGCCAGTCCAAAGTCTAGTCATATTTAGGCATGTAAACATCATCATTCTCCATCACTAATCTCCATTAATTTAGGGCCGGTGTAGTATGATTGTCATGTTCTTCCAAGCTCTTCTGTTAGTCGCCAAATATATAACTTGAAATAGGTACATAATGGCAATGGGCCGGCCATATTAGCCGTAGAACCGATGACCGCGAATGGAGGCCGCGAATCGGAAAGCGTGAGGTGGGACGCCTGTCGACGCTCAGGCTCGGTGAAGCAACGATCTTCTCAGGATGACTGGTAGCAACTGGATGTGAGTTGCCGAAAATCGAGTTGAGTGGTGTGAGATTGAAGAGGCCTATGTCCAGCAGAGGACTGCTGTATGCTGATGATGAGGTACATAATATCACAATCACGCTTTATATTACCAGTTTAGAGATCTGCTTGTTAAGGACACATTCCGCTAATATCGTATTAGGTACCTACCTATGATCACCGTCAGTATATCAATCAGAAGGCTAATTCACGTAATTTTATGACGCGCCGATGAAGTTGTAGTGCAGTTGCAGTTAAGTTTAAGTTTGAGTGATAAACGGTATTCTTGTAATCTTTGAACTGCGCGTAAGCTGCGCGTGAACTGCACGTCAACTGTACGACAACCAAACGCTACCAAACTTACTTATGGTGTGGCCATATGAGAGAAAAAATATTACTCACTAAATAATCGAATAGAATCGATTACATTTCAATGAATATGACGTTATTATAATATTAAAATAATAACCCAGTACAGTTTTTAGTGCTTTTTCTTACTAGATAAACAAACAATTATGCTTTGATTCACAATCAATCACATATTTTGCTAAAATTAGGCTGAATGATGGTTTATCGTTGCCCCATAAAATCAAAACTCAAAATAACAGGAGACCCGCCAATGGCGCGAAAGTTGAAAATCAAGACTCAGTGCAAATCACTGGTGCAAATAGAAAACTTAAAAAGATTAATACTTTGAAGATAAGCACGTATTATATTATAATAATAAATGATTATGAATAAAATGATATTTAAGGATGTAGTTAAAGAAAGGATAAAGTAGCAGTTTAAATTCCTTTCATACAAGTTTCATCCTGATTCTTAAGTAGGTATGACTTCACGCAAACGTGTGTCTGCGGCAAATTGAACTGCTGGTGGAATATTTGGAGAGCCACAGGGACCTTGCCCGTGGCAGACTAAGGTCTAGAGAGGGGAGAGTGCCCTCACATCACGCCTTTGGTCAGAGTGCGCCAACATATTAAATGCCGAGACAGACGGGGATCACAGAACTCCCAAAGAGTGGAGCAAGTTCTGTTAGATTCTATCGATATTGTACCTATGTGTATCGGTACATTATACTTGGGTTAATAACTAGATTTGTAATATTTTTAGTGGTATACCGACTATAAGTGCCGCTTACTCAACCGTGTAAAGCAGATTCGGCATAATCAAAGGGGTACAGGTGGAGAGCCAGGCGTACCCACTCCTTTATCCCTTTTGGAGGAAAGAATCGCTGCTCTGCTTGAAGCAGGCACTGAAGCTGTGAGGAGGAGTGGCACACGCCAAAATGAGGTGCAAATAAATCCCTTGTATTAATATGTAAGTTTTAATTTATGTCAAGTATTAGTTAACATTCTAACTGTGCAATAACTATTACTAACCAGTTAATTTTCATAAATATTATTTATTTTTTCAGAAATGAAGATATTATTATTGATGTTACACCCACAGTAACACAACACATCACACATTTTACTGAAAGGTAATTATAGTAACTTGTCGTACCTATTTAGGAAATAAATAACAGTCTGATTTCCATAACATAATATTTTTATTTTGTTTCAGTGAGCAAGAGGCAACTAGACAGCGTCCAAGCAACAATCCACGTCGCCGTCGTAGACAATATACATATTTTCACTTTCTTTACTTCTTCAGATGATGAATGAAACAAGCAGATTTTATATTACCTCTTACTTAGAATATTAACATAATTTTAAATACAAAAATAAATAATTAAGGTTCTTAAGTGGAATTCTGACTCCTTATTCCCTATGTAGCCTCAGGCGATTAATATGAGCCTGTTGGACAGCCCGACCTTCCAATAAATTTCTGTTTGGCTGCCTATTGCTTTGAGCAAGAATACTCAGGCTCTCCATACGCACATCCTTTTCTGCAGCTCTACGCCGTACATGCATTCTCTCTTCTTGCTCACACTCTTGATGTGTCAGTTGTGGTACTGGTAATCATGCCTTGTTTGCTATATTGTGCAATACCGCAGAGGCATTCTAAAGCATGCATGCAGCTAATAAACACCTGAAACAAAAACATTTAGAAACTATTATAAATACCTAACAATACAAAAATAAAACATGGGCCTCAATACATTCACTTGGTTTGACTTCTTGAGGTAAAGATAATAAAAACAGTATAATTATTATGAAAAGGAAACTTAGGGAAAACTAGTTTTACTCAAATACATACCTGAATCGAGCTTTCAAGACACCAATGCATCTCTCTACTGTATCGCAGGCTGAGACCTGCAGCTTATAATAATGTACATCAAGGGAACCTGGTATTGCATTCAACACTGGGGTCATCATTATCTTCCTCAATGCATAAGCGCTGTCACCTGGAAGAACAATAAGTATTAAAATAATTATTCACAATATTTAATATAAACATAATTAAATAAATTAAACTTTTTCAGTATGTATTAATAAGCAAGGACATTCACCGAGCTAAAATATTTCCTCTTCATCATATTTTTGGTTAAGATAGGGCTGTAATTGCTTGTTGGGTGATCACGCCATACTGAAGAATCATGGGTTGCTCCAGGTTTACTGGGATCAATGCATAAAATGTTAAGATCCGCATCACATATCTAAAACAATAATTTTCAAATGTAGATACAGTTTTTTTTATGACAGTAAAGCATAATATTATTACCTATGTACCAGTACCTAAGTATTGTTTGTTTTTTAAATAAAGTAGATTAAGATAGATTAAGTATGGGTAAATAGATTACATACAATCATCACATTGAGAGAATGATATCCTTTTCTATTAAAATATTGTTCTTCATGTTGAATCTGACTACTAGTTGTACCCTGCGGTTTCACCCAATTTTGATTTGACTGGTAGTTCTAGAGATTAGCGCGTTCAAACATACAAACTCTTCAGCTTTAATAAATTACTATAGATAAACAGGATTGACTAACCTTTGCCTGTACACTCAAACCATCTTTCCTTCTCTCCTTCTGAATACATGTTCATAATGTTGTTATCAATTGCCGAGTCATGTTTTTGCTCAGACGATAGGTTTTCTGGAATTCCCGTTCTGAAATACGGACTAGATCCACAGAAAATCTTTGTCTTCTTATGGCTTGACGACGTTCTCGGGCATCAACTTCGGCAGCAAGGGATAAAATTCTCAAACCAAGTTTGAAACTCATATTCACTCAAAAGTTAAAAAAAACATTTAGAATTTCATTGAAAACGACTTGTAGTTAACTTGTCTACATACAATAATCCATTTTAAACACTTACATTTTCAAAAAATACAATTTGATGCCAACAAAAGTAAATAACGAAGAACTTAAATTGCGCGTAACCGACACTGCACGGTGATCGAATTGAAACTTCTTAGCTGTCATTTTGAGACGTCAAACGAATAGTAGAATACCGATCATGTTGCGTTCCGAAACAAGCACCAAAGACGCGCAACAGTAGAATGCCGATAATGCGCTCGCGTGACGCGCACTTGACGCGAGCGTGTCTGACAGCGGTAGAGAATACGAAAAGCGTTGTTTTGATCGAAACTTAACTGCAACTGCACTGCAACTGCACTTCTTTTGTTACGTGAATTAGCCTACTGAACTCCACTAAGTTACACGAGGTACAATGAATTATAAGACGTGCTTTTGCTCATTAGGTTAGAAAGTTTATTTAATGAAATGTCTCCAGATTACAGTCTCATCTAATTTTATTCTTATTTTAGGAAACTTCTTTGCCTTTTTCGTTTTTTTTTATGTCTTTTTTAGGAGTCCACTTACCTCGTACAATTTGCGGAAATCATTCTTCCCTCGGTATCTACTCCAGTCCAGAACTGGCCCATTTCATTACACCCCATATCGGGCCCTTATGAAATATTCAAATTGTATCGCCTCTTAACAATATAAACTATCAGGGTCACTCGTATCTAGCCGAACATTCGGTTTAATGGGCACTTTATGGCAGAATTAACTTTGTTTATAGCGGCCCTGGCCCCTACAGGTACACTTGAATTAATTCTATTTTTAAGGATATTATGTGAAGTGGGGTGTGAGTTGGTAACAGTTTTTGATAAAGACCAGGCGTACGGTTATTTCATAATTTATTTAATCTATTCTCTTAGTTACATTGAGCTCAGCTTCCAGGATGAACTGATACAATTTCTGCATTTTACATATTTTCACCATCTTGAAATCCAACAACTGCCTCGTTGGTCTAGTGATCGCAAGCGCGACTGCTGAGCTTGAGGTCCTGGGTTCGATTCCCAGGTTGGGCAAAGTGTGTTATTTGGTTTTTCCATTGCGTATTTCTCAGGAGCAGCCACGGAGTCTAGATTTATGTCTGGTTGTTAGTAAATAGGCGCGCCCCCTATTACATGGGATTTAAACATAACTGCGATATTACGCTTTATTTTATTACATCTCTGCGAACCCTTATAGGATTACAGGCGTGTTGTTATGTTTGAAATTCAACTATTAAAAAGTTTTATCATTCGTCTTTTAAGATCATCTGTTGAGATCTATAGGTCACTGAGATTCTTGTTTCAGCTAGCCAGGTGAAGAGTTGTGCAAGGTTGATAGCGCAAATAAAACAAGTAAATAATTTCACATGTTTAATGAACAATATTTTCAAATAATTTGTTTTTGTATTGTTCAAAATTGTATATGTATATAGAACGCTATATAATAACATCAAAGCCCTGTTTACTCACTGTGAAAGCCTTATACCTACGTCATTGCTCGTGAGTATTCCAAATGAGGCACAGTGTTTCACTGTGTCGAGGAGACTTCGAGTTACATTCGAAATTTCATACTTGATGACACGGAGAAGAACACTGTGTGTCATTTGGAAAACGTTATTGGTATACCATCAGTACTTTACAAAATGGAAACAATAAAACAGCTTAAGGATTATGTGCTTATATTTGGTTATTTGTTAAAATTGATAGATTATTCGTAACACCTTCAAACAAGCTTTTATGTTCTGTATTTCGAATATTATATTCAGTATTTTTGTCCTTTTATTGATAGAGACATTTAAATATTATATCAAGTACAATATTGTGGCAAAACAGTTTTTGGACTGAATACTTTTTCTCCTTTCAGAGATAACAAAAATAACAATCAGTATTTCTATACAATTTTGAAAATCGATTATTTTTTAAAATAATTTTCACAATAATGACAACGAATAAAATAAACATTTTGCGGGCTATTTTGTACCGTTATAATCATGACAGCAAAAAATATGTACAACGATACTAATTTTCATGTCACAATTTAATTACTTTTTAAGTGCAAAACTCAAACTTACTATTAACAAGTCTCAAAATGAAAGAACTCGCGATCGCAACGAGTAGGCTTAAAGAATTAAGTACAAAACTTTTTTTTTGTCCGTGGTCCTCTAAATCCGCTTTTCAAAATTTATTTACATATTTAGCATAAAGTAGAAAGGAATAATAAGGCTATAGTGTTGCACAGTTCTTATCGCACTTGGACATATTAGGAACTAACGACGCCATCTTGTTATTAAAAAAACAAGATGGCGTCGTCTATTCCACAGTCAATTTTCACAGACAATTTCAGGAATATTAACCAACAGCGCTTTCCTACAAGCACCAAAAGAGCGAAGCAGCACTGTACACGTAGGTGTTCGCAATGTTGGTGAACGTTTCGAGATTGGACGGAGATCGTGAAAGCTTAGGGGTCTGCAATAAACAATGTGTAATGGCTCATTTTTCTCTCTTATGGAGTTATCGATCGTGGCGCAACGCTTGTAAATACAGTTTGACTTTCAAATGGAGAATGATTGCCTAATGCTTCTTTCATGTTATAAGGTGATAAAATAGAGTGGTTACAAGTATCAGAATCGAAAGTACTAGATAACAACTTGAAACCTGTACTATACAGAACCCCAACCAATTTTAGATTCGTGTACAGTAAAGAGTTGACGCTTTATTTTAACTTTAGCTGTAAATGAGAAACAAGTTAACCTGTTTTAATTAAAAGTTACAGCGAACCAATTAGTGAACTTTACGAACTTAATTATATTAGTTTTAATTACAATACGACTTATACACCGCAACTTGACAATAACAGGTATTGCGAACCTATCAACATGATTGCACAACTTTTTTGGCGTTAATTCAACTTTTCCAGGGCAGTTTATTTTATTAGGCCATGTTATGTCAGGCTTGCGTATGGTGAAACAAATTATAGTTTTCAAGACAGCTTGGAAATGAAAACTATTTCTGAAGCGGAAAGACAAGTCACAAGATTTATGACACTTGAAAGCTGAAACAGTATTGTATAACACGCTCCCATATTCTTAAACCTGTTTTAAAACAAGCTGAATTTAAAGTAGAAGAAATAGATAAATCGGCTTCGCTGGAAGCCACACTGGTAATGAAGGCTAAGTACGTTAGATTAGACGCTGCAGTAATAAATAAAAGTCACTTAGTCTGATAAAACACATTACACATTCTACTTTAAGAATTGCTTTCATTCAATCTTATGTTCGCTAACGTAGGGGTCGATAACACTTGTTATACTACCGACTGTTTTTGAAATGATAGTCAAAAGACAAAACAGGGAAAAACGGAAACAAAGATGTTAGAGACAAAAATTGTGTGAAGAGACGGAGGCCTTTTCCAGCAGTGAGACAATACAGGTTACTCGAAAGATAAATTAGACCAGGTAAAGTGGTGACACCTGGTAGGTATCAAATTTAAACCAAAATCAAGAAAGATAATTAACATACTCGTTAGTAACATTAATTTCCAGTAACATGATTTCACAAAACCTTGTCACGTGTCAGGCATACCCTCACCGCCAAAGGCCCGCTAGCCAATTTATATGAATTTTAACAACACAGATGATGAATACCCCAAAGGGGGCAAAGAATAAAGAAGTTCGAAGTTCGATTCTGTGCTACAAACGAAAACGCACGCATACATAGACACACTTCTCCTGCATCCCGTGCAAGCATACTCGCGACAGGCATTTGTACGAGTTCGCTGTAAATACACGTCTATGTGTACACACGCCTGTTTGTGCTCATTGTATGGGAGCAGGCCTTCTGTGTTCTATTTATTTTGTGGTGTAGACTTGTTAGGTCGGGGTGAGGTAATAAATTATTTCCAAATAGGGTTGTCGGTGTCGGTCGCTGACACAGCCTTTGCTATTGTACGTGTGCAGTATCAACACTGTGGATAAGTAAAGCCTTGTTTCGCACACTATGATAATAATATGGCCGGCCCTCTTTTGTTTTAACCCATTGTTGGCTAGTTTTGTATAGTTTGTTAAAGTTGGGTTTGTTGGGGATTAAGTTTCATTGTTAGACTCGAATGAATGTTGTAACTTTAGATCAAAAATTTATTCTTCTTAATTATTTCAGTTTTCCTCTGACACATTAACGTTTTCATAGTTACAATGCTGTTGTATTCCACGATAATGTAATTAGGCCTTCGTATTTTACTGTTGTTTTTTTTTAAAGACTTCGGGACGGTACATCTCACGATCTCAATCCGCTTTCAAAACTATTTTTTTATTCCGATGGGCTTACTTACAGACTGCTACATCTAAATGTTACTAAGGCCATCAATGCACTGATGTTAAATTCGACCCTTTTTGAACTGATCCCATCTTTTTTTATTGAGAAGAAATTTTCTCAGCGTGTTTTAGAGGCCGTTTCAAATAGATTTTCGTAAAGCCAGACCTTAGTAACAATTCAGTCGTTATTCTGAATTAAGCAGTTGGTTAGTAACAAAACGTAGCTAGATAATAAATTAAGGTACAATTTAGTAGCTAAACTTTACGTCTTAAATTATATACAAAATACATTTTGTAACAAAACTCGTGCTATCTAGGTAACATTAAAATTTATTGCATTTCATGCGTAAAATAGATTTTTATGCGTTACAAGTTTGTAATATAAATAAGAAATTAATTAATTGATAATTTCGATATGGTACCGATTTAGCGCCAGGAATGCATAAATTCATACAAACAGTTTCTATTGAGATGGTTTTAGGTTATTATCAAATGTCAGTGAGACATTTAGAATTTCGATATAATTTTTATAGAATAAAGATTTAAAATCTTGCTTTATGAAATATTTTTAAATGGATCATTTTGTTGTATAAATTTGTACTGAGTTGGAAGATACGCGTCATATTTGAAATAAATCGACCAGTGTACCTTGATGATATACTAATTTAATTTGTTAGTTCGAAAGTTGAATATCTTAGTTTTCTTCCAGTTATACATAATACAACTTGTTAGGTTCGTTAAGTAATTAATTACTGTAATCTTGTTAAAGTTTCAAAAACCACGATCATAATTTCACTCGACACCCTAGTTTTAAACTATAAATTCTGATAATAAATTAGGCTCAACACGAACTGCTTGTATCTTACGCAATATTTCCTGGCATTCAAGATATATATAAAACCCACAGATTATTTATATTTTTATTATAAAACATTAAGGGTCCCCCATTTTAGACATGATTTTCATTTTATTTTATTCAAGGAAAAATTCATACGTTGCTAAGCAACATAGAAACAAAAGAAGCCCACTTAACATTTTCTACTCGTTTTGGAGCGTCGGCACCCTTTCATCGCTTCTTTGTATACATCTCTTCGCATTCCACGAGTATTCATAGGAATACACATACCTTAAGACTCAATGACAAAAAGTGGCAAGGCCTATGGGACATCTTCGCAGAATTGCTGTAGCTAACGTATTTTCAGGCCAAGAAATGAGGTCGCATATCACGGCATGTCTTCATTTATTTCGGTGTGACTGGTGGCTATGAGTACATCATCATTAATCTTTATCGAGTCGCAATGAAAGGGTTAACTTTGTGAAAACGCTGTAATCTATGATAACACTCTCAAGCTCTGAAGTTGATCCTTGAGAATAAGACTTAGTTTTCATTTGTATTTTCAAAAACGCCAACGAAATTTTCAGCCGATTTACTGTATTTTGTTTAATTAAATAATTTCTTTAACACTATCTACTCTTATTATGTATACTTTATTCTATTTATATTTATCTATATACATGTAAAACAGGTATATATAACACCAAGAATGAAAGAAAGTGCCAATGATATGTGTTGTCTAGTGATTATTTTAACTGTTAAAGATACAAAATTATTAACGCTACCAGTATTTACAGTAAAATTATCTTTAGCTTATTTGAAAGAGATGAAGCCCAATTAGGTTTAAAACAAAATATTGATTTAATCTGAGAGGAATTTATAAATAGGGTCCAAAGATAGTTCCTTGCGTAATATTACAAGGATGGAAGCAAATCAAGCGAATATAAAGTAAACAGTACCTATAAGGTATTCTAAACCGCTGTAGTTTCATGTTCCTGTTTACCCAAACAAGTCAGAAACTTTGCTTGTTGAGAAAATCAAGTTTAATATTTGCATTTATGAACCTAAACAAGCTCCATCTCTCTCACTAATGGACAGTAAACATACTTTACTATGATTACGAATTTTCTGGTCATTAACGATGACTACGCGACCAGTATATCTAGACATTCGAGGTCAGGACTATGGTTATGCAGGAAAGAGATAAAATCGGCCTATCTATACTGGTCGTTGGCTTACATTTATTTTTTACTAGATTGTGACAGCAGCTATTCTAATATACGTATGTGTTATAAAATGTTAATAAGTGCTGTAAACACTTAGCTATCTTACGTCTATCACGGCCCTGAATGCACTTACGAGTAGTAAAAGACTATATCGATTATGATTATTCATATCAATTTTATATAGAATCGTAACTGCTTTCAAAATGGCTTTTATGCAACTATTATAACTGACACCGACATATATTTTTTTTGCTGTAAATCGTATTTCAAGTCTTCCAATTCGAATACTTTGGTAATATCTTATTATTTTCAAAGATGCTTGCTATTTCTATCCATGATACTTCTAGCTTCTCTCTTTCACTCCTGGCACTACTGATGAAACTGACAAAATCTTTCCTCCTTACGTTTTATTACCATGCCTTTTTCTTCAATCTTTTCCAAAAGAATGCTTTTCTTTTAACTTCTTTTCCTCACAGCAAGCAAAATTTTAAAAACTTTCTTAGCGCTATTGGTCAATATATATTTTATTAATGCTATGTCGAAGCAGACGATTTTCTTTTCTCCGTCTTATTGTCCCTTAACTTCGTTTCATCCAATGACTCGATCTTGTGGTCCCTCAACAGTGGAGTCCGAGCATCTGTTTTTTCTTCATTCACCTTATCCATGAATATGTCATTTTTGAAGTTCATCACTCTGACAGTATTATCGCTATCCACAGATTCCTGACGGCTGCATGATTTACTGCTTTCTTTGTTGTTATCCACCTCTTTTTCTTCAGATTTCTCGCTATGATACGCCATGTTGTCGAAACACTGTGCCGGTACTATATTTACGGACTTCATCATTGGTATTGCGATCGCGAGCGCAGGACTCATGCCTTGAGGGCTAGGTGACAGACGAGTCGTGACCGATAGGTCCATTCCCGGCATCAAAGTTGCAACTGTAGGAAATAGAATTGTAAATCAATATTATTAAACTTTGTTTTAAGATACACAAAATAATGGTTAAGAAGGTTATCCGAACAATCATGCAGATGCATGCTCATCCTTTTTGGGAATATTATACGATTTTTTTTTGTTACAGATTAAAAACTTGCTATGTTAACAACGAGATATTGAAGAAAATAATATAAGAACACAATTAACATTGACAGACTCTCACAAGACAATAAACTAGTGCTAGGAAAACACGAACATTAGACGTACAATTTAAAAAGCACAATCACGACACTGTGTTAGTGTAATATTAGTGACAAGTAATCACTAAAAGTGTACCGATGTGACGGGCTGTGAGTTTGAAACTTCGATTGTTGTATTGTTTTGACTATTTAGTGGTGGTGGAGGTGTGTGGTTGTTGCCTGGAAAAACACTGAATCATCACTATCTAAAACATAAGAGCACGATCACGTTGTTCAATTTATAATAATCAACCAAAGAAGCATTCCAAAAAAACGCAAAAATAAATTAACATAATTATTATAAAATCATTACAAAATAATAAACAATCTACAACAACATCAAGTTTGGAAGCAAAGCAAAAAGTTCGGGGTACAAACACAGATATACAAAGTCCCGAACCTTCGTCCCCCCGAAGCAAAGGGACCTAGACGGTGGATCCAGTGCTGCTTGAAGATACTGCCGTGTGCAAACATGATTATGACAATGGTAATGATTGATTAGTGACTAAAGATATATTAGCATTCCTGTAAGCTAAATCCGAGTGTGCAGGCGATATAGAAAGCCCATTCGGTTCCAACGGCGTTGTGTGATGCTTTCTAAAGCATGTTTAAATTTTTTCTTTTGCAGTTGTTTGGTGTCGTTTGGATCATAGCCTCTAGCTCGCTACGATCACCATCTGTGGAGGATTACATTGCATAAGCTACTGTTAGTCACGTGACCAGTTTATTAGTATTTATATTACGAAGTACATTATCAATGACTTTGTGACGTCAGAGAAAGCCTCTTAATTTATTTACAAAGTTCGCTTTGTAGAGTAATTTGGAGATTGAAGGCTTGTTGTCGAAAATTAATTCTGAGAGAATTTCGTGTTGATGCAAATGTTTTATGATATTTGAAATTCGAGTTAATTTAACAAGTTTTTAGAAAATTAATTATTACTTTTTGGTCTATCGACAGAATGTTTTATATTTCAAACATGTTGCAAGTCATTGATAATATTCTTCTAGCCACATCAAGATTATGCTCAATTAGTCAAGTTAGTATGTAAATTACCAATTGTATGGTGTATATCTTTCATGTTCATCACCAGTGAATGTGATATGTTCATCTATTTTTGTGAAAACGCCAATTATTGGTTCTTATGTCCATCAAAATTTTTGTTACTACTTCGTGAATTCAA
Organism: Noctua janthe; assembly: GCA_910589295.1. NCBI lineage: Eukaryota > Metazoa > Arthropoda > Insecta > Lepidoptera > Noctuidae > Noctua > Noctua janthe. Next base: position 1,509,683 of record OU342571.1, read on the forward strand.
ACATTTATAGTGCTTAAAACTACAAGTGGATTACGAAGGCATAATTTAGTAAAATCTGCCTTCAAAGAGAAATTCTGAAGAATATTTTACAGTTGTTTTGCTATGGACGTAGTATATTCCACAGTTTTAAGTGTTTTACAACGAAATTGTGAAGCTATGCATAAGTTTTATAAAATAAGAGCTTGTGTATTATTTTGGATGCGAGTTATTAAAATTACACCTGATCTCTGAAAGGTATAATAATTATCATCAAAAACGTTGACTAACACGCTGTCAAATTCCATGTCGTCGCTGTGATCCACACTCGACATGAGATTTGACAACACATTAGTTGGAAAAGCCTTTCAAAAACCGTCGGTCAGTATTACATTTCGATTTTATCCTCATGCATTTGTTTTTGCGATTTCATTATTATAATTAAGTAAATCTTCATTTTCTTGCGTTATAATTTTATCCACAGCTTCAAAGAATTGTGACATTAATAAAATTGGTGGCTTAGCATACAACTTACCCATGTTAGGTCCTATCATGTCCTTAGGATGGTTGGTTTTGATGGCATTCATTCTTCGGTTTACTACCTGAGGACCCATGCCTACTGCTAGAGGGTTAGGAGCACCGGACACTGGAGCACCTGGATTATTAAGGTGCTCATATTAAAACGTGATGAAAACATGTTCTTTAACTTTGCTCTATGTACAAAAAGTTTCGCATTTATGCAAATTATGATACTGTACATATTTAGAATGTACAGAAAGCATCCAATAATATTATAGCTCATCGTGTTTGAGAAAAAGTTACACTTCGTAAAATGACGTCTGTGTCTCTTATTCCTGTGTGGCAGTTGTTGTTTCATTCTCAAACTCAGTGTGTAATACTAACGTCTCTATCTATCTTATCTTCTTTCTGAAAATCTTTTATAATTATATCTATTTCTTAATACTCACGCATAGGTGGTCTGGTGGGCTCCACATTGACGACTCTTCGCCTCTTCTTGGGAAGCTTGGCTCTCGCTTGTGTATGCGAGTAGTACATGGCGAAATTGGATACTATGACCGGCACGGGAAGAGCTATCGTTAGCACCTGTTGGGTCGAGATAAGGATCTTATTAACGAGTGAATGTATAGAAGGAATTACGATTAATTCTGCTATTCATCATTTTTTTTAGACCAAAATAAAAAATAGGTACGAATAATTATTTTAAGATTAAAATGATGTAGAAGGGTAAAAACAGGCTTTGATTTGCAGCTCTTTTCGGGTATAGCGAGAGCGAGCAAAAGATTTTGAATGAATTCAAATGACAGAAGAAAAATAATTTTGAAGATACTTACACCTGCCAACGCGCACAGCGCACCGACAAACATGCCAACATAGGTCTTCGGCGCCATGTCACCGTATCCAACAGTCGTCATGGTCACCAGCGCCCACCACAGGCCCAAGGGTATGCTGTTGAAATCATTGTGAGGATTCGTCTGTATCCTCTCCGCGTAGTACACCAGACTCGCGAATATCACAATTCCCAGCACCAAGAAGAAGACCAGCAACGTCAGCTCCTTCGCTGACGCTCTGAAGGTCTGAATCAAAATCTTGAGACCCGAAGAGTGTCTCGTGAGTTTGAACAGCCTCATGATCCTGATGATGGAGAAGAACTCCAAGATATCTGCGTTTTCCACGTGCGACGCGTACTTCTGCAGGATCAGGTCGATGTAGAAGCTCATCGTAGCTATGTAGTCGATGATGTTGACGGATGATTTGATGAATTCACACTTGTTCGGTGACGAGATGAAACGAACGAGGATTTCTAACGTGAACCACGCGTTACACACACATTCTATGTAAAAGAAGGCTACATGGGCGTTTGTTTGCACTTTGTCCAACGCCCAACCTGGCGAATGGTTGGCTGTCGTCACTGTATAGTTTCTAATCACTGGCACTCTCATGTCCGGGTGAGTTTTTAGACAGAACGATATTATTGAAACGCATATGAAGAACACTGATATGACGCCGATGATCTGGAAATAAAAAGTTCAATTAGAAATTTACGTAGCGTAAAACCTTTTTCGAACTTATACAGCTAAAAAAACTGAAGAATATTATCACGCGATCCTAACATTAAACAATTCATTAAACTAATCATTAAAATTCCCGTAGTCATTTAAAGCCAGATCAACATTACTTTTGTAGAGATTAAAGCAGCCTTCACAACAGACCGCTTGCCCTTCAGCGGGACATAAAAATTACTACGTTTACATTCTCATGTAAAAAATAATTAAAGTAAATACAGGGCTTTTATTGCTGGAATTAAGGGTGCTTTTATTTACTGAAACACGAACGGTTAACGGGCCAAATGATACCTACTATTTATACAGAGCGGAGTTTTTTTGCAAAAGTTAAAAGGTTGTTTGAGGAAAAAAGTAAGTACAGTGAAAAGCTTGTACCACGGTAATGAGATATGTTAATGACTGTACATTACCGAGTTCATGATTGTCTAAAAACAAGTGTCTTTAGAGTTGGGGAAAGGTAGCGAGAACTCAGGAGCTTTTCTGACTTCTTTTCTAAATAATTTAAAGCCGACTTTTGTGTCAATGTTTGAACGTAGTTTAAAATTATGAGTTTTCAGCAACCATTCCGAATATCAAGATACTGATTGATATATGTTATGTTCTTTCCTCAAATTGTGTTTTAAATCCTTTCAGTTTTATGGTAATTTATTCTATTCACATATGGTTCGTATCAATTCTTTAACACGAATCAATGTTGATTTTACAACCATTTGGAAATAACATCCCTTTTGACAATGTTTTTACTGCAAAAATTCTAGTTCAAAATGTAAAAAAAATAACCTCAACGTGGGAGCTCTGTGGGTTTCATGCTACAACCCTGAAAGGTCTACATTGAAATATTTAGATTAGCATAAATTTGAATTAAACCGGGTGGTGGAGGGAGCTCCCTAGATTGCAGCACAATATTTTACACTTCATAAAGTCAAAAGATTACATTTTGAGCTTTGAAGAATTCTAAGTGGCATTTTAATTTGAAACCGTTGGCCAGATGTTTTGAATTTAATGAGTTTTTAGAAATTTTAGATTGTTGTTTGCAAAAGGATGACTCTAACGAAATAAAATTATTACAATTTGAAGTGCGTACTACGATTTTGCTATCTACTTCAGAAACTGAAGCATTCTCAGTATCTTCGTTGATAATTTCACAACCAATAATGAATAAGTAAGGCCTACTTATTAATCATTTAGCGAAACTATTACCTGACTTTACGGGTATCGGATATCTAATGATGATTACCTAGATGTTAAAATCTGCGAACTAATTTAATTTGACCTTGTATTCAAGTTTACAAAGACCAAGGCAATGGGGTCAAAATCAAAATCAACAAAATCAAAGCATTTATTTCAAGTAGGCCAGTTACTGGCACTTTTGAATTGTCGAAACATAGACAACAATAAAATGAAGTCAGTCTCAAGTCGTAATAATTATGAAAGTAGTGTAGTGTCTGTAGTTGCCCATTCCAAAGCGTAGATTTCTATGGAGAAGAACGGGCAAGAAACTCCATGGACACTCTTTTTAGCCAGAATATTGTTACAAACTCTTGGTTACATCATTCATGTTGAGATTGAAGCTGATGATATCACCAAATTCACGAGAAACATCTGTATGTGGGATGCACAAAATCATGAAATACGAATATTTTCAAGCGATAGACACTTGTGTCAGGTTTATGGTGGTAATAACTTCAACATTACCTTCGCAGCATTAGAGCTGTAAGGCTCATCGAACAGCGACCACATCTGCGGCTTCAGATGCTGCCACCACGACACCGTCCCCTTCATGTAGTCCTCTTCGAAGCCGAACTTGCGGGCCACCTCCTCGTCGGTCGGCTTCTCCGTGTCCAGGTCCAGCCGATCCAGGACTGCTAGAGTTTCTTGGGTATCCCGATGCTGGTTAGAGAAAATAGATTTTAAAATATTTATTAATGGTTCTAAGTAGTACCTACTGCATGGTTTCCAGTGTTGCCACAGACGACTAGACTGTGGCAACACTGGTGACCAAGCGGAAGAACAAATCAAAGAAATTGTTTAGAACATGCCACATGTACTGCGTCGCTTGTCAGCTGAAGGAAACAAGCCTGAGATCGTGAACAGGGCGTAACTTCGGCCAACCTTAGTGAAGGGAAGTTCTAGCTTCAATTTAAGTTCGTTTGGATATAAATAATCAGTTCTTCGCACGAGGTACCTCTCAATATTTCTACCGGATTTAAATTTAACGTGTTTCTGATACCACAACAAGGTAGCAATTAAGAAATACAATAAAATCACAAAGGTTTCCATTAATTTAATAACGAAAATTGTTGCCAGTGAAACTGAAATAATTGAAAATAATATCAGAAGCCACGACCAATCCGATTTTAATTTCACATTTAAGTTGAAAACAGAATTAATTGAACAAAGGTTTCGATTTACCCGATATAAAATATGAGGGTAAGACCGCAAAAATATTTCGTATTGGGGCAATGTTCGAAATAATAGGAAAATATCGAACCCGCAATCATCGAACCTGAATTTCCCATTTCACTGGGAAAGTAATTGGAATATTTTATTTTCTGTTATGGTTCGAATGCGGTGCATTGAGAGTTTTTTTGGTATGAATGTTAAATTGGATTTTAAAGATAGCAACCACTATATTATTATTTGTCTCCCTCGCATTCAGAGATAGACTATTTCAACAATAGGAACAGTATAGAATGATCACATAACATAACATCACGCCTGTAGTCCCCAAAGGGTTAGGCAGAGGTTTACCTAATACTACAAACCCACATTTTGCCAGTTATGTTAAAGTCTCATGGCGAGTCTTTTGCCATCAACCGGGCTTAAATCCAGACTCCGTGGCTGCTATTGACAAATTCCTGACGGGAAAATCCAATAACACTTTGCCCGACCCGGGAATAGGACGTAAAGCTCAGCAGTGCGCTTGCGACTACCAGACCAACGAGTTAGTATATAATGATCATGTTTTCATATTTTTCAGTATTTACTTCTCTTCACTTTTGTTCTCGTAACTTAATAGTTACACACATAATAACTAACCTCTTGAATTATCAAGAGGTTAGTTTATTATGTGTCCATTGTAACCATTTCCATTTTTCTGTAAATCAATATATATTTTTGTCTTTACCTAAGAATATTCTCTTTATCACAGTATTCCAGAGTACATTTCCCTAAAACAACTTAAACGACACCATCTCTAGGCTTACGAGTATTTTATTACAGAATCACTTATCCTATCACAGAATGTTCTAGCCCAATAACAAACAAACCCATTCTGATATGCCAATAATGCTATTCATCCCATATAGACAAAGGGGCGTGAATACACACAAATGTATACAACACCACAATCACTGTGAACCTCCGAATATTTTTGCCGCGAAATGTAATTGGAATATGTTGTTCAGCATGTTTTTCTTTTTTTATCTTTTTATTATACTAGAGTATGCACGGTTTTCTGGTTAGCTCGTGGCTAAATAATAACAGCCGCTCGGATCGATAAGATTAAGCCGTGCTTGCCTAGGTTGGTCTGTGGATGGGTGACCACCCATTACATGACGAGTTTTCTGCGTGCCTCGGAAAGCACGTTACGCCGTTGGTCCCGGCTGTCATTTGTAGATCTTTGACAGTCGTTACAGGTAGTCAGTAGCCCAAAAAGTTTGACAACCAGTCTTACCAAAGGGGTATCGTATTATCCAGTGCTAACTGGGTTGTGGAGGTCAGATAAGCAGTCACTCCATGTAAAATACTGGTATTCAGCTGTATCAGGTTAGACTGGAAGCCGACTTCAACGTAGTTGAGGCAGATAGATGACTTTCGTTTTATAAAGAAACCAGTAGCGGAGTCCTTGTACAAATAATCTTCTAGCCTAGTACGTTGTTTTTCAGTGAATTCCAGATATTTACTAAAGAATAACATAATTATGTTCAGTCACAGAGTAAAGTTTTCCGTACCAAAACGTGGCTCTCTCTTCAAATATCAAGCTCTAGATTAATCAATATGACTTTCAGAGTTGCCAAATCCCTCTTTAAATACATTTTAGATCCACGACCATCAAATTCTAAACCGCAAATTCGAATATCCATACCGAAGTTAGAAACAAGATCTACATTTATTTGCCAAGGCCATTTCACCAGCGCTTCACGTCCGAATGACATGCTAACATATTCGTCACGTACACTACAGTGCACAATAAACTGCACACTCGGAATACCGAGCTCGTAATACGTCGTGTATTTGCACCGCAGTGTAAAATGTTGTCGTAGTGGTAGTTGAAAGTGGAAAGTTTTGTTTATGGTTTTTATTGTTATGTGAACCCCCGTTATATGATAGTTTGTTGGAGTGCATCGTGTACTCGTGTTTTGTACCTTGGTAGTTTTATTAATAGGTAAAAATTGTACATTTTGATGTAGGTAAGTGGGGAAACTTTGCTATTGCATTCGAGGTGGAATTCACACCCGAGCCGCAGGCGAGATTGTTATGGAGCCAAGAACTAGAACTAGTAGAAAGCATGTTGAACCTAATCGTAGTGCAATAAGAACCAGTTTTCGAGGAAGTGTATTGAAAAATATTTACTGGCGTTTTCTTTTATATTTTATATATTTTTTAAAATCGTCACACGTCACTTGAATTTTCAACAATGACGACAATTTTTTTTGGTTACAAAACTGTACTAAAATGACCAAAGTAAATATCAAAATAATAAGACCAGAACACTTTTTAGAACATAATACACGTTCGTAAATCCGTGTGAACGAGGAAAACTTCGTGGTTAGACGTGAGAGTCGTTCGTGAATATGTTGATGTGCTCTTGATGCATTTAAATGCTAGTAGACGACACACTAGCGCTGAATCTCTCTAAAGAAGAAGAGCGCTGAATTTCAAATTAAATGTATTTTTTGTATGTATGTGCAGACCCCAGCACATCAAACTACCCTAAACTGTCAAATTTTCCCAATCAACCTTGAACCTAATGCTTGAGCAATAAAGTTGAAATTCTATTAAAGAAATTTGACAGATTGTAGTAGCCGGATGTGCTGGCGTCTGTACATAACTAGAGGTAAGCTGAAACTTCAGAAAAGTGGTGTTCGCTACGATCCTTACATACTCCTTTTGGTTCCTGCCTGCTGACCAGGCAGTTGCTTAGACTGTCAGCTTTGAGTTTTGAATTTCAAGATTTCTGCTGCTCCTAAACGTTCAACATGGTTTTATTTAGAAAAATGTCTCTTAGCAGCAGCTTTTAGAACTTCTCTAATATTCTATTCATAGCTACTCTACACGGATAACTCCATGGCTCCTGTTTTCCTTGGCTAGCTTTTAAAACTTGTCTGTTAGTCATCCGTCATAGTTTGTCGAAACATGTCGACAAATCCGTGTAAACGAGGAAACTTTGAGACGCCGGAGTTAACAAACATGTCTGGAAATGCATTTCGCATTTCCAAATAATTTAGACTGATCGGTTAAGATTATGTCAGTACATATCTGAAACTTACCCACAGTTTCAGATTTGTATTGACATAATCACTATTCTCCTACCTTGTCCCCAATTTATTTGGGGTCAACGCAGCGTGTCTTCTTCCATTATTTTTAAGTAGTCGTCATCCCAATAATCATCCCATTTATAGCCATATCACTTTTCACACAGTTCATCTATCGTTTCTATGGTCTTCCCATACTCTTATAGCCATTAACATTCATACACAAATCTTTTTATAGCTGATATATTCATAGTATATTGATACTTAACGAGCTAAAGATAGGGTACTCAATCCTACTATTCAGTAATTACCTAGAGTTATTTTTGTCTTCATTGTTTCCTATCATTATTTTGTTTTGAAATCGAATCTTTACGGCAGTAAATTCTAAAAGAAGCCGAACAACATAAGACGGACAATCGTTGCAATAAAATTATTTGTTTCGAAGACCTTGAAATAGCCGTATTGTTTTCAACATTATTTATAACTAAATAAGCTATGGCAACGGCATCGTCCGTGTGGAGGTCAAAAGTTATCCCACGGGATCGTACTATACCAATAAAAAATCATTTGTCCTGATTTAAGTCATGGCTTCTATGCCAAATACGTGCAGCTGTGAAGGCGTGACACACTAACAAACAAACAAACTCTCTATGACATTTATAATATTGGACAGGATATTCAGAGTAGCTTCAAACGTTATAGTATTTCTGTGCTCTGATCTGTTTTAGTTTGAAAGTTTTCAAGAATTCCCGTCAAGATCTGGTTAGCATATTCATGAATTATTAGATTCACTGGCGAAAGAGAAGCTGACAGGAATTCTAAAAATATGGGCTACAAGACTTTTAGTATAGAAACAAGTTCTGATTCACTGGTGATAATAATGTCAGTATTTGATGTATCTTGTTTGGTTCAGGCTGTTTCTTTAGTGTCTAGTTTATTTCCTGCTTTGTGTTATGTCATGTGATGTATAGGAGGAGATTCTGTGTCAACGGTATTTAATCCATTTTTGCAATGCTGAGTAAGTTCTTGAATGACAAGTAATTTATTAATTACGCTATCTTCAGCTCCATCAACGTGAAAATAGTTACATTATCTGTAACACAGATGGTGTTAATTTTTTTTATTTCATTTCCTACATCCACTTCATCTTTCGTATTAACTATTACTAGTACAAGAGTACCTACATCTTGTTGTAAATATATACTAGATAACTAGCTTTCACTCGCGTGAAAAAAGATAACTTCTCCACAGGATCATACTACGGTAAAAATAACCAATATCCTAGCGCATGTGTAATGGTCTGTTCATTCGCTTTATAATTCACCTTTAAAGCGTTCAAAAGTGACAGATTGACTGAATTACTTTCACCATTCTGATATTAGTATGTAGTATCGTAAACTGCCTCGCTGGTCTAGTGGTCGCAAGACCGCTGAGCATGAGGTCTTGGGTTCGATTCTCAGGTCGGGCAAAATGTTATTTGGTTTTTCTATCAAGAATCGCAGGACCACGGAATCTGGATTTGTGCCTTTTTGATACAATAGGCTTGCCCCCTATTATATGATAACTGGCGAAATACGGGTGTTCTATTAATAGAACACCCGTATTAACAGTTTTTAAAAAAAAAATGTGTACTTAAGTACACATTTTTTTTTAAAAAACTTCACCATGCCTGTGGCGTTTTCCCCTCGAGTATGACGGAATTTAACAGCTTCTGAAGGGCCTTTTTTCCGATTGGAAATTATCAAATGACCCCCCCTCCCCACTCTGGGCGGAGCGAAAGGGAGTGTCAGACTTGTACTGTCTAAAACCCATCCATGGTCCTTTTTTGCCCTTTGTGTTCCAGGGCCACGGTATCTCTTTCGAACAGTCCCGCAGCCCTGGCAGGCAATTAGGTACACCTTTGGCTAACCATTTGGGGATTACAGGCGTGATGTTACGTTATGTACGGTAAACTAAGGCGTTGGCATGCCTGACTGCCAACAGGAACTAGGAGACAATGTACACTTCTAAATTAAAGGATCTTTGTGTTACCTGTGTATACGTCATCCAGCAACAGGGTTCCACCTGGTTGGCGTCCAGGCCCCAGAACTCCAGCTCCTCCTCGAAGAGTGGCCCGCACACGTCGGTAGGGTAGTGGAGCTTGCCGGTTCTGGGGACAAATAGTTACACCGAAATATAATTATGACAGGTTTCATATAACATTTTTATCGAGTATTAAGTAATTTTTGTTCCACTGCTGGACAATCTCCGCAAATCGTCCTTACTCGTCTTACATTTTCCCTGTATCAAGAATTAAGTTTAGTGTTAGGAATATTTTAACTATGAAGCAATGGTTAGATTGATATTTAAAATAATGTAGAAAAATCATAAAGCATCATTCAGAATTTAGATTGCTTTTAGTCACCTGGGGCAAAGCTTTTTAAAAAAAAAAAAAACAAAAACAAAACCTCTCATTGTATCATCATAAATAAAAATTCTACATTCATATCTATAATTTGTATCCCTAATATGTGTTGTCATTATATACATATTCTATTTATCTATCTATCTGCTTTCTTTAAAGTTTTAAACAGTGTTATTATTCGTAGAAATTCCATAAACAATTCTACATTGCTATGACAGTCCGCTTACTAAAATAACAAAAACTACAAAAGCTACACCCATTCTCTCCAACTTATTCCATGGCTACCAGCTGCTATTTTTTCACTCCTAGATCAACAGGCGAATAAATACACTTGAAGCGGAAAAAACCGACCCATTTCGCAACAGACACCGAACATACGGATAGACGGGAAAAATATTATTCCACTACCACAATTACGAGCAGGGTATCCGATTTACATACATTTCAATAACAAAAGGTTGTTACCGTTAAAGGTACATATGTATCATCGATCATGGGTGATGGATGAACATTTTGTACCAATTTAATTGGAATCAGGACAAAGGATAATCGGTCTCAGGGGGATGTTTTATGCGATTTTTTGGATAACGATGGATTATGGTGCTGGTTTATCCTGGGATGTTTTGCAATAACTCTAGGGAACGGCATGGCCTGGTTACGGGGTTGAGACAGGAGAGATCTTTTCATAAACGGGTTAACTATACTTTACTGCTCGGAGACTGTATTTCTGCCCAGTTGATGGCAATTGTCTCGCCACATGTGACTTGACATAACTGAAATGTTGGTAAATATCTATATTTACCTACCCTATTGTTGTGTATTAAGGTACAGTTCTGCCTACCAAGGAAACAAGTGTGATAGTATATAAAGGGTTCACAATTATTAACATGAATAACTCAATTATTTGACAAATTAAAGGCCCAATACCTAATTGAACATAAAACTGACTTGCCCATACGTACAAACATTTAATACTATTAACCTTCACAAACGATAAAATCACAAAACTTAATTCGAATTCACAATTTCAATTTCTTCCTTTGATACATTATAAATGTATTAAAGGAAGTCTGTAGTCACATTTAACCGTCGTATTTTTTTATTTATTTCATCGGTTACAGTTACGAGTTTCGGCGATAAATTCTCTTATAAAACCACCCTTTTACGCGATGAAATATTCCTGAAAGTATTCTTATGTAATGTCGAATGTGTATAATGTACTAGATACATATATAACACAGCTTTCGCGTACAGATGTGAACGTTCAAGTTTAGGCGTACCAATTATTTTTACGCCTTCTTCATCTATTAGATTGCCGCACAAATTGCTGAGAGATTTTCTATAATTGTGCTGTTAAATATTATGAATAAAATATTTTTCAAAAACCACAAATTATAATGTATAAATAAATGTGAGAATATACTTCTGGGACTATTAAATAATGTCTAAAGTTAGAGTCAAATCGTTAACAAACAAGGCAACCCGCAAATTGAATGTGAAATTGGGACATCGGAAACCAATAGTTCCAAATACCAGAATATTAACACCTAATGTCAACAAAATTTTCGTTGGGTCATTTATTTGTCCGGAGTTATACAAATTGCGTTTGAATTTGCAATTTCTGTTAAAATTATTGCGTCAAAAACTATAATTATGTTCCTGATGGTAAGTGGTTCTCACCACATAATATCCGTCTTAATACCAGTAGATATCGCAGATGCGATGCTGTCCCATGACAAGACTGGAACATCCCATGCGCCCATAATTACACTAGAATCCTTCAAACTGAAACAGCAACAGTAACAGGAATGTTGGACTTTTCTGGATAACATAACATACACATCATAATATCACGCCTGCAATCCCTGAAGGGTTAGGCAGAGGTGTACCTAATAGTACACCCACATTTCGCTAGTTACGTTAAATCCCATGAAATAGGGGTGAACCTATTGCCATCAACCGGACCCAAATCCAAACACTGTTGTTGCTACTGACAAATTTCTGATGGAAAAACCCAATAACACTAGGACCAACCTGGGAATCGAACCCAGGACCTCAGGCTCAGCATCTGCGCTTGCGACCTAACCTAATCCACAAATAGATACAAACTCTGCACAGCAAACAGTTGACACACTATTAAAAAAAATAATTTAAATTCAAACCTGACGCTTTAGTGTTAGTTCTCAGTGACATGCCGTTAGTTTATTCACTGGACGTAGATTTCATTTCCTGCTGTCCAGATGTAGGTGGAATGATATTTCCATCACATTGTAACTTTCCACACTCCTTAGGAGGTGAGACTGAGAGGTTTCTTTGCGAGGCAGCCGTTTCATGCCTTTTTGCCTGTCAATACGTTCTTCTTTCTTTATCGTGAAGTTAGTACCTGGTGTCAGGGTTCTTATACCACCCATGGGCCTCTGACTTGGCTTTACATGTCGTTCCTGGTTTCCTCAAGACGTTTTCCTTCACCGAAGCAAGTGAAAATTATACAACACGCACATGAATCCGAAAAGTCAGAGGTGTGTGTCTTGGGTTCGAACTGGAGACCTAAGACTTGGCAGTCCGACGGTCACACCACTAGGCTATCACTGCTACCAAGACTTGCAATAGGTACGCTTTCAAAAGCGTTTCGTGTTCATTTCGGAAGCGTATGTTATTTAAATACATTTTTGACTTTTCCATTGATCATTTATCACTGACAGAATGTCTGTTAGTCTTTATCTTCATAAGCCCTGTGTCTGGATGTTAGGGTTTTAATTTCTTCAACCAATGGAATGCTGTCTATAACAAAATTAGGTCAAACTTTTCAGTGTGTACTATTATGAAAAGTGTGGACTGAGTAATACCCAAATTCCGCATTTTTCATCAAGGTTATTAATATAACCTAGATATCTCACAAAAGCAAACATTCCGGGAGTTCCTAAACCGCTATTCTATTTTCGTTAACTGTTTTCACTATGCAATCATTCAAGGTTTAAATTAATTTCATTGATAAGGAAACAAGTGAGCAACTTCGTGATATTTCGGGAAACTTCGTGAAATTCCGGATCATGGAGCAAAACCCTTTAATGTGGCGAAGATTGATTAATGTTACTTTGTGTTTGAGGATATTGATTAATAGGTTGTGGTCGATAAGATGATTTAGTTATGCTTAACAAGAACGGAGCAATGGTCGGTTGTTTTGAAGAAGGAATATGTCGAAGATTAGATTAGTTGTTAGATTACATGGTGACATTTCAGCCCGCGGTAATGTCTCATTCTTAGAAAGCGTTTTATTAGTTACTTAGAAATCGTTATAGTCGCTGCCATCTGTCATTGCAAATAAGATTTTTGCAGCTGCTGCTGGCTTAGCGTCAAAAAGTTCAGGATTTATATTTGGCGCGATTTTGCCTACTCTATGGTTTTCTAAATGATTGCAAGCATCATTCAAACAATATATATGATATTGTCCATCCTTATTAGTTAAAACCATGTTGTCTATCACATTGATAAATGGCAGATATGCCAACCAATATATTGATGTCACAAAACCGACTTAACTTGTCTATATTGCAAAAATCACGCAACAAAAAAGTTGGACAACCAAATTTCAGCCATTTTCTTTTACGCCGCCATAACCACAGTCAGCCCTTTGCAAAATGTGTTACGGAAAAATTCATATGTCGAGCCTTTGGTACCGGTTAGTAGGTTGGTCCGACCACAGGGCTCCTCCAAATACTGCGGTTGCCATCCGCGTCCCTTGCGGGTTTTCCGAAAATTTCTGGTCTTTCCGACCGAGGTTGGGACCACCGCAACCCACGCGTAGTTTCGAAAACTACCGAAGAAATTTACGTTTTTCGGAAAAGGTATTTTCTAGCTAAGAACTTTTTGGACAATACTTTTTTAAGAGCTTTTTGGGGTATTGACATATTTGGGACAATTTGGAAAAAGAGTGGAGACAGAATAGAGTTCGTTGTTCTAAAATAATAATAATTTATATGATTTAGTGAGACTTAAAACGAAATTCAGCATAATGAGTACGTAGAGAGCTAACAAAAATGAGGGCTTACATTATAAAAGGAACCCCACTCTGAAACCTAAGCCGAAATAATTTATTCCAGTCAGTCTAATTTTTAAATATTACGCCTTTATAATAAGATCATTTATCATCACAATCTTTATGTAAGTCGTTAGTAAGCTAAATTTACCTACTTTATTTCGAAATCATTCCTTTATCTTCTTAAGGAGCCATCAAGTCTGAATCATGATCTGAAATTACTTGAGGCATTTATCTGGAGCACCACAGTACTAAAAATTTTGGAGTTCCTGGCTAAATTTATAATAACAGCCATACGGGTCGATCTTCAAGGTTAAGCCACGCTTGACAACGTCGATTTATGGATGGGTAGGACGGACCATCCACTATATACCAAGTTTCCTCCATGCCTCAAATACACGTTAAGCCGTTGGTCCCAGCTGTCATTTGTAGATATTTGGCAGTTGTTACACGTATTCAGTTCCCGAAAGTCTGACAACCAGTCTTACAACGGGGACCGTATTACCCGGTACTAACTGGGTTGTGGAAGTCAGATAGGCAGTCGCTCCATGTAAAGTACTGGTATTCAGCTGCATCCGGTTAGACTGGAAGCCGCCCCCAACATAGTTGGGAAAGGCTGGTTTGTTTTCCTAGGTCTCCACAATACTTGTTTTTTTATTTAGTTGAAAAAACAAGAGAAACAAAAACAAACGTAGATATACTGCGTTTTCAGTCGACCGTGTAGAATAGAATCTGAAATTCTAAAATAACAATTCCCCTAAAGACCTAACCAAATAAGCCGAAATACCTTTTGTTCAAAATGCCTGACATTTGTATAAAACATCTCTTTTGTCTCGAAATGTCAATGCCACTAAATGGCTCTGTATATCACAGCCAGAAATCTTATTGCCTATCCTCTAGCCGAAATAAAATGGTGGTAATAAGCAATATCACACTTTTTGGGGACGAAAAGAGACGTAATTTTTCTATTCTTAAGTGGATTGTAGGATTCATTTTATTAAAAAAGGTCTGGGTGTATTTCAGTTGGGTTTAAGGTTAGATAAGAACGAAATGAAGTGGAGTAATTGGAATTAGGACTGTTTCAAGTTAAATAATCATGAAGATACATTGTTTTAATTTATGCTCAAATTGCTAAATTGTTACGACGTGCGTCAATTTCACTATCACATTTAACTATGTTTGAGCAATCAACTGTTTATTACTTATCCATGAATGACAGTCTCCTGGTATATTTAAGTATTGTTATAATGAGCCTGTAGTGTATCACTGCAAGGAAATACCTTTCTGATGCAATTTGAGTTGAATCAGTTGTAAGTCTAAGTCTCTAACAAAAAATACGCCATCTCCTTCTAGGTCTTCTTCGTCACCGGTTCTTTTCGTTTGGAATCCAGTCTATCGCTACCAAGTACCTACTTCTTTTTTGAACAGTTTCTACGGTTTGGTTCACCAAAGGTAATGTCTAAAACATGTACAAAAAACCAATCACTTATGCTTCACGAAGAGCTAAATAAGTAACTTGAAAAAAATAAGCTAGGTCAATCACTGTATCCCTTACCTGTAATAGTTCAGAACCTGCGCGAAGACTCCAGGATGCCTATCGAAGAAGTACTCGTTGAGGACGGGGTCGTAGTTGGCCAGCGCCTCCGTGAGGCGGGACAGCCTGGTGGCCGGGATCTTCTTTAGCGTCGCCTTGTAGGTCTCGTGACGGATCCCGCCCACGTTCAAGACTACGCGGTTCTCCGCGTCCATATTGAGGAGGTTCATTTCTGATGAGAAGATGAGGGTTAGTAAATGGTACTTATTGGTAACTTAGACCATCGAGGTACAGATTAAAAGAAACTGACCCCGTAGTGCGTATGGAAAACCACTTAGATTTATCTAAGCGATTTTAGTTATCGTTCTTTGGACGATCGTTAGTGGTGAGAGGTTTAGAGAAACAAAAGAAATTGATTTATATCCTGCGCAGTAGGCTAAAAACACATTCAATGCAGAATGTCTTTCATTTTGGCCATACATTCCTTCCGTTGTTTATGTTATCTGCGTCGAGCCGATGATTTTAGATTTTTAATTTCCTTTAAAAACCTTCGGATTGTGATGGAGTATGTGTTACGCAATCGGTGCGTTTTGTTCAATTTTATCTTTTTTTCTGGTAGCTACTATCAGATACACAATTAAAACATTGTCATAATTAAAAGTCTCTTATCAAACAGAGAGTTTGACTGAAACAACAATGTTATTATTAGAGCTTGAACTACAATGCTGCCATTATGTGTATTTATATTTGCAGCATGGTATAAAATTCCATTTTTCCCTTTAGCAATTCATTGGCACTCGTCAAAAGGCATCATAAAACTAATAAATAATTTGAGTTCCCCAAACTTCGCGGTTATATTTGATGCCAATAAACCCATATTACAAAAAGTCGGTTAATAAATTACAACGACAATAATTTATTACTGAAAGAAAGAAAGTAATGTTATAAGTAGAAATACATAGAAAGTTAGAACCATTAATCATTTTTTTACTCACAACATTCATTGTTATAATGACAGAGTATGTTAGTTGGAACATATATGACAACACTTATATTTTCTGTAAGAGTCGCCGCACATTGCAAATTTTTTATCACCTCATATATTTACTCAGTTCAAACCGTATCGTATTTCCACAACGACTTAAAACATTTTGACATACGCTTTTCGGCTCATGTCAATCCGATACATTTTTGAATTTTCCAGTTTCGTTAACACTAATCGAATGTCACTTTAACTAGGCACTAAGGTTTTGAAAAGTTGCAAACAACTTTGCGAAATTGAAGGTCCAAATTAGTAGTCTGTCTCAATGTGCTATTTTGAAAGAGATCGCAGTGGAAATGAGGTGATCTACGAAAAAGTTGTCATAGAGATACATTCATAGATAACTCTAGGTCCCTCATTACGATTGAGTACGCTTCCAAAAGAGCAGCTTAAAACAATATTGTCGATGCGCATACTTGAACAGCAACACGGTAAAACATATCAAGCGGCAAAAAATCTCCAACGTGCGCTTTCTCTTACTGTTACTTGGCACCCGATGGATCCACATCGTGGAAACGATCTTATATTCTTATTTCCTGAAAATAAGTAGATAATGTATCTCTAATAGTCCAGATAACAGTATGAATGGGAAAATAATATTTTTACTACGAAATTATCCGTATCCCTCCTTGCCTTCTTTCCATAGTCAATTATGTGGAAAAATCATTCGTCATATTTCTTTTAGTGAAAGAAAATCTGTTTATGTTAGTAATGTGCCAATAATAGTTTTGTGGGAAAAAATATAGCTGGCTAACAATATTTTCTTCACATCTTTGTTGTGGCTTCGGTTTCATAAAGGCCGATTAAGTGTTTTTGTGGGGGAGGATACAATAGTGTCACTTTTGGTCAAATTGATATTCATTGTTGATGTCTTGTCTTTTGTCCTCTGGATAAGTCTGTCTTTATCTACAGCGATCATTTCTGTCATCACTAGTCTGATAATGTTATCACCGTCATAAGACAGGTTATTTTTATGACCTACTGTGTCATCTCCTCAGTTTTTATTTAAGATATTATTTATGTTTGCAATTATGCCTACGCCGTATTTGTTTCAGGAGTATCAGTATTTGCAAACTTTAATAGCCTTGAGATCGTTCGAGGGCTGCATTCGAACTTCGAGTTTGAAACTTAGAGAGTGGCTTAGTCCGGCAAACGCACTTATAATAAAAATAATTAAAATACTCACTGGCGACTACTCCTCTCTCTCCCTCTCGTGGCTAGAACAGTTACTGTGGGCTACGGCGACCGACTCTGTCCTCTCCTCGACATCACCTCGATGTAGTCATCTTCTAGCGTGCTAAATTTCCCCTGCGGAGGCATCTCTGGGTGGGGGAATCCTGCGGACAAAGGTTTCGAGTTAGAAAATCAGGCATAAGCTACCTTCTGAAATTAATCGTGGCGAAAGTGGTTTCTTTGTACATACTACTATAAAAACTGTGACAACAGGCAATGACGCTACCTACGTAAGTGTTTCCAAAGAGTAACATAGGAAACAGTCTTCTTACACTGTGGTCTGTCATGGGGATTGGGTTGTGGTTGCTGCGGTTTTGCAGTTGTGGTCGCAATTGTAAATACATCATCATTATCATTCTCTTGCCCATATCTCAATTTATTTTGGGGTCCGCGCAGCATGTCTTCTTCTTTCACACTTCTCTTTTACTCGTCATCTCACCAGTCGCCTCCTTTCTAGCTATACCATCCTTCACACAGTTCATCTATCTTCTCATTTGTCTTCCTCTACTCTTATAGCCATCCACATTCATACTCAAAATTTTCCTCACTATATTGTCGTCGCAATTACAGTTGTCCACAATTTATTATTTTAGCGGTATATTAATTAGGTGTTAAACAGAAGTTTGGTTCATCCACGTTAACGTCAGTTGCAATAGCAGTCATCACAATTTAATTAGCGTGAATGTCTATTTCAAAAGTGGCAAAATAATATGCCAGGCGTCTGCCAGTCTTCGTGGAACGAAAATATTATTCCAGTAATTAGGTTAGGGTTTCCGAGGTCACGCGACATTCACCCCGTTTCGAGACACGTTTATTGTACTTATATGCATCTATGTATAACCAAGTAAACGCTACCTACATTTTAGTAGTAGCACATGAGGCAATGAACAAAACATTCTTGTGATAAGGTTAAAATAAGCGTCTGAATTTTGTTCTGCAGCAAATCAGCAGACCATACCCAATAGTTACTACTGGGTTCCACCTGGATAAGGGACGCATAGACCCGGGAAGTACTGCAGAAGTAAGCAGCGGCCTATACCCAGCAGTGGGTGATTACGGGCTGATATTATGATGATGATGTTTCCTCTCACCAGCATTGATGACTAAACTTACCAATTGGCTCCAGGACTTATCTTACGATAGTACCGAACGTGTCCTTATAGTTAACTCATAGACCTTTAAGTTATAATATATCTTTTACAATTTCACACCAATATTTACGCGTGCAGCAATCTAACACCACACAAACGTGTGTTTGTGTGGTGTTAGATTGGTGTAAGTGAATTATGTGTGTATGTGAGTGTGTACTCACATACACACATAATTCACTTACACCAAATACACACCCTCATAATACTTACCTCCCACAACACTGAACTTGCCGCAACTACTAACAGGTGTATTGCTTTAGTACGACCTGACATTGTTACTCGGGGTGGGGACCTGGTGTCCTATAACACAGGCTATTAGCCTAGCTTAGGCACCAGTCTCCCACAATATTGAAGTATTTTTTAATATAATTTACTAAACAATATTTCCATGTAATCTTTAAATATTGTGGTGAGAAAATAAATGAATTTATTTATTTATCTTGTAGCGGAATATCACCCTCACAGTAACATTTTAGTATGTAGGGTACATCGACAATATTGTGCCCGAACTAAGTTGTCGATGTACCCACTATGCATTGATTTTGTGATGACAAACCTTGTATAAATGGGACCGCCTTTTTCTAAATACATTCATTCCACATTCCAATAAGCTTCAGCACTTGCAACCTAAATATATTACGTCGTCATCATCTGGAGTATTATTCCACACCACCTAAGCGCTACATTGGTGACCCCGACGTGATTATTAAGAAGATACCTCCAGATCAAGATCTCGACGAAATCTCCGACATAATTCTCCGTCCACCTGAGAAAAACCGATACGAAGCATTGAAGAGTCGGTTGTTCCAAGTTTACGAAGAATCCGAGCAACTGCTATCTGAAATGGAACTCGGCGACATGAAGCCTTCACAGCTACTACGCCGCATGAAAAACCTCGCCGCCGACAATATCTCTGACTCAGCACTGCGGATTATGTGGACCAACCATCTACCACAATCTGTTCGAGCAGAAACACTCCGATATCCACGAGCTGGCAACGATGGCAGATAAAATCCTCGAGCAGACACAACCACTCGGCGCAGTCGCTGCAGTTTCCTCCGTTCCCACTACCCCACGTGCATCTACGTCAATTGAAGAGGAAATTGACGCGCTCACCAAAGAAATCGCAGAGCTGAAAGCATACCGATCGCATCAAAATCGACGTAGATCGTTCGACAGACGACGCTCAAGATCGCGTTCATCGAGCAGAGCCAATCACAATCGCGCCCGAAACGACCAATCAGCGACCTGCTTTTATCATCGCAAGTTCGGCAAAGAGGCGCGAAAGTGTACGCGTCCGTGTAACTACGAAGACAGCAGCGCCCCCACGGGAAACTAACGCCTGCGTTGGCTGAGGCGGGAACCAGCGCAAACCACACTTCCTACCGCCTATTTATAACAGACAAAAACTCACGTCTGTCATTTCTAATTGATACTGGCGCCAACGTCTCCGTAATACCAAGAAGAAAAGGCGGGAAAGCTACGCCAACAGACTTTTGCTTGTATGCAGCGAACAACACGGTAATCCCAACGTACGGAGAGAAAACACTACAACTGGATCTCAACCTACGAAGACCATACACCTGGAAGTTCATCATCGCTGCAGTCAGCAGACCCATCATCGGTGCCGACTTCTTGAAAAAGCATCAACTTCTTGTCGACATAGCCGGCCGATGTCTAGTCGACAAAGTTACCAATCTCGTAGTCAAGGCACCAGTCACCTACTCCGCTGAGCCTACCGTAAGAAGTATCGACGTTGATCAACCATATCACCAGCTACTCAGCAAGTTTCCTGACATCCTACGACCATCATGCATGAAGGATGCTCCCAAACACCGAGTAGAACATCACATTGAAACTACCGGTCCACCAGTACACAGCAAGAGCAGACCACTACCACCACATCGGTACATGTCCGTGAAGAAGGAATTCGAGTCGATGATGCAGCAAGGAATCTGCCGTCCAAGCAAAAGTCCTTGGTCCAGCCCGCTACACGTCGTACCAAAGAAAAACGGCGACCTTTGTGTTTGTGGCGACTACCGCAGACTCAATGACGTCACGAAACCAGACCGCTATCCAGTGCCACGTCTCAAAGATTTCACCTACCTACTTCACGGCAAAAAGATCTTCACAACACTCGACCTAAATCGTGCTTACCAACAACTGCCTGTATACGAACCGGACATCGAGAAGACAGCCATCACAACACCCTTCGGCTTGTTCGAATTTCCTCGAATGTGTCCTGGTCTCAAAAATGCTGGACAGACATTCCAACGATTCATTCATCAAGTACTCATCGGGTTAGACTACGCATTTCCATTCATTGATGACGTCATCGTCGCATCAGATAATGAAACCAGTCACTTAGAAGATCTACAGGAGGTGTTACGCAGATTAGACGAGTATGGCATCACTGTAAATCCATCAAAATGCGTCTTCGGTAAAGAAAATGTCAAGTTCCTGGGTTATCAAGTGTCGAGCAACGGACTCAAGCCACCACAAGATAAAGTCACTGCTATCACTGCTTACCCTAAACCCGAGACAATTGAAGACTTACGTCGATTTATTGGCATGGTAAACTTCTATCGTGACAGCATACCGAACGCAGCCCACATACAAGCACCTCTCAACGCGTTCCTGCACAATTTGAAGAAACGCGACAAGACAAAAATCGACTGGAACACAGAAGCGTCACAAGCATTCGAGTTGTGTAAAGTTAGCATCCAAAACGCAGCTTTACTCGCTCATCCATCTCCATCACCAACCGACGCCATCTCCCTTATGTGCGACGCATCAAATACCTGCGCAGGAGCTGTACTTCAACAACTTGTAAACAAGAAATGGATACCGCTTGGATACTTCTCAAAGAAATTCTCCGAAACACAACAGCGATATAGTGCATCCATACAAAGGTCCATACAAGGTCATCGAACGCAACGAGAAGTTTTTCACGATACAGCTACCAGGCAGATCGAGCAACATATCGATCGACCGTCTCAAGCCGGCATACACTATCAACATCGAAGATAATCACGAATACACGAGTACTGAGACACGCCAACCAGCTGCAGCTACCACTGAAGATCACTCCAGCCTGCTTCCAGCCTCGAACACCATCGACCAACGTACAAGATCAGGCAGGATCGTCAAGATGCCCGTACGCTTCGCTAAGGGGGGAGTACTGTAGCGGAATATCACCCTCACAGTAACATTTTAGTATGTAGGGTACATCGACAATATTGTGCCCGAACTAAGTTGTCGATGTACCCACTATGCATTGATTTTGTGATGACAAACCTTGTATAAAAGGGACCGCCTTTTTCTAAATACATTCATTCCACATTCCAATAAGCTTCAGCACTTGCAACCTAAATATATTACGTCGTCATCATCTGGAGTATTATTCCACACCACCTAAGCGCTACAATCTCATGGAGAACTAAATATTGTGTAAGTACTTTAAGTTAAAGCTGCAAAACTATAATATACTGGGTTTTACAGAAAGGGTTAGTCATATGAAATGATATGCTGCAGACCATCAAACTGAACAGTTGTTCAGTTTGATGGTCTGCAGCATATGCATATCCCATGGAGGAAGTTTTCTCCATGGACCCAATATCGTAAATTCAAAAAAGTTATCTGCTGTCCTATACTAAATTTCAATACCTACTCGACCCAAATATATGGGACAGCTGATAATTTTTTCCCATTTACGATATTGGACCCATGGAGGAAGTTGTTCAGCTTAATGGGCTGCAGCATTTCCTTTCATATGACTATACCCTTTATGTTACACTCTGTATATAGTAACTGCTTCGCCTCGGATTTGTTGTTCAACCATTACTACCTATATTATACAGGCTGGAAGGGACACCGACAAAACAAACAGTTATTACGTAATCAGTACGAAATTCTGAGCACATACAACAATTATAACAGTAACTTAAAGAAAAAATCCGCTTCCTAAAAAAAAATTTCCTACGAAAGTGCAATACCTGCACGTCAAAATGTATAGAACAGCAGATTTTTTTTAAATATTACCGATGAAAAATTTCTATGAGGGGGGCTCAGAATGATGTACCTACTGAATACGTGGTAATCGTTTGTGCATTGGTGTCGTTTCCGAATATGAGCCAAGCAATTGTGTAGCAACCCAAACACCTGCAATATAATACCGCAGCAAAACTAATCCAATTCACTACACAAAAAACCTAAAAAAACTCTGTACCGAAATATCATTCTACACAAAATTCCATTACATAAAAACAGACAAAACTTGATTACGGTTTTACATTAGCGCAACAAAAGAGAAAGAAGTATTGAATTGTAGCCGCGGGTTCTCAACGAAATTCGACCAACGACCCTGAAGCGACCCCGTTACACAGCTCGATTTTATTTCAGTGGCTTGTGTATTGATTATACAGAGTGTTGAAACGTTGTGTGTGGGTTGAAAGTTTGGGTGGTGTGGCGAGGACATTGGTGTAGTAGAATGTAGTGATGGGGTTGGTACTGAAGAATTTGGTAGTGGTTTTGTACGTTTAAACTCAAAATTGAAGCATTTATAAAGAGGAGACCATTCGCGGTTCATACAAAGTTTGGCCCATTTTTTTTTCATTGACTGGTTTTTGGGCCGAAAATGAAGGATCTCCTTTGTTTGTTAGTTTGTATGTATCTTTGGAACTACTGATGCGTTTCCGGAAATTCTTTCATGAGAGGAAACCCCCATTGCCATAATAGGCTACTTAAAACGTTCCCGTGTGTTAATTTCCGTACATAACGGGAGTAAAGCCGCGAGCAAAAGAAAGGGACAAGGTTCCCAAAGGTTGACTTTTGGAAAATGCCTATCAAAATCAAAATCAAAACATTTATTTCAAGTAGGCCAGTTACAGGCACTTTTGAATTGTCGAAACAAAGACAACAATGAAATATGGCTACAGTCCCAGTCACAAGGCACAAAAACTGTGAAAGTGTTGTAGTTGCCCATTCCCTAACGTAGATCTCCATGGAGAAGAACGGGCAAGAAACTCCATGGGCACTCTTTTAAATCAGAATACTTTACAAAACCTTGGTTACATCATTCATGTTGAGATGGTACATTATGTGAGAACGATGCATTAAGTCCGCCTCTGTACTTTTGTGCTTGATGTGTTAAATAAATAAAAGCTAGTTTCAAATATTCCAGTTAGAGACAGTTTTGAATTGTTAAGGAGTTGGTCAGTCACTAACAAAAAGATGATGCTATGATACTTTGTCCCTGACCCTGATTAATCAACCCAACAGAAACCTTAACGCAATGAAAATAAAGATCTTTTTTCTGTTATTTTTTTCCCTCCAGTCCATCCAAAGATTTTATTCTAAATATTGCTATCACCGACAAGACCGTGATAAGAAGAAGAAAACAGAGTAGTCCAAAATTATCCCACTGCTGGGACTTAGGATGTTTCCTCAAAATGATTTCTTTCACCGTTTTGAGAGCGCAATTGTACGCACAAAAAAAAAACATTTGTATTGCGCCTACTTTAGTTTTATGCTCTACACATTCCATCTATCTACATATTACCGAGTGGTTTGTCTTAACACGCAAGCCGTTTACAAATATAAACTAGATACTATAGTTTAGTTGATGAAATTGTGTGTTTACAAACGTTGTGTTTGCGGGGCTTTACAACTTAGTGTAAGGCGATGAGAACCGATTAGAAAGTTCTGATAGGGACGTTTACGTGGAACTATAATGGGTGTAAACCGAAGAGCATTATTGCGATTTTCTTTTTTGTTCTGGACTATTCTTGGGGTCTTTCTAGTAGCGGAGAAATTGGAAGTCAAAGTTTCAAGTTGCTACAACTTTTTTTTAAATACAAGTTTTTAGTGTTATAACTTAAGTACCTCCATGCACTACTCAATGCATCCCTCAGCACAATCTTTTGATTGCGTTACATAGAGTAGGTATAACCGTAAAATTAAATTTTTCACATAAAAATAAAGTTGTTTCCCAGCAAACATTTTTGCTCTTAGTTTGACGTACAGAATGCTTGGTTGATTACTTCGTGAAGGGTCCGTTTACACTTTGTAAGTAGTGATATCTATAAATATTTCTGTATCCTGGGTTCGATTCCCAGGTTGGACAAAGTGCGATTGGGTATTTCCATCAGGATTTTTTCAGTGGCTCGCTCGGTGTTGGGGTTGATAATTCAGTTGATGGCAAAAGGCTTCATCCCTATTATTCATACACCTCTGCCTAACCCTTTGGGATTACAGGCTTGATTCCAATCAAAATTTTGGTTTTAAATGCGGTAACAATCCTCTGTTCGTGATCAGACAAATGCTTACAGTCAAATAGGCATCTACATTTAGCCCAGGGTAAACTTATCTAACTAACTAAAAAATCTGTCCACGTGACGGTACATCAATTTTTTTTATTAAATTCGTACGTCTGCTAGTGCCATCAAATTACAAGAAAATAACATCCCCTCTTGAAACTTCACCGACCTACAAAATAAGGGTGCAGATAAATTAGCAAAAGCTTTAAAGATTTGAGGGTCCTCCACCGAAATCCAGATGATTTTTTAACCCCTTCGTGATTTATAAAAAAAATACAAAAGGTCACGATTTTTTAGGATTCCGTACCCGAAGGGTGAAAACGGGACTGTGTTACTAAGCCAAAGACGAATGTCGTTCTGAAAGTTACAGGACCTTTGGATTTACAATAGTTAGCTATAATTAAGTCAATTTTTCACAGGTTAGCATAAGAATAATCAGAAAATAATGTTCCCACTGCTGGGACACAGGCCTAATCTCTATGACAGGGAGGCTATAATCCACCACGCGGACCCAGTGCGGGTTGGTAGATGTCCACATTGGTTTGAATTTTTGGTTCCATGCCATGCCGGTTTCCTCACAATGTTTTCCTTCACCGTTTTGAGAGCAGTGGTGATGAAATAAATCACGTGAAGTAATGCGCCTGGCTGGGTTCAAACCCACGACTTACTGCTCGTAAGTAAGCGCCGCCACCACTGGACCACCGCTGTTCAACTATCACAGGTACCCTACGTATTACTACAACCGCGTGTCATGACACATACAATGTATATCATAACATTAAATAATGTACAAACTCAAAGGTCAAAGAGCAATATAACAATGCGTAAACTTTTTTCTTTGATCACTTTACTTCACAGCCATATATAAATCGTGCGGAACCCTAAAAGTGCGTGTCCTACCCTATCTTGCCGACTTTTTTTTTCTACCCCGAGACAGTTTGATTGAGTTAGTTTTACAAGTGGGCCGGTCCCGACGACCCGAAGATTAGGCGCCGATAGGGTTAACGTTTTCAATTATAACTTGCTTAATCGTTCAGTTAGAGAAGTTTGATTGTGTTTTTTATTTGGTTTAACTTAGTGGTTTAGGGAAATTGGTGTTTGTGATTGGGGATGATCGAATTAGAAAATTAAGGAATTGTGTGGCTTGAGTTGGTGAGTGGTTCGTAATTAAATAAACTGAAGGAGACCAATTCTGGCTCTGCTTTCATCTTGCCTTCTTTTTAAGTGATTAAATGAGGATTATGACATCTACCAACCCGCACTGGGCGAGCGTGGTGGATTATAGCCCATTCCCTCTCATAGAGATTAGGTCTGCGTCCCAGCAGTGGGAACATTAATAGGATGATTATGCTTATGCTTATGCTTAAATGAGGATTTGCTCAAGGCAATTTTGTTTGATGATTAACAAGAGCACTATATTTTTCGAGTATTTGATAAATGTACACATTTCATTATGTTAAATTATGCTAGCCTTGAGCGCTTCGCCAGTAGCATTAAATATTAATTACAAAAACAAAAGATCCTACATTAATAACATATTACAAAAAATATGAAAAAATACTGAAAAAGGCGGTTACAACAGCTAAAAAACTGCACTACAAAAATAAAATGACTAAATCAAATAATAAAGTTAAAACAATGTGGGGAATCATAAATGAACGCTCAAACAAAAAGCGTAAAACCGAGAAACACAACATAACATTACAAGTAGATAATAGCTTAACGGCGAAACCGCAAGAAGTAGCCAACATATTTAATAATTTCTTTGTCTCCATTGGTGGGAAAACTACAACACCAACCGGCAGCAAACCAAAGGGGCTACCGGCAACCTTAACTACACAAAATACATTATACCTTAACCCAGTTGATCCTTATGAAATAAACATAATTATTAATAACCTAAAGAACAAGAACAGCCACGGAATCGACGAACTCCCACCCAGTCTGATAAAACAGTGCGCTGATGAACTTACCTTGCCATTTTATATACTCATTAACCAATCCTTCGAAGAAGGTGTTTTTCCTGACTTACTCAAAAAGGCCCTCATTAAACCTATTTTAAAAAAAAACGATAAAACTGACCCGAACAATTACCGTCCCATTGCTCTACTACCAACAGCCTCAAAAATATTCGAAAAAGTCATGTGTAACCGCGTTTACGCGTTCTGTGAAAAATATAGCATTTTCAATGATAGCCAAAATGGATTTCGTAAGAACCGATCCACTGTTTTGGCCGTCTACAAGTACATACAAGAAGCACTCAAAATTATTGATAATAAAAAATACGCTATTGGACTGTTATTGGACATGACCAAAGCGTATGATAAAGTACAATTCGATATACTATTGAATAAACTTTACAACATAGGTATCCGAGGAAAAAGTCATGACTGGTTTACATCTTATTTAGGAAACAGAGAGCAAGTCGTAGAAATAGAACACTACAATACACAAACACAACACATTGAACTAATTAGATCACAAAACATACCTGTAAACGCCTCCATACCACAGGGAAGTGTCATAGGATGCCTATTGTTCTTAGTCTACATAAATGATCTCCCTAACCACATAAATGAAACGTGCGTATTGTTTGCCGATGACGTCTCTATTTTAACATCATGTAAAAATAACCAAAAGCTGAACCAAACACTAACATCTATACTTGATACCACAACATACTGGATGAACGAACATAACCTAGAAATTAACTTTAGTAAGACAAAAATAGTCACTTTCCACCCGCGACAAAAAACCCCAATAAATATAAATTTTAAATACAAAGGATCCAAGTTAGAAATAGTTAATAAATTCACCCTTTTAGGCCTGGACATAGATACACACATAGACTGGAAACCACACATACAGAAAGTAAAAACAAAGCTATCTAAATTTGCATATGCCCTCAGAGAAATAAAGAAAACTACAGATCTCAAAACAGCAATAGTAACATACTATGCGTACGCGTTCGCTTGGCTTAAATACGGAATAATATTATGGGGTAACAGTACAGACGCACCTTCGCTATTTACAATACAGAAGAAACTTATAAGAACATTGGTTAACATAGAAGACACCGACTCATGTAAACCACACTTCAAAGAACTAAACATCCTAACACTACCCTGTCTCTATATATTTGAAATTTGCAAATTTGTAAGGAAGTACCCACAATTCTACAGCAAAAGAAAAGACATACAAACAGAAATCTAACTTAGACATGGAAATAGACTCAACCTGCCAACTTCACGATTAAAAATGCACTCCTCTAGTGCGTTTGTCACGTCAATAAAAATCTACAATAAATTACCTGAACACATAAAAAACACAGAAAGAAACAATATATTTATAAATAAACTAAAACTATTTCTCTTAGATAAAACCTACTACACAATTGACGAATACTTCAAAGATAAATTCCTCCTAGAGAAACGAAGATAATTAGAATAACCAAGTAGTACCTAATACATCTATTTACCTTATCTACCGTGCAATATCTTTAATTACTTACTATTTAGTTAATAATAAATTACAGCTAAAATATAAATAAATATATAAAATAATTACCTAATTTATAATTTAGAAAATATCTATTAATAATAAATAAATAAATATATAAATAAATAAATAAATATAGAAATATTAATAATAAACAAAATTAATATAAATCTACTCATAAATAATATCTATTTAAATATCTAAATATAAGATTTACTCCTTAATTTCAATATTATAATTTCAATATTATTATGTTTTTAAACAAAAAGCGCTTCATCCTCTCCTCTAAAAACTAACTTGCTGTGCCCGACAGGGTCCATAATTGTTTCTCTATAATTTACCTACCAGCCTTGTATACATTATGGAATGCAATAAAGTATTGAGTATTGAGTATTGAGTATTGAGCATTTTGACGCGATTTGGTCTCGAGTACCGCATACTCTCCCAGAATACTGCCATAACTATGCGCTTAAAAAACACTTCTCAAACCATCCAATTCCGCACAACTTTATAAAACATAACATCACGCCTGTAATCCCCGAAGGTTTAGGCAGAGGTGTACCTAATAGTACACCCACATTTCGCCAGTTATGTTGAAGTCCCATGAGATAGGGGGCAGATAGGCAGTGGCTTCATGTAAAATAATGGTATTCAGCTGCATCCGGTTAGACTGGAAGCCGACCTTAAAATAGTTGGGAAAAGGCTAGGCAGATGATGATGAAATAGAGGGCGAGCGCATTGCCATTTACCGGGTGCAAATCCGGACTCCGTGGCTGGTACTGAGAAATTCCTGATGGAAAATCCTAATAACACTTTGCCCAACCTGGGAATCGAACCCAGGACCTCAAGCTCAGCAGTCATTGCGACCACTGGACCAACGAGACAGTCAATAATATTTCATAAAAAGTATATAAAATTCACTACAGATCCAATAAACATCGATGCTCTAATCAGTACTCTCTTCAAACTTTCGATAAGATATCAGATAATTATACGTCTTTTAATAAACTTGATGCGTTTGATGTACCTACGTGAGGTAAGAGGGAAGAGGGAAAAAGTAATTTCCTACGGCGCTTTAGAACTCAGTGAACTGGGAACATTTGGTTCCAACTGGTTGAATACAGTTCGTGTGTAGGTGTGTATGATAATTTAAGTTTGTCGTATTGTTTAAGGACAAAATACATAAATCGATCTGAGCATAATTAGGAAAAGGATAGGCAGGTGATCTATTGTTTCAGGATAGATTTAATTTTTGCTATATTTCTTTAATCGTAACATTTGTGAGGATTTTTAAAACTTAATTTAAAGTATAAGTTTTTAAACTGAATTGGTCACTAACATTGAAAATTAGTAAACATGGTTAATATTCCGTTTTCAGTGTTAATGATAATAATTTAATATGATATTCAATAAATTTGCTAAGCTCTGG
The DNA here is from genome assembly GCA_910589295.1 of Noctua janthe. Classification (NCBI taxonomy): domain Eukaryota; kingdom Metazoa; phylum Arthropoda; class Insecta; order Lepidoptera; family Noctuidae; genus Noctua; species Noctua janthe. Next base: position 1,539,864 of record OU342571.1, read on the forward strand.
TGGCAATTGAAGAAAGCTCATTATTTGTAAAGTTCATGGAAACCATGCCTGATAAGCATTAAACTAGAGAAGTTATGAATTTCATGAGGAACGTGCCAATTTAAATGTTAATCATTGTTATGACATTCCAAATAATTTTTCGTTAACGATCAAATCTTCAAAAACCTTTTTATATCTACATCGAACACACCATTAAACATACACTCACATACACAAGTACCGTAAATAATATTATATTATTTGGCCATTTTACCAAAGGGGAAAGAGAGGATATCCTCTTTTATTTTAGACTTTTTTTGATGCGTGATCAAGAATCCGTCATGCGGAAATGCCATGCGTATTCACTCGGCGGAATATTAAGGGAAAGGAGTATGATACATTTGTAGAAAATATAAAAGGTTTTATTTGTTTTGTAGGTTTATATTATGTTATGCTTATAAACATAGCAGTTGTAAATAGGAAAAACATGATTAATTAATTATATGTCTTGGTATGGGCATGTGATGAGGAGGGACGAATACATGTGACTACAAGAGCGATGAATGTAAATGTTTAAGAATGGACAAGGAGAGAAAGATCAGGGAAACGATGGATGAATTGTGTGAGGAATAGTATGAAAGAAAAAGGAGTAAATGATAGCGTGTCGGTTGACAGAGGAGAATGGAAGAAAAAAACGTGTTGCGCCGACCCCAAGTAACATGGGACAAGGACAGGAAGATGAGATGATGATGAACTAATTATAGCTAACTGACATTTGTGCTTTATTTTGGGCATGAACATCTACAGCCCGACTTCACCCAATCTGCTGGGTATAGACCCTTCTTGTTTGTGATAACTTTTGTGCTAATTGTGGCAACTGTAAATAAGTCAATGTGTAGCTTCAAATTTAGGTTAGAATTTCGTTATCTTGCATCGAGTTGAGCTCTCGTTTAACACTCTAATGATACTGATACTGTTAGCCGGCGTCATCCCACTGCTGGGCAAACGCCTCTCCCCATGACTTTCAGTTGTTTTGATTCAGGGCTAATGTGGACCACTGGTCGTTGGCTTTGTCCAGCTCGTCCCGCCATCTTCTAAGAGGTATGCCGCTTCGCCTTCTAGCTGTGTTAGGGCTCCAGAAAGTGGCTATTTTGGCCCACAGCTCATTGGGCATGCGGTAGACATGGTGAGTCCAGTCCCACTTCAGCTTAACGGCTTTTTGATCAGTAATTTGTGTTTTGGAACGTAGGGTGGTGTTGCGTACACGGTCGGTTAGTTTGAAGCTTAACATAATATTCCAACGTTTTATTCTGAATAGCTTTTGCCCGCGGCATCGCGAATGTAAAACTAAACGTAAATAAACTTCCATCCCCTATTTTACCCCTTAAGGGATGGAATTCCCAAAAATTCTTTCTTAGTGTCTACTTATTCTTCACAAAGAACACACCTTCCAAGTTTCAGGTCTCTAGGACCAGCGGTTTGAGCTGTGTGTTAATTTATCACCCAGTCAGTTTATCATTTATATATAAAGATTTTCAGCCCAAAACATTTCGTAGGTCTGTAAAATCCCTAAAGCAAACAATCTTCTCTCATCACAATAACTTTACCTACCTCCTAAGATGCAAATCGTCTAAACACAATCTTACCAAAACTTCCGCAAACTCATCTTAAACAAACAACACCCCATGACCCCAAACTAAGACCAACAGACGCAAATTAGTCTGAAGAACGACAAAATACTGGCAATGTTGATTGATAGGCCTCCCAAGTTTACTCCAATAAATTCTAAATTAGGAGAATCGTTAATCATGTCAGTTTGAAAGCTTTTTATGGGGTGTTGACAGGAAAAATATTGTGACGGACAGATTGGATGTCGGCATGGTAATTTTCAGATTTAGTGCAGCTTTTGGGTGTTGATTTTAAACCAAGTTTATCATATTTGCTAGTCGCATTTTTTGAGTTTTGCTTTGCTCATGTTTTTAGACTTAATTTTGCCTAAATGAGTTATCAATAAATCTCTCATTATTTTTTGATCCGATATAAAACACACATTTGAAACTTAAAATGCCTTATACAGACTTAAAATTAACAAACGATAGTTATCCAAATCTAATAAATTAACAGTAAAATTCTCTCCAAGGACAACCACAACTTTCCAGGGAAGTAGCAACTCATAACATGACCTCTGAGTTTGTTTCGGATGTTTCTTCTCAGAGTAGTCAGGTACGAAACACCGGCCCCATCTACTTTTAAAACAACATGTTGACATGTAAAAGAGTTTTTTAAACCAATTTACAGAAATAAATATGATTTATGATTTACGATTTCATATCTTATCATGTGGTCATTGCGTAGAATTATCTGTTCAATCCACATATCAAGAAACACTGTAACAAGAATCTTTGCGATATATTTTTCCAGGTCAATGATAATGAACAGCAAAATTAAGGTCAGAAGTTGGAGGGGACAGAGACAGAGAGCAGAGAGAGATAGTACCTGGGTCTTAATATGCATAAGCATAAGAATCGGGAATCGAACCCAGGACTACATGTTTAGCAGTCGCGATTGCGACGACTAACGAGGCAGTAACAGAGACGAATGTCTACAAAGTTGAAATTGTTCAAAAATTCGACGCACTTTTTCTGAAATTCAATGTGACTTATTAAAGTTCTTGTACTGTATTCGATGCCAGAAACGCGGTTCCCAAATGGACCCATAAAATATTATTATAATTTTCATCCCTTGTGACTAAGTGACCCTACTCAATTATGAAGGTGCTACTTAGTTATTTATTTTTCCCGATATGTGCATAATTTAGTAGCACTCAAGGGCGCGGGACATTTGGAAGTAATGTAGCGGTTTTGTGCACTTACTATTAATTAAAGTAATAAGTTTATTTTTAGCTGTCATGGTTTTCTGCAAAAAGGTGGATGGACCTTTATAAAATAGCATTAAGTACCTACAAGTGTGGGGATATTAAAATGTAACACCAGCTCACCCTGTGGGGTAATTTTGTAACACACTTACAACGACAATACCTTCTATTTTGACAATGCAAGAACATTAATTGCGCTATCTTGTGTTAGCGGGGAAACTAAATTTTCAAAGTTTTAACATTTTGAACGCCATTGTCATATATACGTGACAAGCGAGCGCGTGCCCTGTACGCCAACGACACAAATATGTAATAGAAAACATGCGTTGCACTACAACACGAAATAAAAATTAAATAGTTTTGGAATCCCTATTTGCAAGGGAATTGTGGCTTTGCGTGCACGCGCTTGCGTTTATGCTCTGGCGTTCAAAAGGATAAAGCAATGGCTTAAAAATACATAAATACTTAAAGTCAAGCCTTTTTCCCGTGGGAGTAGGCAGAAATCAAAGAACCTGCTATGATCCTTAGATACTCCTTTTGCCTCGCAAGTTCATACACGCACGCCGGTTGCTAGTACCACGCGCCTGACCTTTCTAAAGAACTTCACCAATAAGATCAGTGTATGTACTTCTAGAGTTACCTCTCCCGGCGTTGCCACTCACAACTGCCTTGTAAATACCTTTTGTTAGCTTTCAGTAGCGAAGGGTCCATTTTTGTAAGAGGTAAGCAGTGCATATCTTTAATGTGATTATATTATTTGTCTATAGAATACTGACTGTGCCATTTTTCAAAGGGAAGCCAGTAGGAATCGAGTTGTATAAAACTTTCGCCACTGTTAGCTTGTAAACAGTTTTGTTGGCTTAAAGATGTCTTTCAAAATTCTTCGGATTTGCATAGAAAGTATGTTACGCAATTACTAAACCGTCAGTCCCGACGCCAACTCGCTGACTAGCAAATACCTCAGCAGACACGAGAGAACAAAAAGAAGCAGATGTTTCTGTTCAAATATTTATAGGAAAATAAGCTGTATTTTGAACCGCAGTATATCTTAAGAAATTCGTGAATAATACCACTAGATCTATTTAGAAGACCTTGTAACTATCCAAACAAGTTATGTATCAAAATGTCTACGAAAAAGATGCCTGTAACAGACACCGAGGTGAATACAATGAAATATTCATGAGTTAAACTATTATATTTATTCAATACTATGAAATCCAATACGATGAATAAGATTATTGAACGTACGCAACTGAAAACGAAACTATTTTCATGTGCGGGTTCTCAATCTACATAAGTATCTATTATTGTGGGCTTTTTAAGAGATGTAGACTTGGATCGTCTATCCATACTAATATCATAAATGCGAAAGCAACTCCATTTTTAACCGTCTTCTAAAAAGGAGGTGATTATGTTTATGTGTTTTTTCACCTTAATGATTGAAAGAATTTCACTGGAATTTGGTACACAAGCCGACCATGACTTGAGCTGGAACACTGGATACTTTTTATGCCAGTAGTACATTCGTAAGGGATAACTTTCGAATAATACGCGACCCATTTCGCGGTCAACAGATAGCGAAATATAAATTATACCCTGGAAAATGGAATACTTTTTCTCGTTTGGCGAACGGATTAGTGACACTGGGAATTACGAAAAAAAAATTTTTATATATTCTTTTGTCGTAATACTCCTTAACCACCGTTTAGCACCCACGGTATCAATTCAAAGATTAAATGGAAATACCTTCCCCAATTTAACTTACAATTCTACTCACCCCACAGACCAATTTCAAACTTATTAACACGAGATACATAAAACACGTTCCGCCTCATTTTATCCCTATTATAATATTCGTTCTTTGTAAGAAATGTTCATTGTATTTTAGTACAGAATTCGCCTTATTTTCCCCTCAAGAAATACGATGCGCGTCCTTTCTTTGGTAAATAACCTATTTACCGAGGTTGGTTTAATTAATGATTAATTATTGTATCAGCCGACATGGCCAAGATACTTTTTCGGAAATAGAAAAGTGTATTATTTTCTCAGAAATATTAATTATTTTGGTTAAATATACCAAAACCATCGCAAAAAATTATAACACAAATGTAGGTGGACAAGGATAATTCTTTGAGAGGTGATAATGGATATATGGAATATACCTCTATTTTTCTACTTGAATATCTTAGATAGAATCCTAACTATTAACCACGTAAAAAAAAAAAAACGTCAAATTCACAACCTCCTTCTTCTGTAAGTTGGTTAATAATAGGAATTAAATCATATAAGTGTTTATTAAATATAAAAGCTATTAAAACTATGGTTATAATTTTACAAAATTGGCAGACAATTTTACAATTGTAAAACTATCATCTCAGACAAAGCAATTCACAGAAACAGCAAGTAACATAAAAACAATAAAATAGCAAACGTAATATGAAAGCAATCACAATTTTCAATCGCAAAAAGGGTTCGAGTTTCACAAAATGGCGGCCAGGGGAGACATATTAATATTTTTCTTTTTGCTTACACGACGGTCCCCTGTGTGACAGGGATGGACTAGGCAGGTGGCGTGCTGACAGAGGTGAAACAAATTATACAGGAAATTTACAGAGGGCAATGTCAAATGTCAATCCTGAAAGGGGAGGTTGAATGGGTCGAGGAAATTATTGTATCCTTATATCAAGAGGAGTTTATTCTGTATGAAAAATACATTAACTTTTTTGCACTATACAGTTTGTGTACAAAATTAAGCTTAACCCGGAATTGGGCGTTCGCCGTGTTCTCTAAATGGTTCTTCTAACTACTCAGATAGATCATGCTGTGGAATTTGTTATGCCACTTCTACTCCCAAGCTGAGACACTAGGAAGACTACTTCCTAGTGTTTTAGCAGGGAAGCCGTATTGGAGGACGTCCAAAAAAAGCTGATTTTCAGCCTTATTTGAACAAACCTTTGACTTCACACCATCACATGGATTCAGACGTCTGTCTGTTAATATAGTAATACATTCATCTCAACTCATCTAAACGATTAATCATAAGTTTTAATACAGATAAAACAAAAGTTATCTTTTTTAGTCAACGTCTAGCATCACCAAACCTCAATATCAATTATCAAGGATCAGTTTTAAAAAAAGTAGACTCTACAAAATTTCTAGGCGTAACGATTGATAAAAGTCTTAATTGGAAAGAACACACTGAGCTATTGAACAAACGAATCAATTCCGCGGCTTACGCGCTTTACAAACTTGCACCGACAATAAGCACCGATGCGCTTCTTACTGCCTACCATGGTATTGTCGGTTCCATATTAAGGTTGGCATTATATTCTGGGGAAACTCTGTAAATAAAGACATAATATTTAAGTCTCAAAAAAGGTGCATTAGGGCTATGTTCGGTCTAAAAGTTACCGATAGCTGCAAACCATATTTTATTAAACATAATATTTTAAGTTTGCCTTCTTTATTTGTATACGAAGTAGCTAATTTTGTCCAAACGAATCCAAAATAATTAAAAAAAATGTCAGAAGTTACCATCCGCAGTCGTCGTGACAATCATAAGCTAGAAATAGTTAGGCCGAGCACGGCACTGATGCATAAAAGTATTTTCTATTTGGCACCAATTATCTATAATAAAATCCCTAATCTTATTAAGCAGTTGCCAACTAGACTATACAAAATACAGCTTAAAAAATTTCTTTTAGCGAAATGCTACTACAGCTTATCAGAATTTTTAAACGAGTAAATAACAATAGGTACATCGGCAATTAATAAGTTAGGTACGACATTTCTTATTTTAATATTTTTAGTTAATAACGTCTATTTTTTTAACCCTATTGTCTAAGCCTTTTTTGAAATTTTATATCTTTTATAATAATTAATATACCCTATTGTATAAGCCATTTCTCGTAAATTTAATATTTTAAGGTAAAACCTTAAAATATTAAATTTACGAATTTATTTTCTATTTTTTAAATTAAGTTACTACTTACTAGTTTTTTAGCCTAACATTTTTTTTTTGTACGCCGTTCCTATATGGCAAAACATGTAGAAACTTTATTTTTATTTATAAGACCTGTATAGTGCATACCATACCACTCATGTTTTACAAAATAAATATATCTTTATCTTATCTTATCTTTATCTTACAATCCGTGGCATTCTATTAACAGTTGTGCTTATCTCTCCAATTTTACAGTACATCGAGTTTCGTATTTACGCCCTAAATCCGTCTCTGTACAACACAAAAACTTCAGGCAGATGTTCAAAAAGGTATGAAGAACAGAATAGGCCTCAAGTGGATTGAGAGCGTGGCGCGTAGTAATATTTTGTTTCTAGATTTTCGTCTGACTTTTTTCTCCTAACCTACATTATTTCTGCTGGAATACGCCTACTTACTTTTTGTCTATCAATACCTACTACCCAACATTACGCATGTATTTTCTGAAGCAGTATGCATGGACGTACACCAACTTTTTGTCAATTATGCTCAGTTCCATTCTCATGTTATAGTATGTTCATTAACTAGGCACAAAAACAGGTTGGAACTTCTAGAATATTTCTAATGAAAAACTCTAATAACACTAGATAATTCCCATTAGGCTCATGCAGAAGGGGTACAACCATTTGATCAAACCTACTCTTTTTTGCGTTATACTGCAGTAGCCTAGATATATGGGCCAGTGAACGACATTGTAAAGTAACTGATACATTTTATTGATGCTAGAAATCGCATGTCGGCTGAAAAATGTAAATAATGGTAACGTTTTTAATGATGTCGTGCACTATAAGGTCAGTAAACTTTATGATTTATCATCTGCAATCTAATAATAAGCCATAGTAATACTGTTTGTTTTGTTATAAACCAACATTTCAGGAAAGAGACATGTCCTAGAACTTCGCCTAAAATCAGATATTGGAACACTTATGACTTTCGCTATTGATGGATGGAGAGGGAGAGGAAGGCCAAAGAGAAGATGGATGGATTGTATGAAGAGTGATATGAAAGAGAAAGGAGTAAATGATGCCGCGACGTCTGACTAGGGAGAATGGAAAAAGAAAACATGTTGCGCCGACAGCAAGACAAGACCAGGACGACGATGACGATGAGACACCCACTGCCACTGGGCTCATGTGGTAGATAACGTACGGTCCACACCCTCCGACTGACAGGAGGTCTGTGTTCCAGCTGTGGGAACATTATTAGCTGCTCGTGCTAACAAGTTTGCATTCAAATAGACGACCTAAATAAAACAAAACGAAATGGGTCTCTGCCTACCCTATTCAAGGAAAAACCGTCGTGATTTAATGTTACGCCAGACTTCCTAAGTCACCCAAAAGTTGCGTTAACATAAGTAATTGTAAGCCCAAACACAATCAATCAACAAGAACACAAAAGACTAAAGTTTACAAAGTTGCCATCACCAAAACCCGTGCCAGTTACGAATAACACTAATTACCAGTCGTTAGACTTACTGTCGACGAAGGATAGATAGTTATATCTACGGGCCGTAATCTTTACCGATCGAGCGAGACACGCAATTTTATAATTGGTTTTGCTATTTTGTATTCAAATTACTGGTAATTTTACCCTATTTTTAGGTCAATAGGGGAGATTTTTTATCGTTTATTTAACGAGTTTACTGGCTGTTGTAAAACTGTAGGTCTTTGGTTTTTACTATTATTGTAAACCATTGTAAGTATTGTTGTAAATCTTTCTTGTTATTTTTTCTTCTTTTGCAGGTCTGAAAATTGTACAGCCGTCTGCGCTTCAAGTTACGTCAAACTGCCAAATTTTCTAATTCGATTTTGAACTTAAACATCAACAACAAACAACAACAGCAACAACTTTTGGTTTGAAATCATTTAGAGAAATTGAACAGTTTGTGATAACTTGATGTGTCAATATCTAAAATTCTTCTGCATTGTACAGTCCTGGCGAGTGTTCAACGCAGAAGTATTTTAATTTTTGACTTATGTAAGTATTTTTTTTTTATGTTTAATTGCAAAAGTTTGATAATTATGGGCATGGTCATTGTCTTCTTTGCAAAATAAGCGCAGTTTGTCAAGGCTCAAACTTATAGACAAATCAATTGAATGTATCATTTTTTGTCATCCGTATTTACTCTAAATTATTATACTAACAGCTCAAATAAGCACCTTGAAATGTTATAACTCGTATTTTACTTAAATTACCAAAAACATAAAAGCAAGATAACTCAAAGAGTTTGTTCAAATATTTCACAGAAAAGTTACATTTGACTCGGAGTTTTTGCAAAATGGATTATAAAAATTATTCAAGCACTTACCTTTTTAAATCTGTTTATGAATTTATCTTTGTCTTAAACTGGCTTTTTACTTTTAAGTTAAACTGAGACTCGAGTAATTGCTTTCTGAGAAAAATACTGTTTTTATATTTTATTTTTTCCGTAACACAAAATGTTACAACTAAAGAAAGTGGAGTGAATGATAGAGGGACGGATGCCAGGGTTTTTTTTAAACATTACCCCACACTAGTAATTTTTCCTGTCTCGTGGGTGCGTTTACAAACATTTAAACACACACACAAACAGCCAGACCCGGAACTACTATTTGTAGGCCATAGGTACAAATATTAATTCCGTGCGGAAATCGAACCCGCTACACGCAGCGCAGCAGTCGATCGCTCAGCCACTGCGCCAACCATGCCGTCAAAAGGAAGACGTGGAGCGCCGACTCCGACTAACATGAGACAAGGCTAAAACTATGATGAGGACCTGAGAGACAAAGATCCTGACAATCCTGAGAAAATAAGACCTTACAAGACCCTTTAACTAACTTTCTTTTTGCTTATCTAAAGACTGTATCTGTTTAGCATAACAGTCATTAGAAAGCCAGTTAAAATTCTTTCAGAATAAGTGTGTTACTGACATGTCTTCTGTAAAATATTTATTCATGGCCGAAGCAAACGCAAATTATAAAAAGATGATACAATTTGTTTGGTGGTACGGAATCCTTAATGCACAAATCCGTCTTGCATTTGGCTAGTTTTCATATCCAAAGAGAGATAATAATATCGGCCTAAGTGGAAAGTAGAAAGACTGGTGTCGATTAGAATGTACGGATACTTGGAAGAGGAACTTTTTGAATGCTGAGACAAAAACTTTACCATCTGTCTCTACTGTATACTTTTAGTTTTCTTTTTATGCTGTATATAAATAAAGAACATTTGCTCATAGGGTGTATTGTTGTTTTCTCTAGTTTTTGCTATATTTGTAGATTGATGACCATTTTCACTAACACTAAGAAACATCTAAATGTCCGCCTAAATATGATTGCACTGATGGGTTTCCAACACTGCTCAGCCGAGAGACGAACAGTCCGCTTTTATTTAGGCATTATTTTAAGTGTCATCTAGTGTTAAAGAAAACAAATTCCTCTATGAGAAATGAAAATCTCTTTCTCAACGACCTTCAGCGTGAAATTGCTTAATATGCAGCGTGAAAGTAATATCAAATAGTGAGACAAGCACAGAATTCAACTGAAAATAAGCTAGTAAAGCAACAGAAAAAGGACACATAACCAACGCGTATGTGTTTCTAAGAATATCGTGTAAATAAACATGTGAAAGTATCCCAGCATGTATAGAAAAGATACATAATGTAACTCTGCACACAGATAGTATTCGGCCAACCATTTCTGAGTTAATTAGGCATGTTTTTGTCTAGTAAACAAAAATCTTGTATTAATTAGAGTGATTAGTTGCGATTGTTATGGATCTTATAATAATAAATGATGGATGTTGTTTTAATGATAAATGTACATACCTGCAGCTATTTTCACGAAAAACGTTTTCTTTTTCTTTTATTTGTTAAGTAAATTACTTATATTTGGTTTACCATACCTGTGAAGTTTCATTTATTTAACAACCATTTTACAGAGTGTATGGTGGTAAATGTTCGAAATGAACGATGATCACAGAATAGTTCGGGCTTATACCATTGGTAAATCTTAGGATTATCGTAGTTCAAGCTTTTACAGCTTTTACCACACAGGGTGTAAAAGGACACCCACGAAGCCGTCGACCAAGCATTCTGTACATCAAACTAAATAACTTTACGCAAAAGTTATTGCTGGGAAACGACTTTTATTTTGGGGTAAAAAATCACATTTTACGGTGCTCATGCAAAGCACTCAAAACATTGTCCTGATCGTTGGATTGAATAGTACGAGGGTCGTGGAGGTGGCTTTTTTTTTTGTTTTTTTTTTTCCGGATGGGAAATCATCAAATGACCCCCCCACTCTGGGCGGAGCGGAAGGGAGTGTCAGACTTGTACTGACTAAAACCCATCCATGTTCCTTCTTTGCCCTTTGTGTTCCAGGGCCACGGTATCTCTTTCGAACAGTCCCGCAGCCCTGGCAGGCATCGGCCCTTGCGGACCCCTACTTATTTGCTGACATCTCTTTGAGGCGCACGTGGAACACGAACGCACCGTCGACACGGCCTGTCGTCATAAGACGGCCGGACGGCGAGCTGGCCCATAACTCGCCGTCCACAGGCCCGCGCCTACGGTGGCCGGGAGCCACCACGTGACCCCCGACGCCCAGGGCGTCTCCCACGGCGACTGGGGTGGAGGTGGTTTAAGTAAAAATCATACATTAAAAACATGTATTTAAAAAAAACTTGTGAAAAAGTTGGAACTTTGACCCCCAATATCTCCGTAACTAGAAGGTTCTCAGGTATGGTCTAGAACAAAAAAATGATCGCAATGACGGGGAGAACAAGTGTCTTTCTGCTTCGTTAAGGGTCTTGTAACACCCTTTATAATAGCCAAAATAAGAAAAAGATACAGATTGAAAATCAGCGATCTCCTGTAAACACATCTTACATTTTCTCGATCTACAATTACAAACAAGTAAAGTACTCGTATATACTCGTAGCAACGTATACATAGGTACTCACGTATCTATCGTGGCGTCGACCGCCGTTTTAGTGCCGACCCTCGCCGGGCAGCGGATTACTGAATCTGGAAGAAGAAAAGGTCAGGGTTGCAGACATAAAGTATTTTATTGGCATTGAAGATTGGGCTGTTGTAGTGACTATGGACCGACCGCTTTAATGAGTCCTCTCGAAGGTGACAATTTAAATGGAATATTCTCAAGGTTGATCACGTATTTTTTCATGATTAGTATCGTAATGCCTACGTGGATCCTCGTTATTATAAAGCAAATAACCTGTGGGATATTGTTAGGACTTTGTGGACGCTTAATGTGCCTTTGATGGAGCAAGGCGGAGGACTCATTAAAGCGGTCGGTATATAGCTGATAGTAACTACATATTGGAAAGTAGAGGTTGTCTTGTAACTAGCATATAACATGTAGAAATACGGCTTATAGTGCTTTTCAGAGCACCCAGAGCGCTCAGTTAGCACTCTGGAGTTTGGGTATGACCTGATTAAGGTTATTGGTTTACTACTCAACTGCGTCGTTGGCCGTAAGCACGACATGAAGTCCTGGATTCACTTTCCGGGTCAGACAAAGTGTTATTGTGTTTTTCCATCAGAATTTTTTCGGTAGCAGCCATGGAATCTGGATTTGTGCCCGGTTGATGGCAATAAGCTCGCCCCCTATTGCATGGGACTTTAAACGTAACTGACGAAATGTGGGTGTTCTATTTAATTAGGTACACCTCTGCCTAACCCTACGGGGATTACAGGCGCGATGTTACGTTATACATGTCATGGTTTACTGCTACTGTGGACTTATACACACGTAACTGATGAAATGCGGATGGGCACTTCTGCATACCTCTTCAGGACATAAAGGCGTGATGTTGTCCTATATTATGTTACACAACGATAAATGTGTAACTATTTGGATTAAACATTTTCTTTCTTTTTAACCGACAAAAAAGAGATTGTGCTGTTTTTCACAGACATCAATATTCAATACTTCTTGTACTGAAATTTATTCCTACACCTTGTTATTGAAAAATGAAAACAAAAAGTAATTTTTAACATCCACCCCAAAATTATAAACACTTTTCTTTAACACACAAAATATCTCTTTTAAAATCCTAAATATCACTTTACGCGTCACCAAAAGTGTCTGCCTGTCGAAAGATTTGACAGTTAACGGCCGTAAAAGGGTTCTCAAATAAAGTAGGTAACCAATGAAAAGCCTTGACCCCTCGAATGGCGAGGGATGGAACTGCTAAATATGACATGAAGGCCTCATAGACCGGCCGAATGTACTCGTAGCACGCTGTTTGCATTTATTTCGTGAAGCGAGACGAGTTTTTGGCAACTTTGTGTTCCAACCTAGATACTGTGTAGTTTTTTCTAGAACTTGTTTTCAAAGGTGTCTATTGAACATTGAATCGCATAAGAGCACAAGCTTGTTAGGATCTTCCACCAGTAAAAGTGATGAACTTCCACCTTCCACCAATTTTCATCCCCCATTTTACCGCTTTAGGGGACGAATTTAATAAGTTATAGCGTTGTTTTACAGAAAATAGATGTGTTTTTGAGAAGCGAGTTAGCTACTACTTGCAGTCTACCTTACAGGCCCGAAGACACTTTAGAAGCCGATTCCTGCCGGCTTTCCTTTGGGAACAAGGCACTCTACGTAGTATCTTACTTAGCTATAATTTACACAGTTCATAAAATTCTACTCAACTGGTTCAATGTGCTGTCAAAATGATTGCAATGGAACAGTATTGTCTAATTTTAGCAATATTTAACGCGTAAACCCTTTGAACTGAACTTTCATAATTGGCGGGCGTATTGTGTAGTTTTAAATAACATATTACAATTGACCTGCAAATCTATAGCGAACACAATCAAATTATGCTCGAGTTAAGCTTAAATACGAGTACAACTTTTCAACAACAACAGTCGGGCAGTAGCCCATCAGACACAACAACTGAGTTGGAAGGAAGGCAAAAAAGGCCAAAAAGGGCGAAAACGGAGGCCTTTCCACCGGAGTATGAGAAGCTGTACAACCTGTTCCTCATCCCTCTAAAGTTCTTATAACCAAGTTACGATTACCATTGAAATAGCTGATAGTAACTAACAGATAGCTAGGTACTTTACGTTTCGTTCAGTTGGTAATAACTAAGTGAACAAAATGTAGGCCGACTTGTAAGCGACGATAAAAGTTTTATATCTTTCGCAAACGTAGGCATCTGCTAGTTGCTAAAGTTATCCGAATCTTATAGCTTGCGATTACCTGAATTATATTTATTTTTTAGGACCTTGGGTAATCATTCAAACTCGCTGGTTTTGGTTCTACAACAGAAACTTTGCATATAGAGTTTATGCAAATTTTTAATAGGTATAATATAAGGAATAATTAATATTTTTTTTATTATTAAGGGCGACTTACTACTCACTTACTACTCACTTACTACTCACTTAACTAACAACGCTAACTTTGGTCCATGTTTGATTTTCAAAAACATTAACCTATTCACGTTCCACAAAATGCATGCAAATAATTATTTCTTACAAATACATAAAATGAAGCCTTTTTCAAATGGTCTTCAGTTTATGCCAACCGCTACTGCCATTACCGTGGCGAACACAAAGGGCAAAGAAGAAACTTGGATTGGTTTTAGTAAGTAGAAGTCTGACACTCCCTTCCGCTGCGACCAGAGCAGGTCATTTGATGATTTCCCTTCCGAAAATCAGCATCCGCCTAGACTTTTCACAACTAATTTGGAGTCGGCTTTCAGTCTATCCGGATGAGCTGAATACCAGTATGTTACATGGAGCGACCGCCTGTCAGTCCTCCACAACCCAGTTAGCACTGGGCAATACGATACCCCTTGGTAAGACTGGTTGTCAGACTTTCGGGCCACTGACTACCTGTAACTACTGTCAAAGATCTACAAATGACAGCCTGGATCAACGGCTTAACGTGTTTTACGAGGCACGGAGTAAACTCGTTATGTATTGGGTGTTCACCCATCCACGCACCAACTTAGGAAAGCGCAGCTTTACCTGAAGATCGATCCAAGCAGCTGTTATTATTTAGTAACGAGCCCCTCCACACGAGAAGTATGCATCTAACATTGATATCATCTAACAAATAACGATATTCCGGCATTTCCAAACGTGCTATTTGTTTCCATCCTCCGCTTAGTACTAAACAATACAATACAGCAATGCTCCTATGTACGTAATGTATTCACCAACCACATCTAGCAAGGTTTGTTTCAGTGAGCCCATTAGTGTTTTCAGCAATTAGTAATGTATCTTTTCTTTCGCAACGTTAAATTCTCAACGTTATTTCATTTGTTTTACAACACCGTTGTTGCTAGCTGAAGTTACTCATTAAAATGTAGTATTTTGTTTTGTGTTCATCATTAAATATTTCGCCGTCTATATCTAAAATATTTTCATTGCCCTGAGGTATTAAAATTTGTAAAATTGTAAACATCTTTATTTCCGTTAAACTTAGCCTAAGTTTAACGGAAATAAAGATTTATTATTATTTTATTATTATTGTTAAAAACTTGACTTTTTCTTTTCTCTTAAAAATCAAACGAGATCGGCTGCTATAACCAGCTGTTTTTTTTTTCTTACGCGTACCTATCTTCCTACCCATCCTATTTTACCCAGATCCGACTACTGCATACTGCATCGTGACGATTTTTTGCGTACATTACAGACGTTTTTATTATCAGTTACTACCGACAACACAGCCCGTTTTGATTTTTGTCCTTCACTATTATTATATATTTCAGCTGTTATTAATTATTATTTTAATTATCTTTCACGTCAGCCACATGCACGATGACGCCTGCCAAAAGTCTCCACGCGATGGTTGCTGGAAGACGGACGGCGCCGCCAAGGTCGGCCCAGAAAGAGGTGGCGAAACGACCTGGATGCGTACCGCGAGGGCTGGTTCGAGGAGTCACGGGAAAAGAACACATGGAAGGAATTGGGGGAGCCCTTTGCCCCGCAGTGGGACAGTACAGGATAATACAAAATGAAAAAAATATCTTTACAAAGCTAGACCTAACATTAACCTATTACTACTTCTTATGCGGTTTTAATTCGACACCGGTCGTCCGCGCGGTTCGGGCGGTGAAGCGCCTGTCACGTCGCATAACACACGTATAAAGAGCGGCGCTCACCGCCACTCCGCGCGGATCACCGCTGCCTCTGCCCGACCGGTGGACGCGGACGAGCGGTGTCGAATGAGAGTCGTCTTTGTGTTTATGCTCAAGCTACTCTCATTACTGCATTCTGATTGCAGTTTCACAAACGTAAGAGCTAATCGCACATGTAGATCCACCCTCTCCTCGTTTCCTAACCGAAAAACGTGCTCTTTCCTCATTTGAGAGCATAAGCAGCGTCTCCCGTAGCATGGCAATTAGCTCCGAGACCTAAATATACAACGACCTTGTGTGTTTCAGCTCGATGGTGCTTGAGGTAACAATGTGCTAGTTGCTGTTTGTCTTCAGTAGCAAATGCAGGGTGGATGTTTGTGATTTTTTTGACATAAGTAGCTTGCAGTGCTGGGTTTCTATTTCGAAAAACGATTCTTTAAGGCGAACAACGATAGCAGTTTAGTGTAGGAGGAAATAAGCGGTTCAGATATTTTTTAATTTCGTCAAAAAGATAATAATTATGTTGTCTTTGTCTTACATTAAACAATGAAAAACTAAACTTGACATATTAATTTCATAGTGTGACATTGATCTTAAATTCATCGTCAGACAATGTGGGTACAGTTTAATAAACCGCTGACTCACTCATGATCTTTTTCGCAATAGTTTAACAATGTAATATGGTAAAGAAGGTGAGCAGTACCATGGAAAGACCTGAAAATTCATCCCCAAGAGGAGTTAAATAAAAGATGAGAGTATTATGACAGCTGGTCATTTTTGACGATGAGAAATTCAATGGGGCGACAGTTTTTTACTATAATTAACTACAAATGACTGTTGAATGAATTCTTTAAATGTCTTACTCTATATCACTAACATAACATATATGACGATATGATTTATAGGTAAATAGGTTTTTTTACCTAGCAGTGTAATTATATATACAATAATTACAATATCTTCGCCTTACCAAAGGATTTGATGTACACGTACTTAATATTTTTAATATCTTATCAGATCTTTACAAAATCTCACTTCTGTGAACATTATTATTATTTTCGTAATCAGATGTTAGATCCCTTTGATATATTTCTATACTTTTCTCGCGAAAATCCCTGATAATCCGCGCTGAGCCGCGAACAACAGATTTTCGAGATGAATGAGGCTGAGGAAAAAATTGGCTCCTAAAAAATAAGTACACGTATCTTATCTATTGAGATGAGAGATGTTTTGTGAAATACAGTAACTATTTTGTGCCTGGAATACTCTTGATTTACTTTTTAAAAGTTATAGAAAATATTGTCTATGGATCAGTCTGTAAATTATTATAACTAGAAGGCGAGATATTTACCATGTTTATTGTTTTCTTTCAGTCTGTAAATGGTGAAAACGGCACTAGAAAAATATTTCATCAATGAAACTGAACACGATCAGGATTTGATCAGTCATTGCTATGTGTTATTAACACGAACTGCTCTAATGGGTGTAAAAATACGCTTAACAAAGCCGAAGGGCATTTTTTCTCCCCATCATTGCGATATTTTTTTTTGTTCTGGACCATACCCGAGAAACTTCTAGTTACGGAGTTATTTGAGATCAATGTTTCAACTTTATCACATTTTTTTTTTAAATACACCTTTTTAATTTTATGACTTTACTTATTGATCCCTGTACTACTCAATGCATCAATTCGCATAATGTTTTGAGTGCGTTACATTGAGTTCGCAAAACGTTATTTTTCACACACAAAAAAAAAGACTTCTCCTAGCAATTTTTTTTGCGTAGAACTACTAAGTTTGATGTACAGAATGCTTGGTTGACAGCGTCGCGAAAGGTTCGTTTACACCTTGTATAATGTGGTTTAGACCTGCTAATCATATTCAGTGTCATTGGAGAAATTAGCTTTAAGCATCTGATTTTATTTTTGTGGAAGCAAAAGATAGAAGAAACTTTAATGAAGAAGGAAGTAACTATTATTACTAGGCAAGTGGGTATTTAAAAAAAGTATTCAATTTTTATCCTGACGATAGATAGTGAGTGCTGATTTGGTCAGTAAACTGCGCTTAAAACACTAAGCTTAAATAATAATATTCTACCCCGTTGGTCTAGTGTCCTGTGCCCATTTGTTAGCACCCAAGCCTGTCGAAATGTGTGTGTGTTATTATTTTTATTGATGTGAAACATCTATAGCCGCACGTAAAACCGATTTCTGGCGTGGCGACGCATGCCGTGGCGACGCGTCGCCTTTTGACTTTGACTTTTGTAACATACTTCAGTTACCATCGACCAATTGTCACAGTAATACCGTTCTCAGAGGCAACATCGAATATAACTATTACCGAAGTCACTGATTAAACGAATTAAGTAGTCACGATTTGAAATAAATTCGTATATTTTTGTATTTAATGAAAATAAATGTTTATAGTCATCGTTATCTGGAAAAAAAATCGTAGTATTTTATTTTATCATTATGACATATTTAGTTCCTATCACAATCTGTTCTTTTCTGCATATTACTTTTACAAAATAATGTCGATGTTTCACATCTGCCAGGCGTCCCGTGACGGCTCACATTTTTTATTATTAAAAGGGTACGCCTCTGTCTAACCTTTTGCGGATTACAGTCTTCATGTTATGTTTTATGTTGTGCTTATGTAGTAGGTAATATTAATTACATATATAAAACTCTGATACACGCCACTCTATCGAGCGAAACTAATTCCCTTCACCTTCGGTAACTCCGGTTGGGTTTGTTTATACCGCGTTGCCATGGCAACCGAACACACCCAGACAACCAAGTACTATGATTTAACTCCGATTTTGTTTTTCATAGATATTAAATTACGACACATAAGAGCACGCCTGTGATCTCCGAAGGATTATGCAGAGATGTGCCCGATAGTACCACCACATTTTACTAGTTATGGGTAGGTCTCATGTGATTGGGGGCGAGCCTATTGCCATCAATTCGACTTAAATCTTGACTCCGAGCTTTTGGAAATTTATGCTTAAAAAATCGAACCTTAAGACCTCTCGGAACATAAAATAAAATACCGTGCGTGTATGACTAGATGTATGAACGTGAAAGAGGCGACATGAGTATTTACGGATGCTATGATTTCTGCCTACCTCCATGGGAAAAAACCGTGAGTATACTATCTTTGTATACCTGAATAACTTGTGTCTAACTTAAATGTGCAGTGCGTAGATAATTTATGCATTTCTTCGTCGGATACCTTCAAGTAGGTACGAAAGTCAATCTTGCTGTCTTGGATAAGATCCAGGTATCCAGTCTCAAGTTCTTGGGTCAGATATAATTTAATTATTCTGTTAGGCAATGTCTAGTGGTAACTGATACAGAAAATTCCTTTGAAAATTAAGGTTGTTTGTTGAAAGGTAAATTGAAGTCTAGACTTGCCCCTTGTAACCTATTTTAAAGAGGTTGTACTCTTCATAAACTTGCTTGTTATTTATCTTGTAACCTCTGCTGTACACGGTTTTGAGGTCTTGGCAAAACATCTAGATTATTGTAGTACCTTTACATACATTAAATATTAATTTAGTATACATAATAATCTTTTTGGAATAAATTCTTTGAGTATTTGGTGAAAACCATATCAAAATCCGTAATATAGTTAAGAAGATCTACGCGGTCACACAGAGACGCACGAAGACTGGCTTGTGTTGATATACAGATATCAACACAAGTTATAAACTAAAGCCAGTCTTCATGCGTCTAAACGGACCCTTCACGAAGCTGTCAACCAAGCATTCTGTACATCAAACTAAGTAACTCTGCGTAAAAATTATTTTACTTTTTTTTTACTTTTTTTGTAAAATTTCACGGTACGACTCTGTGTAGCGCAACCAAAATATTGTGCTGATGGATGCATTGCATAGTACGAGGGCCGTGGAGGTATTTAAAGTAAAGTTAACATTAAAACTAGTATTAAAAAAAACTTGGAACTTTGACCCCCAATATCTCCGTAACTAGAAGGTTCCAGAACAAAAAAAATATCGCAATAACGGGTAGAACAAGTGTCTTTTGGCTTCGTTAAGGGTACTTTTACAGCCATTAGATACGTATACAGCCTTTTAAACGCTTAAATCTGGTCTTATTTATATAATATTCACTTCGTACCAACCGCAAAATATAAATAAATATACTTAACTCACAAGTGCGTACCAATTTCGAAGTACAACCTGTAACGTGTAACTTATTAAGTTACCACTTAAAAGTTACCCACATAATCAAATCAAAACTCTTCTTGCTCTTAGGTAATTAGTTAATTTTATAAAGTCAGTGTGTAAGTTGAATATTGTGTCGTCACAGTTCTGCACACAGGCCGGTCATATTAGCCGTAAAACCGATGGTCATTGGGGAACACGTATGCTTGAGTGAAGACCGCGAATCGGCTAGCGTAAGGTGGGACGCTCTTAGGATAGGTACAGTGAAGATCTCCGCAGGGTGGCTGGTAGCAACTAGTTGAAAGGTGCCGAGAATCGGGGTAAGTGGCGTGCGATTGAAGAAGCTTATGTCCAGCAGTGGGCGGCTGATGATGGTAATAAAATCGTTCAGATCGACA
Organism: Noctua janthe; assembly: GCA_910589295.1. NCBI lineage: Eukaryota > Metazoa > Arthropoda > Insecta > Lepidoptera > Noctuidae > Noctua > Noctua janthe. The sequence goes on from OU342571.1 coordinate 1,560,400, forward strand.
CATTCGGTTCTGCAGTATTTGTTGAATAACAGAGCCGACCTACAGTAATGGCAGCATCTCTTCGGCTTTGATTCGTCTGTGTCGATCAGCAAATTTCTTACGGCATCTCATTACTAACGCTGAATCATGTTCGTTTCGGTACAATTCGAAACTTACCCGAGCGGCAGATACCTTACTACTATTATAAATGCGAAAGTTAAGTTAAGAGTAACAAATGGATTAAGACGAAACTTGGCACACAGATAATTTATAATCTGGATAAACACAAATAATATTTTATTTTTCTGATTTTATCCTGGTAGTACGATCTCCACGCGGGCGAAGCCGCGGGCATAAGCTAGTATATTATATGTGATTTCACCACCGGACTGTACCGAAGCATGTCGACCCGATCATGACGTGTGTAGCGCCCCTGCCGTCACAGTAATTAACTCTCGTCAAGTTAGCAACTCGTTGAATATTCTCATATGTTATTATATTACATTGTTCTGTTGTTCTTTGAGGGTCGTGCGTTAGGAGTTATGTTAACGTTTCGTTAGTTGGTGTGATAGAACTAAGGTTAAGATGGGGGTGACGGCCTTTTCTTTCTGAGATCGTAAGAAATGTATGTACCTTCAGTTTCACAGCACCTCATAAAATCATTTATAACTTCCAATTTTTCTGCTTGCATGTTAGCAATTATTAATCTTTCTTTCTATGACTAACATCCCAGGTAAACTGATTATTATTTTTGTTAAGAAAAATAATTATTCTGAAAGCAATTTTGTTTTACATTCACCAACTGGCAGTTAGCTCGCATTGTCGATCATGTATAATAGAGGACGCCTATGTCTACGTAGAGAAAACTTTATCTTAATTGTGACGTCAAGCAATTTTGGTTACACACAAAAAGCTAAAATCGCTTAGATGAAAAGCTCAAATCTTAGAATGCATGGCGTGAATCGATTCGCTTTTGAAATTTATCATCAGAAAAATCACGTGTCCTTTTGCGATACTCAAAAATAGAAAATGAAAACTTCAAAAGATATAATGTAAATAATGCTCTAATAAAGCCCATTCCAAAAAAACCCATAAAGTGTACAAGTTTACATTAAAATTCAATAGATTCTTAGCTTATCTTGTAATAAAACTATGGCCTCATATTTGTTTAGGCTACCGAAATCATTGTTTATTTTAATAGCAGTATCGCATGCTTGAAGTACCGATTTATACATTAACATTATATTCGAAATAAACGCGAATTGAATTCCAAAGAAACATAACACTTAATGTACCTAGGTACTATTTTAGATATTTCAGCCATTGCTGAATTGAATAAAGGTCATACAAATATTTATTACGTAAGTCAAGGACTTCTTTATATTTGTAGTTGTTTTGCATGGAGTAAAAATGTTTCCATAACCACATATTTCAGATTTTTCTCCCTGGTAGAAATATCACTGTCCTATTTATTTTCTTTTAACTGGCTTTCTTTTTCAACTATTTTATTTCTAAACGAAATATTTACTAAAAAACCACTAATTTTTATAAAATATACTTACTAACTAAAAATAAGTAAAAACAATTGGACCCTTAGGCGTCAAAGTCCTCCTCCATATCGCTGTCATTAGGAAACGTGCCCAGAAGATTGGCAGCATTGCCAAGTTGAATTCTTTGGCCAAAGAAATTTTACTTAAAAAGGAGACGCGCGCTTGGGCCCCATTTTCGTTTTACTAACGTGTAAATGCTACGATTACACAAAACGGAACAAGTCAGCACTGCTAAACCGCGTTCAAGATCAGTGACAAGATTTTTCATGGAAATGATGAAACTGCTCTTGGGCGCATTTACTCTATTTTTAAAACTCTGATTAGCGACAATATAACAGACTATACTTGCAGATCACCATTCCAAATAAAATAGTAACAAATTCTCCCTCGACACGGTGAAATAAAATAAAACGTATTTCAACAATAAACTGTCCTCTTACTAACAATATCAGTTAGCCAAGTGATCATAAAAATAACGTTAAAGTAATAACAGTTATTTCGTTAACGAGCAGTTTGTGAAAAAACGTTACCTAATACTTGCTTCACTTTACATACAGACTAGCTTTTTGCCCGCAAAAAAGCATATTTGGCTCATTTTCAAACAATTTTTATGCTACGTTTACGGCCAAAAGTTATCAAAGCAAACTTAAAGCTTAAGCCAGATGTTTTGTGTACCGTATACTTACTGCAATATAAACTGACTGAAGATATCTTCAGTCTAAACAAAAAAAAAACGCAAATAGTTTACTTTATGAAACGCATTTCATTGACATTAACTGACACTAAAAACGTGATATTTACCATGTTGACTATTTATTTTTATTTCCCGATTTAAACATAGTAAATATAAAGTTTTTAGTGTTAATCATAGTGTTAGTGATCATGTAAGTTTAAAAACGTAAGTTTAATTGAGTTTGATACTAAATCTGATGATGAAACCTTTCAGCTAAAGTCATCTCCGATCCAACAACCAGTTTTAGCTTTGGGAAAGTACCTAAGTGTTGATGCTGAATTGTTTATTTTATATACCCGTCATCCAGAGACATTTTGCAAAGTCTATTGTGGTCCATCTTCATCTAATTGTTTCCTTTTCAAGATCATCACCTTCTGCTCTTGTCCCATGTTACTTGGGGTCGGCGTAACACGTTTCTTTCTTCCATTCTCCTCTGCTAACCGTCATGCTATCATTCACTCCTTTTTTTTTTCATATCTTTCCTCACACATACCATCCATCGTTTCCTTGGTCTTCCTCTCCCTCTTCATCCATCAACATTTATATTCATCACTCTTTAAGTCACATGCGATTCGTCCCTCCGCATCACGTCCACACCAAGACAGTCGAGTCCCTTTCAAATTTCTGTATCTGGCGCATCTTTTGAAATTCTTCTGATATACTCGTTCCTTACCTTATTCATTTTTGTCACACCACACATCCACCTCAACATTCTCATCTCCGCTACATGCAATCTTTTTTCATCCATCTTCTAATTGTGTATCCTTTTATCTTCACAGCAAAAATTATACATAAAAAGTAACCAGGAGATGTTACACAAGAACTGTCTTTACGACTTGCTAGATTTTAAATCTGATGTATTAAATTAGTCCTCATACTACCAGATAAGCTCTGTTTGTGTATTTATTACCTGCAATGCATCAACGCCATTTAAATTTATTATTTTACACGTATTTTTATAGTGAAAACTGTGTCGTTAATTTATATTCCTACTCCTGAATGTTTCTACTCTTTCAACATTCCGCCATTTTAACTTGTCAAGTTTTTAACGATAACTGGTAGTAATAAATACGGTTGAAATATCACGTGGAACTGGATTTATATTTTTGTAATTGAGAGGCGCTGATGGCTATCAAAATATGTTACAACTCGGAAAAGTAGACGAAATATTGTGTTTGTGGCATTAAAATACTTTATCAATACTTTAACCTTACTTTATTAACACTGAAAACTGGATATTTACCATGTTTTCCATTTGATATGAGTTCGCGATATGTTGGTACTGTTACAAGCGCCATGATCACGGAAAAACAACTAGTATACTTAAAATACTTCTTTATACCTAAATGGGTTTACAAATTTACTAAAAGGGTCACTAATAAAATTATGAAACCCAAATATTACTGGGTTGGTGGTCTTGGTCGCAGACGCTTTTGATGAGCATGGGTTGGGTTCGGTTCCCAGGTCAAGCAAAGTGTCTGGATTTTCCCATCTCAGTAGCATCCTGGAGTCAAGATGAATGCCTGTTCGATGGCAATAAGCTTGCTGACTATGCGTGGGAATATAACTGACTAAATGTTGGTGTACTGTACAATGGAACCTCTGCCTAACTATTGCGTGACATTATGGTACCTTTAACCGACTTCTAAGAGGAGGAGGAGGTCGTCTTCGCAATTTGGTTTGATTTAAAAGTACACTATAAAGCGTCTATACTGTAAAAAAAAATGCTACTGTAAAACACGCTGGCTAATAATGGAAACTGGTTCCAAGTTATTACAAGTAATTTTTTTTTAATAATCCCGACTTCAAAAACATAAAAAAGTGTAAAACAACTTTAGCTTCAGAAGTCGATGGCAAAAAAATGAATCAAACAAACAAAAGTCACCGACTTCTGAAAAAAATCGGTGACTTTTGTTTAAAAAAGTTAAAGTTATTAATTTTCACTCTTTTGTGTTGTTACGCAACCCAAAAGACATAAACAGCAAAATAACGTTCTTGAATGGTAATAATATGATAACTTACTGCCAATAAAGGCATATTGTTGTTTAGAAAATATGTGTGAACACCATTCAATTATCCAAATGACTTCACTTTAGTCTGGTAGATATAACGTTTCTTTCCTATCTGGCGAGTTGCCAAGATCCACCTTTTTCACTCAATATTGTGTACTTTTATCATTGTTCCGCTTTTAACATCCTGGTGCAGGGGTTTGTGATTCCTTGAATGATAGAGCAATGTATGGTCTATTCAATACTGACTCCTTCACACCTTGGGTCGGATCAAAATTTACGAAGACATTACGTCAGTTTGTTACTTTAAAGGTTGGTTTAAACCAAGCAAATGCTCATTCTATCCCACCAAATATTTTTTTTTGAAAATAGAATAAAGGCGTCTGTTCGATGGTCTATCCGTTATAGGACGTCTAGAATATAAAAAAAACGATGTTCTTGATAAGTACCTCGTTGGTCTAATGGTTGCAATCGCGAGTGCTGAGCATGAGGTCCTGGGTTTGATTCCCGGGTCGGGCAAATTTTGTTTGGGTTTTTTCATCAGGAATTTCTCAATAACAGCCACGGCGGCGGCGCGGCGTCTGGATTTGTACCCGGTTGATGACAATAGGCTCGCCCCCTATTACATGGGACTTAAACATAACTGGCTAAATGTGTGTGTACTTTTAGGGAAACCATTAACCCTTCTGGGATTTCAGGCGTGATGTATGTTACGTTCTTGATAAAGTCCGTTTTGACGAGAAGTGGTGACGACCATATTAAACTGCGAGAAAAACGAGGATTTTGTTAAACTGAAATTATTTCTAGACAGCTTCCAAATGCCTACGTATTTAACAAATAATACTTTTAATTAAACGTTTTGAGGTAAATAAATTAAAATTAGTAGCACCCAGCCATGATTACCTAACACAAAATATATTTACACGACCACCAATGACCGGTATAGGTTGCTTGATTTCGTCCTTGCGAAATTTAATTAATGTTAATTAAGATTAACCCTTTGATGGTTTAGTTCAATCAGTCCACGGTTCGCTGGCCAGGGTTCATTAACAAAATTTCACCGAAATTGCTCTTTTTTTAATCCTCGTGTTTTCTCAATTGTCCAAGTAAAATTTGTTGAGGTAGAGAGAAAGTCATCATCATCTGCCTAGCCTTTTCCCACCTATGTTGGGGTCGGCTTCCAGTCTAACCGGATGAAGCTGCTTACATAGAGCGACTGCCTATCTGACCTCCACAACCCAGTTAGTACTGGGTAATACGATACCCCTCGGTAAGACTGGTTGTCAGACTTTTTGGGCCACCGACTACCTGTAACGACTGTCAAAGATCTACAGATGACAGCCGAGACCAACGGCTTAACGTGCTTTCCGAGGTACGGAGGAAACTCGGTATGTAATGGGCGATCACCCATCCACAGACCAACCTAGGTAAGCACGGCCTAAAGATCGATCTGAGCGGCTGTTATTATTTAGCCACGAGCTACTCGAGGTAGAGAGAAAGTATGGAATATTTTATTAAAAGTTAGATAGATAAGTCCGCCTATGTATCACTATTGTACATGAAGTTTAAATAAATAAATAAAGACGAAAAAAAACCTTATGTCCTGCAAGTCATCGTCATCTTCCTGCCCTTGTCCCATGTTACTTGGGGTCGGTGCCACACGTTTTTTTGTTCCTTTCTTCTCTGTCAAGCGTCACGATATCATTTACTTCTTTCTCTTTCTTCTTTATCTTTCATGTAACTCCTCACACAATCCATCCATCGTTTCTTTGAACATCCTCTCCCTCTCCATCCATCAACGTTTATATTCATGACTCTTTTAGTCACATGCGATTCGTCCCTCCTCATCACATGTCCATACCAAGACAGTCGTTTCCCTTTCAACGTTTCAGTAACTTACCCAACTTTTAAACTTCCTGTATACTCGTTCCTTACCTTATCCATTCTTGTCATACAACTCATCCACCTCAACATTCTCATATCCGCTAGAAGCAATCTTTTTTCATCCATCTTCTTCACAGCCCAGCATTCCGATCCATACAGGACGACAGGTCTAATCACGGACTTGTATATTTTCCTCTTTAATGGTAGTATGAGAATGAAAATTGACGGCTGGTCGTCCGAGTAACTACTCAAAAGTAACGTGTAACAAACTCCACTCACCGATCATCATCATGTGCCTTTTCCCAATTATGTCGGTATCGGCTCACCAATGTGAAGAAAAAATGTTACAGCACTAGGATTTCAAAGGCAGTCCATAGACGACGCAATCAATATATAAAATAGTCAATATCGCGCAAAAAGAATGGGTCAAACTGGAAAGACAATGTTATGGTTTCAACTATAGTTATAATCTATTTGGGGTGACCATGAATCGGAAAACTGAATCAAACAAAAACACCCGGATTCTTCGTCTAATCTTTCGCTGTTTATGATAAAATAATAAGCATTGAAAAATAGTGAAGGACACATACAATATGCATCATTCATTTATATGTTGTGGTTACGTCCGATATGATTTGAAAATATGAGATTCGTTTTCCCGCTTTCAAGTGTGAAAGAAAAAAAAAGAAAGAAAGAAAAAACAATGAAAGAAAGGTGAAAGATTAATTATAATTAATCGCCATATCTATCTATCCGTGCCCCACTGCAGCGCAAAGGCCTTCCTTCCCTCTTCTTACGTATTTCTATCCAGTGCTGTTGTTGAAAGATTAATTGGTTACCAATTATGTCCACGATACAATAGAAAATTATTTGAAATTAAGTGATAAGAAAAGAAAAAAACCATTTTAACATAATTCATGTCAAAAAACACTTTTATCAAAAGTAACTACTATCAAAACAAGGCGTCATAGCTAGTTTAAATGACTTTTAATTCCTTGAAAGCATTTACACCTATACCTAGAATATGCAAGACATGCAGAACAGTTCTTACACATCACTTCATTCTACAGAACCCGTGCTATACAGTGATGTATAGTTTCGTCGAAACCACCAATATTACTAATGAAGTTAACAGTCCCACTCACGCCCGCCTTTAGCAAAACGTATCCTGGCAAACAGCCAAGAAATCCCTTACATACAGAAGGACTCAAGTAAACGGACCAGCAAATAAATGTCCGGATTTCAAAGCTTATCAAATGTGTTTATAAAGTACATCATTAGCATTTTCCTGCAGATTTATGTGGTGTAAGAACGCTCAATCGGGTCGAGTGTACGAGTACTACACTTGTGGCTTGAGCTCAGTACGATAAAATAACCGCAGGTGATGTTATGGTAAACCATGCAGGTATGAATAGGAATGAGGTTGATGGGTCCTGAAGTCTTGTTTAGTTAGAATTAGATTATACTGAAATTGCTCATTCTATAAGTATGTGGGTGTATTTATTCTTAGAGTATTATTTAACACTAGCTGTTTGCCCGCGATCTTCGTCCGCGTGAATTATAATAAAAATATTACTATAGTTACTTAACTACTATTGTTAACAATTTCAAGGATTTGAAGATTTTTTGCACGGAATCTATAATCCTTTTTCTAAAATAGAAGAAGCTTAAGTTACTCCTTATAAAATCAGCTATCTGCCAGTAAAAGTCCTGTCCAGACGTATCGGACATTGCCGAAATAAAAAGGCAGACAAAAATAAAAAATAAGTACCGTATATACGTTAAAAGCTGTCACTTTGAAACTCCAAACAGACACTTCACTTTTATTTATTTGTATAGAGGTGAAGAGAGAGAAAGAGAGGTAGAAAGAAAAGAGCTTGGCGATACTAAACACGAAAGTAGATGGCAATCGATTATTACAATCCTCATGACAACTTACTAAGTATTTACCTTTTGTACTGAATACGAAGCCGTGAAAGTGGCAAACTTTAGGACTAATGAAATATAATGTCGTGCCAGCAACACGAAGAAAAAGAAAACTATTTAACAAGAACCCAATTCAGCAGAACTACAATAACTAGCTGTTAGTATTACTAACAGGAAGCTAATATATAGAGGATAACATTCCAGCCACAAAAAAATCCCAGTTTAGTCAAAGATCTTAACTATGAAATCATGATTGTACAAATCTCATTAAACGTACGTTGAGCCTAAAAATACATACTTGGAAAACAAAGCTTCATAGTTATCTGAATCACCCATAAAATTGTGTAAGACTCCTCGATGTGGGTACAAACGGTGTTAAAGATAATACGGACGTTAGACTTTATGATAGAGATTTACGTGGCTAATAGTTGCACGAAAGTGGGGGGCAACTAAAAATAGAAATAATGTATAATACTTCTTTGGTAGCCTCAACTTATACCTCTGTTGTCACTGAATGTAGGTTTGTAATCGATCCATTTGAGAGGTAGATAAGTCATGTTTTTTTTTTTTTTTTTTCTCCGGATGGGAAATCATCAAATGACCCCCCCCACTCTGGGCGGAGCGGAGGGGAGTGTCAGACTTGTACTGACTAAAACCCATCCATGTTCCTTCTTTGCCCTTTATGTTCCAGGGCCACGGTATCTCTTTCGAACAGTCCCGCAGCCCTGGCAGGCATCGGTCCATGCGGACCCCTACTTGATTGCTGACATCTCTTTGAGGCGCGCGTGGAACACGAACGCGCCGTCGACACGGCCTGTAGTCATAAGACGGCCGGACGGCGAGCTAGCCCATAACTCGCCGTCCACAGGCCAGCGCCTACGGTGGTCGGAAGCCACCACGTGACCCCCGACGCCCAGGGCGTCTCCCGCGGCGGCTGGGACGTGAGGTTCTTTCCCTCTCACGTCCTGCCACCTCCTTCACTAGCATGACTGCTTCGCAGAAGGAGGTGACGGCTTCCCATTCCCTCTCGCTCCGGACCATGGCTTGAACCAGGGCCGGACGCGAGAGATCGTCGCCGCCAATCGCCGCTATGAGGACACGGCGGTGCTCCGCCCAAGCGGGGCAGACCTCCACGGTGTGTTCCACCGTGTCCTCCGGACGATCCTCGCAGTGGAAACACCCGGGCGTTTCCTCCCGCCCGATTCGGTGCAGGAACCTCCCGAAACAACCGTGTCCGGTGAGGACCTGCGTCAGGCGGTAGGTGAGGGCGCCGTGGCGCCTCTCTAGCCACTCCTCAAAGAGGGGACTTATCGCCACTATGGTGGCGTGCCCTGCACGGGGTTGCGACAGTCGCTCTCTCCATGTCGCCATGAGATCACGCCGGAGGTCTGTCCGCTGAGCGGCAATTTGTCGCGGCAGCGGTGTTTCCTCCCGACATAGTGCTTCCGCGCGCCATTCATGCAGGCGCGCAAGGACTATCGCGTCCAGATCCCATGGCGGCAATCCGGCAAGGAGGCTAGCCGCCTCGCCGGAGATCGTGCGGTACCCCCGGATTAGCCTTATGGCTATCACCTTTTGGGGCGCGTTCAGGTAGTGGGCGGCTTGCCGCCTCAAAGAACGCGCCCACACCGGGACCCCGTAAAGGGCCATGGACCGCACGACCCCCGCGTAAAGCTTCCGGCAGGAGGCGTTTGGACCCCTCAGGTTGGGCAAGAGCCGCTTGAAGGCAGCCCCTGCCCGTTCCAGTTTGGGAGCCAAACGTCGGAAGTGCTCCACGAAGTTCCACCGGCTGTCGAGGACGAGTCCTAGGTACTTCAACGTCGACCCGACGCCGATGGAAACCCCTCCTGCCGTCAGTAGGGATCCCGACGGTGGCGCATTCCGAGGCCCATGAAAACACATGGCCTCGGACTTGTGCAATGCCACCTCGAGACCCAATTGCCGGATCCTCTCCACTAGATAAGTCATGTTCGAATCAATCTTTATTAATCAATTAATCAATTTTAACTATTAAACGGAATCACAGATTCCCAAGATAAAGGTATAGAATGGTCTGAAACATACTCAATCAGAATAATACCTTATTGAAGGCATTTATAATAAAGAAAGGTGAAACAAAAACTAGGCCAAGAGGATCGACTTCAGCTTTCCTAAATCATGGCAATTTCTCCTGTGGTCTTACAATGCAACAGTCATAAGTTGTTACTCATACTAACCCGTAACAGTGGCCGTTCACGAGTATATTATTACGATGTATCTTTATTTATGATGATTTACGAAGTGGGCACGTGTCGAGCACTCTAAACGCCTTTGGGTGTTCGCGAACCTGCATCTATACATAAAGATACTTCGAAATAAAGTGGGCTTTACACGTGTTATGTGAAGGCCAATCCTGGTGTGAATGAATGCGCCCAGATTGTTTCGACATGTGCCAAAATAATGGAAAAAATTCGGTCATGTATAAATCTACTCGGATGAAGAAAGATAAGATTGATATCTTGACGAATAGGTATAGACGTTATGTAATTGAAGGTATATTCTGTAAGAAGGAACTTACAGAATAATAGCAAAAGAAAGAAAAAGGAAATAAACGACAGCGTGACGGCTGACAGGGGAGAATGGAAGAAATAACGTGTGGCGCCGACCCCAAGTAATAATTATAGGATAAGGGCTGGTAGATGAATCTAGGTAGGTAGGTAATTACATATATTTTGCAAATATGAGAATGACGATTGATATTATGAATGACGGCGATGACAGATCCAAATCAATCATGAGGTTACCTATTCCAACTGACAATAAAGTTTTTTCTGAAAACAAAGTATTCCTAAAACCCCAATACCAGAAGATAGCCACCATTTGTAATGGAAATGAACAAGATTTATTGTGCGCTGAAGTTTACAAAGTACCTTGTTTGATGTTCTTTCCTCGATACAACCATCGGCAAAGAAAATCAGTGGAGTAGTTCTGTACAAACAAAACTATTTGTATCAGTACGATTCCGTGTTATTTTTACTGTTAGATGTATTACGGTAGTTGGGTAATATTGTGGAATCTTGCTATGTTTATTGATATGGATATAGTAAAGGGGAATTCGAACAAGAATTCGTGGGACGAATTAGATTATTTGATAATATTCTAATTTGTTCCGCATATTGTAGATAAAATTAAATAAATACTGACCAGAATTAAATATAGGCATACTGACAAATATAAAATAATAATTAAAATATGTACGTATGTATCAAAAGCAGAAAAGAATTAAAGGGCGTCAAAAAGTCATCGCTGTCAACGGGGAAAGGGACAGAGCTGACAACATTACTACGTTGGATCGCAATGCTGGTTCTTTGGCCAAGAAATAGGCCAGCCCTCTGGTCACGAGAATAGTCGACCTACTGCTTGGGGATGTCCCGAAATACTAGGTGGGCACAGATCTAGTGGAGGTCAGATAGGCAGTCGATCAATGTAAAATAAAAGGTGACCCCAACATAGTTGTGAAAAGGCTAGCCAGATGACGATGGGCAAGAGAATGATGATGAGACAATTAAGTCTGTTCTTGAAAGATTACTGTTCGGCTTTTAAAACTTTCCAAGTGTTGAAATAAACACCGTTCGCTCTATCGTAAATAATAATGTTAGAGTTACACAACTGAGTATATTTAGAAACACTGTTGTATTGTTTTGAGCAGAAGATTTACTTCCGCAGTAATGGACAAGTAACCGAAAACAAGAGGATGATGTAAGATCACAAAACATATTATTTCTGTCCAAAATATTGCGTGTGCGACTATTAATCATTGTTGGGAAGCGGTAAATGTCCAGTAGAGGATGATAGTGTTTTCCGTAAATTGATGGAAATGATGAAAGTGGCCGATACCGTCAGTGGTATAATCACTGCACTTGATTGGTGGCTTGTGGCAGCATGACCGATTGTTATTTTGTCAAAGGCAGGCTGCAATTGAAAACTTTAATAAGGCAATGTTACAGTGGCAGATGAAATTGAATACTCGAAAGACATACTCGACAACCGTTAATTTGGAGAAAATTAGTAACACATGAAAGCAAAAAATTATGATTTAACTACGAGATTAAATTTATTTATTATCTCATCATCACTATCCTTACAGGTATTTCCTAATTCAATAGTGTGGCCATAATTACAGTTTTGTTAAACATAAAAAAAATTAAAAAAAAACAAACTAAAAAAATCCGAACAAAATCAAACAATATCGAAAGAAAAAATCTTCTGATCAGTAAAAGTACCTGTTATCCCGCAATATTTTTTTCCTAAATCAAAATAAATTAAACAAAACTTTAATTTTTCTATTTCAGAGATGGTGTCATAGTTAAATATTCACCACCATTTTGATCCCCTAAAACGATGCTAATGAGTTCAAAGCCAGCCGATATTGACGGAAGACACCAAAGATTTATTGACAAAACGGGCGTTCCAATTACCAAACCAATTTGTACAACTGATCACAACATGCAAATCTAGATAGGAGACATCTCCGATGCTTGTAAGATCAAGATTCTATGTAAATTTGGGTCAAAGACTCCATTATATAGAAAGGTTAGGATCATACCCCAATTAGGTTGATATCAAAATTAGAATTTCTATAAACTCCTTAAGATTTATACCATCCTGGTATCAAGGAAGCATGTCTGGCTACTAATTGGCTGTATTCCTATAGAATATTAATGTTTTATACCGCTACTGTAAATACACACAAAGATTATATTTAGCTCAGTTATTGGTTATTGAAATGTAAACTCAGTAATTTTGATGTATGTTTGGGTTAGTAGTGGCAGATTCGAGGAAGTCGGTCGAAAGCTTGTTTTTCTAGCGGTTCTGTGTTTAAATTAAGAGGATATTATTTTGACCTTCGTGGTTTCAGGATTTTTATGTTATGGCAGTTGTAATATGTCTTGTGTTGCTAGGAGCTATAGCGCAACAATAATTTTATATTATCTCGTTTGTCAAGACTATCTTAGTTACTCGGAGGCAGAAATTAATGCTCTATTGTATACTTTTAATTTTTTACTTTTAACTCTGGAGTAGTTTAAGCTAAGCTAGCTAAAAAATCTACGTTCTTGTGGAGCAATAATAACGAGTTTATTCTAGTAGAAATTTAGCCAAAAATAAAACAAACTGGCCAAGCATTACGACTGTCCAACCTCCAGCTATTACAACTAACTAAATTCCAACTTTCTCTTCCAACAAATAGAGTCCATTTTCCTAAAGTTACATTAGAAAAAACATGGAAATTTCCTTAAGCAATAAAATAAAGAGTCCGTTTTCGTAAATGCCAGTTGATTATTATATAAGTTAACGCGTTAGCCAGATGGCAATAGAAGTTGCCAAATACAATGATAGGACTTTCGTGAAAGATTTATCGTGTGATAAATTATTGTATACGAACGAATATTTATTGCAAAACGGAACAATTTCGTGTTATTGGGAAATAGAGCGTGAACAGAATAAGAAAATATCTTCTGTGAAATAGTAATCGTGCTTTGTTAGAAGCCATTACTGTGCTTATTATGAAGCTGTTAAAATATGAAGAGAAACTCGTTGATAACGAATTGGCGTGAATAATGGGATTGGTCAAGCTTTGTCATAGTTGTTTTGAGTATGTGCAAATGCATCGGGGCTTATGCACTTGAAATCTGCCTACGTAATGTGTTCTGGAGAGAAGTCTTTGTAAACAGAACACGTTCTAGTGTTTCTGTCATTTTACTTATTTAAACTTCATGTAAATGAGTGGTACATTGGAGGACCTAATGCTAAGGTTTGGATGTAATTTGTAACCAACACAGATTAAAAATCAGAATTAGCAAGACGACAAGCCATTTATGCTCAGAAGCCGCAAAAAGGTTTGTGGTGCCATGTCATGCATTTACTTAGAAGATCCTTCTTATATTAATTCTATTCTCGTCTATGAACTTCTCGACTTCCATCATACTCATACTACCAACTGATGAATAAAGCCCCGAACACAGAACGTGATGCGCCCTCGTTCCTTTTTATAATGCCACGTCATTTACTTCGAATTTTAACCACTTCTAAGGTACAGTAAAGAAAGCACGTTTCTCCACCCTACTCCTATTGTCAGTTAAGAGACGGGGAGCCTAAAAGAAGGAAATGGGAAACCCCCAGTAAATTGCTTCGGCCATGTTGAGGTTGCTATGTTTCCTGTTACGGGCGGCATACTAAGTAGGCTGTTAGTGGATGTAATTTTGATAGTATGGTTACTTTGGTAACGTTTGAAGCAAAATGTATGTGGGGAAGGATGACTGAAATAATATTGTTGGGTACGTTTACTCTTGACTGGTTAGCTCGTCATTTTCTACCATCCTTAAGTCATTACTTTTCACAAGTGACACAGGGCAGACACTCTCTTTCACTAATATTGCTGCGTTCATAACTATTGATGCATTCATTAAGTACTGCATAGTACATTTTTCTAATTTAAATATAAAATGTAATATATTTCGATGACTTCTTAGTTGTTCATGCGGCCGTTTCTTATTCAAACTTTAACCCAACGTCACCATCATCTTTGAATCCTTGTCTTATTTTACATGGGGTCGGCGCAACACGTTTTTTTACCCACATACAAACTTAGAACCCTATTAGACCTGCTTAAGTCTAAGGTCTTCGAGAACGAATTGGAATCATGACATCTAATTCACGATACACCTCTGCACTCTCTAAAAGGTCACGTACAGCTAGTCCGTCATAGGCGTAACTAATTTATATGTCGTCGGTCAAACGAGCATAGTAAAACCGATGACGGATCAGGAGTGCGCAAGTCGTTGGATCGTCCGCTATTTTTGCGGCTCGAAGGCTCAAAGACAAGCGGTTATCGGTTAAAGTAAAACTTTGGTCACCGGCCTATCCGGGACTTGTAGTAACCAACCATACTAGTTCGCTATTTAACTTACCCTAATAAAGGAGCTGCAGTAAATAATGCAGATCCTTTTCCTGTAAACAAAAAAAAAGTTATGTTAAATACACGTAAATACATAAAATATCAACCAATAAAAATCCGCCTTTGCCAATTTAAAATTACATATTGCATAACAGGTACGCTAATAATAAATGGTGAGTAAATGCGATAAAATTGTAAGGATACATAGATTTACGAACAATTGGTTCTTGGTACAATTTTCTTGTTTGTAAACATTACATGACATTACATGAATACTCGTGAAATATGCAATAAGTTACGGCTAAAAGCCGAAGTCAGGTTACACCGAGTTAGCCGGCTGTACCTGGACTAAACTCCGAATAATCACTAAAATAAATTTAAATTTGGAGGTTTGATGCAACCAATTTGAATGTAGCGCTCGCTCGGCTCGCGCGCGTTTTGTCACAGTTCTAACCTAACCGCCCGCACCTAGGTATAGCCGGCTAGAACTAGGTGTAACTTTACTTCGGCTTTTAGCCGTAACACATACACCATAAAAGCTACAAGCTTTAAATTTTTCATAAAATATTCATTATATAAATTCGTCAGTTATTGATGGCATATTTACTGAAATACGTATACATGAGTAGAAAATATAATATGAAAGATACGATATTCTTTATAGTTGTAAAACTATAAAGAATATCGTATCTTTAATAATTGCTTTTGTGGATTATGTTATTTACCCGCCGCTTAGTTATTATTTTAAAATAATAGCAATGAAATAAAGATCATAGTAACTTTCTGTAGAAATAATGATTACGAAAACCTTTAAACATATTTTTTCTCCTAGAGGTTTTATTTTGAGGCCTTTATTATTGTTATATTTCTGGAGTTATGTCACACTGAAAATTGTATCGAGGGCTTTTTGGTAGAAAATGGTTCGGAAAACCATAAAGGTTTTCCGAACTGAAAAATGGTTCGGAAAACCTTTATTGTTATAAAATAACAAATTCGTTTAATTGTAAGGAAACTAATGACGAGTTTCGAGAAATGAGTTAACAAAATCCGAGCCACTTTTGTCACTTGTATCAAAAATACTAATTGACGAAAAATATAGTTAAAGATGAAAATGCAAAGAGCGTTGTATTCTACCTTTTTCACAACTGTGTTGGAACCTTATGGTTCCAATCTAACGAATTCAGTTGAATATCAGTATTTTACATGAAGTGACTGCCTAACTGACCTCCACAACTCAGCACCCAGGGCTATCCAGTAGCTACTAGAAGACACGATAGCCCTGGGTAACACTGGCTGTCAAAATTTCGAACTCTTAGAGGGAAACTTGTTATTTCCTTCACTCACCGGTTTTCGAAAATTAAATTACAAATAAACTCAACGTCTAAGTTTAAATTGAAACGTTTTGGTCCATCTTGGTGACGTCACGATTGCAACAATGCGATCCGTATCGACGTGCAGACGAAGGAAGATAATGTCCAACGTCTTTGTTGTTCAACACAATGAGATTATATTGACGACAGTATTAAATTAACTGGCTGCTTATTTTCAAAGTTGGTTGTGGCATTTTCCTTTGGTGAGATAAAAGAAAATGGGAATCGACCGGTTTCTTTTAAATAAAACTGGTCTTTAGAGCTCTTATTCCATAGAACTGGATAAAATCTAGTCCATTGGCATGCCTAACATAACATCAAGTATATTTTCTTTTATTTTTGGTAAGGACTTATAAATGGTGAAATGTGTGTATCACACATTTCATCATTTATAAGTCTCATGTAATAGAAAGCGAGCTTCTTACCATTAGTGGCAATAAGCCGTAGATGACAATCACGGGAATAAAACCAGACTATATGTAGACCAACGAGTATTCTATTCTACACCATAAATTGTTAAATACATGTGATAGAGAACTTTCTTTACTAAAAATACACAGTTTTGTGGAAAATGCCACACAAGAATCAATCGTTTACAATATAACTCAATTGTTTCTTCAAAAGTTCCTTAATATAACATCGTTAAGATATACTTATTGAAGCCATACAAATATTTTCTCCAGACGTTTTCCTGCTCAATAACCTTCTCATATCAAAAGCTATTGTTTGCCTTTCATTTCCTTGAGGGAATATCTGGGTAAGGGTTCCCCAAATATCCTTAAAAAGGTCACACTTGAAAAACAAATGAATATGTAATTTTTTGTCAATTCGACGTCTTGGTTCTGTTTAATATTGAAACAAGTAACTCAATTAGAAAATGGCCTAGGGAATAGGAATTTCCTTATATTTTCTTTGGGCTATTTTCAGTGGATCGTCATCATCATCATTCTCTTGCCTCTATCCCAATTTATTTATGGTAGGGGTAGCATGTCTTTTCCTTATATGAAGAAGACATGCTGCGCCATGAAGAAGAAGAAAGAGAACACAATTAAATTCACTGACAGACAAAGCACAGCCCCAGTCATCGCGTCCAGAAGCATGAATTCATCATTCATTCGAATCACACACAACAATATTTTATTTCGCTTTCGTTGTTGTATTCTGAAACTGATTGCACACATCACAATCATGATACTGCAGTGTAAATCGCAATTCATTTTAAAATGTATGTAATGGTAGTTTTCTCTTACCTCAGACAACAGTAAATGCTGTAAAAATACTGCAGTAGTAGGTTCTAACTAACGAATTAATACCGGCCAAGTGCGTATCGCACGCACAAAGTAGGGTCCCGTAGTCAGAATGAATAATTAAATATTTTATGCCAAGAAATGCTGAAACCGTAGCACTCTCAATATTGAGTAATTTAGCACGTGAGTGTATTTTCTGTATTAATTTTTTCAAAGTTTTAGTTTTGTAGTTTCAGTGATAAAGGCAGGACGGGATACATTTTCATGTAATTAGTTTCGTAAATAACACGAAAACTGTTAATTTAAAAATAAAAATATATTTGAAACCTCCATACCATAACTTTCAAGTGATATGTCACATGTTATTAGCGAAACTTTTATTACTTTATATCCTGATTTGCCCATAAAAGTAACCCCCCAATATTTGATATTCATTTGTTTACGATACACGTGTTACAAATATTCACATGTGTACGAACCGGTCCAGTAGATTCGGAGTAGATTGGCTGTGACAGATGGATATTGGACAGACGGACTGACACAAGAGTGATCCTATATAGGTTCCGTTTTATCATTCGGAGGTAAAAAAACCATGGTCATTACTTCGTTGGCCTATTGCTTGCAAACATTATTGATGGGGATGGCTAAAGATTCGGTGATTACAAGCGTAATTATGTAATGTTTTAACCATTTTCTTTTTAGAGTTTCGTACCCGAAGGGTAAACGGGACCCTATTACTAAGTCTCCGCTGACCGTCCGTCCGTTTGTCTGTCAGTCAGCGGGCTGCATCTCATGATCCGTAATAGGTAGACAGTTGAAATTTTCACAGAATGTGTATTTCTGTATTTCTGTTGCCGCTGTAACAACAAATAATGAAAAAAAATAAAGGAGCTCCCCTACTACAATTGTACGGAACCCTTCATGCGCGAGTCCGACTTGCACTTGGCCGGATTTTTTTTTCAATTGAAAGCTGTATCAGGAAATATTTAGTATCAAAACTAAAATAACTAACGTTTTTTCACCGACTGAACAAAAACCCGCGGTATTTTCATCCCCAAACCAACCACCATATAATTGAGTCTAACGTATTCCCGATACCAATCAGTCGTCTACCTGAACACAAAAACATTTTTCACTCTGTCTGCCCGTACTTAGGGTTGACAATTGATTGATGAGGGTTGGTCCATACGGTTGAATGTTGCTCTTTGGCCAATTATTTGCGTTTGTAGATACGTGGTGGCCCTAAGTATTATAATTGGATTTGCGTAAGAGATAAAAGGTTTTTCTAATGGTATAAGTGCTGCCTAAGTTTGTAGAAAGACGTCAATTAGGGATAATGAGGCTGTATCGTTAGGATTTGGGATAGCCTGTTTATTTTGTTAAGTTTTGTATAAAAACCATTAGCTCATCCAAAATGCTTTTTTGAGTCCCTTTTTAGGATTTTAGTCCTTTCTGGTATTTTTAATCAACTTCAAAACTTTTTATTTTTTATTACTTAAAGGTAAACATTTTATTCGTATCGGACCGTGGCATTACTTTGGGCCCGAATACCAGCGCTGTGACTTTTTTTAAATGTTACAGCTCCATGCTGAGATAGGGGCCTTTTGGCCACGTACAGGACACCTCCTCCTGCTCCTGAGGTGCCTGTGTGAGACAATTAAATACTTTTTCTTTCTTTCTAGGTACGATAAAGTTTAGTAAAAGTAGAAATTGAGATTTCAAGTAACACTATGGTATGGTAACGCAACCGACGGCGTGTGTGTAAGAGCAGAACATATTTGCATTACAGTATATGCGATGACTGCCTCGTTAGTCGAGTGGTCCCAACTGTGACTGCTGAGCATTACGTCCCGGGTTCGATTCCCGGGTCAGGCAAATTGTTATTGGGTTTTTTCATCAGGACTTTCTCAGTAGCAGCCAAGGCGTGTGGATTTGTGCCCGATTGATGGCAATAAGCGCACCCCCTATATTACATGGGACTTAACATAATTGGCGAAATGTGGGCGTACTATTAGGGTGTACCTCTACGTAACCCTTCGGGGATTACAGGCGTGATGTTACGTTATATTATATGTGATCCTTGAATTAAAAAAATATCAAATCATTTTATTTTTACTGTATCATCTTTAAATTACCATAATTTATGGAGTGTCGCTAGCTAATTTTATTTGTCCCTTTTATTTTTTTATAATTTATAGAGTGTCGCTAGCTAATTTGATTTGACCCTTTACTTTAAATCATTGTACTAAGAAAAGATCGCAACAGGTGGCGTTCTGTAGTTTCTGCCTACCCCCATGGGAATGGGGGATGGGAAGGTTTCTTTAGTTGAAGCTTCATTACAGACAATTGCGATCGCTCGATTTGAGCATTTAACCCATTGAATGCCGACATTGGCTACACGGCCAAAGTCGGTTGCCACCATACATTTGTCTATGTACGGATATATACGTATATGGCATCAGCGAAACCAAAAGCACCCTGGGTGCCAGTATGCGGATAAATACGTATAAGTACGTAGATTCGGCATCCTTGGTACTTACCCGCCCCGCACAGATAATTTTTACAATCCTGTAGATTTAACAAGACGTCTTGGGCAGAAAAAAACCTATGTGTGTGGTACTTTACGTAGTAACCGAAAACACAATCCATCAGCCGTGACTACAGCACGACTAAAAGGTGAACCAAATGATCTCCTATTATTTTTTCCTGAGAAAAACATTGCGATGGCATAAAGAGTTGGTACTGCACATATTTGATGTTTACATGCAAAACGTGCACAGGCTTCTTCGTAAACAAGATCGAACTTCCAAGATGAGGCTACTAAAATTTCCTGAAGCTGCTAAAATAGGCTGCTAAAATTTTGTTTGGATTGTCAAATATTGATACAGAAACTTCTACGGACGTCTGTGTGCCCAGAAAAGCCGGCCTTATGCATTCTCGAAAGCTTCAAAATAAATCACACATATACTAAATTTATATAGCCTGATTTTAATAGTTATTTTTAGGTATTAGAGTCCCAAGATATACGTACTTACGACTATAACAATATAAATATTACGTATAAATTTGACGTTTTACGAAAAAAATATTATTTCTGAGTTACTAAAATGTAGGTTTTAAGGTTTTTTTTTTAAATCATTGTTTGCGACAGTAATTAGCAAATGTTAAGTGGTTGTTTGCTTCTCCGAACAAAAATTTAGGTTCTAAATTAAAAAAAAAAAGATTACTATAAAGTCTAAAAATGCCCAAATGCTTTTAAATTTTTGTGTTTTTTTTACTTATAGTCAATAAAGTTACTCTTTTATTAAAGATTGTTTTATTTGAGATGCCATCCTATATTATAATACTCTATTGGTGAGGCCAGTTACTGTATATTCTATTAAAAGTCGTATTGAAGTCCTACGTATATATCCGTAGCCGGCGTCCTGCAAAGAAACCATCTACAGATATATCCGTAGTCGGCATTCAATGGGTTAAGACATTGTTAATGTATTCAGCAAGTAGAACATGTATTACCTGTCAGTACCCAACGTTGATTCATTGAGTTATGTACCTTGATTGACGTTCGATTAAGAGTCGCTGATAGCTCCAGGAATATCAGATTGGTATTCGAGATTGCGATCAAACATTATTCATGGAATCATGACATTGAGTCTCGGGTCATGTAATTCGATATTTCTAACTGCAAATCTCTGTCCATGACATACCATAACATCACGCCTGTAATCCGCAAAGGGTAAGGCAGAGGTGTAGGTACACAATAGTACATCCACATTTCACCAATTACGTTTAAGTCCCATTTAATACGGGTCGAGCCTATTGCCGTCAACCGGGCACAAATCCAGACTCTGTGGCTACTACTGAGAAAATCCTGATAAAAAAACCCAAGTATACTTTGCCCGACCCGGGAATCGAACCCAGGACCTCATCACTTGATCAACGGGGCTGTGCATGACAACAAAACTACTGGTGTTGCCAGTAACATTTCTTACAAAACACCATGCAGTTTCATTAAAAAAATACAAATATTTTAAACGAATTCGAATCCGAAATTTTCTGTTTCAAGAGTTAACGGTAACCTTAGGATGTGCACCAATCCATCAATTGTCGATCGAGGCTATCGATAGATGGTAGAATGGATAAGTCGACGTCGATCTACAGTTTCTAGTACACTATGTGATCGGCGATCGATTGGTGATAGGCCCTTATACAGCTAATTATGTAACGAAAACAGTTGATATGAAAATCAATTTTTTACAAACAAACAATTTCAAAAAACAAAAGATGAAAGGCACTTTATTTCCGAAACAATACCTACGAGGGTTCCCTATAAAAGGTACGTTGAAACCCTCTCAAATTCTACCAATAGATATATATACATACAAATCGTTTGTTTGTATGTTCCTACACTTGACCAAAGGGATAGGGAAGGCCGGATCGAAAATGACCCGTTTTATATAAAAAGATCCGACCCAAAGTTGGTGATCTCTTTTCGTTGGTATTTTTCACATTAAAATGGCCGCCATTAGGTGTATTGGTAGTTGGGGATATTGGTCATTTTTAAGTGTTGGGTTGTACTTAATTTAAAGGTTTGAAATAAAAATATTCTTTTTATATTGGACTGACTTCTTTCTGCCCGCGCTTTCACCTCATCATCATCTGCCTAACCTTTTCCCAACTATGTTAGGTTCAGCTTCCAGTCTAACCGAATGCAGCTGAATACCAGTATTTTACATAGAGCGACTGCCTATTTGACCTCTACAACCAGTTAGTACTAGGTTACCCCTTGCTAAGACAGGTTGTCAGACTTTTTGGGCCGCTGTCTACCTGTAACGACTGTCAAAGATCTACAAATGATATCCGGGACCAACGGCTTAACGTGTTTTCCGATGCACGGAGGAAACTCTTTATGTGTTGGGTGGTCACCTATCCACAGACCAACCTAGGCAAGAACGGTTTAGCCTAAAGATCGATTTGAGCGGCTGTTATTATTTAGCCACGAGCTCCGCACTTTCACCTACGTTCATCATAATCTTCCTGCCCTTATCCCATTTTTTGAGGTCGGCACAACACAGTTTCTTTCTTCCATTCTCCCCTGTCAATCGTCACGCTATCATTTACTCCTTTTGCCTTTTTTTTTTTTTTTTTTTTTCCGGATGGGAAATCATCAAATGACCCCCCCCACTCTGGGCGGAGCGGAAGGGAGTGTCAGACTTGTACTGACTAAAACCCATCCATGTTCCTTCTTTGCCCTTTGTGTTCCAGGGCCACGGTATCTCTTTCGAACAGTCCCGCAGCCCTGGCAGGCATCGGCCCTTGCGGACCCCTACTTATTTGCTGACATCTCTTTGAGGCGCGCGTGGAACACGAACGCGCCGTCGACACGGCCTGTCGTCATAAGACGGCCGGACGGCGAGCTGGCCCATAACTCGCCGTCCACAGGCCCGCGCCTACGGTGGCCGGGAGCCACCACGTGACCCCCAACGCCCAGGGCGTCTCCCGCGGCGACTGGGACGTGAGGTTCTTTCTCTCTCACGTCCCGCCACCTCCTTCACTAGCATGACTGCTTCGCAGAAGGAGGTGACGGCTTCCCATTCCCTCTCGCTCCGGACCATGGCTTGAACCAAGGCCTGACGCGAGAGATCGCCGCCGCCAATCGCCGCTACGAGGACACGGCGGTGCTCCGCCCAAGCGGGGCAGACCTCCACGGTGTGCTCCACCGTGTCCTCCGGACGATCCTCGCAGTGGAAACACCCGGGCGTTTCCTCCCGCCCGATTCGGTGCAGGAACGTCCCGAAACAACCGTGTCCGGTGAGGACCTGCGTCAGGCGGTAGGTGAGGGCGCCGTGGCGCCTCTCTAGCCACTCCTCAAAGAGGGGACTTATCGCCACTATGGTGGCGTGCCCTGCACGGGGTTGCGACAGTCGCTCTCTCCATGTCGCCATGAGATCACGCCGGAGGTCTGTCCGCTGAGCAGCAATTTGCCGCGGCAGCGGAGTTTCCTCCCGACGTAGTGCCTCCGCGCGCCATTCGTGCAGGCGTGCGAGGACTATCGCCTCCAGATCCCATGGCGGCAATCCGGCAAGGAGGCTAGCCGCTTCGCCGGAGATCGTGCGGTACCCCCGGATTAGCCTTATGGCTATTACTTTTTGGGGCGCGTTCAGGTAGTGGGCGGCTTGCCGCCTCAAAGAACGCGCCCACACCGGGGCCCCGTAAAGGGCCATGGACCGCACGACCCCCGCGTATAGCCTCCGGCAGGAGGCGTTTGGACCCCTCAGGTTGGGCAAGAGCCGCTTGAAGGCAGCCCCTGTCCGTTCCAGTTTGGGAGCCAAACGTCGGAAGTGCTCCACGAAGTTCCACCGGCTGTCGAGGACGAGTCCTAGGTACTTCAACGTCGACCCGACGCCGATGGAAACCCCTCCTGCCGTCAGTAGGGATCCCGACGGTGGCGCATTCCGAGGCCCATGAAAACACATGGCCTCGAACTTGTGCAGTGCCACCTCGAGACCCAATTGCCGGATCCTCTCCACGACTATCGCAACTCCGCGTGTCATGTTTTCGGCCGCCGCCTCATGCGACCTCCCTTGTGCCAGTACCAGCGTGTCGTCAGCGTAGCAAACTACGCTGACGCCGGTAGGGAGGTCGGACTCCTTTTGCCTTCATGTCATTCCTCACACAATTCATCCTTGTTCTTCCTCTCCATCCATCATCATTTATATTCACCGCTCTTTTACTCACATGCGATACGTTTTACCGATATAGTATTATAAATTTCATTCACATCTTTTGAACCTTTCTTAGACCACCTTTCAATTATTACGGTTTGCTCGAATTGCGGCGTCTAATTTAGGCGTCCGAGAGATCGTATTTTAAAACCATTTTACTTTCGGCATTGTATTGTATAACAGGCTGGTGTCCGCAACTCGACGTCAAAGCGCGTATTTTGCGTGCGGTACTTTCGGCAAGAGGCCACTATAAAATATAACGAGCAATATACTTAGCCAAGTCCTATATTACAGTATTGTGTTACCCTTATCAGCTATCGCCAGTTCCGTCAACAATTGGCTACAATACAACAGTTTCCTCAAACAACATTAACTGTGACTAAGTATCACATGATACACATTAGGTACCAGTAAACATTAGTAGCTGATGATTCATTCCATACAAAATATTACTAGCTTTGCCAAATATACTCTCCAATACCGAAATACTCAGTATATTTCGGTTTCACGGATACTAATAGAATACCGGGTAAATCTATTCAAATCTCCTGATCTACATTGGATCCACTTATTGTTGGTACAGCTCAAAGGTTTTCCCTCACAGAATGATAGAGGTAAGCAAACAAAGTCCCAAAGCCTTTAATGTTATTTATTGTTTCATAGTAACATGAGGAGGATTTCTGGGATATTACAATGTTTTAACAGGTGTTTATGCTTACTTAGGTATCCACTTTATGAACTCAAAGGATACTGAATTACTGAAGGGATTTCTCTGAAAGTTATTCCAGTCTTACCAAGGGGTATCGTATTACCCAGTACTAACTGGGTGGTGGAGATCAGACAGGCAGTTGCTCCATGTAAAATACAGGTATTCAGCTGTAGCTGGTAAGATTAGAAGGTACCACAAAATAGTTGGAAACAGGCTAGGTAGATGAAGGGTTATAAAAGTTATGTATGAAAAACAATTCACAGTGCGACTTTTATTTATATAAATTGGATAGTACGCAGTCCTATTTTCAGCAAAAAAAGGGAACACCAAGTATTTTCGTGAATTTCAGAAGTGTACTTGGCAAATAACTTGAGTGTCGGATGGGCTCTAGGTACTTGCTATAATGATATATTCTAAGCGTCAACTCATAAAGGTGGAAAAATGAATAAAGGACGGTCAAGAAAACATACTAAGTATTGAATTCAGTTCTAAGTTATTCACTATTACATGGATATTTTATCGCAGGATCGATAAAAAATATACAAATCGTACTGACATTAAAGTTATTACTTGAATGTCAGTACATGCATTAGCTTCTATTAAAGTATAATTTATGCAAAGAAAATCAAAGACTTTGATCGTTGATAATTTGTAAATTACTAACTACGATGGCATATTACTTTTCTTCCATTATATTCTATCATACTTTGTCGTTGACAATTTTGTTTTTTTACGTCGTCACGTTACATTTTTAGTCGAATATTCAAAAACTAATATAAAGCTAAGGATGTTTTTTTTATTTCTTGACGATGCAAGATTCAGTGTCCTGACCTAAAATGTTTTTTTGGTGGCAAAATGAAATCTTTAGCGACAGAAGCCAAATATCCTGGTTCTTTTGTCAAGACAGCAGAAAGCTGGTAATGACCACGCCTACATGGAAAACTTTAAACATATCAGGTCGACTGCAGCAGAGACAATCATTTATTGATGCCAGTTAAACTTGAATCTGACAATTTGTTCGATTTTTAAAGGTGGCTTTCCAAATATGCATTCTAATTTCAAATAGTAGACAAATCGTTTAGAAAAGCTGGACTGGACACCAAAGGCAAAGGATCGAATTTTCTACCGCAATGCGGGGACGACTATTTTCATTAGTAAGCAGGAATGAGTAAAACTATGTATTATTAAACTAATTGATAGGTTCAGGCAAAGTTAAAACACTTGGGATAAATAGAACCAATCAATTTAGAATCTGGTTTATTTTAACAAATTATGATGTGTTCATGTTACATTGATTAAACAGTAGATTCAAAACGAAAATTTAAAATTACGTTTAACATTAAATTATACTGTTATTATTGATTGACTTTTGATTATTTTGAATTTCGAGCTGTTTAATATTTATGAAAACATGACAAACCCTTAAAGTTTGAATTTCGAACATATAATGCAATCGTCTTTGCATTATTGTTCGAAATTCAAACTTATATGGCTCGTCACGTTTTCGGTCCAGACAGTCCAGTTCAGACTATCCCATTGGATAGTGAATTGTACTTGAAAAAAAAAAATTCTTTACCTTATATCGTGTTTGTGGACGTATTTTAATTAGTGATCTAAAAACTTGAAATCTACAAAAGTAAAGGGAAACTTAATAATATAATTCAGATTTCACTGTATTTCATTGCAAGTTCACACGAAATAGTGCAATTTGTACGTCTCCTCGTGTTTTAAATAATCGTAAGTTAAGTTACAACCTTCAACAAATCAATATATCACTAAAATCGCTGTTTACACCGTATGATCACCGAAGATAGTCGTAACTCACTGAACATAAAGGTATGCTAGTTGTAAATCCACGCTCGTTCCAAATCTGTTGGCGTAAACTGAAGATAGACTATCGTTTCAAAGTGTCAGTTTTATAGGTTGAGCATAAAAGCAGGTAAGTGCTTGTAAAACAATATTTTAGTATTATGGTGTTGTGACCTTTGTGCTATGTGCTGTCCAAGGTTATGGAGAAGTCATCTCTTTTTGTGGTTTGTTTTATCACTACTGTTCTCAAAATGGCGTGTGAAAACATCGTGAGGAAACTGGCATGTCCTAGAACCACGCATGTCTTCAAATTTTAGACTTGTGGTATCTACCAGCCCATACTGGTGGCCTTAAAGCGAGTAATTCCAGTGTGGGAAAGAGATGGCGACCTGTTTAGCTCTGTCTTTTTCCCACACAGGAACTACTCCTGTTTTAAGACGTATATAGTAACCCCTCTGGGCTCGCGTGGCGGGTTCTGGGCCAACCCTTCTCCTGCGTCCTGTATCCCAGCCGTTGGAAGGTTATAGACGCTAATTATAGTTAAATGCTATAATTTTGGCTATATGAACCTTTACCGTTGATGTAAAAAATAATGAGATAATCCGGGTCCTAAATTGAGTTTGGATGGACGTAATTGAGAGGGCTTGGAGCATTTAGTGACCAAACATTGTTATCTTAGATAGTACTGCTATAAAAAGGACGTTACACTTTTTTTTTTTTTTTTTTTTTTTTTCCGGATGGGAAATCATCAAATGACCCCCTCCACTCTGGGCGGAGCGGAAGGGAGTGTCAGACTTGTACTGACTAAAACCCATCCATGTTCCTTCTTTGCCCTTTGTATTCCAGGGCCACGGTATCTCTTTCGAACAGTCCCGCAGCCCTGGCAGGCATCGGTCCTTGCGGACCCCTACTTATTTGCTGACATCTCTTTGAGGCGCACGTGGAACACGAACGCGCCGTCGACACGGCCTGTCGTCATAAAACGGCCGGACGGCGAGCTAGCCCATAACTCGCCGTCCACAGGCCCGCGCCTACGGTGGCCGGGAGCCACCACGTGACCCCCAACGCCCAGGGCGTCTCCCGCGGCGACTGGGACGTGAGGTTCTTTCCCTCTCACGTCCCGCCACCTCCTTCACTAGCATGACTGCTTCGCAGAAGGAGGTGACGGCTTCCCATTCCCTCTCGCTCCGGACCATGGCTTGAACCAAGGCCGGACGCGAGAGATCGCCGCCGCCAATCGCCGCTACGAGGACACGGCGGTGCTCCGCCCAAGCGGGGCAAACCTCCACGGTGTGCTCCACCGTGTCCTCCGGACGATCCTCGCAGTGGAAACACCCGGGCGTTTCCTCCCGCCCGATTCGGTGCAGGAACCTCCCGAAACAACCGTGTCCGGTGAGGACCTGCGTCAGGCGGTAGGTGAGGAAGCCGTGGCGCCTCTCTAGCCACTCCTCAAAGAGGGGACTTATCGCCACTATGGTGGCGTGCCCTGCACGGGGTTGCGACAGTCGCTCTCTCCATGTCGCCATGAGATCACGCCGGAGGTCTGTCCGCTGAGCGGCAATTTGCCGCGGCAGCGGAGTTTCCTCCCGACGTAGTGCCTCCGCGCGCCATTCGTGCAGGCGTGCGAGGACTATCGCCTCCAGATCCCATGGCGGCAATCCGGCAAGGAGGCTAGCCGCTTCGCCGGAGATCGTGCGGTACCCCCGGATTAGCCTTATGGCTATTACCTTTTGGGGCGCGTTCAGGTAGTGGGCGGCTTGCCGCCTCAAAGAACGCGCCCACACCGGGGCCCCGTAAAGAGCCATGGACCGCACGACCCCCGCGTATAGCCTCCGGCAGGAGGCGTTTGGACCCCTCAGGTTGGGCAAGAGCCGCTTGAAGGCAGCCCCTGTCCGTTCCAGTTTGGGAGCCAAACGTCGGAAGTGCTCCACGAAGTTCCACCGGCTGTCGAGGACGAGTCCTAGGTACTTCAACGTTGACCCGACGCCGATGGAAACCCCTCCCGCCGTCAGTAGGGATCCCGACGGTGGCGCATTCCGAGGCCCATGAAAACACATGGCCTCGGACTTGTGCAGTGCCACCTCGAGACCCAATTGCCGGATCCTCTCCACGACTATCGCTACCCCGCCTGTCATGTTTTCGGCCGCCGCCTCGTGCGACCTCCCTTGTGCCAGTACCAGCGTGTCGTCAGCGTAGCAAACTACGCTGACGCCGGTAGGGAGGTCGGCGCGCAGCACCCAGTCGTAACCGATGTTCCACAGGGCCGGCCCCAGAACCGATCCCTGTGGAACACCGCACGACATCTCTCGCCGGTTCCATTCTCCGCTTCGATCAGGGTAGACGACGGCTCTATCCGTCAGGTAGTCCCCGACCACACGACGAAGGTAGGTCGGCACCCGGTGATACCGGAGTGCCTCCCTAATACAGCTCCAGGGCATGGAGTTGAAGGCGTTAGCGATGTCAAGAGACACCGCCAAGACGACCCCGCCCCGGGACACCGCGTCCCCCGTCGTGAGGGCTCTCACGCGCATGATGGCGTCCACCGTCGAGCGCCCCTTGCGGAAACCAAACTGGTGTTCCGCAAGATCCGGCCCCATCCCCGCAAGGTGCCCGGCGAGGCGGTTGGCAATGACTCTTTCAAAGAGCTTGCCCACCTCGTCGAGCAGCACGATGGGCCGGTATGCGGACGGAGAGTCCGCAGGGCGCCCTGGTTTCCGGATGAGGACCAGCTTCCCCGTCTTCCAACGAAGCGGAAACTGGCCTCTCTCCAAGCATGCGCTTAGGAGCCCTTCCAGTCGGGGCCCGAGAGCCTCAGAGGCCAGGACCCAGGCTTTGCCAGGCAAGCCATCGGGTCCCGGGGCGGTGTTTCTGGTTTTCAGCCTGCGTACCGCCACTCTCAGGTCTACCCCAGTCACCTCTGGAACGTCGTCATCGTCATCGGTGTGGTCCGCTTCCGGCACCGCACGCGGCGGCGGAGCCATAGGCGGGGGAGGATGCTCCCCTCGCGAAGGGAACAGAGCGCTCACCACGTCCTCCACGAGCTCAGGCCGGAGACTCTGCGTTAGCGGGGGGGCCCGGGTGCGGAGTTTGTCCCGCACCATCTTGTAAGGGCGCCCCCACGGATCTCCGTTCAGAGACTCCAGCATCTCCTCGCGGGCCAAGTTCTTGGCCCGCCGGACAGCCTCTTGGAGGGCGGTCTTCGCCGCTCTGTACCCCTCGTACAGCTCCGCCTCAATGGCTGCCGCATCCGGAGGGCGGATGCGGAGCCTGCGATGCCTGGCGTACAGGCGCCGCGTGACAACGCACGCCTTGCGCAAAGACGTCAGCTCTCGCGACCACCAGTACACCTGACGCCGGGCGCTTCCTGGCCGAACTCGGGGCATTGCCACGTCGCAAATCTCGGACATGGCCTCCTGGAACCAACCCGCCTCGTTGTTGATGTCGGCAGGCCTGACTGGTGATGACACCCAGGCCTGCACGATCGAGGCTTCCAGGAGGAGCTCCCGGTCCAGCTGCTTCAGCGCCCATCGCGGACCACTCGGGGCCTGTAGGACCGGCACGCTTGAGGACTGGGTGGAGACGTCGAACCGGATGTACCGGTGGTCGGAATAGGTCTCCACCCCCTCCATGACGCACCAGTCAACGACACGCGGCGACAGAGCGGGGCTGGCGAACGAGATGTCCACCACCGACTCGCCCCGCATCCGCACGCACGTGGGGACAGAACCCCGATTTAGGACGACCACGTCCGTGTAACGAGAACCCCAAGCCAAGTTCTTGGCATTGAAGTCCCCGAGCACAAGCACGGGGAGGGAATGGCTTCCGATGACGACACTCAACTCCGTGAGGGAGTTGTGGAACTCGGCGAGAGTTCGGCTCGGGGAGAAGTAGACTCCCACTACAACGATCTCCCCGAACCGTGCTGCTACGCACCCCTGACCCTTCCTGACACTCTCAAGGGTCGGGGTACCGGCGGCGACCGACGTAATTATGGTCACTGAGCCGCTAAGGTCCTCAACCCAGTCATCCCTGGGCGGGACAAAGTACGGCTCAGCGACCACGGCGATGTTAATCGACCACTGCGCCATGCTCTGGAGCAACAGATCCTGAGCGCAGGCGCAGTGGTTGATGTTCGCCTGGAGAAGGCGTAATGGAGCCGTTACTGGCACTCCATTTCAGCCCCCTCCCGGGCCCCCTGCGAGGGCCCCGCTGCGGAAGTTGCAGCAGTAGCGGCAGCGGCAGCGACAGTGGCGGCGGTTGCGGTGGTGGCGACGGTGGGGGTTTTGGCGGTGGTGGCGGAGGGCCTTCCCTTGCCCCTGGCCGGTGATCGGCCGGCTTGCCAGCTGCCGCACATGCGGCGCAGCGCGGCGCGGCGGAGCAAGCCGCGGCCATGTGACCAGGCTGGCCGCAGCGGAAGCACAGGCCGCTGCGGTCCACCTCCGAGGTGCACCGGACCGACACGTGGTGCCCCACATGGCAGCGGAAGCACCTCAGAGGTCTGGGTTCCAGCAGCTTCACCTGCGCCGAAACCCAGCCCACCAAGAGCCTTCGGCCCTCCACAATAACTTTCGCCGCTGTCCCAGGGCAGCTTACCGTTATGGTTCGCATGCCCGACAGGTCCGGACGTAAGGTGCCTGCCTTGACTTGCTCGGCAGGACACCCACCGGTCCTGGTGACGGCGGCCACCACGTCCTTCTCGGTCACCGAGTCGTCCAGACCCAGTATGCGCAGGTCTGCGCATTTGACGGGCCTGGACACTCGGGCCTCGTCCGCATTTAGGGAAGCTCTAAGCTTTTCAGCCAGAGCGTCGGCGGACGAGCCACGGGTTTCGCCAGGGATCTCCAGCACTCGAGCCCCTCTTGCGGTGACTCTAAGCCGGAGGCCCCCGGTGATCCCGAGCTCTCCGAGATCCACCGTCACTTTCGCCTTAGCGAGCACGTCGCGGTAGGTCACGCCCCTCTTTTCCGCGTCCGGCTGTAGTGTAATCACTACAGCTGCGGTCTTTGGGGTGCTGAGCCTAACCGCGACGCCCCGCTCCTTTTGCCGGCGTTTCTGCTCCTGCCTCCTGGCCTTTTTGGCCGCCGATCGCTCCCTTGCTTTTTCTCCGGCCACCTGCCACCCGGTCTCGGCCGCGGAAGGCTTAGGCGGCGGGGGGGGCGGCGATAGCGGCTGTCTCGCGGCTGGCGCTGGCATATTCGCCGCCTTGCCCTTCTTTTGGGCCGCCGCCTTGCCCTGTTTCAGGGCCGCCGCCTTCCTAACCGGAGCCGGTTTCGTCGGGGCTGACATAACCCTGCCGGGGGGCTGGCTGGACGGCCCCGGTGCGGAGGCCACAGCAGACGCATATGAGGCCGCCGTCGGTCCCGGGAGCGCCTTGTTTGCCGCTAGGGGGGGGCGCAGGACAATGCCCTCCAGGACGGAGAACCTCGCCTGGAAGGCAGCCAGCTCCTGCCGAACCAGATTCAGAACCTGGTTCTCCACCGGCACGGACTGGCTTGGATGCTTCTGGCCCCCATTTTGGGGCGCCTCGCGAGAGCCGGACTCGCGCAAACTGGCCAGGTCTGCTCGGAGCTTCATGTTCTCCTCTTTGAGAAGCTCCGTGGCGGCCGTCAGTCGAGCGACCTCCGCCCTCAGAATGGCCACGCCGTCTGGCGGGGGCCCCGCAAATCTGGCCTCCGCTGCCGCCATAATGGAGGCGACCGCTGCAGGTATAGCCCTTTGCCTGGTGGAGGGCTTTTGTTTCAAAGAGACAGCCCTAAGCGCCGCCTCCACCTCCTTCGCGAGTCCGGCCTTACGCTCCGCTTCGGAGCCGCCATCAACGCCCGCTTCGTCGCCAGAGGAGCCCGAACGGGCCACCCCGTGACCGGTGCCCACCCCCGGATGGCGCCCCTCCTCGGCAAGCCGCGCCGACCTCTCGGTGGCAGAGAGGCCTCTCCCCTTGCCACGGATCCCGCCGCGCTTGCTGGTGGGGATCTTACAAGCCGAAGCCAGCTCCCCATCTGACGACGACTCTCGGTCGCCTACCGGCCTGGACCGCTTGCGTAGGAACTCCCTGTTCCCCGCAGCAGCCCCGGGCCTCCCGCGCTGGGAGCTCACTGAGCCTCCCGCGCTCACCTCGCCGGATGCGGCGCCGGACTCCGACACCGCATCCCTCTCCTCCCTTCCTTCGCCGATATCGGCCGTGTTTTGGGTTGTATTAGTTTCCATACTGTTCCC
The DNA here is from genome assembly GCA_910589295.1 of Noctua janthe. NCBI lineage: Eukaryota > Metazoa > Arthropoda > Insecta > Lepidoptera > Noctuidae > Noctua > Noctua janthe. Next base: position 1,593,488 of record OU342571.1, read on the forward strand.
ACGAGTATGGGGGAAATAAAAAGTCCATCTGGGCAGTGCCCCCTGTACCCAGATAAGCCATAGCCAGGCCCGGCAGTGGTTCGCACTAGAGACTGATTTTCCAAAGGAACCCGTCAGCCATACATCTCCTCGCGGTGCGCCGCCGCTTGAGATTCGGGGTAACTTTTTATAGAGGTTTTCTACCTCGTGGTCCGGGCGGTTAAGCCAAGACCCTCGGTCCCAATCGAAGCCGCGAGACGTGTTCCACGACACTTCGACGGTGGGATTACGATATCGACGGAGACAGTGAGGAACGCACGTCCTTCACTGTCTGCTCGGAGGCAGGGTAAGTGCACACCGAGCCCGCCCTTGCTCCTCCGCTGTGCCCTCTGCTTTTCAGAGGGTCACGCGGAGCAACGCCTCCTTGGTCCATGAGGGACCCGCCCATGTCAGAATATTAGCCATGGACAGTAACATTCCCCGAGGAATAAGAATCTCTTCCCATTCCTCGGGGAAGGATACTGCCCACGCCCAGGGTGCACCGGCCCAGCAGCTGCTATTCCCTCCAGACGTATCGAGAGGGACCGGCAGCCATCAGGCACACGAGGAGGAATTCTGACAACGCACCCCAGGACGTTACACTTGAAATAAGAATTCAGAGTATTTTTTTAAATACTAGACCGGTTTGCGTTTGGTCACGACTCACCTGATGTACAGCGATGATGCGGCCTAGGGTGCAACACGCTTGCCTAGAAGAAACCGATTCACTCGAACTTTGAAGAGATCTAGATTATAATGATCGGGAAACAGAGAAGTTAGCAGTAAAGGCAAATTTCACTCTTTTTTATCATGCTTCATATTGCTAAAAGTAGTACGACGTGTTGAATATTCAGCAATAGCAATGGGAAACACCTCATAAATCGAGCATTTACTTACGAGAAGGAAATAATACATTTCTAGCTATATTTTATTCCGTAACTGAGCACTTTGATCGCGATTCTGGAAATTACGGAAGAAGGCCAATGACTACAATTTTTATAGCATAATAAAAGATTTGTGTTTTAAATAACTAATATTATATTTCTGTTAACGCCTGAATTGCAATATATGTGTTAGTTTGAATAGTTTAGGGTTAGTTCAGACTTATATCCTAGAACCAAAAATTCGAACGCATTTGTGAAATCTACCAACCCGCACTGTTCCCGCATGCTGGATTATAGCCCATTCCCTCTCTATGAGAGGAGTCATGTGTCCCAGCAATGGGAACATTATTTTCTGGTTAAGGTTATGCTATATCAGACTTAGACCTTTTGTTGTGAAAATGTAGATTAATTGGTGTAGTTTGTTGTGTGAGCTCGTTTTATTTCATTTTTAGGTTCAATAAAAGGTTTGAGTTTTATTTTGAACCTTTATAACACTGTACCTACGTCAATGTCGTACATTTGTGTAATTTTAATTAGTAAACAAAGAGTATTACCATCTTATGTTCCGTTTCCACCGCAGCACAGATTCGCCAAAAGGCCTCTTATCAAAGACGGGTGTTTATTTTGTGAATAAACAACATTACTAAATAAACAGTCTTTGATTCAGAAAATCAACATTCGGAACATAATGTGTGTATTAACTAAATAACAGAACATAACATCACCCCTGTAATCCTCGAAGGGCTATTCAGAGGTGTACCTAACAGTACACCCACAATTCGCCAGTTGTGTTTAAGTCCCATGTAATAGGGGGCGAGTCTATTGCCATCAGCCGGGTTCAATTGCACACTCCGTGGCTATTACTGAAAAATTTCTGATGGAAAAACTATAGAACCTGATGCTCAGCAGTCGTGCTTGCGAACACTAGACCAGCGAGGCAGTAAATGTGTTTTATCTAACTACCCTCTTGCTAAATATTGGGCGTCACCATTTTGGTCATCCAATAATAAAGTGTGTAAATAAACCCTTAACACATCCGAAAGGCACTTGTTCTCCCCGTCTTTGCGATATTTTTTTTGTTCTAGACCATATCTGGGAACCTTCTAGTTACGGAGATATTGGGGATCAAAGTTCCAACTATTTCACAAGTTTTTTTTTTTAACTACATGTTTTTAATGTGAGGTTTTTTCTTTACACACCTCCACGACCCCCGTACTATTCAATCCATCCATCAGCACAATGCTATGAATGCTTTCCATCGAGTCCTACCAAAAAATCAATTCCCAGCAATAATTTATGCATATAGTTACTTAGTTTGATGTACAGAATGCTTGGTTGACGGCTAAGTGAAGGGTCTGTTTACACCCTGTATAGAAAAGAGTTCGTTTTTACCCGATCTCAGTAATGTGAATTGGGTCTAACTAAAATGCTTTCATGAGTTTGAACATATGCGCAAAACATAAGGAATTTACAGATTCCGCGCTATCGCTTACGTAACAACGACGGCGCATTTTCTGCTTGATCTGCGAGTAGTTGCGTCTACGGTGCGTGCCTAATCAATTTTGTTTTATACTTCCTAAAGTATGTCTTAGATAATCAGGCCATGAAGTTCTGATCGGACACGGTCATACAGGCATATTCGTGAGGAGAGGGCGTGGGCAATAATTCATCACGTAATGAATAGTAGCTACCCCAGTGCGACGATATGCTTTGTTTATTTCAAATCGTGTGTACGTGTTACTAATAGAGTTTTTTATTATTTACAGATTATGGAGTTCACAAGTCAAGTCCACTTGAGCGATTTTTAGGGTTCTGTAGCTGAATGGCAAAAAAACGGAACCCTTGTAGATTCGTCATGTCTGTCCGTCTGACTGTCTGTCCGTCCGTATGTCACAGACACTTTATTCCGAAACTATTAGGACTACACAGTTGAAACTTGGTATGTAGATGCATTCTGCGAACCGCTTTAGGACTTTTTTTAATTTATTGCCTACGTAAAGATTTTTTTTTTGTTTTCCTATAGAATTAACTTTTATAATTAGCCGGCTTCGTTTTAAACCATTTACATGCACTTGCGATCAATTTATCACAAAACAAAAAGAATAAAGTAGAACTATATCTATTTAGTTGTTACTTTGCATAGCATATAGCATAGCATAATCAGCCTATTAATGTTCCCACTGCTGGGACGCAGGCCTCCTCTCTATGTGAGGAAATGGGCTATAATCCACTACGCGGGCTCAGTGCGGGTTGGTAGATGTCACATATCTTCGAATTTTTGGTTCTAGGACATGCTGGTTTCCTCACAATGTTTCCCTTCACCGTTTTGAGAGCAGTGGTGATGAAATAACTTACACAAAGTAATGCGCTTGCCTGGGTTCGAACCCACGACTTACTGCTCGTAAGTCGGGGTCTCCACCACTGGGCCACCGCTGCTCTCTATTTTACAGACGAAGAACAAACTCAATAGCAAAAATCGAATTTAAAAAAACCAGACTCTTATATGGTAAAAATGAACAGCTCAATTTTCCAATACGATGACTTTAAAACTATTACTGAAATATATTTATTTAAAGCCAATGTAAGTCTTCTTTGAGTGGAACGCGGGAAACTGCCTGGAAAATCGGATTTCGACGATTTTCATCAAATATAATCGGATCACTGTGGGTGCTCATGGGAATATGAGCTTTAAAATATAAGTACTAAGTCGCTTTTTAGCGTGGCTTTGAGCTGTGCGGTAGCGGGAGCGGAATGTATCAGGTTTTGCCTTTGTCCGGTATTTTATATTGTGCTGATAATTATTTTCAGTGTTTTGTGGCCACCATTCAGTGGATTTCAATTATTTTGTGTTGTCCACAACAATGCGATTTTCCGTAACGACTGACTATTCAGAGGGAATATTCTACTTTTATTGTAGGACAATATTTAAGCTTGGAAGTTACTGTGGTTTTGTTCATTTTCACATTACACTTTGACAATTAAACTGTTTAAATGTATGTCCGGTTTTGGTCACACTACGTTTTTAACTAACTAGGCGATAACTGTAAATGAAAACTGATAACTGAAAATTCAACAGTATGCTCAAATAGGCAGTAATTTAGGTGGTGTATACAATTCGGTACTCATTCCTGGACTTACAACCGAAGAAATTCCATCCGTATTATTGTGGTCACTTGATTGTCCGACCGGAAACGGTCGAGTATAAATATTTAAAACGGAATGATTTCCACCTGTCTACCGTACGGTAACCCAATTACAGAATTATCGATATTTTCTAAAGATAAACAGCTGATAGCGAGACTTCCTTTTATCTATTCATTCCGACTGTCAGTTATGAACTCGTAAAGCATTGAAGAGGGTTTTCTAAAGTCATAATTATCTTCTTTTTCGTATGGTTAGTGCCTAACTTGGTGTCTAGAGTTTTTATACTGCCCATGGGCCTCTAAATGTGGTGCTATTCCACAGACAATGGGGCACTTACTATCGTGTCCTGTCTTTGTTGACTACAGGAACTAATGGGCGCAACTGAAAGCGCCAAACTCGTGGCTCAGTTCTGGGCCGACATAATTTAGATTGCCATCGACACGCTAAGAAGAAGATGAGCCTCTGACTTGGCTTTACATGCCGTCGAGAAATATCTCTCAGGTATGCTAGTTTGGTTTTCTCACGATGTTTTCGATGATTTTTAGGGTCCGACTGAACTTCTGGTTTCGGCCACCTTCGCAAAATCACTATGTTTTCATTTGTTTACTGATAAACAAATGAAAACCGGGAAACTAAAACAAACAATAAAACAATCGGAAACTCAAACAAATCAGTAAACATGGTAAATACGAGTATTCTAGTCTTAATGATAATGTAAGTTTAAAATCTTATAGTATTCTTTATTTTTATCTTAGCAAAAAGGAACAACAAACAGCTACATTATGGGATATTACAACACGATAACATAAATAACTTAAATAATAATGTAGCCCACAGCGCTTTTCACAGATTACCAATTAATGAGTAAACTTTAAATAGCTATGAAATAAGCTGTTCCTGCTTGACAGTTAAAACACATTATAAATACAAAAAGAAAAGAAATATTCCGGAACCTGTTACTGTGACAAAGGTGTTATCTCAAAGTTGCAATAGTAATTAGGTATTCGAGTAAATCGCTTTTGATATTTGCTACGTGTGATATATTAGTGCTCGTACCTATAACATCCCAATCCTAGCAGGGTTGTGCAGGTCAGATAGGCAGTCGCTCTATGTTAAGTACTGGTATTCTACAGCATCCGGTTAGACTGGAAGACGATCCCAACATAGTTGGGAAAAGGCTAGGCAGATAATGAACTGTAACATCTATTGGCCTGTTAGATATATCCATTAGATAATTCCAAACACCCTGACTACTCATTAAACTTAAACTCCACACATATAACATCACATTATATGAATGAGTACAGTGTTAGCAGACCGGTTTATCTTCAAACAAAGCTAAATGAGCTTGAGTTAACTCCCGTCTCCGCGAGATCAGCCAAACAATTGAACCCTAACCCTCTTTGTTCTTTACACGTGTTTGACAATAATATAGGACTAGGTATTATGGAAATTGTTCATTCGCCTACGCTTTTTCTCAGTGAGGTCTTGTATGTAGGGTGGCTGGTAATTAGTGACCGATGCTTAAATACATGATTGTACTCATGATAACAAAAAACTTTCCCAAAGAGACATTTTTTTAACAGCTGTATGAAATTCGCGCGTGCCTATGACCTATCAGCTGTTAGCCGCGTGACGCCGTTTTGTATCATTACTATCGTACCGTGCAGCAGTGGGTATGCACTTAGGCAGAGCACCCGCAAGCTCGCGCGCGCGCGAATTTCATTCGGCTGTTGTGTACCAGTCACCCTATATACTACTCAAGTTAAAGTAATCAGTTATGCAACCAGTTTTATGCAATATGAAAGAATTTGAACGAAGTAAGAACTTACCTACCTAAGAATTCTAACTTTTGACAGTTCTAACTTCAAGAAAAGCTAAGAATTGTACCTTTTGACAGTTCTAACTTCAAACAATTGTCTTAACTCCAGGCTGGAGATATCAACAATAGAAGGGTTACATAGTTACCTATTACTTTTACTCAAGTAATCACTTAAACTTGTTAATAGATAGGTGTTAGATGTTGATACAAAATACTGGATGATATATTATAGTTTATAGTCATGAACATAAACTACTAAAAACTTCGTGCACTATTACTACACAATCATGTTTCATAATAAATTAATTATTAATTTGAATTTTATCTATTTACCAATGTTACCATTGTAATAAATTTATCAATCTTATTTTTAATCGATTTTGTCAAAATTCTGTTTTATTCACTATTTACAGTTTTAATTTTATTTAATTGAATATTAGCGCTTAGTACTTACTAAGCTCAGGTTATTTTCCGAATTTATTTTTTTATGCATGTGGTGTGTATAAGTAATTGATGCGCTGTAATTTAATTTTTAGAACGATTTCTGTCGCTGTATCCAGTGTGAATAATTGTTGGTAGAAATAATATAATAAATAAATTAGGACTCATAAGTACTAGAAACACGATTCCAATGAGAAGTTCAAGTGTCAAGTGTTCAAGACAGGTCTACAAAATTACCATGTAAAGCAAAAACATAGGTTACCTATTACCTCAAACGCGTTGCTGTCACCATTTTATTCGTACTCTCAACACACCAACAGATACTGTATCAACAATCAAAATTTGAACAACTCACAACACAGTTCTAGTCACTGCATGTTGTATATGAACAGTATTATCGACGGATTACATAGACTCATTGATTATGTGGTTCGTAGTTGCGGTTGACTTAGCAGAAATTTTGGTTGGGCTTGCTAGATCAGGTGGACTGTTTTTGGGTTTATATTCATAGTTATGTACAGTGGTGAAATCATAATAATTAGTGTATAAAGTAGGGTAGTAGTTCCTACACCGGAAAATTAGTGTTTGGATGAATATTTTGAATTATTTTTTGAAGTGTAAGGCCCTAGTATAGCACGAGCGAGCGGGGTAAACGTAATGTAAATACGTCGATTTTTATATCCATTTTATATAATTACACAATTATCCTGTAGCATTTCTGTTATGCTTTTGCAGAGTATCATCTATATTAAAAATACTCGTTTTACATAATTTTAAGAATTTATTCGTATAAATTCTTAAAATTATGTAAAACGAGTATTTTTAATTTTAAAATCGACGTATTTACACGTTCATACCGCGCGCTCGTGCTAGGGTCTCAGGGTCTTGGGCATAATATATCAGTTTCTTTTTGTCATTCTAAGATGCCTTATCGTAAAAAAAACGTCAGATGCTTGAGTTGTTTTGATAATAAGCGCTTGTTCAGAAGTGAAAGATTTCTAAAAGGTGAGGCAAGATATGCGATTTCAGCAAGCCATAAAAATCCTCCCGATTGTTCTCTTCTTGTAATCACAAACAAAACACAGCTTCGTTCCATTTCACTTTCTTTCTTTTCGGTACAATGGATCATTTCAAAAGGCCGTAACATCAAAGATGGAAGCTGACAAATGATAAATAATTTTACAACAATGGCTGTATTTGCCGAAGGTTTTAGGTCAATTGATGCTGAAATCTTTTGTTCCGACGGTATTTAGTGTATTGGAGTTAATTGTTTAGGTGGAGTGATAAAATATAGCGATGACACGTTTTAAAATTGATGAATGATTAATTAACTTTGAAAATATACGTACCTAAATAAAACATTTTACGTATTATTAAGATTATACCTTTGAGAAATAATGCAAAGGGAAAGGTGTCGACATAAAGCTCAGTTTAAAAGGGAACGATATAAATTTTTATCTTGGCAATTTGACGATTTGCTTTGTTTTACTTATTGCGTAAGTCATCAAGATGGCGATTTGCTCAGGCTATACCTATTCAATAAGGGTATAATATGTATATATTCCATATCCGTATATCTCCTTAGTTTATCCATGATCTTGATCATGGATGGCGCTTGCAACAAATAGTAAACATGGTAAATATAATGGTATTTCTTATTAGTTTTTAGGTAAAAAAATACTCGCTACAACAAAGGGTATCTTTGTGGTTTAATATAATCAAAACCATGAATAAAGCAATGAGTATGGTCTAAATAATATTATGATCAAACAAACTAGGTAGGTACTACACCAAAGGTCAGAGAGCTCCCTCCTCAAACATTATTAAAATGAGTGTTATCCTTTCAAAGTATACAGAAAAAGGAAAACATCCCCCTAACATAGGCTTCCGTAAAAAAAAGATAGGAAGCCTTTTCATAAAGGACTAAAAGATACGATTTTCTAAGGTAGAAAATTATGGATATGCTCCGAAAAATAGAGAGATTGTGGTTTTTGGAAATATTGGTTGTAATCAGGACTGAGGAAGCCGCTCCTTAACACAGTCATTGAGAATAATTATTATCTTTCTTAACTAAGCAGAAATGGGTTTTGATGGCTAGCTATATACAGTATGTTTGCTTAATGGTTACCAATACTTTAAGGGCATAATATATAGTCATTTCTATCAACAAATACTCATAAATATTCCTTACCACACCCCGAGAATGGCAGCCATCTTGTTTTTTTAATCGTAGAACAGTCGATCAAAAAAACAAGATGGGTATGTTCAATGAAATTTAAATCTAACCTAGAGATATGCAAATGATCTTATTGCAAGTGTAAACGCCGAGGCTATCGAATTACTAAATCGCTCAAAAATAAGCAAAAAGACCCTACAAAAATAAGAACTTGCGAAATTTTACAACAAAATTACTTATTTTTTTATATTTTCTACTCTAGTGCAAAGTAAACCTCTGAGTAGCATATATTTTTATGTTTAATCAGGAGCATTTGAGTCAACCTACAAAATGATATTAAAATATTAACTCAAAACTAATTATTTTAAGAGTTATAGCCATTTGAACATAGCCCTGTCCCAGCACATAGACCCCACAATATCGCAGGTACCCCTTTATTTGCTTGAGCAGGTAGATAAGGCAGCAAATTTACGAGTGGGAGCGAGAAGGCATTAAGGTAAGTAAGTTATTGGACGGCACGGAGGAAACTCGGTATGTAATATGGTCACCCATCCACGGACCGACCCAGGCAATCACAGCTTAACCTTAAAGATCGACCCGTGCGGCTGCTATGTTTTAGCCACTTCACTCACTCGTAAACTTGGTGCCTTATCTACCTGCTTAAGCAAAGAACGGAGTACCTGCGAAATACTGGAATTAATGCGCTGGGACAAGGCTATGTTCAAATGGCTATAACTCTTAAAATAACCATTTCCAGATAGGTTTCGTATCCTACTTGCACCTTTGTATCGAATATTAACATCCTACCAGTAATTTAATTAAATCTTGGTATTTTTTTAAACCTCCAAAATTGTCACATCTATGCAATGTTAACTAAGTAACTATCGACTACTAGCACCGTTCATCATCTGCCTTGCCTTTTCCCAACCATGCTGGGGTCGGCTTCCAGTCTAACCGGATGCAGCTGAATACCAGTATTTTACATGGAGCGACTGCATATCTGACCTCCACAACCCAGTTTACTGGGTAATACGATACCCCTTTGGTAAGACTGGTTGTCAGACTTTTCGGGCCACTGACTACCTAACGTCTGTTAAAGATCTACAAATGACACCCGGGACCAACGGCTTAACGTGCTTTCCGAGGCACGGAGGAAACTCGGTATGTAATGGGTGGTCACCCAACCAAGATCGACCCGAGCGGCTGTTATTATTTAGCGCCATTCACGTACACTCAATAAAGGCTGTACGTGAATGGCGCTTTGATACAAAGCCAGCGCCAACCACACTGCGGTTTAATTTGCTGTGCATCAACCGGCTACTATACACGTACTTGACGCAGTTCAGAGTCCCGTAAACTCATAACTACCAAGTAGTCCCGAATCAAGTGCTAATAAAGTTCATAACACTACATCTATACAGTAACTGCACTATGGCAGTCGTGGTCGCCAATTGTGGTTTAATTAAGTAAGTGCATCTATTTTGAACGCAGTTGATTTGGTAACCTAATTGGTTTAGCATTGGTGAGTACTTTGATTACGGAAGTTCCGTTTTGGTAGACGCCTGCATTTGGGAATTGACTGTGAGGATGACATAGAGATCGAATAATCGAAAACTGAAATCCAAATTCTGTAGTTTGATTTCAGAATTACAGATTTCAATATTTCTGAGTAGTAATGTCAAGCTACTCATCATCATCATCATCATATCAGCCCGGAATCACCGACTGCTTGGGTAGATCTCGCGTTTTTTCTGCCACACTTCTCGGTTCTGTGCGTCCTTTATCCAGATGTTTCCCGCGACTTTGACGATATCGTCGACCCAAGACGGAGGTTTAGGACGACCCTGGTTTGTTTGACCTAACCTTAGCCACCTTGTAGAGCTACTGCTAGCAGCAAATGTTTAGTTTAAGGAAAATCTTCCTTATTTTGCCACTAAACAATATTGTTGTGTTCGGCTTAGAAGAGAAGATCTTAAAGGAAAGTTATAATAACAATCCGTGTACTCAATGGAATACAGTGGTCAGTCGTTACAGAAAGTCAGTGGCCCGAAAGTCTGACAACCAGTCTTACCAACGGGTATCGTATTACCCAGTAGTAACTGGGTTGTGGAGCTCATGTCCGGTTAGACTGGAAGCCGACCCCAACATAGTTGGGAAAAGCTAGGATGATGAGCTCAATGGGATTTTCCTGTGGCAAAAAATACGAACTTCAAAACAAATTTTCGTCCCCTGGATGAATTCTCAAAAATCATTCCATAGCGCTCACTGCCCTCATAAAAAAAACTCTGGCTTATAGATTCCAACAGCACTTTAATCTGCCAATGAATAAATTTAAAGATTTTCGCATTTAGCAGTAGTCGCTTTCTATTGGTTGGATCGTTGGGTTGTGTGCCTAAACCCAAATTGAAGCTCCAATCGCGTCATTCAAAATAATCTAGAGAAATTACTTTCCATTGTCCCCTCTTAAGCTCTAAATCCAAATCCTAATAGGCACCCGTTAAAAGCGCCTTTTACCAAAGTGATAAGCCCTAATAGGTTACTATAAAGGCGTTCACCTAACACCCACACACACAAACCTGTGTCTCATGTGGTTTAATAAAACGAGCGTAGTTTTAGACGCACTCGGCAGTGTGAAACAGCTTAATATGTACGTCGTTGCAATCTGTGTTTGACATTGATAAAGTAACGGCTAATTCATTAGTACTTTTTGTTGAAAACAGGCTTGGTAGTGAAGCGGTTGTATTCTAGGTCACGATTATTTGGTGTGGATGTTTGAAAAGATTTGCTGGAAATAATAGCTGTAAAAATACCCTTAACAAAACCGAAGAGCACTTCTTCTCCCCGTCATTGCATTTTTTTTTTCTTGACCAAAACTGGGAAAAAAAGCAAATATCGGAATGACGGGGAAACAAATGCCTTTCGGCTTCGTTTAGGCTACTTTTACACCCCTTTATATATCTAAACTAATATTATAAGAGGTAAAATTGTAAATGGTGGATCCCAGAGATAGTAATACGATTAAAATAATATTGTTATATACGATTTTCACGTGAACGTAGTCGCGGAAAGAAGTATTTTAGAAGAAAACTTATAATAAAAACCGCCGATAAGCTTTAAAAGCTTATCGGCGGTTTTCAGTCTCAAAACCCCAATAAATATTTATTACCAACAAAACACCAGCTCACACAATTCACCTTTCAACGAATCCAACATAAATCCTAATTCCCATCTAACAACGGTAAATACAGTCACTCAACATACTACTCCATGACAGCTAGCTTAGGGCTATACCTTTCAAGTTATAAATATGTTGAAGTTATCCTCCAGCTATGCTTTGATCATGTCCGCAGTTTGAGCAAGGCCTCGTCGGGTGAACGCATGGTGACAAGCGACGCGACAGTGCTTCGTTAGTAGCAAGTTGCGAGAAGGAGAGGGTTTAAATATTTCCACAAGGTAAATCAAAATACGATCACACGCCCTACAGGTACGTAATTCGTGTTTTTACTAAATCTAGACTGCAGCTAAGTGTGGTGGTGTGTAAATATTAACGATTACTCCAGCAGTCCCACCAAAAATAGCACTAGTCGACGACTAAAACTACGATAACATACATAATGCTTATTCAAATCTAACAACAGCCTGGTAATAAAAGCGACTGATTGCGTATGGATCTGACTGCGTTATTGAAAACGGGATTCAGTCCATTGCAACTACGGTTTCGGTCCCATTGTAAAACCCGGGAATGGGACCGAAACCGGATTCCGCATGTCCTAATTGTCACTGTATGGGGCAAACGGTGATTTCATAATATATTATTATGTTTGATAAATTTCACCCGCTTTATCATCCGCTTAAGCTCCTCACCCTGTACAAAGCCCAACTCGCCAACTGAATGTATTAATGAACTTTACAGTAACGTTGATTTACATTTTAGTTTATTTTCGCGTGACTGCTTTTGGTAGAATTTTAGTTTTAAATAGGATATTAAATAAGTTTCGTGACGAACTTTTGGTTTTACTTTTGTAACACGTATAAGCCTGGATCTGCTCGCTTTGATGTACAGGTTTCTGTAGATGATATTTATGGTGAACTTTATTCAAAAGTTTATTAATTATTTTCTACCCTCTACCGTTTACTATGGTCATTCCGAACCTCGTGAAGAAAAAAAGAAAAAAATGTTTTATTTATCAGGGTATATTTTAAATTTAGATTTAAATCGTTACATTCATCCGACTGTGCCATAAGGTCGTCACTTTTCGTCACCATCACTTTTCTTTAACGATAACATTAGAATTTTCTGGCCTTTTTTTCATATTGAATCGTGTCTCTATTTCCTTGCGAGATGTGTGCGCTTAATTCGTCCAGTGTGAACACTTCTTACGCAACCTAAGTATGGTGAGGGCACATTTAGTGATTTAAATCTTAATAAATTCCTATATTTTCATATAAATGGACGTAAAGTCACATTTTAAACCCGTAACACTCATTTGGTTCGCGTGTTTGTCCTTCGCAAGATTAATTGCTCCCTATTTTCGATATATTCGTGGTGTGGTTTCTAATTACGAGTCTGGACTACCCACAACATCCCATGGGAATCTTAAGTTTTAAGGGAATTTACAACCCAATATACGACTGAAATTATCTCATTAATGTATAAATTTGCAATATCTTGCGGAGTTGGCATCGGATGAGGAGAGATGAAACATTATAATTGTGTGAATAAAAAAGTGATGAATATAAAAAATGTTAATGGATGGAGAGGGAGAGGAAGGCTCAAAGAAAAGATGCATGAATTAAGTGAGAAATGGTATGAAAGAAATGGAAGTTATTAGTGATAGATAGCGAGACGGTTGTCAGGGAAAATGAAAGAAGAAACCATGTTGCACCGAGTCTTACTACCGTGGGACAAGGTCCAGAAGATCATGAATGCGTTGCTTAGTGCTTTCCATAATAAACAATCTGTATCTGAATTCTGTCTTTGAGGAACTAATTGTTAAAACATTTTGTCATGAATACCATTTTCATAATAGGTACTGGGGCTTTGCTTCCCCGCATCCTGGTTCCTACCAGAATAGATGAAGTGTAGCCGCTAATGAAAAGTTATGCTGAATTTTAACTATTTATTTAAAAAAAACGTGTTACTACTTCAGCTTGATAATAACAAATCTAGATGAAACGAAACAAACGACAGATTCTAACATTGTTAAATTGGATAAAAACCAAAATAATTTTTCTGCAAGGTTAATATTGTCATTCACAGTATTTTTGTGTCCAGGCAAAATTTACAAGTGCACAAGCTTAACCAATCTTTCTATCAGTTTGTATAAACAAAAATCAATCCTGGAATGTTTTAGTCAACCCACTCAAAACAACGGTATCTAATCCAGCCATTTCATTGTTACTTTGACCGCTATCTACCTCGCTAATAAAGTGAATATCAGGAGATAAGGAGGGACCTGGTTTGACCTTGATGTCCTCTCACAATAGAACTACTGGTACTTGTGAAATGTCACAATCGTCACATCATGAAGTAACAGCCAGGACTGTATTGTTATATATATTGAGTTAAGCCAGTATTATCGGGTACGTCCCGTTTGGTAACTTTCTCGTTTCGCCGACTAAACAAATTACCATCACAAAATTCCCGTATCGTAACTATTGTGATCTATGAAGATCAAAATAGTTACGATACTCAATGTATGAACATTGAGTTTTGTTTCGTCAACATCATCAGCATTATCAATTGTCACATTTATTGGGTAACCTTGTTATAGGCGTTTTTTTTTACTACTATATTTATTTTCTTTCTTCTACCTTTTAACATATTTTCGATAAAATCACATTTCTTTTTCGTGATAAAATCACGTAACTATCAATTTCCAATTTGTGATCCGGTAAATATCGCTGAATTTCGTTTAATGATATTGGTATCAAGATGTTGAAATCATTTTTTGATAAGATAAGATATATTAATTTGCTTAAACATGTAACAGCTACACTAGCTGTAACATGTTTAAGCAAATAAACATGCACACAGCTACAGCTACTAGCAAACATTTGGTTACAGCTATTAACATGTTTTGCGATGTTAGGAACCATCATGAAAAATCTATAACATCCTCAAAAAGTATCATCAATATAATCTTGAAAGGAAACACATGAAATATTGTAAAAGAGATTCAAGCAAGTATTTAATATACCTTAATTGATTCTCTTTTAAAATACTCCATTATGTCCTGAAACGGCATCAGATATAAGAATTTCTTTGTGAATGGATGTTTTGCGATGCCGTAATTGGAAATCTAATATTCAATTCGATAATACCTTGTTATTTTTCTGTAGTCGGTCTTTATTCACCGTTGCTAGGGAATGAGTCTTAGGCCCATCGTTCACGATGCTATTCAAAAGTAATAATAAGTTACAAACTCAAATCATCAATAAGTAGCCAGAATGTCACAGCACTGGTATTTTAATTTATGGTGGTGAACACGACGCGCGATGCGACTTGCTGACGTGACACGAAATTCAATTTTTTTAGCTCAATTTAATCCCATTGAAAAACCATTTCATGAAAAAGTCAGTCAATGCGATTAAAGGACCTAAGAGGTATTGATTTTTTTAATGATTATGACTCAGTTAAGCAATATTTATTACGGTCGCGAGTCATATTTTAATCAACGTGCAACCTGATATTGACTTGCAAATTGCAAAAAACATAACAAAATTGGATTTCGTGGGCTATTCTGGTTGTGGTGGATGGTTCCTTTGTGTACGGACCGTCATTGAAATACTCATTGGTGAACTTCGCAAAATTCGGCCAAACCAGAACTACTTCAGCACATTGTCTGTCAGAATTCAAAGTCCACAGTATCGTCCGCAATTTTTCCATACTGGGTTGATCCGATCCAATCCTTAGCACGATGGAGTAACGTTGTGGACGATAAGCCTTAGCCTTATTGCGATCACTTTGTGTGTTGGCACTGGGGCTAGATACGGCAAAGTTTGCGGATTAAATTTTGAGCCAGTAAAAGTATTCTTGGCCAGTACTGTAAAATTAACGACGGTGGCTTATCTTGCATAGCGAAACTCTGAAAATTTGTAGCAAGAAAACTGTAAAATGCAATTGTTCTTTTCAAAAACGTATATTTTTAAGGTGCTTTATGTTTTATACGGACGTATTGTTGTATTTTCCCTATTCATCAATTATTTTGTATTGGTACATACAGTGCCACTAAGATATTTTGGCGGCTTAGTAATCAACTGGCGAGTGTGAAACTCGCGAGTGCACGCGAGTTGGCACCTTTCGATTTTACCTATTTTTTTTGTCGTCAACTCGCTCAACCTTAAAAATCTGACGTTAAATACGTCAGATGTTCAGTCAGCTACAAAAACTTCTTATAAAATGTATAACATAGGTACCCACTTTAAATGAATAAGACATTTTATACGACTTGACTTTAAAATAAAACACGGAGGTAACATGAGAAAGTCAAAAGTAACGTAAAATGTTACAAAAGTAACATTCTGGCAACGCTGGATAGATGATGATGCCGCCGTATTCCGAAATCTAAGTAGATAGTCGGTATTTAACCGAATGAGCCCGCGCGAGCAATAGCTAGTTATGTATAGTGGCTTCAATTCGTTTTTATTTGACTGTACTTTATAATGTGCGAGTGAGTTGACGACAAAAAAAATAGTTAAAATCGGAAGGTGTCAACTTGCGCGCACGCGCGAGTTTCACAGTCGGCAGTTGACGAACAAGTCATTTTGACACTTCAATGACAATTCAATGACATGGACTGGTCTCGTTGGTAAACATATGCCATATTATTTCTTAATTCCGATTTTATTCCCCTTCCAAAAGATCTTTGTACAACTACAACACTTATATCTTCAGACTGAACTCTTTAGGATCCCTTTTAGGATCATATCTATCCAACTTACTCCTACCATCTTCAATAGCATTACGCTAAGTATCAGAAGCGTTCGCGTGAACCGATAATCTTTTTCATATTACCCTCATGCACTCATATCTGCGTTATTAATGTCTGAACATTTGCCATCGGATAAACTTGAATTTAGGTGTTGACTTTTGTTTTAAAAATGTGAAGAAAATGGTATATTTTTATTCAGATCACATTTTTCTTCATTTTGGTTTTTTACGGGAGTTTTATTATGACCTGTTTTTTTAAAGGATAAAGATATCTTTATAAAGAGCACTAACATAATCAGTTCATTATTAATAATTATTTCATCTGCCTCTTCTTTGTTGAAAGATAACAGACCAGCAGTGCCGTTACCGTAGTCAATAATGTTTCGCAGTAAGAAAATCTTCTACTACTTTCATTTTATGATTCGTTAATTTTAATCATGTAAAGTAACCCCTTAACTGATCTAATGATTGCTTCTTAGTTGGTTAGTAAAGCAGCATTAATAAAGCAGCAACAAAATCCACTCTACTGTTATATTTTTAGGAGAATAAAAAATTTGCTCAAACTGCTTTTTGATTGTGGCACTTCTGCCCATACATATTTTGTAGCTTTAGCTCCTAAGTCAAGCATACCGTTGGCTTAAATTCCTTTAAGATCTTGATTACGTTCAGCTCCACCTACATCTGTTTCTACTTTAGTTTATTCTTCTAATTTAGCTAGACCCGGCTAAAGATAGAAAAACTCAACAAGTTAGATACCCAATTTCATAACAGACTCTTTTCAAATGCTTATTTCAACTGAAACATCTTGTATAAGTCACTTATCTTAACGACACACACTTTATGTAAATGCTATCTCTTTAGCTTTATCTAGTCCATAAACTCGTTAATGTCTCTCTTTTATATGGAAGTGACTTTTATCTTTTGGGATTATAAGTTTTTATGTTTTTACATGTACTTGTACAAGTTTAGTTATGAGAGGAAGATATTGAGGCCAGTTGATGACTGGTTTAGTAATTTCCTTTTCTCACATTAGTTTATATAATTTTTGATGAACGTAACCCGAGGATTTGGTTAGATAAATCATTAGCTCTGTCACCAAAGTTTTTATTGTCTATTCAACGAAAAAACAGTCATGTTTCTGTGGCGTTGACTTTTGATTAGTATAGTTATCACTCTTTCTGAACATCGTGTTTATCGGGATGTATGAGTTTGCTCTTTCCAGAATCTTTGTCTACCTTCATCATCCCCACCACCTCTTCTTCTGTCTTAATTCTTTTATAGGTATCTTTTACTTGTTGTCAATAGAGTCCAATTTCTTGAATGAGACCAGAAGTGTGTTTCAAACTTTTAAGAAACGAGAATAAACGTTTTTAATGGTTTTATTTTCATCTGTTGTTGGTTCAATAAATATTTCTTCTGTATAAAGGAATTTAGTAATAATGGTTGTAAAAAGACCGTTAACGAAGCCGAAAGACACTGGTTTCGTGAAGGGTCCGCTTAAACTTTGTATACTACTGCAATCCACCTGAAAGGTAATCAACGTTAGCTCTGACGTCACAGCCCACTAATTGGATCCATCTCCAGACAATTGCCATCTCACTGTTTATTCAGTCAGCTAATTGATTAACTAATTTGTTGACGCTGTCACATGCATTGGCGAACAAATCTGTCACGCTGAGGCTGGCAAGTCTATTGTATGTTAATTACAATAGCGCTGGGAGATGACAGTGACGTCTAAAGATACTATGATTGGTTATTCCCTCGGCCTCTAAGCCTCTAGGCTTTAAAGCCCAGTCAACCCGGTAGGAACTGACTGTAGACATTATACTTTGATAAATACATCATCGTCATCATCATCATCATCATCATCGTTCATTATCTATTAAATTCCGGAGCCCGGAGTCCGGTCAGTTGCTTTGACTGAACATTTAAAACGACTTCATTTGCAACTATTCTGAAGTAGGCTAACATACAAACGTAGAAGGAAAATCTACATTGTTTATCAACAAAGCATGATATGTTGATATGGATTGTACCGATAAGACAGGTGAAAACGGAGTATACATGAGCAATTTTGCTAGACTAGATGCGGAACAGCCGACCTCGAAATTAAGACATCCAAGAACCTAGTTTTCCGCACTGTTGTGGCTGAAAGAAAAATAAAAGTGTTGTTATCTTTAGACTGGTTCTGAATAGTTTTAATAGCAGGGAAGGAAAAAACGCTAATAAAAAGCTGTTTTAAATTATTATTTGATAATCTATACTAAAATTATAAAGCTGAAGAGTTTGTTTGTTTGGTTGAACGGGCTAATCTCGGAAACTACTTCGGTTCGATTTGAAAAATTATTTTAGTGTTGGATTGCCCATTTATCGAGGAAGGTTATAAGGCTATATAACATCACGCTACAACTAATGGGAGCAGAGCCTCAATGAAAAATGTTGCTAAAACGAAGAAAATTGTTTTTTTTTTATAAATAATAAATTTCACGCGGACGAAGGTATTCTTATATATTCAAGCCTTTTTCAAAGATTTAAGGAAAATACACTCATTTTTTAAATGAAATCTCTGAATGAGAGAGTAACATTTTCCGTACGACTCTAATGAAACTTACTCAGATTTCTCAGAAAAATAGAATTTTCAGAAAATACAACGTTTCTTCCCGGTTTTATTTTAAAATAACGTGTAACACTTTTCTGTGAAAACATTTCTCATTTACAAAATGAAATCAGGCTTTTACTTTATCTCTCTCGTATATTTCGTTAAACATAAGCAGTGCTATTATACTTTCGAGTCGCCATATTTGATGCGGCAGTAAATATTTTTGTACAGACGCCAGCATATCAAGCTACCCGAAACTGTCAAATTTTCCCAATCAACCTTGAACCTAATGCTTTAACGATAACGTTGAAAATCTATTAAAGAAATTTGACAGTTTGTAGCAGCTTGATGTGCTGGCGTCTGTACTACAAAGCTGACCCGAAATGGTGTGACATCTACCATCACTGAATCATGTTTGGCTCGCGTCTTTAAATTTCGAGTTCAGCATAGCGGTTTTTTCCCAAAGGTAATTCTTCATATTATTCGACTTTGCCGCTCGACCGTGCCATATCATGCTGACCCGAAAATGTTTGTCTGTACAGCACCTAACTTACTCAGACATGAATTTACCGGTGAGATATAAATTAGAAACCTAAAACCAGTAAGTTAAATTCTGAACCCGTTGTATGTGATTTTTTATATTCAAATTAGACCTTTGACTACTACTCAAATAATACTTAGGAAGGAGGTACCCTTGGTTGACATCGGGTTGTTTAAGAACAGTAAAATGCTCAAAACTCGTAAGCCTTAAAAATTCGTGCCAAAAATAGGCAGATTTCAGCTCGGTAGATATCGCAAGTCCTTCCAATTTACGATGCACCCAATAAACTGTAGGGACCTCATATCATGCCCAAATCGGAATAGTTACAACACTGTCCATAAAACTCGAGAGCCTAGAAGTGTTTCCGAGAAAATGGGCACAACACAGACCAATATATCGAATATCACGTCAAGCTGTACCATCATAAAACAATATCTAGCTCCAATATTGTTTGGCAATATTACACCGAAAGTAGGAAAAAAAACTTTTATAGCACATCCATCTTTTGTCTAGGTGACAACACTGATACGCGAAAAGAAACTGTAACGTTAAGGAATGATGTTCAAATTCAGTTGTGAGGACACAGAATTGTCACCTTGCCTCGATTTATTAGAGAGGAAAACTATTTTGTCTTTACTAAGTTAATTAAAGTTGTTGAGTTTGTTATTAGACGATTTATTTGGAGAAAGAGATAAATGTAATACTTGGTATTTGTTTTAGACAAGATAAAACGATTTAATACTAAAACTGAAGAAAGAAATCTGGTTATTATGATTCGAACCGTTTAAACTTTTTAGACTACTACGATTAAAAATGGCGTTTCTGTGAATTGTGAAAATATTGTAATTTTTGCTAGGAGATACCGGGAATAACATAATATTCCATGGTGGTGGTGGTGGTGGTGGGATATTCTGCCATATCAATAAACATAATGTTAGTGTGCCCATAACTAGTACTTATTTCTGGTAACGCCAACTACTAAACCATTTTTTTTTCATATACCGCAGGGTATATTAAAAAAATAAATAGGCAGCATAAAAACTCTGACACCAGGTTAGACACTAACCACACGAAAAAGAAGAAGAAGAAGAAGAGTGTGGCTCTTGCTTTTCAGGAAAACCTTTAGGTACCCTTGAACATTGTACAATCTAATGTTTGTATACAATTAGCATCTACCGACCTAGCTGACGGGCAAATCTCTAATTTTTTATGTTTCTTTTATAATTAAAAATCGTAAACATCTCATATGATAAACCCCAAAAAATTACACTATAAATAATATTTCATAACATAACATCATGCCTGTAATCCGCGAAACTGAGGCAGAGGTGTAAATAATAGTAGGTATATGCACATTTTGCCAGTTATGTTTAAGTCCAGTGTACTTAAAAGGGGGCGAGCCTATTGCTATCAACCGTGTGCGAACCCGACTCCGTGGCTGCTACTGGGAAATTCCTGAGGATTAACCCAATAACAAATTGCCTGACCCGTGAATCGAACCCAGTACCTCATGCTTAGCTGTCGCGATTGCGACCACTAGACCAACAAGCCAGTCAATAATATTAAAAGCGTGTTAAAACCATAGCCTTTACCGGTCCTCTTATCCCTCGAGACGTAGATAACGCTAAAGAAGTGTGTATAATTCGGCAGTGTTGCCTTCCATCCCCCACCTCCCCTCAAGGGACTTCTCGGGTAAATACAAAGTTGAATTAAGGGATACATTATGACGTATTTTAAGGCATTTCTTTGCAAAGGCTGTTCGTTGAGGCAAATGTTACTAAGTCGTGATTTTTGTTTTATTATTTTTGTTCCTATTTGAAGGGTTTTTGAAAGAAGATGCCGATGTAATTGATTTATGATAAGTTTTAGGCCGAGATAAATAAATAATAAACAACATAGGTATTAAGCTGCATTTGGTTAATCTGTAAGCTAACTGTGTTTGGGAAAATGCAAGGCAGACGATGCATGATGGGCGAACTGTCCAAATACAAGTGCAAGATATAGACTGGAGCATACTCGTCGTCGAAGCCGTAAGCTGATTAAAAATTCAAAGAATTTCAAAATGTGAGAGTATTTGTATCAAGTCTTCAGATCGTTGATCCATAAGCAGCTGGAATTCGTGCTCCAGTGACTATTTAGAAACCTTGAGCATATTGATGCTCAATTTATTTTCAACTTGTCTTTATTCTCTTATTCAGTGGGTACCGTTGTAAATATTTATTGGTATAATGATAAATTTAAGAGCAGCCATTGTGTTATATTTTTAATTAATAATATCACCTAGTTTTGTGGGTTGTGGAGGTCAGATAGGCAGTCGGTCCATGCAAAGTACTGGTATTCAGCTGCATTCGGTAAGACTGGAAGCCGAATGCTACATAGTTGGGAATAGGCTAGGCTGATGGAGAAAAAATCTTAGACCACAGCACAACTATCGTTTCATCTCTGGCATATCTATTCCACTTCCTGCATACCTTTCATTTAGTAACATTTTTGGTTTTAAGAGTAAACTGACTCCATAGATCAATAGTAAGTGCTCTGTGTATCAAAATAAAAGATAGGTGAACACCATAAATGCTTCGCACCGAGTGAGCTCAAAATGGCTGGGGTATATCTAATCTGATACTAACGAATATTGAATGGCCCCCAAGAGCTTAGATAAATAGACAGTGCTAGTTTCTACAACTATTAGTGCTTAGAAACGTCTATAAAATAGAAAGATTACCGTTTTTGACATGGAAAGAAAAATTCCAGTGCGAGCAGGGTTTGAACCTGCGACCTACGCAGGGTTTGCGTATAAAATATTAAAAATTAAAAATATTACCGTTTATAATGATAACAATGATAACACGCGACAATTTTGACGTGACTTTTTATCATACTTAGCGGTTAAAAAGATCTCTTAAGTAAACGTCGTTAGTAATGAGACAATTTACTTCAAAAACTAAGTGATGTAAACACACAGTCACATCAGGAAGGTCACAGCTAACAACTTTCTCCACGAAACCAACATCGTAATTGCGCATAAAATATCCAGTCAGCTGTGCCTTACATTTGGGTCGAGTAGGTTGTATGGGACAGCTTATTATTTTTCACTATGACCACACCAGCTTTCTGATACATGCTCTATAACTAGACTTCACCAGCTACCACAATGTCTAAGATTATTCCTGGAGATATATAAATAATGGCAGACAAAGCACTGGCACGAGCTTCAGCTAACGTGCAACTGGTGTCCAAGAAAGCCATCGGCAGGATGTGCCGGGTAAGTGAAAAAAAAGTTATAAGTAATTTACTCAGACTAAGCTAACAATCGACACATTTTAACGTCAAAAGACATTTACCCAAACCGCCACTTCCCACGGAAATACAGCAAAATATTACAACTTATCGTAAAACAAATTATTCGTTCGAAGTTTTGAATTTTTTCTTTCTCTCTTTTATCGCCTCGATTCTCCCAACATTTTAATTTCCCCGATAAATTCCATGCTCTTTCACAGTATATTTTCCAGATCCTTCATACACTGCAGTGCAATATTACAGCCAACTTCAGATTACCAGTTAACCCGCCCTCAACCGGAGTGCGTTTTAATAAGAGTGCAGCAGGAAATTAATTTAAAACGAACATGTTTCCACCAACACGAGATGGTTCTCATTAAAAGAGTTCCTATGTTACTTTAAAATTACGTTGGAAATATTGTGGTCCTCATGTTGTGGTTGGTAGTTATATGGTTGATATTTCATTTTAGATTTTCTGTAATTTCTGCCTACTACCAAGGGAAAAAGACATGAGTTTTTGTATTTTGTGGTTTAATAATTTGTTTTTTTAGCAAATAATTTTGACAAAAGACGAATAACAGGAAAAAAAAGTCAGTTAAAAAAGTGCGGTCTGATTTATTGTCGTATTTCAATGAAATAATTAAACTGCATTTTTATGTATGTATCTCAAGCTATAATTTCGCGAACTCAATAATACTTAAATATTCAACCTTCCTTTTTGTATTATATTATTTTGGTCCCTAAATAAAGTATTACCGATCATTTTAATTCTTAATTAAACTAAAACGGGAGGCCAAAACATTCAAAAGCTAATTAAAACTTTAAAATGACATGCTAATAGGTTCGCGTCATCAGAACACGGTAATTATCACCAGATATGTGTTAATTAAGCGCATGGATGAGCTTTTCAGTAATCCATAATATTTCAGCAAAATGATCAGTACCAACAAAGACTAATTAATTTTGTAATTTATTTGGATCAAATTATAACATCATTATATGTATAAGTATCGCGAAAATATGAATTATTTAGATAAGGATAAGATATTATGCTTTTAATTTGCTACTAGCTTACGCCCGCGGTTTTGCCCGCGTGGAGTTCGGTAATTGTCCCACGGGATCGTACTACCAGGATAAAAAGTATCTTATACTAGAGGATTATCATGTTTTATTTATTAAAAATATTTGTGTAAAGTATCATTTGCATGTTGAGAGTTATTTTTTTTATTTCAAGTGGCAATTATCGAAAGAGGTGACAAAATCTAAATCGTATGAACGGTTATTCGTCGAGAAACGCCCTGCCTGAGAGAATAGCCTCGAATCCCTACAAAGAAAACATCGCTTCACGAGATGTCAAATCACCGTTTGAGATAATGGCCTGGTTAGTTCCGCGCGGATATTCTTACCTCCAGAAGGTTGAGAAATTCTTCTCGTGTAAACAAAGCGGGTATCGCGGTGTCTTTTTTTTTTGCTAGACTTGGTGGGGACACTCCCGTGCCCCCAGCTTTATGTTGCGTTGCGCTATAGTTAACTATCGACCTTCTAGTCCATATAAAAGTGCAGTGTAGAGTAAGTCATGAAAGAGATGGAAAATTGTCTTCCGTGTTTTATTCAGATGTCTTAATAAATTTATTTCATAACGCAATACCTGCTTACTGAAATTGCAGTCTCTTAGACTATTATTTGGTTCTACCATATTATAAGCAATATTGGAACGTAAAAAACACTTATGAACATGAATCTCTCCGCAGTCTGCTTCAGTAAACATATAAGTCTATAAAATGGTTAATTTCGTCCAGACTATAAGAAACCACATTATTCGGAAACAAAATTGAATTTATCAAAAAAAATTATGTACACAGTAAACACGAATGCCTTTTCCGAGTGAAATTCGGAACAAAACTAATTGAAATCAATAATTAAGTTGCATGTCAACGGGATTTTCAGAGACCACTGAAAGGTTTTCATTATGTTTTCGGTTTTGTGGTCAATTTTGACGGGAGCTGGCCTGTAGGTAACTGTACTGTTTACACAAAGAATTTTTAATAAAAATTACAGTTATTTATTTATACAGAGTTTTATCAAGCATGATATAAATACACCAACACAACATAAAACTGTTTCTAAAATAAGAAGTTAGCGTGCGACCACGACCTCGACGCTCAAGCGACATGCTTCTTATGACAGCAACTGTGGCTTAAATACATGAAAGAATAGTTGCTTAGACCATGCCGCAAGTCACAACAAGGGATGACCTTACTCAGGTAGGTAAATCTTGGTAGCGAAACTGCAGCAGTTCCACCAGGAGGTTGTTCGACAAGCGAGACAGAAGCGAAACTGTACCTCTACTAAAGTCCAGATTTGAATTTTATTTTCCACGTGCTTGCCGATGACCTCGGGCTTTATCATCAACTAGACTATAAAAATAATTTGATAAATCTCTCCTCTGACTCCAAAAACGACGATATTTTTTTCAGCTAACTATAATTCAACTGATTCGCATGATGTTCGCGATATAATGTAGTATTGTTCGTTAGCGGAATTCATTCAGCGGTTTGTCATAATTATTTTAGCGTCGGAGGTGTGCTTCATGCGAAGGAAAACAAGGGACGGACAAGAGTCGCATCGCTCGAGGCCGTAAACGGGGCTTTTTAATATTGAACACAGAGTTTAATTCTAATTTGCACATTTCGTTGCTTACTGCCTGACTTTTAACTACTCACCACCAGCTTAAAATCCACATATCAAAATCATTCATCAACCATCTTTCGTTACCACAGAAATAGTAAAAACGTTTTTTATGCTATAATTTCGGCGCGCAGCTGTCAGCAAATGTAATCTTGTATCTAATAATGTAATGTAAATATTTACCACCAAAGTTTACACTAGTGTGGAACGGGTCAGCTTGCAGAACTGTTTCGTAGTGCTGGCTTAGTTAAAGGCCGAATTCTCTGAATTAATGAATAAGCATAATATTGCTGCCTCGTTAGTCTAGTGATCGCAAGCACAAGGTACAGCTGAGCACGAGGTCCTGGGATCGTTTTTCCGAGCACAGTGTTGTTGAGTTTTCCAACCAGGAACTTCTCAGTATAATATAGACGGCACGGTTGGCACAGTGGCTGAGCGATTGGCTGCTGCGCTCGATCCCCGCACGGAACAAATATTTGTATGATCTACAGGTAGTTGTTCCGGGTCTGGCTGTTTGTGTATGTGACCCTCCATTGATACAGGAAAAATTCCTAGTGTGGGCGGGATAACGTTTAAAAAATAAAATTAAAAATATATATCAGGCTTGCCTACTAATAAATATAACTATCAAAACTATCAGCATTTGTTTAAAACGAGGGACACACCGAGGCTGCAGTTACTGAAGTCGCACGGCAACGTCAACTTCAAGACGTTCGTGGTGCGAGTACCGAATTGTTATCTACCCATGGTGATGGAGGAAGACTTTTGGCCGCAAGACGTGGTGTTCCATCACTTTAGCAGACAAGTTCCACCAGTCAGCCAGCACAAGTAAAGTGCTACTAACATAGTTTTAAGTCTTATTTATTATTAACAAACGTTTTGTATTTAGTTTGTATAGGGTGACTGGTAATTAGTAACCAATACTTACGACCTATGTTGTGTTTTTGGGATAAAAGTGAACGAGTATAAAAAAAGTTTCTTCTGGAAAGTTGTTTGTTATCATGAGTACATCAGTACAGTCACGTGTTTAAGTATCGGTCACTAATTTATAAGGTAAGTATATATCTATGGGCCTTGTAGCCTGAAATAAATTATGTTATTGTTAAAATAATCTCAGGGTCTGTTAATGATGAGATGTTTGACCGCCCTTTTTCGACCAATAGGAATGAAGCAATAAAAAAGGACTAAGGAAGAGAAAGTTTTTAAGTGTTTACGGTGCTCAGACGCAAGTTTTGGTGACTGCACATCTCTGCCTAAACTATCAGCTATTATAAGCGTGATGTTATGTGTTTACACTAGCGTGGAACGGGCAGTATGCAAATCAGTTTCTGTAGTACTAAATACAGGCGAAGTTAAAGGTCGAGTATGAATAAATGATTGATTTTATAGTGTAGTGGTCAGACCACCAGTACGGTCCCGTGGGAAAGGCTGTCTTGCCTGTTTTATGTCGTAGATTTGCATTTTAAATTGTGTAAATAATTTCAGCACCATTGCTCTCTTAACAGTGAATCTAGATATCGTGAGGAAATCGTGTTACGGTGTAAAAGATGATGCCGTTGGTAAGAATTTCTTTGTGAGTCTTTCGGGATACAATAATTATAATAGCCTCGACGAGCATACGTCGAGGCTCGCCTTAGGCGGTTGGATCAAGAGCCTGATTCAGAAGGCAGTACTCTTTGATACTGCCCGCATTGTGAGAAGGTCCAGTTTCTGGAGCCCTAATCACAGGTAGCTTATAAAAATAAAAGATATTGGTATAGACAACAGTAAAATTATACTAATACAGAATGGAAATCAGCTCAAAAATATAAATACTCAATCTTTTTTCTGGGCTGGAATACTGTAAAAACCTTCTGTAATACCAAAGTCAGACAAAAATTGAGGCGTCCCTAAAATAATACATAGAACAATCTAGTGTTCTAAATCGTGTTATTATCAGATGACACATAGATTGACGTTAGTAACTTCAACCTTTTATCTATGAAACTCTAAATCAGAGCCAAGGAAACTACTAGTTTGTTTGGCCATGTCAATTTCCAGAAAAACGTTTTTACTATTTTGCGAATAATTTTAAAATTCACAGTGCGGTTTTGTGTCCTCTCTTAAATTCGCACGAACTGTGTCCGAATAGTTCATGATTAGGTGACAATATTTTCTTGTCAGCAAGGTGCTATGGTCTATCTACCCAAAGTGCACCGGACGTATGACATACACGCTAAATACTATAATTTTTCTACCCTTGAGTGTCATAAAAACACAACTCCGTTTTGCGGCAGCGTCCAATACCTACAATCTGTAGAATCACCTTCAATGTCCTACAAAACTTAGTGATTACAGCTATGGTAACGACTAGAGCAGGAACTACTAAAAGTCTTCAGCAAAGGACCTTTTCAGGCTAATATTAAGCTAAAATCTGGAACCTCAATTATTCTTAACAGCGACATAAGCAAAAAGGTCTTTTAACTTCGTCTATAACAATAGATTTTATGGTTCTTCAGTCGATTAAAATTAAAAGGCAATATAAGTTTTTATTGGATAATAAGAACACCTTAAAATTACAATGGGCTCGTTGCCTAATATTGGTATTCTGAGGGCGGGAGATAAGGTATACTATTGCATAACGGCGGTAATGTCTTGTTATGTTATTTTTATTGTTTTGGGTTCACCGGGTATGCAATTACCGTCTTTATTGCTTTGGTAGGTACTAGTTGTGTAATAATGATTGTGTTGAATTTTGTTGCTGTATTTTTTTACAATAATGTGATATTGAAAACGGGAAATTCCTTGTTTTATCTCAAGTTAAAGTTACCTTCTTTTCAAATTAAGTGTTTTTCAGCTTTTAAATTAATTATTTACAAGTCGTGATCCCGATAGTATTACCCATGGAGAAAAATTACGAATTTCCGTACAAACTTTTGTTCCCTAGTGTCCTTTTAATTCAGTTCATAAATTATTCTTTAAAGTTTCTTAGCTTGATTAAACTCTCAAGGTTACCATTGTTTACCCTAACCATGTAGCTTTTCATCATCATCATCTGCCTAGCCTTTTCCCAACTATGTTGGGGTCGGCTTCCAGTCTAACCGGATGCAGCTGAATACCAGTATTTTACATGGAGCGACTGCCTATCTGACCTCCACAACCCAGTTAGTACTGGGTAATACGATACCCCTTGGTAAGACTGGTTGTCAGACTTTTTGGGCCACTGACTACCTAACGACTGTCAAAGATCTACAAACGACACACGGGACCAACGGCTTAACGTGCTTTCCGAGGCAGGGAGGAAACTCGGTATGTAATGGGTGGTCACTCATCCACAGACCAACCTAGGCAAACACGGCTTAACCTAAAGATCGATCCGAGCGGCTGTTATTATTTAGCCACGAGCTCCAACCAAGTAGTTTATATTTTGGCATATTATCTACTCTCCTTAGCATACATTATATTTCCGTTTACACCTTTCTAGTTTACTTCAAAATCTTTTTGTCAATGTCCAGAGACATACTCCCTCACATTTATAGGTTGGACTGCCTCAATGGTCTAGTGGTCGCAAGCGCGACTGCTGAGCATGAGGTCATGGGTTCGATTCCCGGGTCGAGCAATGTGTTATTGGGTTTTTCCATCAGGAATTTCTCAGTAGCAATCACAGCGGCGGAATTTTCGCCCGGTTGATGACAATAGGCTCGCTCCCTAAACATGGGACGTAAAACATAACTGGTGAAATGTTTTAGTACTATTAGGTACCTACACCTCTGCCTAACTCTTCGGGAATTACAAGCGTGATGTTATGTAATGTTTAAAAGTATTATACAATTATGGACTCACACCCCCTCTTTCCATATTTACAGTAAAGATAGGTATACTCACACCCCCTCTTTCCATATTGACAGTAAACACAGTTTTACTGCTTATTACCCCACAATCCCGCCTGCCTTTGTCTCAGATTGTGTCAGCGATTACCATAAGGGGGCGAACGGAGGGGCGATTCTCATAGGGGCGAAATTATCATTATTTATGATGATTATGTGAGGCGCTTTGGATTATTTTCAGATTATTAGGCTTAATGGCTAAAGGAATTTTGGTCGGATTATGTTAGAAACCGATTTAGGTGAATGTAAATGAATATTGAGGAATCCTATGCTTTTAATTGCGTTTGTGTTCCAGGTGTCCGTTCATCTGCACCTTTGACGATCTAAGCAAAGTTTCTGATGCCACAATAAACGAAGCCACTTACTGGGCCCAAAAAGTATAATATTAGATTTAAAACTATCACGGTCACTAACATTATCATTAACACTAGAAACGTGATATTTACCATGTTTACAGTAAACATGGTAAATATCACGTTTCTAGTCTTAATGATAGTATAATAATGGATGTAACCACGAAACGAAAAGAAGAACTGCGTTTCTTTGTGAGAACAGTGTACTTGTGGGGAGGTACTTAAGCAATTAAAAGCTGGAATACCACATTATCAATTACATAACATAAAGCACACGACTTTGACCCCCGAAAGGTTAGGCGGAGGAGTATCTATGGTACAACTACATTTATTTTTGATTTTGACTAACCTGCGAATAGCTTCACTATGACGGTTGTGAGCTAACTGCCGGTTCTTCATACATTTCGGGACTCACGCTTTATGATTGCTAACTAGACGTAGTCACACTATGAGCTGTAATGCTTTGGCTAAGATCTGTAATGGTAACCACCATACAAAAAAAAAAAAACTGGCGCTAAAGGCAGAACTCGTTGAAGATGGTGGGACGAGCTGGACAGAACCAACGATCAGTGGTCCACATTAGCCTTGTATCGAAACAACTGTAAGTCATGCGAGGAGGCCTTTGTCCAGCAGTGGTATGACGCAGGCTAACAGTATGGTGCTGAAGGTGCTCATTACGCCGCATATGTTGACGAAATATTCGAAACCGAAATCTGTCCGAAGAAAAGTACTAAGTACCAAAATTATTAATTCAAGTATTCTCCTGAAACAACAACATAACACTTAAATTAAACCCAAATCAACAGACACCACTATCTTCAATCGTCTACCTCCGTCAGTATTGAAATACGAACCTTTTTCAAAGTCGGTTAAAAATAGATTACTTTACCTATGTTATAAATCCAAGTTAAAGTTACCAACTGATTTAGGGAAATCGGGTATCATTAGATATGGCTTACCACAATGTTAGTGGCTCGGGAATTTTATAAAATATACGTGATGTTAGCCAAACCTTATTTTAAAAATTCTAGGGACGTTTGCCGTTTGCGTAATAGTTTTCAGTTATGTTCCTGAATATAAAAGCTCTCTCCATTGCATTGTTATTTCAAATGTTAGAGAATTTTTTCAACTATGTCTCTGGAAATGTTGGAAAATTCGCGTTTTACATATACATTTTCATACCAGCTAAGTAAAGTACGCTGCAGTTAACGTTTACATAAATGAGTAATTATTATAATTGATTCGCTTGACGAATTTAAAATTTTGAACAGATGTCACTGCTTCAATGTAATGCCCGTTTGCACCGAACACGACACCGACACAGAAATTATTTAGGTGTTACCTACACCTAAATAATTGCTTCCTAATTTCTAAACAAATGCGCACAGATGGATTTTCTATGATCGGCTGAGTGTAAAGACTTGAAATTCCCAAAGTGTAATAATATTCAGGGAAAGTGTCGCTTAGCGTTCGTGAAAACGAGCATAATTATTTTCTGATGTTCATGAATGCTTAAGAATCTGGTACATTTCAGGCTGAAGCTAAACCTTGAAAATCTCAACGTTTTTCGTAATTTCAAAACTATTTACATTAAGCTTTTCACTCTGCTTTCATTCAGCATCTCGTCTTAAAAAGTAGACTCAATAAAAATACACTTGAATGAACAAATAAAAACAGATAAAACGTAGCATTAGATACTTTTACATCCACAACACTATCCAGAAATCGTCGAACTCAAAAGAAACTAACAGAATAACATTTAGTTAGTGGTATTTTTAGGATTTTTACCACAGAGCTCGGAATCTGCAGGTACTAAAGATAGAGACGCAGTCAACACTTTTCATGTAAACCGAAACGTCACTGTTCACTCAGATACTGAAGGCCCGAGACAGTTCTAACACCTGTGACAGCACTGACAGCTAGCTTGCGTTTGTTGTGCCAGATGCGGACAAGAATCAATCATCTGCTTATCCGCTTTCAAAACATCTTGAGGTCGGCTTTCAATCCAACCGGATGCAGCTGAATACTGGTATCTTACCTGGCACGACTGTGTATCTGACCTCTGGTTACTCGATAACGCAATATTTATTGTAAAGTATGGTCAATTGGTCATCCATCCACATATCTACCCCGGCAAGCGTTGTTTTACCCTCGTAGGTTGACCCGTGAGGTTGTTATTACAAATCTCATACCTTTCAAATTGCCTCGTAGTTCCTGTGGTCGCAAGCGCGACTGCTGAGCATGAGGTTCTGGGTTCGATTGCCGGGTCAGGCAAAGTGTTTTTGTTTTCCCATCGGGTATTTCTTAGTAGCAGCCACGGAGTCTGGATATGTGATCACCCCCTATTACATGGGTCTTAAAACATAACTGGCGAAATGTGGGTGCACTATTAGGTACACCTCTGCCTAACTCTTCGGGGATTACAGGCGTGATGTTATATTAAACCCCTCAAATTTGGACAATAATTTTGTTCGTAAAGGTATCTCTAGTCGCTCCATTTCTGGACCATTTCGTACTCTGTGGTTTTCACCAACACTGACCAACACTGACCGCAAATAACTAATTATTAAACCCACATAGACCGGCCGTGCGCCACGGTTTAGTGCTCAATAAAAAAACAAAAATCTGCACCATCTTTATGACTTAGATTAAACACTATTGTATATCGTAAAATGTTTTAACGGACTGGCTTTTGACATGTTGTCGGTGTGAGGTGTGTTGGGTTAGCAATTGTGGGGATATGGGGAGATAGTTCGATGTGTTTGTGCTTATAAAAGCCATCTCAATTTTAATAGATTTTAGTTTTAAGAAGATACGAACAAGATTTAAAAAAATGTTTTATTGCATTGAAGATTTTTATCGGTATAGTCAGCATTGGCACAGAGGAGCTTGTGGCTAAATAATAACAGCCGCTCGGGTCGATCTCCAAGGTTAAGCCGTGGATGCCTAGGTTCCTCCGTGTATGACTGACCACCCATTAATGACCATTACTGAGTTTCCTCCGTTGGTCCCGGCTGCCATTTGTAGATCTTTGACAGTCGTTACAGATAGTCAGAAGCCGAAAGTCTGACGAGTCTTACCAAGAAGGGTATCGTATTACCCAGTGCTACAGGGTTGTGGAGGTCAGATAGGCAGTCGCTATATGTAAAAAATACTGGTATTCAGCTGCATCCGGTAAGACAGGATGCCGCAAGACTAGGCAGATGATGATGAGTCAGCATTGGCACAATTCCGAAGGCTATGGTAACCGGCCAACCGCAACAACCGGTTTTTAAATGATTCTATGAAAACCCTTCTGTAGATGGTGACATTCCCTGCTGCCAATTGCTGTAATGCTCATACCTCACTACCAAATCATGTTTTACTCACGATTCTTTATCGTTTCTTAATTCCAAGCTTAGAAGTCAAAAACCTAATAAATATACACCAAGTCATATTTTATCACAACGCTAACAGACTTTATATCAGAAAAAGCTTAAAGAAAATAACAATAAACTATAAAAAGCCATATCAATACCAAGGGCAGGTCCAAACGGAGCGTTTAGCACGCAAAGAAAACTAGGTTGCGTCGACACTCGATAAGCATGCGAGCATTTCAACTAGTAATGGCTTGGCATTCAGCGAGGAATTCTTCAGAACGGTTAAAATTCCTTACTCTTAAGTCACGCGTGTTGCGCGCGCATTGTGGTCTCGACACGTATTTTTTTGCATGCTAGCCGATGCATGAGAAAAACAGTAGTCTAAATAAGGTCTGAGTAATGTGATTAGCAATGCGTTCAAACAACCAGTTGGTCTTGTGGTTGCAATTGCGACTGCTGGGCATGAGGTCCTGGGTTCTATTCCCGGGTCGGGCAAATTGTTATTAGGTTTTTCCATGAGGAATTTCTCAGTCTGAGCCACGGAGTCTTTTTTTGTGCCTGGTTTGTGGCAATAGGCTCGCCCACTATTACATGGGACCTTCACATTACTGGCAAAATGTGGGTGTTCTATTAGGTACACCTCTCTGCCTAACCCTTAGAACCTTTCTACCACGGTTTGACTATTCTATAATTTGGTGTTGATATACGACTAGAAACTGAAATACAGTTGTTAGATTTCACAAACATCTTTAGAAATATGGAGCTCACATACACTGAGCTAGCAAGTTATCGATAGATATACAGGGTAGAGGGACATCGAGGAAATTTTTCGTCGGTTATTGAAAAAAAAATCTGCAGTTTCATACATTTAACGTGTAGGTATTACAATTTTGTAGGAAACAGGATTTTTGTGTTAATTTTTTTTTTTTATTTTTATTATTTAATTCACAAAACCGATGTACAATCACAAATGCAATAAAAAAAAGTTACAAAACAATATTTCTGATTGCCATCTACTAGATGTGAATCTAGCATGCATATTTTTATGTAAAACACTTACAATTTGACAAAAAAAATAAAAAGACAATTAGCCAAACGAAAAATTACAAGTTGTGACTTTTTCAAAATAATAAAAACCATAATAATGGTTCAGAATGATGTACTGAATATGTGGTGACCGTGTTAACGTCGATATTCCATCCACTTTGTATAACTGTTCGCCAACTATTCGTAAAAGTATAGAAAATGTAAAAACGTCATGTTTTGAAACGAATATACTCACTTGCAACAAAATGGTATCCGCAAACAAGTAATACTCTAACGTTACATGAAACAAAATATTTTCGAACTGAGGGTACTGACCTTTTACTGTTTTGACAAATACCAGTGATAATATTTTGCCTTACGAGAATAATACTTTGACATGCGATAGTCCCTTTTGACATCATGTGACATTTATGATTTTACTTTTCATATCTTTTAACATTCGATTATTTATAACCTCTGGGCTATCACGACGGTTCGTGATAGCCCAGCGGTTACGGCCTCGCTTCTCATGTACGTTCTTCAGGTATCAGGACACTAGCGCGAAAGACATTTGCGCGAAAGACACTTGCGCGAATCCACATGCGCGAAAAGACATATGCGCGCATGGACTTTTGGGCGATTAGACTTTTGCGCGAATGGACCTTTGGGCGCATAGACAGTTGCGCGCATAGACACTTGAGCGAATGGACTTATGCGCGAATGGTTAGGTTAGGTTAGCTGTAGAGTAAACATAACACTGAGGTTCTTATAAATCGGAATCGATTGATTAATCTTTTTTGTACAAAGTAACAAGAATGATCTATACATCAATATACATTTGTCATAATAGACATTAAACCAACTGAATGACCTTAAAAATCGACATTAATGAAACCCAAAAGCTTGAACAGAGAGTAAAATTATTTTGAAACATACGTTCAAAATCGATATTGTAAATCGATTAAACAATAATTATATCTAGCAACACTATTCATGGTAGATACGAAAAAATAATTTGACATGTCACTCGGGCAGTGTTGCCACTTCTCTCGCTCTATCTCATTGAAAATAAGAAATAATATGATGTTATGTTTACTCTACAGATGAACCGTAGCCAGTCGCGAGTAAATCTAGTCGCGGAAATGTCCTTTTGCGCAAAAGTTCATTCGCGCAAGTGTCTGCGCGCATGTGTCTATGCGCGTAAGTGTCTATGGGCGCAAAAGTCCATTTGCGAAAAAGTCTAATCGCCCAAAAGTCCATGCGCGCATATGTCTTTTCGCGCAAGTGGATTCGCGGAAGTGTCCTTCACGCATATGTCTTTCGCGCAAATGTCCCAGATCCCGTTCTTCATGATCTTCTCATTGTAAGTAGTAACTTCAAATTCGACCAAGTAAAAATGAGACTTTTTCAATTCAAGTGTACCAAAGAGATTTATAAAACTTATAGAACGGACATTGGGAACATTTTCAGTAAAAAATTGCATCCCGAACAGTTTAAATTTTGACACACGATAAGCGGGCGTATGACACTAGACAGACTCATTTGTTACTTAGTAGTAACAAGTATTGATTTACGATTTTCTTCGTCTTGTCCCGTCTATCGCATGTAAAATATTTGAATGTCTTTGATATGTACTTTCTAAGTTTATCTTGGACATCACAGACAGCGGTGAAGGGAAACATCGTGAGGAAACCTGGACTCATATTAAAATTAATATAAGTCTGAAATTGCCAACTCGCCTTGAGTAAGCGTGGTGATCAGTGCTCGAGCCTCCTCTGTATGAGAAGAGGCGTTTTCCCAGCAGTGGGACAGAATTAGGCTGGTATATTATGACCTAGCATACATGACAGGAAAAGGCTAGGCAGATGATGATGATGATACATACACTCACACCTTTTTTCCATCGGGGTAGACAGAAACGAATACTACGCACCTGACCTTTCTGAAGAATATCTCCAATACCATATATCTGTATTTTCAGGGGTTCCGACATTCTACGCACGTCTGTCTAAATAACCTACCATGTATATTCTAACAATATTGTTCTTTTGTAGATGAAAACAGTAACAATATTTTTCTTATCCTCGCTGACCATTTTATTCCTTTGTTTTACTCTGTCTAAATATTTTTATTTATTGTTACCGAGATTCTATTCTGTGTTTATTATCAAAATAGTAAGAAATATCAGTTCTTCAGCATATTTCTTTCTAGAAAATATTAAGAAAGAGATTCGAACGTTTTTGTTTGCGATCATATCTCCAATCCGCCATTTTGAATTAATAAATTAGTTTTGGCGGCAAGCGATGACACATGATGAAAATATTATTTATTGGATCACAAATGACACATTATCTTATGCTATGTACGCGCATAATACGACAACAGAATATACCTAACTAGTGAAATGTTGGTGTATTTTACAGCTCTGCCGACGAAGAAGTATTCACTATGTGACTCTGTTTAGTGTTCGGCACTAAAAACCTACACTTTTTAGCACCACATTACGAAATCACTGCAATACATTGATAAACCCTTTACTTTAGACTTTTTTATACACCCAACAAAATAATCAGGTAGATTAAACCGGGCGACCCAATCAAATAAACAGGGATAGTCCACCCAGAAACGTATTTCCTGAAACAAAAACAAATCGATAGCAACAAATCGAGTTCGCGTGACATTCCCATATAAAACATACCCCGTCCCACGTGGTAAATATATACTGTAGCTCTATACGGGTAGTTGGGTACCAATATCACATCATATAAATCTATGGAGTTGACTAGTAGGGCGGAGACGCGACGGAGGTTTCAAATGGTATGGTATTTGGGAGTTCGTTTCAAATGTCATCGTGTACATTAGGATTGTTTTCTTTTCAAATGCTTGAAGATAATAGGTACTAGTGATGGGTAAGCAGTAAGAGATGTTGTAGCAAATGTCAATTTCGTTTTTTTTTTATAATATTACCTTAGATGTAACAGAAACATCCTTTGGATTCAATAAGTTGGTTAGCTTTTCAATTTGCCAATAAACGTGGCCACCTACCGTCTAATATGGAAGGAACATCGATGCGATAAGAAGAAGAAGAATTAGCGATCTATTTATTTAAATTTCTTAAACCGTAAGTATGTGGGAAGACTTAAAGGCATTCTCTACCAATCAACCTTTGCATTAAAAGGGACAACATTCTCATAAGTGTACAAAAACATAAAATAAAACTATTTGAGAAACACGTTACTACAGTTATTAAAAGACTAGTTCCATAGTCCACCTCGTTAGTCTGAGTTTGTATTATTTATGGACTGATTTTTATGAATGCCATGAATTGCAGCTGTAAAGCAGCATAAAACTTCATCAAGTTATACTAATTCTGTCATCGTATGGTCAGAGACACACCCATTGTTTGTGAGTTTTATCTGTATAGTATGGCGCCATTAACATATTAATAATGCCACAGACAAAACTTTTTTTTAATTAATATGACTGACTTAAAAAAACACTCGGGGACTTGTGTTTGTTTCATTGACTTTTGCCACCGACATCCGAAAGTATATAAGTTATTTTTCACTTTTTTGTATTTTGCGTTAGAAGTGGGTTATTTATTTTTTGTAAAAATAGTTTTTATTTTACCCTTTTTAGTTTTTGATATTCCACAACAAAGTCTTGTCATGGTTAAATTTTAAATAGTAACTAGAAGTTATTATGAAATCATCAACGCAAAGAATAAAAAATACTTTTAAAAGAAGCTTACTCATAAACTACTTAAGCAAAGTGAAACAAAAAAAATTATAAAACCCCTGCGCGCGCTTCCTCTACCAAATGAGAAAAGAATCACGTAAATCGGCCCAGATATCGCGGAGAAAAAGGAGTATATGAGAAAAGATAAAAAATATATAAAAGAAAAGATACTGGAGGAATACATAAACTCTTTTTTTAGAAGTCGGTAAAAAATATAATAAAGTAGATACATTTCCTTTGCAACTTAAATGATTAAAAAAACTATAGGAACACAACTTTTTTAATTGTAAAATAGCTAAGTACACAAAAATATAACTAAACTTGTAATCTTGTATCAGACAAGTTTAAAATACAATTGCATTTAATATGTGTTGTAATCTCCAAAAAGCGTTGATTGTTCACAAACTCCTCTGCCGACCGTACCTAGTTAACGGTCAAAATAAACTAATAAATCAAAGTAATCGGTTATAAAATTAGCTTGATGGTTCATATTTAGTAGGAACGGTTTAATTTTAACCATTGCTTTGCATTCTCGCGCGTGGTAAATTGATTAGTTTATTGAATCGGGATACGGAAATAACCCCTTTAATTGGAAACATAACGGTCTATGCAGTGTTCAACGCAGTTTGAGAAAGGTATATTTTTAGGAAAAATTAAATAAGATTCTTTCTTACTTTTATATTATTTGTGTCTTCTTTTTTAAGTAAATGGTTTAATAACTAAAGATACCAGCAGAAATTGCTCTTTAAACTTGATAACCGTTGACATGAAAATGCATGCACTCAAGAACACAAAGGAGAGCCCGCATAGTTTTTAAAACAAAATTCAGTAAAGTAGCTTGTTATTTTGCAACATGCAAAAATATTTAACCCAACAGCGGATACTTTAAGGAAATTCCACAAAATGAATAAATTGAGTTTCTTTACCCTCTAGAGTTTATATTTTTTCTCTAAAAACACAGTCAGAGGCTTTTTGAAAAAACTTTCCCAACGACTTTACTCTACCCAGTTTAAAATCGGAACGACTTTTAAAAATCTTCGTTACATATACAAACATTTGAATTTTGTTCCAAGTTTGAATATTTCGAACTTCATTTGTCGGGATTCGAAGCTTCGTGGAAAATGAACGTTGCGAAATTGTGCCAATCAGGTTTGAGTTCCAAATACGACTTTATTCTTGGGAATTTTTGGGATTGGTTTTAAGGCAGACTACATTACGGATAGAAAATGGTGGCATTGCAAAAGATAGAATATTTTCAAAAGTATGACTAAATGAATAACCGTGGACGATCTTAACAGTAGCCGTTATGGAAAATAGCGTGAGTTTATGCATGTAATATCCAAATTATTTACCAATAGAGCTTTGGTACTAACATATATAATACGAACATTAATTAATCCCTAATGGCTTCTCATTGATATGTCTGGAACTTTCCATTACAGTAATGATGAATTAATATTCACGCAGTACTAATTATGTAGTTGCAATAACATCTTTGGCATGGGAATCGACATTTGCCTTCAGAATTTATAGATTGCGTCTTCTTATGAGTCTTAATGTTAGTAGGAAATCTAATGGAAAAACCTAATAACACATTGCTGCAAGCAAGCTACCGGACTACACGATACTTCTTAGTTAGACCTGATGATGTAGTCTCGTCACAAATGAAAAGTGAATTTAATTTTACTTACCGTATCTCTGTAATAAACTACTTCTTTGTATATTACGCTTATGGGAAAAGGTGCAAATGAATTTCTTTACCAATGATTATAGGGTTCATAGATAATATGCACCTTGATGTAAGAGTATTTTTCGTTCCTCGGCAATGTTATGGTGTTGAACTAACTACTTAAGTAATTTTAAAAACAATCACGAAACGAACAGATTAAGCAATTTTCAAAAACATTTCTATTAGCGGCTCTTTATAGAAATACGTATTTAGAATTGAAAAAGTCTTGCACTGTATGAGTAAAAACTGAATGAACCGTGGCATTACCGCTTCTCGATTGCCGTAAGGCGTGGCCATGTGAAGAAAAGGAATGAAGTTAAACACGCTTTACTAGATACGCATAGTTTTTTTTTTTGGTACAGACCCCTCACAATATTTCCAAACCACTGCAACTCCTGTAAGCCAGAATCAACAGTAGCGATCACCAGAAAAGCGCCGAGACAACGAAGCCCGACAAAGTTCCAGATAAACAATTTAACTGTCTTGGATCCTACAACGAAATTAATCATAAAAGAATAGCGGAGGAGTAGGAAAAACATAATTTCCATTTGCTGATTTTTAATGTGTTCTTTAGATAAGTCTATTATAAAAGAGAAAAAGTTATGTACACATAGTACATAAACTACCCAACTCTATATTTACATAGAACAATAGTCAAGGGAAAAGAAAAACACCCTGCACAAGCCCATACATTCGTAATAAACCAACGAACGGGCAGCTACTCGCTGAAAACTGCAATTTGTTGCCCATGCTAGGCATGAATTGCTAGTACTTATTTATTGCACAACTTCGGTGCAGTCAGAAGCATGTGTTTATAAATACTCGTATGTTGCCGTTGTATACATAGGTAGCTGAAACAGATGATAGATCATCAGTATATGATGTACTCACTAGCTATGATAACGGCATTTTAGTCACTAAACTGATTTGATTACCAAACTGCCTTGGTCTAGTGGGGCTAAGCGTTACTCCGGAACAAGAGTCTGGGTTCGATTTTCAAAGCGGGCAAAATTTTCACTTCAGAATTTCTTAGCTTCAGCTGATGGCACTAGGCTCGCTCTTATAACATGAGAGAATCTCCTCCGCGTACCTCTTCATGGAAAATAGGCGTGATGTTTCCTTGTTACAATTTTGTTTATGTTTCTTTTCTGTGGCAAAATTTCTTTCAACACTAACAAAAAGAAAACCAATATGCCTTTCTTTGACTACAACAATACCCATTTCTCGGTCCCCCATAAACAATACCCCACTTTTAGCGCACATTAATTTATTCGCAGGGTAAACTTTACCACAATCTAGCAACAGTACAGTAC
Source organism: Noctua janthe (assembly GCA_910589295.1). Taxonomy (NCBI): domain Eukaryota; kingdom Metazoa; phylum Arthropoda; class Insecta; order Lepidoptera; family Noctuidae; genus Noctua; species Noctua janthe. The sequence goes on from OU342571.1 coordinate 1,634,394, forward strand.
ACAAACGGGCACGCCCAACAAACAAGAATATAAAAGCTATCATGTTGAATGGAAAGCCATTGTGTAGTTGTGACGTAACAGCTTGAATATCTGAGGGATTTAGGTTACCACGTTATGGTTGATGAAATTGTAATTGGCTAGGACAAAAAGCTAGACATTGCCTCCAATAGTTTCCGAATTTCAATTGCCGTGGGAATTGAAGAATTAAATACCAGATATTATGAAATAAAGTGGTTTTTGCATTCATCAATTGTCGTTATTAACAACCTTGTTCCGACCACTGGACTCCACCTTTTTGTGCCATACTCCCTGGTCCGCGTGAGTCTCAACCAGGTCTTGCCCGCGATCTTCTGAATGACATCCACTCATCTGACTGTTGGTCTGTTAATTTTTCTACCGTCTCTCACAATGGTTTATTCAATTGTAATTAGCAGGAAGGGAAAGCCAGGAATAGCCTCCAAAAGTTTTTGCATTTGATAAACAGTTACCACGTTATGGTCGATTAAATCGTGATTGGCTGGAAGGAGGAACTAGAAACCTCCTCCAATTGTTCAAAAAATATTGTCATAAAAATGGAAGAACTTAATGGTAGATATAAAATAGAAGCCCAAAATTCTGACCACCATTCCTCCCAAGCAGGGACTGGGTTGTAATACTAATATTAATTAAACCCTAATCTCATTGATATGTCTAGAACTTTACATTCCAGTGAGGTTGAATTAATATTCATGTAGTACTAATAATTATGTAGTTGCAATAACATCTTTGGCATGGGAATCGACATTTGCCTTCAGAATTTATAGATTACGTCATCTTATGACTCCTAAATGTAATGTCTGTAAATAGGAAATCTAATGGAAAAATCCAATAACACATTGCTGCAAGCAAGCTACTGGACTACACGATACCCCTCGTTGCTTAGACTGGATGAAGAACCCAACGTATTTGGGGAAACACTAGGCCGATGACGTTATGGTTCAACAAAAAAACTCCTCCAATGAGTATGACAATTTGAAATTGGAACCTTCCAATTTCAAATTGTCATACTCATAGGAGTTGAAAGAGTGAATGCCAGGTATATGAAATACAGTTCGTTGAGAAGGTCGGTTCATGATGTCTTCAGTATACATTTCTGTCAACATATCAGTCTATCCACAAAGATGTTATGATTGGCATTCTAGCCTAAACAGATGCGGTGGAATATACAGCATTCTGGAAATCTTGGTTTAATCTAGTGCTATCAGATTTATATTTAAGATGACAGGTTTTATTGCAGTTTTAAAAATAGATATTTGGGAAGTGAATAGTTCAAGGAGATTCTACTAAGATAAAAAAAAGACTTTTGAATTCAGGGGTCTACGAAAATGTTATTTAGGTTCAGTTCATGTCGATAACTTTAGTTTCTAAGGTTTTTGCTTATAATGGACTACAATCAGGCCTTTGAGGTGATTAAACACTGATGTATGTACATATAAGTCCAGCAATAAAATTATGATCAATTTGCTAACCATTGTACCAATGTTTGCTTTACTCTATTTCTGAATATACAATTTGTCAGTAATATTAATATCAATGAATGCTGTTTCAAATGTAATTTGACTAATGAAAACAGAGCACAAAATAAATGATTGATGATAGTGAATGCGACAATCAATAATCGAATTTTACCTTATTTTCTGACAACAGAACATGCAAAATATTTCCACAAAAGGTAATTTGTTGATTAATGGACTGTCAGCATCAGAAGGGCCTGTTAGACGAAATTATTGTGTTAATTAAAGCGCATGAGAAAATTTTGAGTCATTATTGAATGTGAATATAGGTCCGAATACAGTACCTTGTAGTACACCATTATGAGTACGACGCTGTATCAGAACAAAATACGAAAGAGTACGTACCTTTCTTTTTTGTGTATTTTATTGGAGCAATAATGTATTTAATATCAGGGCTATGCTATGAATAGTGGGATGTTTATCATCCGTTTTCCTGTTCACTTATGATCATTGGTTTATTTAAAGGCTTTACTTGTTATACATTACATTATTTTATTCTTCCCTTTATTGTTTTCTCGTTCTTCTTCATATTGTATTTACCGTCGATATAAAGGTAATTTTTTTTTTATACGTTGATTCCATAATTCCTTAGAGATATTTATTCACTAACAGATTAAGTACCATAGTACATCCAAAATCGTCATTGTTTTATTTTTCCTATAAAAGTAAGTCAAAGCTGATTTAAGATTTTTCGCGTTTGTGTTAGCAGCAGTACTTTTAATTTTCTGAAAGATTAAAATCATAGAAATCTCCTAGTCTGGAACAGTACAGAGAAAATCCCTAACTTTAAAAATTGGAACCTGTATTTGGTTTACATCTCTCTTTTGTTGGCTTCGGTATAGTAAAAGAAAACTTGGCAACTGTTTCAACATCAATATTTTGACGCCATAGGCTGCATGCAGGTATGATTTAATCTTTACATAGTATATATTCACGGTACGTATACCTAAAGCTAACCAATAAATAAGACGTGAATTGCTTCAGCCACGCAAACGTGAAGAGTTCCATTTTCCTTCAAAATTGTGGGGTGGCATATTTTGTTTGACACACTTTCGCCGTGATTTGAAAATAAAAAAAGAAACTTGAATTTTTACTTGAAGTTGCTATTCTCTTTTCGTTTGTTTATGGTAGAAATATAAGTACATAGAATACTAAACAATGTACGGCACCTGTGTTAGACAGATATAATATAATTTATTGTTAACCAAAAATGATGCACAACTATTTTACTATATTACCAACTATATAGGTACACTGGCGGCCCTATCGTTGATAACGATATCTTTCAGATAACGTGCTACTGCTAACATTACATAGGTACTGTATATACTGTATATAGGATCAAATAAACATAATTCATTTCTAATGCATATTTAATCATGCTCGACTGCCGCGTTGATTTAATGGTTGCAAGCGCGACTGCTGAGCATGAGGGCCTGGGTTTGGTTCCCAGATCGGGCAAAGTGTTATTGGGTTTTTTCGTCAGAAATTTCTCAGTAGCAGCCATGGAGTCTGGATTTGTCCGCGGTTAATGGTAATAGACTCGCCCCATATTACATGGGATTTAAACATAACTGGTGAAATATGGGTGTACTGTTAATTACACCTCTGCTGTTGTCCTCGGAGGGTTAGCCTTCGAGGACAACAGGCTTGATGTTATTTAGTAATGATATTTGTTTTTGTGTATAAAATTGTATCCTTTTAAAACTACTTCCTTCAGTCAGCAACTAAATCATCAGTTTAAAGCTGTCCATAAACACAGTCCCTTTAAAGCTTTTAATTACATTAGTCCTTGAAACTACAATATTACTTCGAGATTTATTCGTTCTGTTAGTAAATGACCAGGACAAATGGTTCCGTCCGTCTTTACTCCCAGTGAGCCCATTTGAGTCTAGACCTAGTACTGATGACATCATGAAAACAGCCGTAAAAGCAACACAAAAGCTTTTAAATGCTACTTTGAAACAGAAGAAAGATTCTGAGCTAGTAAGATGATGTTGCTTTGTTCGTTACTAGAGTTAGAATCAAAGGGGAAAGTTATATCAATGAATTTATGCAGCAAATGAAAGTTTTGATCTCCAAAACACAAGTCAAGGGAAATGCAAATGATATGTTTTCACAAAAATGGAATAAAAGTAAATTAAATGAAATTATGGTTAATTGTCGTTAGTTTATTTCAGTCTTACCAAGAGGTATCATATTACCTAGTACTAACTGGGTCTTGAGGTCAGATAGGCAGTCGCTCCACGTAAAATACTGGTATTCAAGTGAATCCGGTAAAAGTGGAAGCCGACCCCAACATAGTTGGTAAGAGGTTAGGCAGATGATGAGTTAGTTTATTCTATAACTTAATTGTAAAGATACTTATTGCTGATGAGCTCGTGGCTAAATAATAAAAGCCGGGTAGGTGGCTTCGTGGTTAAGCAACGCTTGCCGAGGTTCCATTCCAGGATGGGTAACCATCCGTTATATATTGAGGCCCTTCTTGCTTCGGAAAGCACGTCAAGCAACTGCTGACGCCGCATGAAAGCCGAGTTCAACGGTTCTCCGCTGTCTTTCGTAGATCTTTAACAAATCGTTATTGATAGTTAGAATCCCCAAAGTCTGACAACCAGTCTTGACAAGGGTATAGTTTTACCTATCAACTGGATTGAGGAGGTCAGATACGCAGTTGATCTATGAAAAATTATTTGTATTCCGTTGCATCTGGTTAGGCTGGAAGCTGACCCCTACATAGTTTGGAAAAGGCTAGACGGATCATAATACTCGTGCCTGCATGTCTTCTTCTTCCATACTTCTCTATCACTCGTCATCTCAGCAGTCACCTCCTTTCTAGCCATATCATCCTTCACACAGTCCATCCATCGTTTCTTTGATCTTCCTCTACTCTTATAGCCATCCACATTCATACTCAAAACTTACCTCACGCATTTTCCTTGTTCCTCCGCATCATATGTCTATATCACGATAACCGATTACCACACAAAGAGGTTAGACGGATGATCAGATGATAATGGTCTATTGAGAACTGAAATACTATATTATTAGGTGACTTTAGTTTTAAATTAAAGATTCTAAATACCAATTTACGAATTTTCCTTTTGTAAGCAACCAACCAACAGTATTTTTCCATTCCTACTGTTGATTATTATCTTCTTGTTACCATATCGATTGTGGGTTGAAGATAATATCGATAGAAAATAGCACGATAATTTTGGTCTAGATTTAGACTAACTAACGCATTTTAATATCTAATAGAACAATAAGTCTTTCCCAACGAATTTACAGCAAGCGTAGGAAGTACCAGTTGAAATATTACATTCTTTTTGCTTCAAGATTAGACTAAAAGAATAATTATCATACTTTTTTTCGTTTCAGAACAAATATATCTTACAAACGCTTAGTCAAAGGAAATTACACCTCATTTATCAAAAGAAACGCAGAATTCATGAGCAAAAGATGAATATGTATTCGCACAAACGTACCTTTTTGCAATTTATTATACCAATTTCTAAGCCATCAACATCACTTTGCCGGTCACATTTTATAACCGACACAGATGCCTTTCGTGAATTGCTTCATCAAAAAGAGGTCAACTGTTTATGAGAAAAGAACACAAAAACGGGTACACATTTAGTCTACAGTACTTATCACCTTCCGTTTTTTCTGTAATAGTCTAAAAGCAATATAAATAAAAGCAGCTTCAGTCGTAAAGTTTCAATGGACTCAATTAATAACTTTTTTATTACAACCTACAGTGAAATTGTAATAAAAAAAGAAATATACGTACGTTTTACCGTATCGTGACAAAAACCTAACAAAATTTTATTAGAAGTAAATATGGCAGCAAAGTGTGGCTCGACTGTCGGAACAAAGTATTACTTAAAAATATTACATTACAATTTCTGAGTTTGAGCACGCAACAAAGTAATTTAATTTACGAACCTGTGTTCAGAAGGCTCTGTAGGCTCTATGCGGCAATGCCAAACGCACATTAAAAATTCATATATTTATAAAAAAAAATCACTTTAGAAAAATTCAAATGCAATCCACAGCACACTATCACTCAGCTGTCACAATGTTATGTTCACTTTAATTTCGAATTTCATGTTTAGTTTCCTATGCGGCCGGTAGGCGGCGCTGGCGTGCGCTTCTTACCGCGGTCGTCTACACACTAACGTCTGACTGTGTGATTCGCGCATGCGTCGTTACTCCTACAGCCGATACCTACATTTCATTTTGTAATGAACTGAACTTTTCTTCAGCACGCCCGAAAACAGACCCAAACTTCTAGCAATAGAGTTGGGTTTCGATCTAGTACCCAATTAAAGGGTGCGATTCGACTTCGCAGATCTTCCATCTCCCTTCCACTAACGATGTCCACATGCATTTGAATTTTAATCGAGTATATCTATGTGGTTGTACACGAAACAGTTTTCAAGTCTTTATGTCAACGTTCTGTCAAATTACAGCGACAAAGTGATTGGTGCAAAATGTCGGCTGAAAGTTGGGAAAGGCCTTTTATTTTTGAGTTCCTTTTTCCTTATTCCATTATGGACCTTCCTTTTAAGCTTGAATCTCAATTTTAAAATAGTGTACTTTTACATTTTTTTGGGCCAAGTTTTCCTTATGTTTGGGGATACGCGGAGGCGGTGTCGTGTTCAGGGTAATAATCAAAGGAAACCATTACCCCAGTTAAAGTTAAGTTCATAATGAATGCGGTTTACGCACGTTTTGCCGACATTGGTTAACAATAGCGCTATAAAATGATTACGTAACTTAATAATTTATGAAAAGTCTGCGTTCTCTTTTATAGATTGTGTAGGGACATAATTATGGCATGACAACAAAGTTAACTTGGGAAATAGTCATGAATAAGAAATAATGAAATAATGGACTCTTTTATTTTCAAAAATTTTAAAAGTGACGCTAATTTAGCAATTGCAGTAATTATAATTATTTTTTATATGTTTTTCCAATATAAATTACGCACGAGCATTACGAGCCACACAGTTAAGTATCAATCAACTTTATCTTGTCAACCAATTGGTGGTGGGCTGTGGACTATGGACACTAGCAGATACTTCAGTAGTTTTTGTTGAAAGCATCCGTGTCGGGAGCCACGTCCTAAACTTCGGCATGCCGGTTTGATGCTGGTAGGATAAGAAAACAATACAAAATCATAGTCTTTACGGCTCTAACTTTGTAATTTTTCGTCAAACTCTATTTTCAGCCTGCACCTAGCATATTTTCGTGAAGGTGAAGACAGAGGTGTACATCATTATTATAGTACCCCACATTTAGTCTTTTAAACAGAAAACTAAAGCAACACCTCATCATCTGCCTCAATCAAAATCAAAATCAAAGCATTTATTTCAAGTAGGCCAGTTACAGGCACTTTTGAATAGTCGAAAACCTAGACTGCCTAGTCTAACAACTTCCAGTCTAACCAGACGCAGCTGAATACCAGTACTTTACATGGAGCAACTGCCTATCAGACCTCCACTACCCAGTTAGTACTGGGTATTCTGGGTAATACGATACCCCTTGTTAAGACTGGTTGACAGACTTTCTGGCCACTGACTACCTGTAACGACTGTCAAAGATCTACAAATGACAGCCAGTACCAACGGCCTAACATGCTTTCGGAGACACGGAGGAAATTTGATATGTAGTGGATCGTCACCCATCCACAGACCGTCCATGGCAAGCGCGGCTTGAAATTCAAGATCAACCTGTGCGGCTGTTATTATTTAGCCACGAGATCCTATACCGTATAACCAGACAAGACACCCCTAAGAACTTGTGACACATATACGAACGTTTTCAGGTACGTGTTTCACACAAATGCGACTGGAGTGAAAATAGCGTCGTGCATTATAGATGAGTCTGGTCAAATTGCGTTCGTCTCAGACTAAGCCCTGAATTGATAATAGAACGCCTGTGGATTCGACGTGTTTGAGAGCTCATAGCCGTGTAAGGACTGTGTTATTTCTGTTTAGTTTTATCTGTGGTTGAAATAGACAAAAAATCTTGATAAAAATTAGAGTAATTTACTAAATTAGGCTTACAATTAACACTTTTCCAGCAGAGTCAAAATGACAGAAGACGGTAATATGCTCCTAGTATTTGTAGGCGAAAATAAATAATGAAGGCCATTAAAAATGGGCGTAAAATAGAAAGAACTCAGCAAATGTGGTTCTTGTTCCTTATTTTGTATTTATGCGAAAATGCACCGCAATGCGTCAATTTCAAGGGAAAATTGACAATGTTTTTAAGAAAATGTTATAAAATGTAAAGCAAAGAATGTAAAACTATTAATAATACTCATTTCAAACCAACATTTTCACTGCTACACAACAAATAAAAACTGAATTTTCAAACTAAGTGCAACATCGTTGCAGTTTTTCATGAGTATGCAACGTTAAAAATTCAACAGTACATCAAATCATTAATTAAAGCGGCCATCTTTAATTTAAAAAATGTAATTGTCTTTTGAAATACGATTCAGACAGGATTTTATGTACATAACTAGCATTAATTAATCAAGGATTTGTTCGAGTTTGTAAGAAATTGATACTCTTGGATTCAACTTCATAATTACGAAGTTAATTTTGCTTTATTGGATTTTCTTTCAAGGATAAAGGAAACCATTTTCTAGGAAGAGACGTATTTTTTTCCTTAGGTACATATATTTTTATAATAGGTAAGAAGTATATTCATAATAATCCAGTCGTACTCCATGTAAAATACTGGTATTCAGCTGCGTCTGGAGACTGGAAGCCGACCCCAACACAGTTAGATAAATGCTAGGCAGATGATGATGACATGAAACGAGTTGTGTCGTTGCGGTCTGCGGCTGCGTTCGTTTTCGGAAGAGCAGAGTCGATGTTCTGCAGGTGTTTCCCTCTGCTTACCCTAGTTTTAGGGTTTCGTAACTCAGTCGGCAAAAACGGAACCCTTATAGGATCACTTTGTTGTCCGTCTGTTTGTCAGTCTGTCAAGACCCTTTTTCATATGGACGTGGAGGTTACAAGCTGAAATTACATATAAATATCAAATACTCAAGTCTGCTACCCCTTGGAGCAATGAAAAAATCAAACTTGTAAGTCAACGCGACCAAAAGTTATGACAGGTCATGTCGTATATTTTGCGAATTCACAAGGGAAACTTTACCTATAGGGTACTTCCCGTTGACCTAGATTCATGAAATTTGACAAGACGCAAACGTCTTACAGCACATGTAAAGGAAAAAATTTGAAATCCGTAAATATGTAGTTTAATAACAAAATACCTATAAGTTTATTTGGAACCCTTGGTGCGTGAGTCCAACTCGTATTTGGCCGTTTTTTGGGAAAAATCTGAAGACCTTAAATATGTAGTTAATTAACAAAATATCTACAAGTTTATTCGGAACCCTTGGTGCGCGAGTCCAACTCGCACTTGGCCGGTTTTTGGGAATATAACCGCAATGCTATATCACTCTCTCCATCTCCTACATTTCACACACAGTTATCACGTGACCAGAAACCCCAGCACTCGCTCCAACTAATTAAAACTTCCTTACATCAATAACGTTAAGGTATAAATTAGGACAACAGCTTGTTGGACTAGCTTACGAGCCTTACGACCTTCATAACTAAAGATAATATTAGACGGAGTTGGGGAATGTCCTCACTTGATTTAGGTTCATGTTGTTTGTATGATAAGTGGGTGGTATTAGTTTTATGATGGTAAAGATAACTTATAATGATAATTTTCTTACGCGTATTCCAATTTGTTTGTGGTCGGTGCAGTATGTCTTTTTCTTCTGTACTTATTTTTGTATTTCAATAGTTACCCCCTTACTAGTCATATCATTTACCACAAAGTCTATGTCTCTCCCCTAATCTTCTATTTTTAAACTCTAAACTTTTCATAGACATTTTCCTCATTCCTCCGGATCACACCTATTGCCAATTCTAAGACAACCTTCCTTATCAACAGTGCATCTTCATCTATCCATTCTTGTAACACCACACATGCCTCTAGGTCTTTTCATCTCTGCTGCTTGAGCTTTTCATTCATCCCAAATATTCTGATCCATATAAGACAGTAGGTTGTTTTATAGTTCGTCCCCTTACGTTTCAGAAGTTTCAGATGATCTTCTTGAGAAAATGCCTCTAATATCATTATAATTATATCTTATTCAACAACAAAACTCTATTCAAAGCCAATCATTGCAAAGCTTTTCGTTAAATCTCTATCAAAATTTATTGTTATCAAAGACATTATGCTATGGTAATTCTCAGATTACTTTTAAACAATATCAGCTCGTGGTATTTTATTTGTAACAGGTATGCATCAAGTTATTAAAAACATTTACATTCAGAAACAAACAAATACTCCACTAACGTAACGTGTCATGAAAACGCTTACAATCACAAATCAATATCGATCCACTAACGACACAGTTTGGTAGATAATTACCTACACGTGACGTCATAACACAGGCATCTACAGTTAAAGTGGAGTTTATATAAGTTTAACTGTCATTTCCTCATAGCAGTATTAGTTTTATTTGTTATGGAGAACTAACAGACGACCTGAAAGACAACGTTCCGTCATCGAGATAATTGCAACATCAAAGAAAAGTTAATAATTTCCGTAAGTGTCTTCAGAGGCTAAGTTCAGAAGTTGTGTTCGTAATTAATATATCAAGTGGCTTAACCAAAACAGAACAATCGAAAGAAACGGAATCTAAGATGTGTGGAACTTTATTCCTTAACTGTAGTCCTATCCTCTTCATGATTTACAGCGAATTACGTAATAATATGGGAGGTCTGCTTACCGCTCCATCATCATCATCTGCCTAGCCTTTTTCTTACTATTTTGAGCTCGGCTTCCATTCAACCAGATGCAGTTAAATACCAGTATTTTACATGGAGATACGGCTATCTGACCTCCATAACCCAGTTAGTATTGGGTAATGCGATATATGTTAAGACTAGTTGTCATACTTTAGGGCCACTGACTACTTGTAACGAACGTCAAAGATCTACAAATGACAGCCAGGACCAATGGCTTAACGTACTTTCCGAGGCACGGCGGAAACTCGGTACGTAATTGATGGTCACCCATCCACGGACTGACCTTGGCATGCACTGCTTAACCTTGAAGATGGACCCTTGCAGCTGTTATTATTGGTAAACGCACCCACGGTACAGGAGAAATTCCTTGTGTGGTGCAACGTGCTGTAAAATAAAAAAAAAAATTGCCACCAACTCCTCATGTCAATTCTACACATGACAAATAAAATTGTCTGTCAAAATGTTCACCCATATTACTGTCTACCAGTACGTTACCCAAAGTGAGGCAATGTTAATCATTGTTGCCAAGTGTAATTTCCCGGGGGAACTCGGGGGTAATTGTATAAGTTTTAAATAATTATCCACTATCCAACTTGGTCGGGTAACGTACACGATGCAATTAGTGAATAATAGTGTTCTAGCTTTTCAATTCGGAGGCGAACGGGGTAATATTTTTAAGTGCCGTGTGAATGAATGACTGAATGATGTGAGTGACTGTATCGTTGGTCTAGTGGTCTGCATGAGGGCCTGGGTTCGATTCCCGGGTCGTGCAAAGTGTAACTGGGTTTTTCCATCAGGAATTTCTCAGTAGCAACCATGGAGTCTGGATTTGTGCCTGTTTGGCAATAGGCTCGCCCCCTATTACATGGGACTTAAACATAACTGGCGAAATGTGGGTGTACTTGTTAGGTACACCTCTGCTTAACCCTTTGGGGCATTACAAGGCGTGATGATATGTTTATGAATGAAAATGTTGTTTATATTAGTTTAAAAATAAACCACCCTTTCACGTCACTGCATGCAAGTACCAGGCGAGTAATGGGATGTAGTCTTTTATACAAGTGGTGAGGATAATTTTTGTGCTAGAAACAATATCAATAGATATCTGTCTGCCTAGGAAGTAGATGATAATGAGGGTATTCTTTTTCTTATGTACTATGGTAAATTGCAATTATTTTACTTTACTAGTTATTAAAGTACATATTTATTAAGTAAACTAACTATAAAGGGTGTAAATAGACCCTTAACATAGCCGAAAAGCACTGGTTCTCCCTGTCTTTGCAAAAATTTTTTTGTTCTAGACCATACCTGGGAACTTTCTAGTTTCGGAGATATTGGGGCTCAAAGTTCGAACTTTTTCACAAGTTTTTTTTTTTTAAATACATGTTTTTAATGTCCACGACCCCCGTATTATTCAATCCATTCAACAGCACAATGCTATGAGTGCTTTCCATCGAGTCCTAAACCGTGATTTTTCACCCAAAAAAAAAGTCAATTCCCAGCAATAATTTTTGCGTAAAGTTACTAAGTTTGATGTACAGAATGCTTGGTTGACGGCTAAGTGAAGGGTCTGTTTACACCTTGTATACATTAATAATTTAAAACTATTAAATAAACTAACAACAAAATATAAAAGGGCATCCAAAAACTCCTCCTCAACGCTGTCAGCTGGTAATGTGCCCAAGAGAGTGGCGGCGTTGCCACGTTGTAAGGCAACACTTAGCCTCTGGCCAAAGCAAGGGCCAGCCCTTGGGTTACGAGAAGCGTCAACTAGGAAAGTTCCTTATTAAGTTATTTAAAATAGTAGGCTACGGCAGGAAGCCACTACCAAGTGTTTCGTCTGTGGTTTTAGCAATCTTAACAACTAATTCCTCTTTTATCACTCACCTAATAAGAACTCAAAAATAATCTGAAAGGAACCAGAAGACAAATCCAAATAAACCTAAAAGTAGCTCCAAGCATCCACCATTTTTTTTTTTTATTTTACAAGCCCGTCACACTATTCCCAAACCACTGCAACTTCTGAAAGCCAGAATCAGTGGCGACCACCAGGAAACCAATTCCTAGAGAAGCAACTTAACTATCTTGGATCCTACCGCGAAATTAATCAGAAAATAATAGCGGAGGAGTAGAAAAAACATAATTTCCAGTTTCACTTCACTCCAACCATCTGCCACTCATTCAATCCCATACAACAATCTTTCACATAAACACCAATCCTTACAGCCGTATTGGAATATCATTTGTCACTCTCATCCCATGTGACATCATGTTTTATTCATTCTGAACACGCTACCGGGGGGCGGGGGAAGAGGAAATGACGTCAAATGAGGGATCCAAGTAGGTGGGCTAGATTGCTACTGTATTCTATAAAAAACCGACCAAGTGTGAGTCGTACTCACACGCACACAGGGTTCCGTAGCACCGAACAATATAATTTATTAATTTATTTATTCACATGACATGTTTCCTTTACAGATTAAACCTATGCGACAAAGTAACTTAAAATAATAAAAATATTTTAAAGGCTCATTCATTATGTTGTATTGTATTATTACATTCAACAGCAAAACTAAAATTTGTTTTTCATAGTATTTTAATGAAAAGCAAAGTTTCTGTTGCAGTTTCATGAAAAAGTCCCATATCTCAAAAACTAAACATCAAATCTTATTCAAACCAATTTTCGTTAAATTTTTTTTTTACATTCTACAATCGGAATCTTTTCAGAATTTTCCGCCTCTTAGTTTAGAAATTAAAGCAGGACATTCATTTTTCCACTCTAGAAGACTCTTTATTTCAAACGCATGACTTTGAGTAAAATGGTTTTAGGAACCTCAATGTAATTTTTAAAGACCTATCTATTAGACACCGCACGTGTAGGTTTGATGATTTTTTTTTTTTAGTTTCTGTTCCATGGGGAGGCCTCCCCGACATTTGGGACTTTTTTAAAACAAAAATAAAATCTGACATTAAAGTCATAGTAGGTTTAAGAGCCTGCTTTACAAATTGTTATTATAGACTAGCTGTCCTCCGCGACCTTCGTCCGCGTGTGAATTGGATTTTGTTTACAATTTTTCAAGGGTATTAATGTTTTGCACGGAACCCTAACCTTTTTCTTCAAATAAAAGTTGTGTAATTTACATCTTATTTCATCAGCTATCTGCTAGTAAATAGCCCCGTCAAAATCGGAGATTCGGAGACAAAATTTTTATTTTTTTATTTTTTTTATTTTGTTAGTATCTCATAATAATTATACTTACATACTCGAACAACGCGGCAACGGTCGCGGTGAATTTGGCGAGAATCGCACGTCCGCCACGCTGACTGAGTAGGTATGAATTTAATGACGATATCTCTAAAGTTATTTATGGGAGCTGATTTCTATGAATTTGAAACAAAGGCAAAACTGCGGGTACTAACTAGTTTGTCTATAAATTTCTGCAGATAAATAAATCTGAACTTACTTAAAAACAATAAAACCGGCCAAAAATTAAAGCACGTTTTATCAGACGTGCTTTCATAAAAGCTAAAGTTCAAAATATTTTTTCTTTTTTCACGTGTTACCGAGAAATAAAAGCCAGCCGGTTATAACTCACATAACAATCATGAAAATATTCAAAGTTATTATAGACCATTTACTTCCGCGTAGCCCCAACGGTCTGAGTAAGCGAACAAGTTTACTTAATATGAGGTTAACTTTAGTTTTGGTTTTGTGGTAAAGTGTGTTTTAGGTTTAGACTCGATTTTAACAGTATATAATTATGTCATCATCATCTGCCTAGCTTTTTCCTATCTTGAGGTCGGCTTCCAGTCTTACCGGATGCAGCTGAATATCAGTATTTTACATTGCGCGACTGCCTATCTGACCTCCACAACCCAGTTAGTACTGAATAATACGATACCCATTGTAAGATTCGTTGTCCGAGTTTCGGGTCATTGACTACCTGTAACGACTGTCAAAGATTTACAAATGACAGCCGGGACCAACGGCTTAGCGTGATTTCCGTGGCACGGAGAAAACTCGGTATGTAGTGGGTGGCAAGCGCGGCTTGACGTAAAGATCGACCCGAGCGGCTGTTAATATTTAGCCACGAACTTCTCGTATCTCGTATTAATTGATGCAATCTTGACTTGGACAAACTGTTTGTGTCAATGTTTTTATTTAAAGAAACTAATTCAGAAAAAAAAGTTTTAGAGTCTGACGATACTTGCAAAACACTACCTTGCAACAAGGAAAAGGAGTTGTCAAAGGAGTTATCATCAGTAATCCAAGAAATCAGTTACTGTTACTGGGCAAAGGCCTCCCACCTCAAAATCTTTCGATCCAGGGCCAATGTGGACCACTGCTCGTCGGTTCTGTGCAGCTCGTCCCACCATCTCCTGCGAGGTCTACCGAGTCGTTTATAGAAAGCAAATAATTTGAATTGTCACAATTCAAATTATTTTCAGTTACTACTAGCAACGGTTATTGCACAAACAACCCCATCTAATCTTCAGAGACAATAATTTACAGTTTCGACCACAGATATAGATAAACCTAGATAAAGCAGGAGCACCTACTTCTCGTGCCTTAAGCATTTTAAGCCTAACGTGGCTACTTCGCAGCAAGCTAATTTTTTTAAAACAACAACATTACAACTCAAGAACTTAATTCTAGATAATTAAAGAACAAAATATACGTAGTGTATTTTGTATAGTAACTTGTTTGTTTGTTTGTTTGGGTATTTAGTCTGAACTGCTCAAAGCGAATGGACCGCGGGTCATCCGACCGTAACGAAAAATTGTCTACGTTCTAACGGACCGGTACCAAAATATTATCAAAATAAATTTAAAGGGAAGACAATTTTTTCTTCAATTTTTTTTTTTTTTCTTTTTCTTGTCTTTTCTTGTCATTGTAATAGTCGTATAGTTTATTAAGGGTCGCTAGTCCTCAATATCAAAAATCAAAAGCTTTTCGTTGGGCCAATAAGCGTCTGTATAGAATACGTCTCGTGTCTATAAAGTACCAGGCTGTCATAAATAAGTAGGAGCTTGCCTCATCTGATACCTAACATTAATTTTAGTTTAATTCGAGAAAACTACTCACGCCTATAAAGTACCAGGCTGTCATAAATAACTAAATAGAGCTTATGACGTCACAATAGGTAGTCAAAAAATGGCACGTTTGATTATCATACGGACCGTGATACTTGCGTTATCTAGGTATAATCTATATCTGTGGTTTAAAGACTATCCTAGATGGAGATTAAACAAAGCGTCGACTGCTTATCAGCTCATCCAAGTTGGGCGAAGGACAATACAAGCTTGACGCTGGAAACCTGGGAGAAGTTTAATTACCTAAGATAGTATGTACAGCGGTGTTGATTGGGTTTTGTGTCGTATGACCAACTTTATACAGAGGATATTGCTATTTATTGATAAGTGTTGTGAAACAGGTGGACTGTGAAATAGTCGATTACATTTGCAGTTATTTCCACCGTGCCTCCGAAAGCACGTTAAGCCGTTGACCCCGGCTGTCAATTGTAGATCTTTGACAGTCGTTACAGGTAGTCAGTCGCCTGAAATTCTGAGAACCAGTCTTACCAAAGGGTATGGTATGTGACCTCCTCAACCCAGTACTAACTGGGTTGAGGTCAGTTTTTTTTATTTTTTTTATACTGTGTGCACTTGTGGCACGTGCCAAATAAATGTATTTTCTGCTATCTTCTTTTCTTCTTCTTTAGATAGTCAGTCGCTTCATGTAATCAGCTGCATCCGGTGAGATTGGAAACCGACCCCAACATAGTTGGGAAAAGGCTAGGAAGATGACTGAAGAAAACTGTGAAACAAGGGTCCATTAAGGGAGAAGGAATCGACTTGAGCTCGTCAGAAATATCTTTATAATATGACATAACATCACGCCTCTAATCTTCGAAGGGTTACGGAGAGGTGTGCATAATAGTACACCCCCATTTCGCCAGTTGTTTTACAGTTCCATGTAATAGAGGGCGAGCCTATTGCCATCAACCTGACACAAATCCAAACTCCGGGGACGATACTCCCTTTGCAAAACTGTCTACAGAACTCAAACTCAAAACAATAGTAAATCTTAACCTTTCGTAAGAACCGTGGCTCGTAATAAAACAAAGTTCTCAGTCTCTTTAGCTAAGAATTCTGTGGAGTTATTTAAATTCCTCCATCAAGACAGTGATCTTAGTTTATTTGATACCTTTTATAAACTTAGCCAGCTCGTCTGCGAAGATCTGTTTGTAGTATTACTATAATATAATGAATAAAGATAGATTATTTTTTTTGGAGAAGCTCGTGGCTGAACAGCCTCTCGGGTCGGTTAAGCCGCGCTTGCCTAGGTTGGTCCGTGGATGGGTCGCCACCCATTACATACCGAGTTTCCTCTGTGCCTCGGAAAGCACGTGAAGCCGTTGTTTCTCGCTGCCAATTATAGATCTTCGACAGTCGTTAAGTAGTCAGTGGCCCGAAAGTCTGAGAACCAGTTTTACCAAGGGGTATCGTATTACCCAGTACTAAATGGGTTGTGGAGGTCACATAGTCTAGTCGTTCCATGTAAATACTGGAATTCAGCTGCCTCCGATTACATGTGAAGCCAACCGCAACATAGTTGGGAAAAGGCTAGGCAGATGATGTTCAGAGGGCTCAACCAAAGAGACAATCTTTACTTTCCTCATATTGGCACTGTAGTACCACTGACGTAAGTACCTAAAAATTTTTTTGGTGGTATTTTTTTGGTTTTTTTGTGGTTAACGTCAACGTTGATGCAGACGTCGAAAATGTTTTGAATTGACATAATAAGCTTTCGCATAGCTTTTAGTCACTGTAGAAATACCGCTTTAAAATTGAGTACCACTTGTCTAGTGTATATCCATGATCTTCTGACCTGATTGGTATCAGTATAATGTCATTTCTAACATGTACCTACGGAACCATGTTCCTTTTTTGTGCAGTTTGTTTGACATTGAAATCTTTATTTATTTTGTAATTGACAGATAACGCATAACATAAACTACTAGATCTATTCTAGCAGCATGTTTTCACAAGAGCTTCTTATTGAACGAAGATGAACAAAAGAAGAAATTTGAAAATAAATTCTTCTCGTAAATAGTCTTCTTCTCTTAAGTAGTGCATGATGTGCTTACATGTAAGAGGTTGATACACTTGTCTGTGACTCAATTGAATGTATCTCGTATCTTTGAAGCAGTGTATTTAATTGTTGGTGAGCCAAATAAACAAAATAAAATAAATAATGAGAGAATTTTAAACAGGAACACCGCTTTCACTGAACGAAACAGTCAGTCTTTCCCACAATATTTTTCTGGACAGGTATTATTTTTCTTTCCTTTTCTTTTAAGTTTTTTTTTAGAGGAAAGTCTTGCACGTACCACATTTCCGAAATTATCAATAAGACCCATTCCCAAGCACCATTTTCAATACCCAAGTAAACTCTGGTTAAATAGCGATAAACTTGACAAATTATACAATTTCCATATTGAAACGGTTACAGGGTTCCTTGTAATAGGGTTCCGTATTGGATATAAATCATCAAACCCAGACAACGAGCCAATCGCTAAGAGGTTCCGTGTTGAACGGTGAGATTAATTGATACGAATTCATTATCGTTAAAGTTCATGTTATGGCGAGACAGGAATATTTTACCGTCCGATACTCCTAATAAACAAGGCAAGATTTTATTGTTCGTTACATTAAATTATAGAAAAAATAAGATGATGTCTGCAAAAATAATTATTTATAATTTAATATAAACTGGATCCAGGCCTGGAAACAAAATGCAGTACCACCGTCCCGTTTAAAAAAATGCAAAAAAAAATAATGCTAGTTAGTGTGGCTTAGTAACTCATCCGCGCGGTCGGGTGCAGAAAATATCACGTCGCATTGGCTTGTAAGAAATCCGTTGATAACCAACACACGTATACCGCTTGACCGCGCGGACGAGCGGCGCTTACAGCTCTTTCGCGCGAGACGTTCCGTTACTAAATCTATGCCCGCGCGCACGAGCGGTGAGAACCGACTCAAAACTAATTCGTTTTTAGTATCCGAGGTGTCCGCAAAGGCACTCCTGATTGCGTACTTTATCTTAAAATCATGTCCTCTAAACGTTGTTCGTGCTTTTCGAGCATTTAGCAGGATACTTGAATAGTCACGTTCTGTTTTTCGCACACTTTGTGTATCTCTCTACTGCTTCAATTTTTTTACGACTGGCAATGATTTCAAACTGAATCTGCCTGTTTATGACACGTCATAGAATCATTGGCACCTGACCATGCGGAAAAATTCATGTGAGCGAGGATTCTCAGGTCCCTTGGCAACAGCACCTCATATTCCTGTATCAATCTCAACTATTAACCGCGATACCGTCCAAACAATTGTACAAAAACAAAGAGGGTAATTAACTGGCGTTTCTTTGTTACGGTTTTAAGAAAATATTCCTTTCCCTACACTCTAACAAGTGCCTTCATTTTTTCATTGCCTTTTGTCTTTATTTTTAATACATTTGCTCAATGGTCCGCCTTCAAGATAAATAGGCTACTTTATAATAAAGAGAAAATGTTTTGTTAAAGATTTTTCGGAAAATAATGTTTTTGTAAGGAATTGGTGTTTGAGGTTTTTATTGGAAGGAAACCAAATGTTTTTTTGGTCGATATTGGATTGAATAACGACTAAAGATTTATTTCTTTGGTGTTTTATTCCAATTATCAGGTTTCTGGCTTCAGCTCATAGTAACAAATATAGACCTAAGTTACTGTTACTGTTAGCCGACGTCATCCCACTGCTGGGCAAAGACCTCTCCCCATGACTTCCAGTTCTTTCCATCCAGAGCTAATACGGGGCACCTGGTTTTATAGACCTTAGTTCTTTTTATTAATTTAAATCATCGAAATATTGACAGCCATTTGTCACATTGCCGACTTTCAGAATACCCTTTCCTGCTTTTTTTATTTTGATTTCTATCCATAGTGGTAGTTCATCATCATCATCTGTCTGCCTTTTCCCAACTATATTGGGGTTGGCTTTCAGTCTAACCGGATGCAGCTGAATACCAGTATTTTACATGGAGCGACTGCCTATCTGACCTCCACAACTCAGTTAGTACTGGGTAATACGATACCCCTTGGTAAGACTGGTTGTCAGACTTGTCCAGGGTGGTAGTTCAATCATTCAAAAAGTTTTTGACAGTCCTATTAACAGCAAAGCCGAACACAAATGAAAGGTAAATTTTAGGTAATTAGGTAGACTACACTTTACCTTAGTTATGTATTTATTCGATAAGTGAACAATGTATCTTTTAGAATAAATAAAGAAACTTTAAACTCACTTATCATATTTTTGTAATGCTAGTTTGACATAAACTAAATTACTCTCGTCTGAAATCTTCAATTATTATCAGACTGGTGCATCCCTAGCTTTGTAAATAACAGCATCACATTTCAAATTGACCTTCAAAACAAAAAGCTTAAAAATTATCTTCACCGCCGAGCACGTCGAACACACAAGATTCTGCCAAAAAAATAAAAAATTCGACCACCCTCGACCAAGGTAATTGCAATCTTAACTATGTTAGTTGTTTAACTTACAGAACACTTTTAATATATTCCACTATAAACGCTGGGACGCTCAGACGATGCAAAGCAATGCATATTAAACGCATACTGGGTTAGGGTTTGGGCACACCCTCTGTCGAGACAGAATTTATTTTAAGACCTTTTTCAAAAACTCAAATCATCATGGCATGTTTAAGATTTACTTTTGAATAAACCCTCGTCATTTATTCAATTGTGTCTGTGACAAAAATTTACCAAACGATCGTGTAATTATGGGTTTCATATTAATAGCTACCGGTTCCATTCACAGTTCTAGAATACTTAGAATTACAAATCACTGCCGCCATTTTTAGCATCTAACAACTAAAAGGCCGGTAAAAAAATAATTTCCAGATTTCATCATCATATTTTCAGCCGAAAGACGTCCACTGCTGGACATAGGCCTCTGCCAAGTGTTGCCACATTGACCGATCCCGTGCGACTCGCATATCCAGCGGATCCCCGCTACCTTCACCAGGTCATCGGTCCACCTAGTGGGAGGTCTTCCAACGCAACGTCTTCCGGCAACCACACCGGCACCAGCGTGGCAACAACATACGAAAAAACCTTCGTCTTCGAGCAGCAGCCCCAGACACAATATTCGTCGATTGTTAGTGTATTCCCTTTTCTAAAGATAATTAGGAACTTTACACCCTTTTCATCATACCTCTGAAGACCAGCTAGATAATAGATTTTCTTAATTCGACAGTCAACATAGAACTACGATAACTTTATTCCATTTTACCTATCCTTTCTTGTGTTGTGGTCTTACCATTACACGTGGCCTGAACGAAGAACAAATGAATCTGCTAATGAGAACCACGGGGGCCCAATTATACAGCTTACCTCCTTTGCACGAACCAGATAACGTTTTTATATTTAAATACCTTGGCTTCACTGTTTCTACCTTTAAATAAACATTGGTTTGAAACGGGTTTATGTCGTACATTTTTTGCACTCTTTCTCAATGCTTCGTTACTAGGTGTTTATATCTTATCAACATCACATAACATCACGGCTGTAATCCCCAAAGAGTTAGGCAAAGGTGTACGTAATAGTTCACTCACAATTCACCAGTCTCTCGTAATTGGGGGCGAGCCTATTGCCATCAACCGGGCACAAATTCAGACTTCGTGGCTGCTACTGAGAAATTCTTGATGGAAAAACCCACTAACACTTTGGCCGACCCGGGAATCGAATCCCAGGAAACTTCTGGCTCAGCAGTCACCCTTGTGACTCGAATGAGGCTTCATACTTTCGTTTCGTGCAAAACTAGGAGCATGATGATATAAATTTCTATCCTATCCAACCAAATAATAGTAATTCAACTACAAATAATATTCCTAAAAGACAACTAAAATGTTATGGATATTGTACAGTGGGCCGCATATAGATGGCAAGATAGATAGCTTCTGGGCTTCTTATTTTATTGAAAGTTTAAGAGTACGTTAGACCTGCTTAAACCGACGACTGTACTTCAAAAAATCGAAAATAAATACTAAGAACCCAGCCTTCCATGAAACGAATCTATTATCCCACTCGTAATTCACTCCCTTACCATCGTGTACTTACAACGGTGTTACCTAATCACTACAGGCTCACAGGGACCCCTAAAGGTACAGGATTAAATTAAGACCCTCTAAATTCTAATCAGGTATGTAGTTTGTCCTGTCTGTGCTGTCTTTGTTTTGTAAACATGATTGCCATGTTAACTAGTTTTGTATCGATTATTCTGACTGAGATGGTTTTAATTTAATTATTTGAGGAGTTAAAATGGTTATTTTTAATATCTGTACCAGCCTATAACGATTCCATTACTGAAACATAGGCTTGTATTCAGTCAAAAGAAACCACAATGACCCTACTCGCAGAGAGAGATATTCGCAACAGCATCCTGAGAACAGTAGCTCTCCAATTGTAAAACATTTTAAGCAGAGTGTATTTGGTACTAACATTAGATAATACGTTATTTTAATATTAAGTTACTAATACTCTATGAATCTGTTTCTGAAATAAAACTAATTTATTTATTAATTCATAATCTAGCAAGCGAGTCCAGTTGTTGGCTGTCACGAGCCTTCAAATTTTTAGTTCTAGGACATGCCGGTTTCCTCACGATGTTATGAATTTCTGTAGAAAATCTACAAAATCAGCTAATCTAGCAGGACAGCTTAAAGCTTAAGTAGCTGCTATTAAATAACAAATTAAACCAATTGCAAGCAAATATAAAGATTTTAAAAGTAGCGTAACTAATTAATACTAAAGGCATCATTACCGATTGAATACAATAAATAGCCGTTGCAACCGGCAGGGGCACAATCAGGGATACAATCGCCCGAGCTGTTTAAATGCTTTTCTCGTTTAAAGCTAATAGAAAAATACTCATTAACTCCAGTAATAAGATTGTATCATTAAAGCTGTTTAACGATAGTTTTATTTCCACTATTTTGAAAATATCTGCTAGTTAAGTTTGAACACAGCGCTTCTTCATATTTTTCTCTCTCAAAACGTCGTCCATCACGCCTATTCTCATCGCAAGGTTACGAAGTCCCACCTTAAGGACCCTTACCACACCCAGATATAGCCTATATTCATGTCCATGCATATATTTATGCTTAAGTCCAATGTAGGTCCAGGAGCAACTAAGAATATCCGATAGAAAAGCACAATAAGATTTTGTCTGTCCGGTGTTTTTTTCCAAGACTCCATGCTCAGTAGCACTTGTTTGATGGCACTTAACTCCACCAAATACCCTTTCCAGCATATCAAACTTTCTTAAACCACTAGCCCACCTATTCAGGTAGCTACACCAATCTATACGGACAATCTCGAATGTTCCATCCAATCTTGAAGCGACGCAGAATTAAATTAAACCTGCTTCATCGGAAGTTTCCTTGACGCACGGTAACTCACTTAGCGCAACTTAGTTAGCTTAGATAGAACTATCTGAGTCTGTGTCAATAACGGATCAGTGATGCAAACGGGCTGTTTTGCTAAGTAGTACGGGTAAGTTATTACCTGTAGAGGATGCATGAAGTGAAAAGCTGCAGGGATTATAAATTGTGAGAACCACTTAAGTAAGGTACAGAGAGTTTGTTTCGGGAGGTTCCTGCACCGAATCGGGCGGGAGGAAACGCCCGGGTGTTTCCACTGCGAGGATCGTCCGGAGGACACGGTGGAGCACACCGTGGAGGTCTGCCCCGCTTGGGCGGAGCACCGCCGTGTCCTCGTAGCGGCGATTGGCGGCGGCGATCTCTCGCGTCCGGCCTTGGTTCAAGCCATGGTCCGGAGCGAGAGGGAATGGGAAGCCATCACCTCCTTCTGCGAAGCAGTCATGCTAGTGAAGGAGGTGGCGGGACGTGAAAGGGAAAGAACCTCACGTCCCAGTCGCCGCGGGAGACGCCCTGGGCGTCGGGGGTCACGTGGTGGCTCCCGGCCACCGTATTCGCGGGCCTGTGGACGGCGAGTTATGGGCCAGCTCGCCGTCCGGCCGTCTTATGACGACAGGCCGTGTCGACGGCGCGTTCGTGTTCCACGTGCGCCTCAAAGAGATGTCAGCAAATAAGTAGGGGTCCGCAAGGACCGATGCCTGCCAGGGCTGCGGGACTGTTCGAAAGAGATACCGTGGCCCTGGAACACAAAGGGCAAAGAAGGAACATGGATGGGTTTTAGTCAGTACAAGTCTGACAGTCCCTTTCGCTCCGCCCAGAGTGGGGGGGGTCATTTGATGATTTCCAATACGGAAAAAAAAAAAAAAAAAAAAAAAAGGTACAGAGAGTTTGCAAATGTGTGTGCTCGACTGCCTTCCAGAATTCATCAAAAATACTGCTTCATTTGCTCCCTGCCTATTGCTGTTACCTTACCACAAGTTTACTGAAGGAATACTGGTAATCTTATATCTTAGAACTTGGGCCAGCGTTTTTCTTACTCTATCTGTCAAAAGATATTGAGAAAAGCTAACTCTTGGAAATCAAAAGATGAGGCCGTATTATCCTGAATGTGCTTTTGTATCATTTTCGTACTTGCACTGCATGGAAAGTAAGATATAAGACCCCGTTCTTCTTCTTATCGTGTCTATGGTAATCTAAATTACCAATTATCTTACTTGACACAGAAATGAGCTATTAGTTTGGTGCTTTCAGTAGCATCCATCAGTTCCTGTAGTGAACACACAACAGGACATGCAGGACACGATGTTAAGTGCCCCATCGTTTGTGGAACAGTACCACATTTACACTCCAGGGCAGACTCATTATTGAATCATTAAATACCCCGTTCACAGTTTCGGGTAACGTGACTTGCATCAAGCGACTAACGCGTGCCTGTCACCTGGTTCTGTCTCATGAGTACCGTTGCTCTACATGCTTTAAGCAGCTTTTTTTACTTGTTTCCTCCTCAGTCGCCACCGCAAGACACGAATCACTTGAGGGTGCAGCTCGTTGCCAAGTCAAAATGTACCAAAAACAAATGATAGAATAATTTCAGTACCAACTTATTGAACAGTTCGTTAACGAAAAACTTTGTACATATTTATACACATAAATACCAGTTTAATAAGGCTTTAAAAATGCCGTTTACTTCTAAAGGCTTTATCGGCAACATGAGGTATCGCCGTACAGTCGCGCTCATTGCCTTTGACTCTTGGCACCGCGCCGTAATGAAACCTCGCAAGGGGACCTTTGTCACACTAAGCGATAGTACTTGTGCGGGCTTGGAGAGTGGAGAGGCGAGTAGTAATAAAGGATTAGAAAGTTAAGCGCTAAAGGTAGGGGATGAACGTGATTATTGAGTTTTAGGAAATTATTCAAGTAGACGTACTCTTTCCACGTTTCTCGAGCTCACCCCGACATCTCATATTGGCTCTGTAGCGTTGTCTTTTTCTGCCAGTTTGTATTGAGATACCCATTTACAATTAAAAATCACATTATGTTGCGATATTTACACACACACTCGCAGAGATACATGCCACATAGGCACCTTTTCCTCGCTAATTAGGCTTAATTTCAAAACATTTCCGGCCACTAATTAACACAAATACTATCTGTCGAAATGTTCCAAAATTTACCCTGCGATAAACACAGTTTCAGTAGAAATATAATGCGCAAATAGCACCAGTTACTATACTCGACCCGCTAGTGAAGTACTGGCTTTGTCTGAACTAGGCTTAACTTATAGGGGTGTCAAACGCATTCTGTACTTAGCGTATTCTGTGGTTAATAATTTTATTAGTTTCAAGTTAATTAATATTGTTATATTTATGCTGATCTGAAAATATAATTTATGAGAGTCATTTAAGAACCTTCGGATACTGTGGAAAACCGGTTGGCAGATAAACATTGGCACAAGAATGGTTAGCAAAAACTCGAAGTCTTTACTAGTATTATAAAGCTGAAGAGTTTGTTTTTTGGTTGAACGCGCTAATCTCAGAAACTACTGATTCGAATTGCAAAATTCACTAAGTGTTGGACAGCTCATTTATCATGGAAGGCTATATAATATCACGCTACAGTCAATAGAAGGGGAGCATCAATGAAAAGTGTTGCAAAAACGGAAAAAAATGTTTCTATGTTACAAAAATTTCACGACGAAGATCGCGGGCAACAGCTAGTACAAAATAAAATACTTTAACTTGTTAGTAAAATTAGTTTCAAACTAATTAATTTAATACCACGTAGATCTTTTCTTTTATCTTGCAACAGAATATTAATATTCTTCAAAAGACAAAATAAAATCTTATCCACAAACTTAACCTTTTTAAATCTAAAAGTCACATAAACCAGCAACTTCTATAGTTTCTTTGTTGCACACTGCGGTTATTTCGAGTCGTCCTGAGGGACTACTGTTGGAGATACGACAGCCAAAACACCATTTGAGCTGCAAATAAGATTTCCACAACGACGAGGTATCTGGATGGGGTGTTTAAAACTTTCTTGTAGTAGATTGACTTTTGTATACTGCAACTATGTTTGTTAAGCGGTGATAGAAACTTTGTCTATCTCTTTTTATATGTCGTTTGTTAGTCTATTTTGTCTGCGACACCTTTTATTGCGGTTCTTTACTTAATCAAGGTCGGTCTAAGTTAATCCGACTAAACTTATTTGTGAACTAAATGGCTAAAGGAGCAGTAAAACGTGGGTTCGAACCCAGCCAGGCGCACTACTTTGTGTAAGTTATTTCATCACCACTGCTCTCAAAACGGTGAAGGAAAACATCGTGAGGAAACCAGCATGTCGTAGAACCAAAAATTCGAAGACATGTGATATCTACTAACCCGCACTGGGCCCGCGTGGTGGATTATAGCCCATTCCCTGTTATAGAGAGGAGGCCTGCGTCCCAGCAGTGGGAACATTAATAGGCTGATTATGCTTATGCTTATGATTTCTGATTGTGTAGGACTCGTTATAGAACAAAAAGTTTAATAATTCTCAAATTGCTTTACTGAGGGTAACAACATCATCATTCACAGTTCGACTTTACCTACTGCTGAGGATACAGGGTGTAAACGGTGCCTTCACGAAACCCGCAACCAAGCATTCTGTCCACAAAACTAAGTAACTCTATGCAGAAATTATTGCTGAGGAACGCCTTTTTTATGGGTGAAAAATCACATTTAACGGTAGGACTCAACGTTATGCACTCATAACATTGTGCTGATGGATGCTTTCAATAGCACGGGGGTCGTGGGGGTATTTAAACTAAAGTCATAACATTGAAAATATGTATTTAAAGAAAAATATGTGTAGAAGTTGGAAGTTGGACCCCCAATATCTCCGTAACTAGAAAGTTCCCAGGTATGGTCTAGAATAAAAAAATTACTGCAGTGACGTGAGCACAAGTGCCTTTTTTCACCTTTTATAGGCCTCTCTTTGCTTGTGCCCAATCTTTTAAAATAATTTTAAAAAGTCTCCTTACCTGTCAAAATACACCCCTAGCACACTGTATACCTGACAATATTTAGAGCGGCGCCCATTGATTAGAGGGGTGCAACGGGGGTCAGATATTTAATTACGTACCGCTTTGAACGCGCCGTGGATTTAATATGCGGGTTCAGTACAAGTTCCAGTGATTAGCATAGGAATTTGGAGGGGGGACAATTGTGTCAGTGTAATTCAATGTCATGTGAAAGTTTATGAGTGTTTGATGTGATTTTTAAGATTGACTCGTTGGTCTTCAGTCGCAAGCATAGAAGTTTATAAAACAACTTCTTTATTATATCTATGGTCGCAATAATGACATGAGGTCCTGGATTCGGGCGAAGTGTTATTGGGTGTTTCCACCAGAAAAAAGTTTGACATTGTAGTATTAAAAAAGCTTTCATTTTTAGATTATTTTTGCTTTTCTCGACAGGATGTATTATTCTCAAAAAATCAAGTAAGCGCGCCTTGGTACACTTTGTGGAAAGCAATTAATTATCAGTTGTAGTACAGAAACTGACAAAGAAATAATTAATAGACATACGAATAATTTGTCACAAAACACAAAATCCCATTAAACACTCGGGATAAACACAAACTTTTACAATAGATTGAATAACGAAACAATTGTCACCCCCTCCGTATTAACGTGTTAATCACTGGATTTTGTACTGAACCCGCATATTAAATCCACGGCGCGTTCAAAGTATCATCACTCTTGTAATCCCCGAAGGGTAAGGCAGAGGTGTACCTAATAGTTTATTCACAAAACGCCAGTTATGTCAAAGTGCCATGTAACAGGGGGCGAGCGATTGCTATCAACCGGGGACAAATCTAGACTCCGTATCTGCTACTGAGAAATTCCTGATGGAAAAACCAAACTACATTTTGCCCGAACCCAGAACCTCATAACATGCGTGTAACCATATATAGAAAAAAAGAACATACATAATATCACTTCTGTAATCCCCGAAGGGTTCGGCAGAGGCGTACCTAATAGTACACTCACATTCCGCCAGTTATTAATAGGTCCCATGTACCAAGGCCATCAACCGGGCGCAATTCCAGACTCTGTGGCTGCTACTAAGTTTGCCTTGTTTGGAAACAGATACTCATGGACCTAATTATTTTTTCCCGCCTATTTGTACCTATATTCGTGAAAATAATGGTGTAAATAGTGTTGGTCCATCTAGTTAGACTTTGTTGCCTTTTAAGTTTATGTGGTGATTCAAAGTTATCTCGATTTTATTCTTATGTTTAATGCTTGGCTAAAGAAATATGGAATAAGAAGACATGCTGCAACAACCCTAAATAACTTGGGATAAGGGCTCCTGTACTGATGGAATCATTGCAATGCTTGCTTTTTACAATTAAGTTACACAAAAAAACACATATACATAGGTATATACATAATACATGAGAATGAAAAAAAATATAATTTAAGGAATAAACCATAACGCTATTTAGCCGCAAGACACAGCGCCATCTATCGACCACGTGTGTAAACCTTTACAAAACATCCACGATGCTTCCAGCCATTAGCCCTGTCTATATTTTTGAACATTGCCTCTTTGTTCCGTTACGAAAAGTTATTTAAATAGTTTGAAACATGCAGAAGACAGATGGCGTTGCCAACTCTATGAGCAACATACCTACTAAGATGTCGTGAATTCGTGATTTGCTTAGTGTCGCCAATTTAGAATTAGAATGAGTTTTAATAGTAAAAATGTGACATTATTATTATTGCTACGGTCACCAGCCACATACTATCACGTCTCAGAAGAGAATACCTCTTCCCTTTTTTGTTAGTTCTCGTTTTTGTTAGTTTATTACTGTTATTAAATAAATTCCTTGAAATAGCGACTGCATTTGCACTTTGTCCTATCCGGGGATCGAACCCAGGTCTAAGAAACTTCCGAAGCAGTAGACAGAATCATTATCAGCTTAGCTTTTTACCAACTATTTTGTGGTCAGCTTCCAGTCTAGCCGGACGCAGCTGAATACTAGTACTTTAAATGGAGCGACTGCCTATAAGACCTCCACAACCCTATACCCCTTGGTAAGAATGGTAGTCAGACTTTTAACCATTTGTCATGTACTTAGTATAAGTGACTTTACTTCCTATTCATAAATAAAAACACAAATAGTTTTGATTTTCGTTTTAATAAAACAATAAAATAATGGGCACAGAAAACAATATTTTGTCGATCAGTTTAAATTTGGCAAATTAAACGAAAAAATTTAAATGTAAATAATTTTATCATCTTCAAAAAGTTAACAAAGTAAAAGTAAGTAAAGTTTTCATTAATTGCAGGATGTGAGCAGTAATCAGAGCAACAATAATCACCTACACCTACCCCTCCCAGCCTTCACCCTGTTTCGAGAGATTTCTTTTACATTAAAAATAAAACATATGCTAGAATAAAAAAATACAAAAATTATAAATTACAAATTGTAATAATTTATAATTTGTATGTAATCAAAAGAAAATAAAGATAAGTTTAATTGAATTATGTCGGTTAATTTATGAATTTGTAATACATCTAATACAGCTGTTACAAAACACTCTGTATTCTGTAAAATCTACCATATACCTTTATTCTTTTGTTAAGACGTGGATATTGATGTGGGTTTACATGTTTGTGTTCTTTAGGTTTTAAGTTTTTTTTTTGTATTTTCCACAGCATGTAACTGTTTTATGTCCCTAATAACTAAAATAAAATAAAAATCCTCACTTTTCTAACTTTTCCGTTGACTTATCCCTAGAAGGAACATTCGGCTTTGAATATTGCCTACATCACTGTACGATTTGGTGTAGGGGGAAATCAAATCCTGAATACGCATTATAACTTTATTAACCAAGTACCTTTTTTTTTTAATTAGCCTTTACTGTCCCATTGCTGGAAAAAGGCCCCCGTTCCTTTCCAATTCTCCCGGTGTTTGCCGGGTCTGGCGAACCAAGTACTTTATCGAAAATAAATAACATAAGTTTGATTGACATCGACAAGATTAAAAAAAAAAAAAATAGACTCCAACAATAAAAGTACGTAAGTAAATAATTCTATCAATTTTAAACCCATTTTTTTATCCTTATTGTTTTAAGAAATATCACAATTTTATCTTTTAATATCAATTTTAGGATTTATCATTAATTTAACTATACACAAATAGTTCGTGCCAAAATAAAACTGATCATCAGTATAAATAAATTAAAAATGATAACATTAGAAAAATATTCTAGATCTAAACAATTATTTTGGTTTACTAACAATGTTAAATTGGATTTTATACAAATTGTTTCCCTGTGAGCCGAGCTGGTTTAGCATTTTTTTTGGGAAAGTTGAGAAAATAGTAAACCAACTTTTTGCATTTTTTACAACGTCACATTCTTAGTTTAGGCCATAAAGCTGCGTGGCAGCGGCATAGCGACGCGAAATGCAATTATACTATATTCAATGTAATAAACAAAGTAGTCTTCACATAATTCACACTATAAAAAATCATTGAGAATGCATTTAGAAAATTAAATGTGTGTAGTGTAACCAAGTTAGATATTTAGCAAGAGGTATCTACAAAAATAATTTTTCCATATATAAAATCGTGCCTTCTTCATTTAAATACACATGATCCTATATTAACGTTAGGTAATTTAAAAAAAGACACAGTTACGGGTTAAAACATTATCATTAACTCTAGAGACAGGATATTTACCATGTTTACTGATTTCTTTGATTCAAACAATCTTCTCAGTACCGAACTCTTCGATTATAAGGGACCTAATACACATATTTTTACAGACTTTATTTTTAAACCAAAACCAATTCAGCTCACAGTTCAACCATTTCTTATTGACAATATAGCCAGGAATATACATCATACTATCGTCTATTTTACACCCCAACCTCATCTTAGTATATCTCGAACAGCCATCATTAATTACATGCTATGTTACAACTAATTATCTACAAACTTTCGATTGGCACAGCAAAGACTCAGAAAGATATTCTTTTGGCTTTTTTTGGCGCTTTTCATATAAAAAATTGTCGAAAAGTGAAATTATTTTTGAAGATAGATTTTCAAGAGATATTCGTAGGAAAATTTAATCACTTTTCAAACAATTTGCAGCAAGACTGTTTCCAAATAACATTTTCATGTACCAATTTATATAGCTCTAAGTTGTGACAATTGAACTAAAATAAAAGATACACATTTAAGGAAAAAATCAATTTGAGTAGAAATTACAAAAGCTTTGGCAGATGGAACAAAAAAATAATCAAGCTGATTATTGCTTAACATTTACAACGCTCTTGTGAAAATTCGTAACATTTGGCAAAATAGGAAGAAAATTGAAATCTATTTACAATATCAATCACTGTTATGTCTTCCATTTACAAAATATATACAAAATATTCCACAGTAAACTACACGAACTAGAATTTTTAGTATTGGTCGTTGAGTTGACTAAATACCTACATAGATAATCACTCATAGTGAAATTCTATGCCTTCCAATTGTTTACATGTGCACTGCTGCATGGATGAAAATAACATCGAGGTAAAGTAATATCAAAAATGTCTTTAATGAAAACGATTTCTAATGGACAAAGAAGAAGAAATTATTCTCAAAAGTTTTAATGTTATGATTTACAAACAAATACTTTTCAAGATTTTCATCCACATAGCACCTTCACATTCCCTTTTACAATAAATAAAAATATTTCAAGTGACTTATCCTAATATTCCAGATTTGACACAAATATTTTGACTAGAAAAATCTAAGGAAAAAGATTTCATTATATTACAGATCCATAAAATCTAATGGGAGACATCGTTATCTATCGGGGTTTCACAGCTAGAAACATTTACAATTAACTTTTAATAAGAATTGTTATTTGGACTATCATCATTATCATTCGAATTTACAGTACTATTGTCTATTAAATTAGAATTAATCTCATCTTTAATCACATTATCATTATCGACTACTTCAGATAAATTATGATTGCTACAATCACTGTAACCATTTAATTGGTCTGTTTTATTTGATTCATCAAACGTATCATCACTGTCTTCAATTTCTCTTTTTTCTACTATAACTTCAATTCTTGGTTTGAATATGTCATCTTTTGTATCTAAGTCAGGTGGTCTGACTGTTGAAAGGGTGTTGGATAAGAATGATGATTGTAGGTTGTAGCCTGGCAGTAGCTTGGGTTGTAAAGGCAGCATGAGGTCTAAGGAGCCGGTGGTTGCAGGTCTTGGTTGCAGGGGCGGGGCGGTCATTAGAGGCGGTTGCAGAGATGCTAGTGAGATCGCTCCAGACTGCGTGTTGATTACTGGACTCTCCACTGGAAAGAGAGAATTCAGTTATTACTACAGTGAATTTGGAAAGCAATTAGGTAAAGGAATGATATTATCTACGGAATTATGATCTAATTTAAGGAATTTGGTTTCAAGTCACTTGGTGATGGTTGCAAAAATAGGAAAATTAGATAGGGTCCCTAAAACTGTTATCATCCGTTAATATATCTTGCTTTTTCTTTCGAAATCGATTGAAAACAGTGTCATGTCTGTGCTATGGTTGGAACATTATAACATGGGCTTTACCAATGGGTGCTCTCGCTTGAAGAGGCAGGGTTGCTGTGGCTGGTGGCCGGAGGAGGTTCGTCGTTGGACCCTGGAGTGCCAAGCTGATCATGTTCATACCGTTGACACCTGAAATAGCCGGTTTTATATTATTAGAAAGAACACAGTAGGGACTTCTTCTACTATTAACCACATACGAATACGAATTACTTGGAAATACGAAGATATCGTAATTTAGAAAAACAGAAAGTAATGAATGATCGTGTAGGTATTATCTAAAAAGTTTTAATAGAAGTTTTTTTTTTTTTTTAAACTTACACTTCCCCAACGAATTCAGAATTTCACAACATTCAGCGCCATCTTGGCACAGTAAACAATACTAAAACGTAAATCAACTTACCAAACTTATTTCCTCCCGGAGGCAAGTCTTTCAGTACAACAGGATGTTTCACCGCATTGACACGGCGGTTGGAGGTGCTATTGTCGCGTTTTCTTCTAGGCTGCTCCACAGGTAGTACTCTGCGTCGTTTCTTAGGAAGTTTCGACCGAGCCTGAAATAGATAGCGTTGAAAGTTATTAAAACAAAATGAAAAATTGTAAAAGTCGAATGGGATTGGATTTTTCAAGTCTCTTAAAAACTAAAATCATAATAATATAACTATAACTAATAATGTGTTATCAACATTGTCGGAGGCGTTTTTACTCGGAATTGAGTTTTATAACCGCAAATGAGCAAACCTTAGAATTTTAGAGAGACTAAACTTCACGTCGACGGAAATAAAAAATAAAAAAACAGTCATCTTTATTCTTTTTACATTGCAGAAAGTATTACGCGCTACAGACACAGATTGCACAAAAAACAAAACACCTCTTAGAGCAGTATCCAACATATAATACAACTGTCCCGATAGATGGCGCTTTCAGTTTCACTCAAACAGTTGACAGATTTTCTCACTTGGTGTCGCTACATGTCTCAACGTAAGACTCACGTCTTTTTCACATCTTCATAAAGTTATATGTACTTTAATTTTCACAAGATTGTGTCATATTGGGGATTTTATTTATCATCTCCACACATCAATGACTTCTAACCATCGCATTATGGAAAAGCGTTTTATGAAATTCCGTATTCAATGAGTGCTTATAAAAGAGGAGCATCAATCATGTAACATTGTAACGATAGGCACAGTGTAAGGATTTTGGTATCAAATTGTGGCACATTTTAAGTATAAAGGAAAAGTCTATGTTATGAAAGATCGTAGGGGTTTTATTAAAAATCTGGTTGAACGATAATACCTGGTTGGTGTACCTTTTTGAGGAAGAAAACCACTTACTTCTACTTAAAGAGAATTTGCACAAAAACGTTCTTGTATTTCGTAAAATTTAAAAATTTTCGGAAGAATTATTTTGTGGGTATTAATCATAATCATCATCATTCTCTTGTCCTTATCCCAATTCATTTGTGGTCGGCGCAGCATGTCTTCTTCTTCCATACTTCTCTATTACTCGTCATCTCATCAGACACCTCCTTTCATGCCATATCATCCTTTACAGTTACACAGTCCATCCATCGTTTCTTTGGTGGGTATTAATCATAGTTTTATTGAAATAAAGCGAATTTCACCAATGAATCTAAACACGATCAGAGTCTAAACCGCATTTGTCGCGTTAATTTTTAGTTCCCTGAACGCTGAATAGTGGGTTTTATTTTTTGCTTAGTTATTGCGATGGCTGCTCCGTTTTTTTTTTTTAAAATTAAGTCCTCCTTCCTGTGAGGTCAATATAATCTACCGCCCGGGGATACTTTGTCAGTATTTCACTGAAAATCATTTCGAGATTATTGTGCTCTCCTCACGAAGAGCCTCCGCGATCTTTCGAGGATTTTCTGGACCCCTGCACTACGTCATTAGCTGGTTTCAGATCCAGCTCTTGGCAAGTTTCCACCAAGGAAACCAGTCTATTGAAATACGTTCAACCGAGCTAAAGCCTATCCAGTACCAACTGTAGGTAACCTATTTTAATTAGAGCACACAACACAATTTAGACGTCGACACATGTTTACGAAGTGTTGACAGAGATCTATGCCTAATGCAATTAACATACCCACACACAATCACATACCGCTGTTAACAAACGGACGTACATAATTTATGTACAAATAGTTGAGTGTTCTTGCTGTTTGGTATAGTCTTAGAAAAATCGTAGATTTAAATCTTTAGCTCATATTATGTTATTTTACCTATTATAGTCAATGGTGTTCCTCTCGAGGTTTTCCGAGAATATGTTTGGCTCGGGCAAACTCTGCTGTTCGGTAAGAACTACTTTGAGAGCGAGGCTAAGGCGACCTCATTGCACCGCGCTCCACCGCGTTGGTCAGATTTTAACATTGTATGAAAGTATCTGAATTTGCAACACACTGACAACGCGTTGGCGTACAGTGTTAAAATCAGGTGCAGTGGGAAAATCGCCTAACAGAAGAATTCAGCTTGGCTGGGCAGCAATTGGGAAGCTTCGTCGGGTCTTCCCTTCACATATTCCACAGAGCCTAAAGACTAAGGTCTTCAATCAGTGGGTCCCGCCTGTTATGACTTACGGGGCCGAAACGTGAACACTTACGGTACGCTTGATCCATTTCAAGGTCACCCAGCAAGCAGAGCTTTAGAACGGGCTATGCTTGGAGTCTCTCAATTGGATCGAATCCAGAACGAGGTGATCCGACAGAGAACCAGAGTGTTTGACACAGCTCACAGAATTAGTCAGCTGAAGTGGTAATGTGCTGGCCATATTATTAGCCGCAGAACCGATCATCGTTGGGGTAGAAGTGGTCTTGAGTGTAACCAATAATTTTATTATAATAAGTTTGATGAATAAAGCATTTCCAATAGCTGTTATGTATCTTATTTCGAACAACCCCCATCTATCACCGGTAAAAGGGTGTTACAAAATAAAATACATTATTCATCACCACATATGAAAAATACGAAAAATACTGTTTATAAGAAAAACTTGTTTACACTTCTTCTGAATAATGAATACAAGTACAGACAAACAGATTCCAATCATATTACTTCGTTCGTAAATGTAAGTAATTGTGTAATGTTATTGAATGAAAATACGTCTTAAAATATTTATTAAGTGGTTATTAGGTAAGTGGCTGTAGAGGGATTGTTTTCTACATAATTAGGAGACCGAGTTTTGCATGGTTTTGTTTTGTGAAATATTACCATAAAAGTTTGTTTTGAGGTAAAATTATTCACATACGGTAGAACGCTCCTGTGGGATATTCACCGAACTCTACGCGGGTGAAGCCGCTTGCATTTGCTAATATTATAATATTTACTGCAATACTCAACAACATACAACATACAACACACTTGTGACTAAATAATAACAGCCGCTCGGATCGATCTTGAGGATAAGCCGTCCTTGCCTAGGTTGGTCTGTGGATAGGTCACCACCTATTACATTCCGAGTTTCCTCCAGGCCTCAGAAAGCACGTTAATTCGTTGGTCCCGGCTGTCATATTTGGATCTTTGACAGTCGTTACAGGTTGTCAGTGGCCCAAAAAGTCTGACAACCAGTCTTACCAAGGGGTATTGTATTACCCAGTACTAATGTAAATACATGTAAAATATTGGTTCAGCTGCATCCGGTTAGACTGGAAGCCGACCCCAACTTAGTTGGGAAAAGACTGGCATATGATGACTCAGATACACTGACTTAAGTTTGCAAGCACTACATTTATTACATAAGGCTCTTAGGTTAGATACAAGAAAGTCTCATTGTGTATAAGTTCTATGCACCAAGTTATATAGCCAAGACAAGTCTAACTTTGAGTTTGATATGAACAGAGAACTTGGGAACTATCTGTTACTACGTTACTGAGAAATTAGTGTTCTTTGGATGGATACAGTACTTATACCACACGTCATCGGTATTCAAAACTTTGGCTTTGACTTGGCTTAGTGTAGAGCGGTCATGGCGGTAAGCATGAGGTCCTGGGTTCGATTCCCAGGTCGGGCAAAGTGTTACTGGAGTTTTCATTCAGAATTTCACAGTAGCAGACTTGGAGCCTGTGCCCGGTTGATGGGAACAGGCTCACCCCCGTTTGAGGGTTTACTATTACACTCTGCCTTACCCTTCAGGGATTACATGATGTAAAGGTCAGCTTACATTAGTTTTATTACCACTGACCCACTGCTCTACACATAAAATTACAGATTTGTTTTCTTTTGGGTGAATACTTTTTACGATTTAATATTTAAGATGTACTCGTAACTTTATGTTAGGCATTTACAATACTTAATTAATTATCACGCTACCATTCGCTGGGCAAAAAAAACCGCATTTTATCATTTAAATAAAGGACGAGTCAATTTATAACTTAACTGTTTCCGCTTAAGAGTTAAAATGCCCCACGAGATTAGAATTTCCCTAATTGATCGAAAATCGGATTGAAGCGGTTGTTTTGTAAACACTATTAAAAACCGCATGCGGTGGTAGCACATTATTAGCTAATATGTTGTTAATGGGTTAATATAGGCTTTGCATTAAAATCTCTATCAATTTAGTAGAAAATTGCAACTCGAGGTGAAAATTCACTTGATAAATCTGTTCTTCTGATAAATGTATTTAGCTACTTCTCGACAAGACACAACAACTGTACCATACTGTTTTCTGTTAATACATAGTTAATTTACCGTATAAGTCTCGTCCAATGTTCATCAAAGTTTTGAAAAAAAATCATAATATTGATCACGTCTTGTCGCGTAGCAGATTAGCTACGCTTCGTAGCAATTGGCTACGGCGTAGCTAATGAAGCAGTGACAGCGACTCTTTAGTAATTATCGTTACCATTGGCTATATGTCGATATTGATCACTGGGAGATAATTATAATTATTATAAAACATTAAAAGGATAGTAAGGAGATTCCATCTCACAACTACTCATTTATACGAACAGTGATATTTTAATCTACCTTATCGACTAGCTCATATTTTCGTAATACTTGCGTAATTCGATATGTAACATCATCTGCCTAGCATTTTCTCAACTATGTTGGGGACGGCTCCCAATCTAATCGGAGGCATCTGAATACCAGTATTACATATACATCTAGCGACTGCCTATCTGACCTCCACAAAAAAGTTAGTACTAGGTAATACGACACCCCTTGGTAAGACTGATTGTCAGACTTTCGGGCCACTGACTACCTATTTGTACATATTGTCAAAGATCTACAAATAACAGCTGGGACTAATGGCTTAATGTGCTTTTCTATTCTCGGAGGAAACTTGGTAAGGTCTTGTGATTAGTATACTGTAAGGTTCTATTATTTTGTTTATTGTGTATTATTTTTTTTTATTTTTTTTTTATTTATGATAATTTGTGTTTAATGCTCTTTTTAATGTATAATGACTTGTTTTTTTTAATGTATTATGATTTGTGTTTTTACTTTTTTCAAAATATGACCTGTAAATTTTGATAATTATTAATAAATAAACTAAACTAAACTAAACTAAACTAAGTAAAGGTAGGTCACCCATCCACAGACCTACCTTGGCAAAAGCTGCTTAACCTTTAAATAATTTGAAATAAAAGGTAGACCAGAAATTGCTGTTTGTGCCAATAAATTGTATTTCATATTTTTATGATGATAGACACTTAATCATTTCTGAAGAACCTAACCTTTCACAAGAAAATCTAATCCCAGTGACAACCTTGCATAACTAGATGATTGAATCATTCAATTACTCAGTTGCTCAGACGCAGGCGTTCGATTAGTTTATAATTGAGTGGATAGCTTGAGCATGGGACTTCATGTGTGACTAATAACGGGGAGGCTTCGCTCAAGGTTGAGAGATAATTTGTGAGCTGAATGTGAAGGGTAAAGTGCATAGATATGTGTATCCTCCATCACATTGTTAGCTTTTTGCTCCATAACGGTTGAATTAATTTCGACGGCAAGTTGATTGGCATACAGAGGACCTAGTTTAGGAAATAAAATATATTTTTATAGTACTTCCAACGCAACAGCATTCCAGGCCTGAAGAACCTGATTCCTACAATCACACACTCCTGGTCGCACACACACCTGTCCTGTACACTCTTGGTCGTTGGTGATAGTGACATGTCGGTAGGTACTTCATGTCAGTAAGTAGAAATGAATATGATATATATTTTTGTACTTTGCAAAAGAAAAGAAGACAAGAAATGATAAAAAGGGGGAAAGGGGAGAGATAGTGGACCTGTGCCTGCGCACGCACTTTTGCTCTATAATATCTTTAACATGATAACAATGACAAGTCCGGTCTGAAGTTGGCCGCTTTGACCGAACTTCAGCCTGGAGGTTGACTATCATTATACCGTTCGTTGTTGTTCATGAATGGACGTTTGACAGCAATCAGCATTGTTTGTTTAAGGATTACATTACGTAGCTTAAGTTTTCTTAAAGATTAATTACCCATATTTCCTCTACCCTTATTTAGCTTAACTCTTGCAATAGCTTAACAAAATGATGAGCCAAATTGTTGTCAAAGTTTGTTGGAACGGAAGCGACTTTAGTTTCTGCACAAAATGATTGATGTTCCATTAATTGATGGTGTTCGTAATTACCTTAATTAGTTTATGGATAAACAAATCTATATTAATTTAATATTATAAAGCTGAAGAGTTTGTTTGTTTGGTGGAACGTGCTAATCTCAGGAACTACTAGTTCGAATTGAAAAATTATTTTACTGTTGGAAAGCCCATTTATCGAGGAATGGCTGTAGGCTATATAACATCACGCTATGCAAAAAGAAAACAAGTCAGAAGCGGCGAGTAAAACCGCAGGGCACAGATAAATAAGTTTTTTAATTCATGATAAAATCGTAACGTTTCATATTTCTTTTCTAACAACGTCGGGTGGTTTTTGCGGAAAAGCCTTAAATATTTATCGTTAACAAATTCTGTGAGTTGATTATATTTAGGTATTCTTTGATTACAATTTTGGAAGTAATTATTATGATAAAGTTTCGTTCAGTTGTTGGAATTTATAGACTCGAAGTTTTAGTTCATTATTAAGACTAATTTTATTATTAAGTGGTTGGCCCATAATAATTGCTTTAAAAGGATAATTTTCATTGGCTAATTTGCTACTGGTAAAAGACTACAAACCAATCTGGATTACTCAGATCAAAAACTTTTTTCTTCTAATCTAGGTAATATAAATGTTTAATTAAAAGCACCTGAAAAGTACTTAAAAGATCTCCAACACCTCTCCAAAGAAACAAAAACAATAACATCTAAACCGCAGCCTTCCAAGCGTACAATTTGATTATACAGAAGATAAGCTCCCAAACACGCCAGAATAAAAAGTAGGTAAAACACCTAATAATATTACCTTGCAGGAACAGCCAAGTAAATATTTTTCGTCCTCAATGAGTTTGTGTACTGGTTATTTGCATAAACGAGCTGAGACCGACTTGTAGACAGAAGCAAAAATTTACTGTCTTCCTTAAGATGAAGGAATGGATACTGTGATGTATTTCAGGAAAGGCAGTGGACGCAGTAAAACTGGTCAGGTGGAGATTTGTTAATAACTCTGCCCTGGAGTGTAAATGTGGTGCTGTTCCACAAACGATGAGGTCTTAATATTGTGTCCTGCGTGTCCTGTTGTTTGTTCATTACAGGAACTGATGGACGCTATTGAAGGCGCCAAACTAGTGGCTGGTTAGTTCTGGGGACACAATTTAGATTGCCACCGACAGGCTAAGAAGAAGTAGGGGAAACAGTAAGCTTCACAATTTCGCAGGTGGCTGAAACCACAACCGCAAAGCCAACTCAATCACTAGACAGACCTTAGCGGCACGGATTGTCATCATCTGAATAGCCTTTTCCCAACTATGTTAGGGTCGGCTTACAGTCTAACCGGATGCAGCTGAATACCAGTATTTTACATGGAGCGACTGCCTATCTGACCTTCACAACCCAGCTAGTACTTGGTAATACGATAGACTACGACACGAAGCGACACGGATTGTATTCTATGAAAACGTTGACAAGCGGCAATGTCAACAACTACAGAAACGTTTTCATAAAGTTATCTAAATTATCAGTTATGTCCCAGGTTCTAGTAGTCTGTCATAGCGCTTGGACTGCCGCTATGGTTGTAGTTACTAC
This sequence comes from Noctua janthe, assembly GCA_910589295.1. Lineage (NCBI taxonomy): Eukaryota > Metazoa > Arthropoda > Insecta > Lepidoptera > Noctuidae > Noctua > Noctua janthe. The sequence goes on from OU342571.1 coordinate 1,675,067, forward strand.
CTTACCACAGCGACCTTTAATGATAGTACATTAACATTATTTTTAAATTCAATCTGAACTTAAGTTGCATCTGCAAACAATAAAGATTGAGGCAAGACACTAGATGGCTTGTAAATTTTAAACCCTAAATGCACTACGAAGTAAATATTTTCTATCAGCCACCGAGCACTTCAGTTACATAATATTTTCAACAAGTTCGGCTTTCCGCCAATTTGTGGCTACTCCTCGTGTTTAAAGACCGTGAAGGTGGAGGGTTCACAAGCGTTTTGCTTTACTAGGAGGACAGGAATTAAAAGGGATTGAAAATCTGATGTCGTTTTAGGTTTAGAATTTATCCTGTCTCTAAACAATCTTGCTTTTTACACAGAGAGTTCATAGTTGACTACAGCATAATTATTTTAATATGATCTGTCTGCTATGTTTCTACTAGTATTTTTTTTTATTACTCATTTGAATCTTGGTCTTATACCAGTTGTGCTTAGCTTGCTCTAACGTTCTGTTTGTGTTGTAATAATATAATTATTCGAGAGCAGCGGTGGCCCAGTTGTGGTGGCCTCAACTGGGCTGGCCGGGACCGGCTCGGTTGGCGCAGTGGCTGAGCGATTGACTGCTCCGCTTCGTTCCGCGGGTTTCATTCCCGCACGGAACAAATATTTGTATGGCCTACAGGTAGTTGTTCCGGGACTGGCTGTTTGTGTCGTAGGCACGAACCCAGGCAGGCGAGCATTATTTTTGTGTAATTTTTTTCATCACTACTGCTCTCAAAACGGTGAAGAAAAACATCGTGAGGAAAACCGGTATCTCCTAGAACCAAAAATTCAAAGACTAGTGGTGGATTATAGCCCACTCCATCTCATAGAGAGAAGGCCTGTGTCCCAGCAGTGGGAACATTATAGACTGATTACACTATGCTAGTATAATGGGGGGGGGGGTCAAGAACCTGTCATAATTTGAGTTATGTGTAAGATGTTAAAAGAAAATTGTTAGTAGACGACGATTGACGATTGTTAGTACATCGTTAAGCAAATTGGTCGAACAGTGAGCCTATTGATTAACGACAATGAAATACATTATTGTGCAAGAATTGCGAAACTGAATCCGGATAGTACCCGTCCACGGTCCATTCTTACCAAATTTAATTCGCCCCGTACCTGTGTTTCATTTCTATCTGCTGTCCTGACATATAATAAAAAGAATGTTCAAGACAAATTAAACACTCATGACCTGGGATTCGGAACAAGTCGTAAAATTCCTGTGTATGTCGTTGAGAACCTATCGCCGGAAAATAAACACTTGCATGCTGCAACTCGTAAACGGGCAAAGGAGCTAAATTACAAATTTGTGTGGGTGCGTGGAGGACGCATCTTTGTGAGAAAGTCTGAAACTACGGATTCAATATTTATCCGCAACCTTGATATGTTACGTAGACTCAATTAAGCCCAGTAATCTTCCGTACTTTTTTTAAACATGTTTTAATGATTATAGATGACATAGCGTAACGTTGATGTGTTATCATACTTATATTCATATTCTACCTACGTTATGTGTATTTTTGGTCAACAGTACATTCGTGCTTGGTTGATGTTTACGTGCATGTTAGCTGCGCAACGCGCTGCGTGCAGACGCGTGCTGTCAACGGAAAGCGCCATAGTAAGTCTCAAGCATACGGTCCAGTATTACACTGATCGAAGGACGCCGGTATACGCCTGTTTTCTGGATCTCTCCAGAGCTTTCGATCTGGTGAATTATGATGTACTCTGGAGAGAGCTTGAAGATAGGGGCGTATCGGTAGGTGTCCTCAGGATCCTACAGTATTGGTATGGGAACCAAGAAAATGTTGTTAGGTGGTCCAATGCACTCTCTGGGACTTATAGGTTAGAATGCGGTGTGAGGCAGGGTGGTCTGACCTCCCCTAGGCTATTTAGCACATATATAAACGGCCTAATCGTGGATCTCAGCAATATGCGAGTCGGATGTAGCGTCCATGGTGTAAAAATAAATAGTGTCAGCTATGCTGATGACACGGCGTTGCTGGCACCGACGGCAGGTGCTGTAAACAAAATGCTGCGGGTCTGTCAGGCGTATGCTGCCTCGCACGGACTTATTTATAACGTCAAGAAGTGCGAATACATTGTCTTTAAGGCCGGCGGTGAATGCCCAGATACTATACCTGACATTACCCTAAACGGCTTGAACGTCAAAAGAGTGACAACATTCAAATATCTAGGGCATCTTCTCGCCGACGACCTTAAGGACAATGTTGACATTGAAAGGGAGCGTAGGGCACTGGCGGTCCGAGGTAACATGTTGGCCCGAAGATTCGCTCGGTGTGGCAGTCAAGTAAAAGTAACACTGTTTAAGGCATATTGCCAGAGCTTTTACACGGGGAATCTTTGGGTCAACTATACCAAAAGAACGCTGGATGGCCTACGCGTTCAGTATAATAATATTTTTAGGATGCTGTTGGGACTGCCTCGATGGTGCAGCGCTTCTGCGATGTTTACGCAAAACCGAACTGACGGCTTCCATGCCGTCATTCGCAAGAAAACCGCGTCGCTGTTGTCAAGGTTGCGGGCGAGTGGCAACAGCATTCTTAAAACTGTGGCGGAGAGTATCGACTCTCCGATTATTAAAGGTTTTGTGAGAAGGACAATCACTCAACATTAATTTGGGGTTGTCCTTTTCACAATACTATCTATTCTGTGTCTCTATTTTAGTTTAAGTACTAACACTAGTAATAAGTTATTTTATTGTTTACTAACACGTTGGATCATTGTTGTCCGAAAAATAAAGAATATTATTATTATTATTAGCACCGTGAAGTTGTTTGTGAATATTAACATTAATTCTATCCGATTTCAATTATTTTGTCATTCTTCTAGTTGTACATGTAACATGCTTACATTGATGAGTTATGGCACAATGGTCACAAGTTTATGCTTATCATATTTTGACTTAGTTTTCACTACCTACCCTCAGTACGCGTGCGATTGGCTAAGTTGTTACTTTTTGATCCGATCTAAAATGATTTTTTACTACTGCTCAAATGTCGTACTATTACATGGTTCTATGATGTTGGTTGTTGTTATTTGTTGCGCTCGGGCCTTGTTCGCTTTACTTTTAAGCTACATACTGCTCTCACTGATACTGCCCACCGTTAGCTACCCACATGCGTTATTTTATTTTAAGTATTCTTTCCTATAATTAGTTACGGCTAACACTCAGTTATGTTTTTATTACCAAAATGCTCGAGGTATGAGATCTAAGGTATTAGATTTGTATAACAATATTTTAGGGTCTAGGTACGACATCTTAATCTTTACGGAAACATGGTTACAGGATGATATTTTTGACACTGAATTATGTGATAACAGATATCAGATTTTCCGTCAAGACCGTGACCTCATTTCAACAGATAGAAAGACTGGTGGTGGTGTTATGCTGTGCGTTAATCGCAAATTTGACACTAGACGACGTTACGACCTTCAGTGTGCTGGTGTTGAGATATTGCATGTTTCACTCTCTTCTCGTAGCGCTGGTACTCGTGAAGACTTGCATATTATTCTTGTCTATATGCCCCCCGATGTATCTAGTATCCCAGAGCGTTTGAATAATATTGGGAAGGCTATAACGGACACAATGGCGGCGAATAGTAATGATAATTTTATTCTTATAGGTGATTTTAATTTACCCTGTTTAACATGGAATGATGAAGGCTATTCTATATTGAATAACTGTTCGTTACAAATAAGAACTGCTGCTGCTTCCTTTGCAGATGAAATTAGTGTTCTCGGTTTATCTCAACATAATCTTATCTCAAATACTAATAACAGAATCTTAGATTTATGTTTCTCCACTATACCGCTCCATGTTAGTAAAAGTGATGATCCCTTGCTCCAAGAGGATTATCATTTTGCATCAATTCATCATCCTGCTCTTGTCATAACGGCTACTGAGCTATTCTTGACACCTCTAGAGGAAATGCACATACCACGTCGTAATTATTATAGGGGAGACTATGAGGAACTGAATAATTACTTTTAGAAGATAGATTGGGACGATAAACTAACAGTTGAATCGGTGGATGCTGCTGTTGACGTGTTTTATACAGAAGTTAAACTCGGCGAGGAGCGTTTCATTCCTTTAGTTAAAAAACCAAAAAATCCTAAATACCCGGTTTGGTACAGTCGTGCACTAATAAAAATCATTCGTGAGAAAATTAAAGTACACAAGAAATGGAAAAAATATGGTAACCCTAGAGACTATTATGAGTTTGCATTGTTACGTTCTAGGCAACACGAGGTAGTAGCATCCTCTTTTCAAAGCTATATATCTCAAATAGAGAAAGCCATTAGTCACTCTCCGAAGACTTTCTGGACCTATGTTAAAAGTAAACGAGGCGGTAGTCAATACCCAAAATCAATGACCTTAAATGAGGAGACATATGAGTCCGGCCACGACATTTGTACCGCGTTTAATAAGTACTTTCACAGTGTTTTCATCAGCCCGTCCACGCCCTCTGCGGCAGCTGCTCCTAATGAAGTTAACGGCTCAGATGATGTCCTATCTAACCTATGTATCACCAAAGACACCGTACTTAAAGCCTTACGCGCGTTAGACACAACAAAAGCTCCCGGTAACGATGGATTACCTCCTATTTTCTTGCATAAATGCGCTGATAGTTTAGCACATCCTATAACTTTATTATTTCGAAGGTCCTTAACTGAATGCGTCTGTCCTTCCCTGTGGAAAACAGCTCATATAATGCCAGTTTATAAGAAAGGGCCCAAGATGGATATAAAAAAACTATCGTCCAATATCGATTCTTAATACTCTTAGCAAAGTTTTAGAGAAGATCATCTATAGATGTATATATCCAAACATCTCTAATGGAATAGGCCAGAGTCAACACGGATTCGTTAGGAGACGGTCCTCAGCATCTAACTTAACCACGTTTTGTGACTATGTCTTGAATAACATGGAAGACGGTGGCCAGGTTGACGTGATCTACACGGATTTCGAAAAAGCATTCGACCGTGTGGATCACGTGATCTTGCTAGCAAAGCTGCAAAAACTTGGGGTCCAGGGAGATTTACTGAGATGGGTCAAGTCATACTTATCGAACCGTTCGCAAGCTGTGGTTGTGGGAGGTTACAAATCTGACTTTGTAAACATCCCCTCCGGTGTTCCCCAGGGATCTTTGTTGGGTCCTCTTTTTTACTGCGCATACCTGTATGACATTCAGTCTTGTTTCAGGTCCGCGAAACATCTCATGTACGCCGATGACATGAAAATTTACATGTGTGTAAAATCAGGACTTGATTGTGAACTGATACAGCGTGATCTTGATGCATTGTTCAGTTATTATCAACAAAATAATATCACTGTCAATGTCTCGAAATGTCAATGTATCAGCTTCAGCCGTTCCAAATACCCAACTAAGTATCTTTATGGTTTTAGCAATATTGCGATCGAAAGAGTTGACGTAGTCCGAGATCTTGGTATAATGTTGGACTCTAAATTGCTCTTTGACCAACATATTGACACCATCACCAGTAGAGCCTCTCGTAACCTTGGTTTTGTAATGCGCACCTGTAAGCCTTTTAGCAACTGTCATAGTTTAAAAATTAAATACTTTACTTTTTATTATATACTTTATCTACATAATTATGTCCGTAGCATCTTGGAGTACTGTAGCCAAATCTGGTCACCCCAATACGAGGTATATACTAAAAGAATCGAAAATCTACAGAAAAAGTTCGTAAAATTCCTAAACTTTAAATCCCGAAGACGTCATGAGTCTTATGACTGAGACTGTAAACACTATAATATGCTTCCCCTTGTGGATAGGCGCAGGATGTTGGATATGCTTTTGCTCTTTGATATCCTACGAGGTCGTTTGGACAGTAGTGAGCTTCTTTCATCTATATATTTCTGTACCCCGAAAACACGTACCAGACATACAAAATTACTCAGTATCCCTGGCCATCGCACAAAATACGGGCGAAATGCTATAATGACCCGACTACCTCGCATCTACTCTGAGAGTTTTGAAAATATTGATATATTTAATTTATCCAAGCCATCATTTCGGAGGCAAGTCAAGAAAGTATTGTTTGATGAATGAATTGTGCCATCACTCATTTCTCTCATTTCATAGTTAAAATTAAATTAAATTTAAAATTAAATTTAAAATTAAATTTAAAATTAAATTTAAAATTAAATTTAAAATTAAATTTAAAATTAAATTTAAAATTAAATTTAAAATTAAATTTAAAATTAAATTTAAAATTAAATTTATTTAAATTAAATTAAATTAAATTAAAATAAATAAATAAAAAAAAAAAAAAAAAAGTTGAAACTGTAAATAAGGGAATATAAATATAATTATATCCCTTTCTAATATTTACCTACTCTTTTTTGTATGGGTATTCTTTTCTTATTTATATCATATTCAACAAAGCACGTTCTCAATATCGGACTTTACGATACTGTACTTTTTCCCAATGTTTGGTCGGTCATTTTATCACTTAAATACTTAAATTTTTTGTCTAAGATTTGTAAACAATGTGTCAACAATCCCACACTACTTTGCACTGTATTTTGTTCTTTCTTTTCTTTTACCCACTTTTTAGTTAACCTAGCTTTGTCAATGCCGTGAAACTCTGTTATTGGCTTAAGAGATAATTGTCATCATCTCGCTGTCAATGTTCAGTGTATGCAGTCTTTAAGATGCTAGTTACTTTGTCGCAACTGCACTGTGCTGTTCATTGTTGGTGGGGTGAAATTTCACATAAATGTCATAGTAATAATAAGCAGTTGAGTTTCCAATAAATAAATAAATAAATAAATAGAATATGGGTGGTAAGTCTACCATATGAAATTTGAAATCCTCCTCAGTACTATTTTGCCGAAAATTTTAGACTGCAAAGAGGAAAACTCTTACTTAGCATTAGACTACATTAGCTGTATGCTTCCTTCAAGTAACTTCCAGCTAATATACAAGTTTTGAGCAACCAACTTGTGTAAACATTTGAGCCAGTTCTTAGTAAACTTAGATGCTCTTATGAATTTCAGTTCTAATATAGGGAATAACTTTAATGTTTTGATGGAGGCTAAAAGCCTCGGTCTTGAAAGGTCTTAAGCTATGTATAAATGATCTAAAATGTACAGACGCCAGCACATCAAACTACCTGAAACTGTCAAATTTTCCCAATCAATCTTGAACCAAATTCTTTAGCGATAAAGATGAAAATCTGTTAAAGAAATTTGACAGATTGTAGTACTTTCATGTACATTCAGTTTGACTTGTAACTTGAAATAAAGTGGCGCGTGCATGCTCCCGAGATAGCTTCTTTGGCTTGTATAGTTTGCTTGTTATTATAGTTTGACAGTGGTACAATAGTGACAGAATGGTTTAGCCGAAGTTAGCACTTAGAAAGGTTTATTGATTTTCTGCCTTTAGTCAAGGTTCATAGAACCTTAAATTTATTAATTGAAGACATTTTACATAGCTCACATAGAAAAACCTTCTTCTTGGTAGATACTGTTTGTTTTTTGTAGTCATAATGATTTACCAAAAAATCTAATTCGATCATGATTTTTTTGAAGTTGGTTAAAAACATAAATAAACACAGTAAAGTGGTAAATATAAGAAGTCAATTCGGATGTTGTGGCCGGACTTAAAAAAGCCGAAATTCTGCCGCAAGACCCGGTTCTCTTCCCCATTCTGAATACACAGAATCTGATACAAAGCGAAATTTAATAATATCCTATCTGTATGCTAAACATTTTTTTGAAGGTTTTTGTGTACACAACATCCAATGTATTAAAAGTAAGATTACTTTCAAAATCTCTTTCAGTTTGTACCGTTAGTTAATATTCTGCTAAAATAAATGGAATCAAGAATTTGGCTAGTAAATATTGGGGGATTACTTAACTTTAGTTGAAGAGAGTATTTGGACAGACTTTAAGTTTGTGCAATCTGTTTTTAGAGAGCAAATATTGCTGCTGACAAACCATTAATTTAGGAAGTTCAATATTATACTTAAGTATTTTAATGGTCAATGCATGCCAAAAAGTCTGATAACCAGTCTTACCAGGGGGTATCGTATTACCTCTTACTAACTGGGTTTTGGAGGTCAGATAGGCAGTCGCTCCATGTAAAATACTGGTATTCAGCTGCATACGGTTTGACTGGAAACCGACCCTAAGATAGTTGGGAAAAGGCAGGTACATGATGATGATGCCTTGAACAAGCTTTTATATAACAAGCATTAATACTCATACCATCTGTAAAGGAAGAGGCTTCAGTGGGACTAGAATTAGGCCTATTTAAATCTTATTTTTAACCGGCTTCCAACAAGAGGAGGTTTTCAATTCGTCTGAATGTTTTTTTTTGTGTATGTGTATTATTGTAAGTATACTAAGCAAGAGATCTGTTATAAAAAAAAACATTCAAACGAATTGATAACCTCCTCCTTTTGGAAATCGGTTAAAAATAGATTTATAAAGAAGGCCCAAACTATACGGTTGTTCGGTTACTATTCATGATTATAACAACCAGGCCACTACGATCGGTTACGTCAAGCAGCCAGCTATAGAATGAATAGTTTTCTTTTAAAGCTATACAAAGATTGAATGTGAAAGTCACAGTTATACCTTTTAATGTTAAATTTTCTTAATTTAGATTTGAAAGAACAAAATTATGGGGAAAAACAAACAGAAACAAATTCTATTCTGCGGTAAGTAAAGGAACATTTTAACGTTATTTTATAATAGAATGAATGCTCTTGTACATACTCGTACATTAAACAGTTTAGTACTGAGAACCATAAATAAATAGTGGAACATTTATCAAAGCATGCCGACCGTTCTTGACTTGTGAATATTAAAAACTTGGCTCCTAACTGCTTGCGGAAATTGTGCGTCTTTCTCACATTTCTTCCCGGTTTGAAATGAGAGAAATACTTTATGGTGTCTGGTAAAACGTGTTAGTAGTGTAACCATGATTTTTTTCCTATCCTGCTCTGTCCCACTCCTGGGCAAAGGCCTCCCTGCATTCTTTCCATTTCTCGCGAATTCGCGCGCCCTCCTTCCAGTTCTGACGGAACCTGTCCAGTTCGTAATGCCATCTCCTTTGTGGCCTGCAGTGACCCTGCCTCACTGGGTTAGGGCACCAGTTATCTGCTATTTTGGCTGACATGTTTCGCCCGTCCTAACCATCTTAGCTGTCCATTAAGAATTTCTTCGGAAAATACCCATTTACACTTGGAACCTAAAATATGATTGCACTGTTGATATTTATACTCAAAGTTCTTACCCGAGCTACTAACAGAGCGCTTTCATTTAGGTGGCGCCTAGTATACAGTGAAAACCGGTATAAAACTGTTGTAAATAACGATTTTGAATGCTACAGACATAATAATGATTTGAAGGGTATGTACGCAGGTGCAGGTTATATGCACATAACAGTTTTTAACTGTGTCACTAAGGTTGATAATGGATTGAAAGTATTTTTGATGTAATACCTACTATCCCTATATTCATTGGCTACCAGTCTTTTTCGATAGTGCACATATTATTTAAGAATTGCAAGTACTCTTCCGAGAACTTTGGCACATATCAGAAAATTGTAAAGTAGAACGTCAGGATATTTAAATTCAGCTATCGTTTTACAATTTCAAGTCATTTTCTCTGGGATTCTGATGGCTCAAACGCTAAGCGTTTCTTAGTGATAATCGACACCCGGCTTCCGCATCTAAAGGGGCTTTTGTGAACAAAAATGGGACGAACGAAAATCCGTAAGCCTTTGCTAAATGGCAAACTATGTCAAAGACTGCGTTCAAAATACTTCACCATTACCGAAAAGTATTTTGAATGCAGTCTTATTTAGGATAGTTATACTAATGCCACTCATTTTGACAGTTCAATAACATTTAAAGCGTTGTTGGAAAATAATTTTTCAATCGTATGAAGTAGTGGATTAGGATTTTCGATCAAAATCTTTTGAAGGAAATAGTTCAAAATTTTCGATTCAAATTGATGGGCTACCCAATAGATAAATATGTCAACACATAAAAAAAATATGGAACAATTCAAATAAATTAGATCCGATGAGAGGATGAACTGTATGTGGAAGGATGTGAAAGAAAAATGAGTAAATGATAGCGTCACGCTATCATTTACTGGTTGACAGAGGAGAATGGAAGAAAGAAACGTGTTGCGTAACATGGGACAAGTGCAGGAAGATTAAAAAAAATAAAAAATATTTATTGTCTCATTATGTTAACAAACATAGATGAAGTCCTGAACCCCACACTAGGATTCCCTGTGTTGTGGGGTCCAGTCTCTTTTTAATCCAGATGATCATAATGATGATATCACAAAGACTTTATTCTTCATTGTGCTACCTTAAATCAGCCCACCAAGTCGAAGATGCATTATAAATTAAAAGATAGACTAGTTGTAATAATTAAGAGAAGATGCATTACCAAGGCCTTCAGAAAAGCATCAAAATTCATTAGATTATCCCAGCTATAACAGTTGCTGGATATCTCCTAACGACTAAAGCCATAACCACTTTAATAACGCAATAAAATGATCTTGAAAAGAAGTTCTTAATGGCGCGACTGGTGTTCGTATTAATGCGGTTTTATCTTTTTTATCGTGTTATCAGTAAAGTGCTGGCTATTTAGGATTAATCCATTGGGAAGGACGGTGGGCATTGGATTTTATTGCGAATCTTTCGTTTTTTAAACGTGCTGCTTTTCTGCGAATTTCAAGGTTTTCAATTACCTACGACTGGTTTCGTGGTCATTCTCTATGAATAAATGGATGTAAATAGCAACATGAATTAAGGTTAACACCAAAGTGATTCTGTTTAAGTATGAAACGTAATGATAAAAAAGCGTCAACAAGTTATTCTCAGTTTAATTATATAATATTATTTCACAGAGAGAATTATGGAAAATAAAATTATCCAAAAAGTGCAGAAAATAAGTAATAATTTATCCATTTTTTTTTAAATAAAGTGTGTAAACAGACCCTTAACATTCTTTTTTGTTCTAGACCATAACCTTAACCTTCTAGTTACGGAGATATTGGGGGTCAAAGTTTCAATTTTTTCACAAGTTTTTTTTTTTAATACATGTTTTTAATGTAAGATTTTTACTTTTCACACCTCAACAACCCCCGTACTATTCAATCCATCCATCAGCATAATGCTTTGAGTGCTTTCCATCGAGTCCTAACGTAAAACGTGATTTTTCACCCCAAAAAATAGGGTCGATTCCCAGCAATAATTTTGCGTAAAGTTACTTAGTTTGATGTACAGAATGCTTGGATTACGGCTGTTTGAAGGGTCTGTTTACACCCTGTATAATTACTCGAAATAAATTGTACAGATTCGTGGTTTTAAAAACACACAAAAGATAACTTGCTCAGAAAAACAAAAAACAAAATATTTTCACGCAGCGCTTGGTTACAAATTGAATACTCGTATTTGCCGAATGTCTCTTGTAACCTCAACAGGTAATCCCAAGGGATGAGGACTCGGAGTAACTTTCTGATATAACATTGACTTATCAGATAAATGAGTTAAAACTTTGTTTGACAGACTGCCTAGTTGGGACATGATATTTGGTAAAGTCGGGAAGCCTTACAAAATATGAAAGCTACGAACGCACCGACAGGTGGCTGGCTTATTGCCGAGAGCCTAGCGAGTCACCTAGCGAGTAACAAAGTGAGACGAAGGTTCTAGAATTTTCGCATCTGGCCGCACTGAGCACTACTTCGGCACACGCTATAGGCGACTATCGAAAGCGCCAAACGCGCAGTTGCGGTTGTTGTTGAATATTCTAGAACATTCGTTTTACTTCGCTAGCACTCTACCTTCTAGTTTTCAATACTCAATATAAGATTTTAAACTATCACGGTCACCAACATTATTATAACTAGAAGACGGAATATAAAAAAAAAACAAAAGTAAGTGAGGAAGTAGTAAGTTGGAGAAATATCGGGAACTCAAAGAAAACAATAAACATGTTAAATATCCCGTCTTCTTGTTTCAAAACTCAATGTTTGACGAACATAAAAATCATATTTTGTTCACCATACAACCTGACACTGACCGGCAAATTGCAAAAAACGTAAGAAAATTTTAATTGCGTGGGTTACCCCGGCGCTTCTACCTTTATTAGATCTAATGAATTCACTATAAAAATTGACAAGATCTATAAGTTTTGTTCAACACTCCGTGAAAGAAGGACAAACGAACACATAAGAAAACATAACAGCACACCTGTACTCCCCGAAGAGTTAGGCAGAGAGGCAACAAACAGACACGCTTTTGCATTAAAAATATAGTAGGTACCTTTATGTAGAAAGTAGGATGTGAGTGCTCCCTACATATATATTTTTTTCTGCTTGAGGTCTGTGATAAATCGTGCACTTATGGTTGAGGGACCCTGACGAAATACGAGCCGTATATAAACAAAATCCTCTACTTTGATATAGAGAAAAATCCGTCTTCCGTACTGACTTTTTTCGTCGAAAATAAACAAGAACTTACAACCCTCTGTGACGTTTAAAACGTGATATTCTTTTCGGCAAAAATAGAAAAGTTATATACTTTGTATTGCAATATTAAACTGAAGTAAAAAGAGTGAAGATATAGTAAAGTCGTCTATCTGACGGGATTTCTTATCAGGTACAATAATGACCTTCCAAATAAACTTTAATCATTTATTTCACCTCTTTAGATGAGTTTTTAAAAATCCTTCAATACTCTAGAAGGTGAACACCTTTTTATAATAAATAGGCTTGAGTTTGGTCGTAAGTCACCTGATGTGAAGCGATGACTCAGCCCAGGGAGCATGCTTGCCTAGAAGATGCGATGTTCATAGTTTTGACTTTGACAAGGCGGATGTCCAAAATCAAAACCTAGCAAGAGCATCTGAGCAAATTTTAAAGGAGAAGGAAAATAAACATTTTCTTTGACCATTTAGAACGGTGTTGTATTTTAAATGGTCCATTACCACCATGGACGATTTAGAACCCAACACAAAGAAAAAAACAAAAAGAGTCAAATGTTCAAAGAAAAGTTTATTTTACTTATCCTATAAAATTTGCTCAGATGCTCTTGGTAGGTTTTGATTTTGGACAGCCGACGGGAGTCGTTGTCAATGAGCCTCTTAGCACGTCGCTCAATAGCTTCCTATGCTTGCAGCTGGTACTTGGTCGATCCATCCCAAATGTGCGAAAAGTATTCCATGCACGATTGAACTTGTTCATATATGTCTAACCATCGCTATAAAAAAAATTCTTGTGAAAAATTTCATGTTTTTCGACTCGGTAGTTAGACTGTGCGTTGTCTGTTTACCGATTCAAGATTTTATAAATTAGATCTGATGGTATCGCAATAATTTCACCTGCAACCATCAACTTATCAATAATACAGCAGCAACGTACAATTTAATTAGTAATGTAACTAGAAGCTCTAATCTCAGTATGTCTATGTGCGTTACATTACACGACCATTAAACCGTTCCATTTGATTAGTGCGAGTTTGGCACTGGGCGGCCATTACACGTAAGTGCGATCTAACCGCAGTGTGGCGGGTTCTGGAGACGGACAAACGCCTTCAAAACCCTGTTGGTGAGAGTTCGATATTTCTATGGTTACCGTCATTCACTTGGTTTTATCCCAATTTAGTTTTAACCCGCAAGTACGTAAGTAGCTTGCATGTTGCATACATGTCGCATGCATGTTGCGAAGCCGGAGTACCTTGAGTGTTATGCAAGCAAAAACAATAGATATACGTTATTCTTTTTACGAATTTTGGAATTTTAATGGTTAGTTCCCTCCCTCACTAACCAGCAAAGTTCCCACTACGGTTATGTTCGCATACTTGCTTTTCAAAGTTATCTAAACTCTTAAAATATTTATATTTTTTTAAAACGGTCACGAATAAAATCTAGACTACATTATTATTGCCTACCACAAAATCCTCCAATCTTCTCAAACAACACAAAGCAATAGAAGTAACTCGACCACCCCAAAACATCCCAAAACTTGTCAACCACAAAACTTAACTAACTATACATAAATCTAACAACGGTAAATGTTTAATGGAGGACAAGACAGACCCGAACTTTGATTGATTAAATTGATGCCATCATGCGAACGAGGGTCACTACTTAGTGTAACTTGGACATGGACAGATGTATCTTTGACGTACGGTCGGTCGGTTTGGGAAGTGGACACACTTATTGTCGCAGAATCGGATTATATCGGTGAGAAAGAGAAAGAAAGAAATGAACAAATATAGGTATAGGCATACTGTATGGATCAGCCAAATCAAAGAAATGCTCGCGCAGTTTTTCGCTGATATCATCTGCCTAGCATAATCATGTTGGGGTTAGCTTCCAGTCTAACTGGATGAAACTGAATATCACTAACAACCACCAAACTAACCGTAAACTAACTGTTATCTATAACTGGTTGACTGGCAGAAAATGCCTATGGCATTAAGTCCGCCTCTGTATTTTTGTGCTTGAAGTGTTAAATAAATAAATAAATAATATCAGTATTTTATATAGAGCGATTGCCTACCTGACCTCCACAACCCAGTTATTACTGGGTAATACAATACCTTTTGGTAAGACTGGTTGTAAGACTTTTGGGTCACTGACTACCTGTAACGACTGTCAACGATCTACAAATGACAGAAGGGATCAACGGCTTATTGTGCTTTCCGAGGCACGGAGTTAACACGGTAAGTAATGGATGTTCACCCATCCACGGACCAACCTAGGCAAGTGCGGCTTAACCGGAAGATCGACCCGGCTGTCATTAGTTAGCCATAAGGTCCTCTCAGTTCCAGCAGTTTTTCGCTGGGAACTAAAGAAACATAACCTACGCTAGAGTTAACAGCGTAGGGGTTGATTATCTGTGGCGTTTGTACCAGCATACAGGGTGGCGCCGACAATACGACAATAAATTAAACTGCGTATACCTCATGACGTTCCCAGTCTACATACAAAAATTAATTCGAATATATCCAATGGTTTAGTCACAGGACATTATTTTTCATTTACAGCATTTTCTACATGATGCAGATTAATAGGCTAGTACCGCCACTGTATTTTAACTCAAAACTCAACAGCAGAGAACATATTATTATTTGGAAATGTTTGCTGCTTTGTCTATACGAAACTTAAGTCTCAGTATAAACAGTAAGTTGTATAGTGCGTTCAGTGAGAATATAATATTAAAAAAAAATTAAAAATCAGAAAACCACACCACCACCAGAGATTTCTTATGAAATAAGCAGTACCTTTGTGCTCTTCTATCTTAATGTAATATCCTGTTAAGTATTTTGTGTATATGTATGTTACGGCTAAGAGCCGAAGTGCGGCTACACCTAGTTTTAGCCTAGTAAAACCAGGTGCTGCCGGTTGAACTTAGATGTATCCTAATTCCTACTTATCTTCGGTTAGAACATGCAACCAATTTCGATGTAGCGCTCGCCGGCCGCTGCCGCTGCACCGCTCGCTGCGCTCGCTCGGCTCGCGAGCGTTTGGTCACAGTTCTAACCTAACCTAACCTAATCCATTTGGTGAGTGTGTCCTAGAAATAAAAAGGATACACAACTGTTACCGGCGGCACCTAGGTATAGCCGGCTAGAACTAGGTGTAACCTTTTTTTTTTTTTTTCCGGATGGGAAATCATCAAATGACCCACCCCACTCTGGGCGGAGCGGAAGGGAGTGTCAGACTTGTACTGACTAAAACCCATCCATGTTCCTTCTTTGCCCTTTGTGTTCCAGGGCCACGGTATCTCTTTCGAACAGTCCCGCAGACTAGGTGTAACCTTACTTCGGCTTTTAGCCGTAACATTTACATTCATAAATAAACCCATGTTACGCCAGCTCACATTCAGCGACCGACTATAACCGAGCGTCATTATTCGTGAACGGTCCTTATACCGGAAACTTCGGAATCTATTTTGGGCTCACAGTCTATAGGAATAAACACTATTGAATAGTTACCACAATGTATCTTTTCCATTAAGATTTGGACCGTAGTTACCGCAAGAATTTACTCAAATAAGGTATTGACAATACGTACGTCATTGGATCAATTTCCCCATTGAAACTCATCATCATCATCAATCACAAACCACAAAACGCCACCACGCCGATTAAAATTGTGTCACTACATCTTCGCAATTCAGAAATCAAATGCTACATTTTAATTAAATCACTTTGAGAGTGAAGTGTGGTGAGTAACACATTAAGTAACGTCGTTTCCTAACCAAGGATTAAGTGAAAACGATATTAACATACCTACACCATATCTTATTACTTCGGTATGATTAAGGAAATTCGCAAACTTCAGTGTCTGCAGTTGACATGGGTGCCCGTATATTTTAATGTAAGTCCCCTAATTTAAATAATGGGGAAGACATTTATATTAACTTCGTCGCCACAGTAAATCCAAAACTCTTTGATTTAGATTTTTTTGTTATATACCTATGTAATGTGGTACCAGGGACTTAACTTCATATTAGTAAAAGACGCGTAGACTAATCATTTAAATAATTATTGCCTTTAAAATCACTTTTTACGTGGAATAAACCATTTTTTTCTGTCACTTCTGAGTACAATGTTAGTGGTGGTCTCTAAAATAATGACGGCATTGGCCATGGAAGTTATATCGCCTCAGTTCCAAACTACTTCCTGAAAATTTTCTTTGTGAAATTTTGGGAAACTTGGGAGACTCAAATAATCTACTTTCTCAACAGCCCATTCGATCTGTTGCAGGCATAAATCCAGTTATTAAGCTTCAAAAGTCCAATAACGTCTTTTGAGTATTCGGAAACACGGTCTTTCCGTCCCAACAATTAAACATGAAGTGACAAAGGAGAATAAGAAACTTAACTGCAACTCAAAAATGTGTAGCGTTTAAGAAATCGACTGTTAGCCATTCTTATTTCGTTACCCACAGTTTTATTTGCCTAATAAGAAAATAATACGATAAGTACACCAACTCCATCAAATATCATAATCATTAGCATACATTCAGAACAACGGTCCTCCAATGTTGCTTAAAAAAATATTACACACACCCTCCACCACCATCCACTTTCTGGCTTCTCAATACCAAGTACAATCTAAAGGACTGATCAATACGTATCACAGGACTCCAAACTCCGAGACTCTGAGGTTTACTAGTAGCCACTGAAGAGTTCCACTATCCACTTCCTGGCTCCATTATCAGATCGGCTCGAAGACACCAAAATATAGTGTTGTCATCCGAACTACATAAACATATAAAGTTTCATTTTGATACGAGCATTAGAAGCAGGTGTAAATTGACATCCAAGATTTGAATACATTTGTTGTTACAAGTGAAACTTATGTATAAGCGTGTTAAAAACTATTTAATTCCGTAGACAAATCCAATATCAGATCCAATTCTCTGCACTAAACTTGCAACGCCTCGCAAATGAGTCGTTACCTCCTCAATCAGTGGACATAGACTGTTTATAAGTAAAACCCCTTCACGACCTCAGGAGTTGCATCTTGAGCCGCAACTTACGACAAGCTTAAGTATCGTCGCAATGCGGTGACTCATGGCATTCTCTGGAACTTCTTTCATTGGTTTTTCTCCGCAGTTGCTTTCACAACGCGCATGTTACTTGAGTATGAACCACGTGGCCAAGCAGTATGGCTACGGAACACTGGCGTCTGATGAGCATAACACTCCCCGATTCGCTTTGATCTAGTCGTACGTTAATCACTTCTGGTGGAAGAACCACTACTACGATTGATAAGACATTTTTATCTTATTTTTGATAGAAGACCCGACGACGGCAGTGTGAATGGCCTTCCATTATACATACCAAGTGGTCACAGAGTTTTCCAATGTTCCAAGGTTAAGGTTATGTATGGGTTATGAAGAGTGACACCTCATCTTGGTTCAGTAAAGAAAGACAGTAATTCTGTTACAACTGGTTCAGTACAAGCTCAAAATAAATGAGATAGCGAAACTCCTAATAGACATGAAAGGCATCGATATCGTAATAATATTATAGTTTAAAAAAAACTCAAAAAAACACGGTATAGAGTAACGTCAGTTTATTTCTCGTATTCAAGACTCAGCAAAGTTTTTCGTTTGATATATCCCATATCATGAAATGCATAAAAAATAACTAATCCGCCAACTTTGGGAGGCCACCATATTAGATTTAAAATGACATCACTTAGCTAACCATGCATTGTCATGTAAACTGAACATCTATTCAAAATTTCAGCTCAATCAGAAACCGGGAAGTGGTCCAAATTTAATTTCTAAGATTTTTTACATAATTAATTAGTGGCGTAGCTACTAAAAGCGTGATAAAATCAATTTATTCTAATTATGACATAAAGTTAAAAGTTGTTTAAACGTGTAAAAATGCATGATGTTAATCATAACATAACTTCATGTAGTGTTTATGAATAAAGTCCTTCGTCACCAAATCCACACCAAGGAATTTCAGAAACATTACCAACCTTAGAACAAAAATAACATTTTGTGGCCCTTTCCCTGTTCTATCTTCTTTTCCCTTAGTAGTGGCTCCAAGCAGTCTATTAGGAGATCGTAAATTAGACTGTGGCGGGCAATCTGTGCCGCTTTTGATTAAATTCACCTGCCGCCGGTGATTTGTAGGCACAATATTACCACAGAGTACTACATATTGAGTTTAGCGAGTGAATGGAGGCGTGAATTGCTTTACATTTTGTATAGAATGTGTCAAGGAATGAATTTGCATTTTCTTTTGAGAATTTAGCTGGGTTTGAAAAGGTTTTTTTTATGTGTGGGACTAGATTGAAATTGGGATATAGCTGGTTTGTTGAAAGACTTTGTTTAATTTAACTTTTTGTAAATTTTTGTTTGTTTTGTTACGTTTATTCTATTACGCGAATGTTTTGTACATTGATTGTCTACAGTAAATTGTGATCCAGTGACCATATCAACAAAACGAACATAGTATGACTTAATCGAGGAAATAACTTTCAGGAACTTTCTGTAATTTTTTGTTCTTCGTTTCTACTTTTGAAGATTGAAGATTTTTACAAGCTTTTATTTAACTTGCAATTTTAAGTTTGTTTGTTTAGGTCAAATCTTGCAACTGAATTTTAAAACAGTTATCCCCAACCGATTGAGCTGTTTTGCATACACGTTTAGCTTAGATGACAATGCATGGTTAGCTAAGTGACGTCATTCTAAATCCAATATGGTGGACTCTCATCATATCTAGTAAAAGAGTTTGCTAAGAAGAATACGAGAAAAATATGACGTCACACCCATTCTTTAAAAGCTTGTTTTATACTATAAGCTTGTTCTATAAACTCTTCTAGAATGTACGAATATTCGATGTAGCCTTCTGGAATTTTCCAAGCGTATTTCACGTGTGGGGCTTACTAATAATAAATCTTTTCTCTTGCCTTCTTTCTCAGCAAATTGCCATTATTGATGGGATGATCCCTTACTTATCTACTTATTTGTCCGTCACTTGGTATCTAAGCCACGTAAACTTTACTCTGACAAGCGAAGTAAACAAAGATTCATTTTCAGAGAATATTCTTGTTATAATTCAAAGACAAGACAGATTTAGTTATATTTCTTACTTATTAGATGGATTACAGTTTGATAACATTGTTTTGTTCTTAAATCCCCACTGAAGGCGGGATTTTCGTTGAAAAGATTGGTTATTGGCTTTACTGAATACAAGTTAATTAATTTAGAAAGTTCAGTGATAAGACTGCGTTTTTTTACCATGACCCAAGATTGATTTTTTTATCTCGAGGCATTTTTAGACTTAAATGTCCCAATTCTTGTAGGCCATTATGAAACCAAATCTGCATATCATTACGCTGAGACGGAGGCCGTCAATAACAAATTAAAAGGTAGGTGAATAATTTTCCTTTCACAATAAAACTTCTAAAAGTTGCAAAACAAAACCTACAGCATCCTACAAGCCGAGCTTTTGAAATAAATCTACTCAAAATCAAAATCAAAGCATTTATTTCAAGTAGGCCAGTTACAGGCACTTTTGAATTGTTGAAACAAAGACAACAGTAAAATATAGCTACAGTCCCAGTTACAAGGCACAAAAACTGTGAAAGTACTGTAGTTGCTCATTCCCTAACGTAGATCTCTATGGTGAAGAACGGGCAAGAAATTCCATGGACACTCTTTTAAATCAGAATACTTTAACAACTTACTCATAAGTATACATCATTCTTTAGCAAATGTAATCTATGGGCCCTATAAAAAATAGTCTGATCACGGAATCGAAACTGAACTAAAAAACTTACCATCGTGTTAAACTACCCACAAATTACAATGCTGAAGGCTGAAACTGGTAACTGCAGCGGCAACCATAATGACAGATCACTGCGACAGAACCGGTCTTTGTAGCTCTATGAAGACGCAGCCGTACATGACAACATTGCCGGCTTTAGCGTAACAGTAAATTTTATGGTGAATAAATTCTCCTTTCATAATAAAGCTTAAGCTCCAAAAGCCGCAACAGAAAAACTGCATCATCCTAAAAGCCAGGCTTTCCACAATGAATGCGCTCATCAGTAACTCGGGCACCTCACCGCATCCGCACTGAAGCGCTGACTTTGACGAACATGCGCCATTTTGTCTGCCGGCTGTAACACAGACACTAATTCCTTTCAGCCTGGATTATGTGACTGGGCTTAGTGGAATTACTGTTATGTACCAACTTGGGCAAGATTTAATGAGAGGATTTGTGTTAGTGAAGTTTTGATTACCTACTTATAACAAGCTTTTGACCGTGGCACCGGT
Organism: Noctua janthe; assembly: GCA_910589295.1. Lineage (NCBI taxonomy): Eukaryota > Metazoa > Arthropoda > Insecta > Lepidoptera > Noctuidae > Noctua > Noctua janthe. The sequence goes on from OU342571.1 coordinate 1,695,934, forward strand.
GGGTCGGAAAAGGTAACGGACAGACAAAGTTACTATCAAAAATTGAAATCTTGTTTACAGCCATTAGGAAAAATTAGTACTGCCATTCAACGTGGCAATTCTTTGGGAGGATTACTTTGACGCCTAAGTATCCTATTGTCGTCGTTGTATACATGTAGGTATTTACTTAGTTTTAGTCTTACATTAGTCCTTTTTAAAAAAAAAAAATAGTTTGTCTAATAAATATGTTAGAATGTATGTTGAAATCGGACCTTTGTCTGAGTAAAACATGGCATTGTGAGAGAGAGAAGAGTTATTTGCAAAAATACAATATGCAATATGGCATTTTTGTTTTCAAACAGTGATTTTGTCCCACACTGCAATGCCGACAAGATAAGTCATCATCATCATCATCTGCCTAGCCTTTTCCCAACTATGTTGGGGTCGGCTTCCAGTCTAACCGGATGCAGCTGAATAACAGTATTTTACATGGAGCGACTGCCTATCTGACCTCCACAACCCAGTTAGTACTGGGTAATACGATACCCCTTGGTAAGACTGGTAAGCCGACAAGATAAGTAGCCGAAAATAAAACCAAGAAAGTTACGCTTCTCTTGCCCCCGTCTTAAAATTGCAAGACAATAACTCAAGAACAAAGAACAAGTGTTTTCACTTCTGTTCGTCGGGTTTAAGAACATGCTGACGTAAATGCAACTATTCCAAAAGGTAATAACCCCGACGGGCGGGTTTGCGTGCAACAGAGCTAGGCGTAAAACTGTATACATGTTCGCGATGAGTGACTGACATTGTACCAGCACAAAGCAACTTACCACGTGCTAATTAAAAAAAAAAAAAATAATAATTAATTTAAGACTCAAATGTATTCGATTTCATACAGAATTAAAGTGTGCGCTACAATTATGTTTATCATCATCATCTGCCTAACCTTTTCTCAACTATGTTGAAGAGGGCTTCCAGTCTGACCGGATGCAGCTGAATACTAGTATTTAACATGGAGCGACTGCTTAACTGACATCCACAACCCAGTTAGTACTAGGTTATATGACAAGACTGGTTGTCAGACTTTCGGGTCACTGACTACCTGTAACGACTGTCAAAGATCTACAAATGACAGCCGAGACCAACGGTTTAGCGTTCTTTCCAAGGCAAGGTGGAAACTCTGTATATAATGGGTGGTCACCCATCCACGACCCGACCTTGGCAAGCGCTGCTTAACCTAGACGATCGATACGTGTGGCAATTATTATTTAGCCACAAGCTCCTCAAAATTATGCTTGTCTGCTACACTTCAAACCTTCAAGAACAAAGACCAAATTTTTTACACTTCTTCCTGTCGACGCAAATGCAAATAAATATTCCAGTAGGATTTCATGCAACAGAGAACGTTAAACTACATGTTCACGTGGATAGACTGACGTTTTACTTGCACAAAGTAAATTGAAGCAAACTGCTTTGTAAGCAAAGCTGGATTGTTAGGTATTAGAAGATAGTTTAAGATTAGAACACTACATTCACATTACATCTAAGGCCCGTGTCAATATTCTACAGGGTGTAACAAGACCCTTAACGAAGCCGTCAACCAAGCATTCTGTACATCAAACTAAGTAACTTTACGCAAAAATTATTGCTGGGAAACGACTTTTTTTTGGGGTGAAAAATCAGTCTTCCGGTAGGACTCAAAACATTGTGCTGATGGATGGATTGAATAGTACGGGGGTCGTGGAGGTAGAGAAGTAAAAATGTTAAATTAAAAACATGTTTTTAAAAAATACTTGTGAAAAAGTTGGAACTTTGACCCCCAATATCTCCGTAACTGGAAGGTTCCCAGGTATGGTCTAGATCAAAAGAAGTGATCGCATTGACGGGGAGAAAAAGTGCCTTTCGGCTTCGTTAAGGGCCTTGTTACATCCTTTATAACGAAATTTAAGTAAAAATTATGTCAAAATACCCTTGTCTAGCTCCGCCTTAAAACTGCATCACAACCAGTTTTTACTTCTGTTGGTTTTACAGCATGTTGACGTAACTGCAACAATTTCAGCAGGTAATACCCCGACAAGGGTTGGTTTACGTGCAAGTGAGCTTGAAATAAAACTACATATTCACGTGGATTGGCTGACGTTTTACAAGCGCAAAGTAAGCTTTAACAGCTGTTTGTGGATGAAATTTTTATGTTTAATCAAAGGTTTGTAGATAAAGGTAGATATCCAAAGATGCTTTCGAATTTGGAACCTTTTATCCCGTTTGGTAATAACCAGTTTCCATTGCAATTAAAATATACCTCATTCATTGCTTAACATCGGGCGAGAACTTGGTCATCAGCAGGCCCGTCAGGTAGCAAAAAAAAAACGAACGAACACACTTTTAGGGTTTCGTACTCGAAACCCAAAAGGACAAAAAAGGAACCAACGGAACCCTATTACTAAGCCTCCGCTGTCCGTCCAGCCGTTTGTCTGTCAGCGGGCTGTATATCATGATCCGTAATAGGTAGACAATTAAATTTTCACAGAATGTGTATAATAATAAAAAATAAAAAAAAATTAAGGGGGCTGTCCTACTACGATGGTACACAACCCATCATGCGCGAGTCCGACTCGCACTTGGCTGGTTTTTAATAGAGTTTAAAACCCTTACGTAATAATGTATAAATTTTTTTCTTATATTTTTGGGAAGGGGCCCATAGAAGCTGTGTGATTTTAATGCCACTGCCGCATTGTCTTCGTAATACGAAAACCTTCAGGTCCAATAAAAAATTAAAGAGGTTCATTTCCATCCCGAAATAAAAAGGTCCAATCCATCACTTTTTACAAGTGGCTTACTTCAAAAGAAACACATCTTTGCTCCACAAACATGACGCTTTTGACAAAGTATCTTTACTTGAGATGACAGCAAGAAAACTCGATATTATCTTTTGTTTTACATTTCATTAATTTCCATTTGTGAAATGGAAATAAGAAGAGAAATAAGTAGCTTTTAGCAGGTTATAAATACGACCGTTATTCATTACATAATATTTCACTTATGTGTCACATAAACATCGCGCCTGTAATACCCGAACGGTTAGGCAGAGGTGTACTTAATAGTACACCCACAATTCACAGTTATGTTTAAGCTTCATGTAATAGGGGACTAACTATGAACTATGCGATGTGCCGACCCCAAATGAATTGAGATAAGGGCAAGAGAATGATGATTTAATAGGGGATCTATTGCCGTCAACCGGCACAAATCCAGACTACGTGACTGCTACTGAGAAATTCCCGATAGAAAAACACAATAACAATTTGCCCGACCCGAGAATCGAACCCTGGACATCATGCTCAGCAGTCGCGATTGCGACTACTACACCAACGAGGCAGTCCTTTGAGTCACCTTGGTGTCGTAATGCCTAATTTTTGCCACTTTGGTTCAAGCAGCCGAACTGGTACGAACGAGTTGTGGACGTGGCTCCGGACAACGGTGTTTAAGAGATTATGTCCTAGTGAAATTTCGGTCAAAGTCCAGTGTCCGGAATTTGTCCGTACCAGTTTGACTGAACTGTAAAGGGGTGAGTGAAGTCCCTTAAATTGTATACGTGACACTTTTTTTATTTATCTCAAAATGGGCCTGCTCTTGACCTCGATCACTCCTGATGGAAAGCGATGGATCAGGTCATCACGATGAAAAACCACTAATTCTGGGGTAAGACGAAACTAACGAAAATATAAATGCTTAGCTCGTATCTTATTTCATTGCTTGAAAATTCAATATATCAGAATTCGTAGATTTTTATTATTTTCTATTACACAAATATCGTCACATATTGAGCAAGTTTTATGCCCGCAATGTATCACTATGTCAGTAGACTCAGCGTCTCATTGTCATATTGTATTCATTGATCAAACCTAAATCTATATAAGTTTTCTGTTACGCTGATGCGTAAGGACCAGGTAACACCGTCAGCGGCGGAAAAGTTAAGTAGATTTTCACAGTGACTAGTACATACTAGTCACTGTGAAAATCTACTTAACTTTTACATTATTGCTACCATTGTTCACAACTCAAGCACCTCGATTGCGTAACAAAATTTCTATCATAATCTTCTTCTTCAGTCCGTAGCAACCTAGAAAGTTCTGTCGTTGTTTCTATCACAATTAGAAGGATTTTATTGGAAATTCCTTTTTCATAGCTTCATACGTCATCATCGTTTTCCTGCCCTTATCCCAATTTATTTGGGGCAGCATGTCTTCTTCTTCCATACTTCTCTATTACTCGTCATCTCATCTGACATCTACTTCCTAGCCGTATTATCCTTCGCACAGTCCATACATCGTTACTTTAGTCTTTCTCTGCTTTTATACCCATCCACATTGATATTCAACACTTTCCTCACGACATTTTCCTCATTCTTCGTCGAAAAACATAAAAAATATTTTTCTGGTGTGTCACCCAATTACCCAGCAAGCAAGGTTTAAACGTGGCTGTAAATTGAATTAATCGAGGCGAAGTATATAAAAAAAAAAATTTGATAGTAGAAATGTACACCCAATGTCGTCGCCACCTACATCTAAAATATTAAATTGTGGGTGACGTTTCTTTAGAATTAAAAAAACTTTTTAAAACATTGATTACCGTTGAATTAAATAAACTTAGCACAACCACTTAATAAGTATGTACATTCTGCTGTAAATTAATTTCTAATCGTGCCTACACGATTAGAAACTAAGCCTGTAATAGACGAGTGAACAAACTAGAACATTTGTCGCCATTAACGTAACATTACTACATGTTTATGAGCGAGTCTAACATAATTTCAGGGATATCCGACTAGTTTCGGACGCTCGTTTAGCTGAAGTACTTTTGAGTGGTTTTCTAAGCGAAGCTTACACAACATACTCGTTGAGACTGTACTCTAAAAGCATAGTCAACGCTTAAATAATACCTTTACTAAAATAGTAATATATTACTTTGATTGTCGTTATGCTTTGTAGTACTTTTATGTAGTAGCTTTCGCAACTTAAAAAAAACATTTATTATATATAGAGAGGTTTGGAAGGAGAAAGGGGAGGCCCCTGTCCAACAGTGGGACACGAGGCAAGCTAGCAAGAAAAAAATGTAAAGAAAATATGAAACTCTTCCGGCTTTTCGCTATCTATAAAACCTCGCCTCATGGCTGCAATATCCTCTTACATCCCGGCACGAGATAAGGAGGACGGAATCCCTTATTTTTCACCTATCACATTGTTTCCACGCTGTTCTAGTAAAGGAAAACATACAGACGATTAGTTCGTCCCACAGAGAAAAAAACAAGCGACTTTATTTTGAAGGTTACCGACAAAATAAGAAGACACTAAAGACATAACATGAAACAACTTTTAGTGCTATGTGGCGGCAAAATACTGGTGGCCTACCTGATGGTCAACGTCGCCCATAAATACTAGGCATCGTTATCATTGCCTATATATCGGTCCATGTTAGGTAAATATACCTTTTGGTGACACTGGTTGGACAGTCTTTGGAGTACTTTTTTGTCCGTCAAAATAGCAAATCGCAAAACAGCTTATCACTCTTCTTAAACTTATACTATCACTTACGAGATGAGATATCTTCTGCATAATTTTGAGCTCCCAATATTTCGACGCTGTTGCAAACGCCATGATTGCGGGTTGACTGGAGAATGCGGGTGGGTGGGTGGTGGTAAGTTTAGATTTCAACCGAGAAAGCTTAAAACAGTGTACCACTCCTCATATCTGCTAATTATTAAAAAAAATATAATTGCATACCAAACCACAAGCCCGTGTGTTTCCCCAAGCCACGTATGCTGCTAAGTGGAAAACAAGATAAGGGCTGAATTCTGCCGGTTCATTACATTACTCGCCAGCTTGATGGAGAGCGGCGTGAGCGTGACTGTAGCTAGCGTTATGATGCACGTGTTACGTTAGGCACGTTTTTTCTTTTTATAGGAATAAAGAATTTAAAAGTGAGAAATAATTCTGCACAAATTATCCCGGTGATCTCTATTAAGTTTTTCGCTAAATATGGAAGTCATTGTAAGGTGATCATGGCTTTAGTCGTTCGATTTAAAAAAACGTACTTACATAACATCGCGCCTGTAATTCCCAAAGGGTTTAGCAGTGGTGTACGTAATATTACACCGTTGCATTAATAGAGGGCACGTCTTTTGCCGTCAACCGGGCACAAATCTAGACTCCGTGACTGCTACTGAGAAATTCCAGATAACACTTTACCCGACCTGGGAGTCCTACCCAAGACCTCATCTTCAGCAGTCGCGTTTGCAACCTCTAAACTAATGATAATTTTGTGGTTAATTCTCAAGCTTGTAATAAACAGTGGATTTTTATCCACTACTATAAACAATCTTCACAACAAACCATTTTCCGTAGTTCCATATAGAAAAACTCATTTTCCAAAAACGAATAAACAGCAAATACCAGGTCAGATAGGTCATTCAGCTATTCTTAGCTCTGGCATTTAGCTGAACTTTTTAGCGAAGCTCTGAGCCACGAAATAGGTAGGTACGTTTTTTGTTTCTATTAAATAGTGTGTATACTTGTATTATGTACAGTCGCCAGCACATCAAGTTACCACAAACTGTTAAATTTCTCCAAATGATTTTAAGCCATAAAATGTTGATGGTTAAGTTCAAAATCAAATGAGAAAATTTGACAGTTTGTAGTAACTCGATGCACTGGCGACTGTTCTAAAAAACTTAATTATCTTATCATTAACAATGAAAACGGGATATTTATCATGTTCACTGTGTGATTTGTATTCAGTGTTAAAGATATTGTCAGTGACCAGACTATAAACTTATAATTACTATCTTTTCTCCCTTCTTTCTAACAGAGTTGTCTACTTACTCATATTTTAATGTTATCAACTCAGACTTCTCTCTTGTCGCTCGTAAACGCTCGTACACGTCCCGTGGTACCGGTCGGTAACGTGCGAAGTGTGATATGTTTTACGATCCGTTTTCATAGCACGGAGTGGTCGGAGCAAATGAAGTTTACGCACAAATACAATAAAATATGTATTCCTCGCCTGTTTTCCTACAGCAAGATGTGACAACAATACGTGTTTTTGGAAGTTTTGTGTCGTAAGATATTATATACTTATGTCGCAGAAGAATTTCGTCAGAGTCATGAAAACAATTTTTTATTGCCTACACGTAAGATTTTTTTTGGTATCAAGTCTGACGATGAACAAAAGATATTAGAATTTTATGAAGCACACGAAAATTACAATTTGTCTAAACGCCACGTATAAGGGCAGGTTGTCGTTAGATATTATGTCTCATAAAAATTGTCACAAAAACAATGTTTTGGTGCCTAATCGTAGATAATCAAATCTGAACATAGCAAAAACAAAAGATATTGGAACTTTATGGACCCCGACTCGGACAGGTTAGGTTCGAAGGGGATGGTGGGGTCTAGTGAGCGAGCGAAGTGAGCGAACTAAGACCCCGGAATCTCCTTCGTGTTAGGTTACTTTAAACCCTGCAAACTGAAATAGGAGCCCCGCGCAGCTTGTCTACGTCGAGTACGCCTTATCTACAATCTAGTGGTTAATAACCTTGTTTTAGGTTTTTTTCAAAGTCCTTGAATTATTAAACAATTAGTAACTCAAATTTGTATTTTCAATTCGCTGTTACAAAGATTTGTATTCACTGTTTGTCGCTCACTTAGTATTTCATTTTCAATATTTTTGACACCTTTAATTTGAATTTATTTTCGCTCGTTTAAATACTATCCTTATAATATCTGTGAGCTTTCTGACTTCTTCAAATAAGATATAAAATAATTGTCTTCAATATTTTTAAGTAGCTTTTAAGTATGAATGTGTAGAGGAAGACCAAAGAACAGAAGGATGGACTGTGCGAATAACAATAAGGCTAGAAAGGGGTTGACTACAACAACTGAGCTGATGACGATTCATAGACAAGAATAATAGAAGAAGATAGGCTGCGCCGAACCCAAATCAATTGGCGCAAGGGTACGAGAATGATGTTTTTTCATTCTATCCACATTGCTTAAAATCAATTCACTTTATTTAAACCACTACAAAAAAAAAACACCTTTCCGAATCTTTTACCAGCTCTGTCAATTCCTGTCCTCCAAATAAAGTAAAACGCTAGTGTAGCCTCCACCTTCACGCTCGTTACACACGAGGGGCAGCCACAAATTGGCAGACCTACGTCATAAGCTGGACTCGCTGAAAATATTATGTAACTGAAGTGCTCGGCGGATGATGGAAAATATTTACTTCGCAGTTCCTTTGAGTTAATGTTATTAGGTACTGGTAGTTATTTTTCTCTGGATTTTACCTAACTATATTTAGGGTCGTAGTAAGATAATTATAGATGATGATATTACAAGATTAGTAAGGAAATTGTTTTAAAAATATTTGCATATTTATGCAATTATGGACTGGTCACTGAAATTAAATGATTATATTATTATTTTTGAAGAAGTAAAAAGTAATAAAAATCTCAACATGAGTTGGTTGGTTATTAACATAATTATAGTCCGTATTAAAAGACCATTAATACTTTTAACTTACAAAACAATTCGATACATTGCTTTTGTGTGTAAGAGTAAAATTTTAAAGAACATTTTATCACGTAGCAAAATTAATAAAAACTGAAGTGTTAATCTACTGTTCAGCTAAACATTCCTACCAATTAATTCAGCTAGCAGGAACAGTCACAACATCACTACAAGGTCTTCAATTCAACTTCCAAGATCAAACTATCCTTTGTCCTTTTTTACGATCAAGAACTTGCTTCGTCTCTCTCTTTCTTTTTTATTAAACTAGCAAATTACCCAATTCTACCCCTAAAGCTGTCACCTACTTTCGTGCCTAAGGAACAAATTGCAAATTGCCTAACAAGGTAAAGGAACGCAACTCGCACTAAATTATTTCCTAATTAGAAGCTAGGTTGCGAAAAGAAATGTCCCGTACAAAGGAGATAATTTGCTGAAATTTTCCACTTTTTCAGTGAGCACGGAGTAATTTTCTTTTTCCTTTGAAAATTTTGTTAGTTTCAGTACTCTTGTAAAAGTAGTTTAGATTGCTCGAGCACTACTCCAGCGTGAACAAAACAATGATGCACTAGAACAAAAGTGAGTACTCTCTTAGATATAAATAGCATAAATTTATTAAAAAACCTATGTAAATTGATGATAAACTTAATATTTTAGGGTTCCGTACCTCAGTCGGCAAAAACGGAACCCTTATAAGATTACTTTGTTGTCCGTCTGTCCGTCTGTCAAGACCCTTTTTCTCATGAACGCGTGGAGGTATCAAGCTGAAATTAATGTCTGCTACCCCTAGGAACAGTAAAAAAAATAAACATAAACATATCAAATGATATGTTTATGTCGCATATTTTGCCATTTCACAAGGGGATCAAAACCTATAGGGTACTTCCCGTTGACCTGGAATCATGAAATTTGTCAAGAAACAATGTCTTTCACCACATGTAAAGGTAAAATCTGAAAACCGTAAATATGTAGTTTAATAACAAAATACTTACAAGTTTTTATTAATTCACTGATGTGATATGTCAGATGATTCAGATTAAAGTTACAAACTCAATTCATTCAAAAATCGAAGCGATAAACAAAAGATTCAATAGATCCTTCTATAATAGATTCTTCTTTTGCACCAAAGAAAGCCCCGCTGTCCATCCTCCAGTCCTTTCACGCCACTTTCCATAAACTTTACACTTCGGACCAAAAAAACCGTACAAGTGCAATGAGATCTAAAAATAAATCTCGTCTCAATGCTGCTGTAAATTAGAGCTTCGTGGCTCGTTAGTTAATCCAATTAGCGGGCTGTTTTAATTGGACTGTTTTGTACCTCTGCAAGGTGTTTGTGGTCGCTATAAATGTACTGGGGACTAATTAGAGAACAAGTGTGGTTGTGGATCGGTTTCTTTTATTGGCGAGGGTAGTTTTGAGGTTTCTTGTGTGGATCGAATGGGTGAGTGGAATTCGATCAAATTGTTGATGGGAAATTCATCATCATTTCATTTTCCTGCCCTAATTCCATGTTACTTGGGGTCGGCGCAACACGTTTTTTTCTGCCATTCTCCTCTGTCAACCGACACGCTATCATTTACTCCTAATTCATCATTCGTCATCATCTAACAATAGTCCTTTTTCTAACTATGTTGGAGTCGATTTCCAGTCGAATCGAATGTAGCTGGAATGCAGCTGAATTACTTTACATTGAGATTAATATTTATTAATAGGTTCTGAATTAGGTTAACTCGTAATAAAAGGATTTTTGTCGATAAATAAAATTAAATCTTAAGTAGGTCTGGTAGTCATCAAGTAATTTTAAAACGTAAATTTTTGATACGAGTAGCTTCTCACATTTTTTATTTTATTTACTTGTGCGCACAAAAGCAGCTTTTATTTTATTACCTAACCATAAGAGGATTTGACGCCACACAACGTCATAAAGAATCAAGAAAATAAATGCTACAAAGTAACAAATATCTGTACTGTTTTATTACATTACCTTTTACTTCATAACCTAAGTGTTTTTCTTTCACAACACCTTATCTTATTATCTAGAACAGTAACACTAGTGTTTTCTCATATTTCTAACTCATCTTCAGGCAAGTCTTATGAAATTTTATGTAATTGTCTCTGAAACCTTCTACATGGACTGAAAATGTGCGAATGGAGCGTAAACTGAGTGGTCTAAGATGTAAGCAGTATATCTGATTTAACACGTAATGCAGAAATAATAAATAGCAACATGTACATTTTTTTAACAGGCGCTCATTTTCTTGCTTTTAGTTTAAATATCACTTTAGGTATTCTCCTTCGCTTGTTTAAATCTATCTCTTCAGTCTTTTGTATTTTAGTATAGCGCTTTCTATATACAGTTTTCAGATTATCGTAACATCATTCCACAACTGATATTTACAGGTAACAAAATTTTCAATACACAAATTCATTAATTATAGTACCGATAACTACGCAATTCACAGGTATTTCACCTAGTAAACTATGTGTTACAGCAAATTAAAAATTGTGAATCCGCTACCGCTTATGTTTGTACCACGCTTATAGATTCCGTAGACAGAAGTAAGCCAGGAACCCGTAAGATTTCATTGTAGAGGAACTTGAGGGAACAAATTATTCTCCTTTACGACGCCCTCCGCGCTTTGTTGATATAATGGTAAACTGAGAAAAACTACATCTGTATTTTGATTTAGGATTTTCCTAGCTTAGTTGTCTGGCTGTTGTTGGATTATTTGGGATTGAAATAAATCTAGATTTGGTTAATCTATACACCTATACATATAAACAAAATTGAAGCGTCTTTTTGAAATTAAAAAAGAAAACAGCTTTTATCGAATGCATATCAAAGTATATACGGTACTTATCACATAAAAAACAATTTTTAATTTTTTTGGCTGTCTTTTCCGGCTAATCTTCGAAACGGCTGGACTGATTTTGACGGGACTTTTGCTGACACTTTTGCTGATGTTAAAAGGAGTAACGTTGGCTACTTTTATTTTAGAAATAGGACGAGGGTTCCGTGCAAAAAATTAAAAGACTTGAAATGGTTAACAAAATCAGATTAAGGTAGGGAAGTAATTATGATAATAATTTCTCGGGGACGAAGCTAGCGGGGCACAGCTAGTTTAATATGAGAAGGTAACAGTTACTCTCAGTGTTGTCATTAATTAATGTTATTTACTATGAATTTCTATCGCCAAACACACAAAAACCACATACGATGGGACACTTCTTATCGTGTTCCGACTGCCCTGATGTTTGCACGCTACAGGAATTGATGGACGCTTCTGAAGGCGCCAAAATTGGAGCTAACTTTTGGGTTGACTCAGTATTGTCTCAGCAATTGGAAGAGGTAAGCAGGACAAGGCTCTATCTGTCGACTTCTAGCTCACCAGTCCTTACTTTATCCATCGGTCTAATGACGCATAAATCCGGCTCCATACCACATCAAAAAGCAACTAATTAAACGAAGAAACTGTTACATTTTTTATGTTGTTTCTTAATGAAATAAGTTAATGAAGACAGGCAAAGAATATTTTATCGTTCATTAAGAAATAAGATTTCAATTGAAGATACTCAGTGTGAAATACAAGTACTAGAATCTTGTTAATGTTTTGTGGGAAAAGAAAACAGAACTAGCTAATTAAATTAATGTTCGTGAATGGTATCTAAGAATAGCCAAACTTAAGTGGCAGTGGGCAAGGCACATTGCTCGCAGAACAGATGGCCGATGGGGCCGAAAAGTTCTGAAGTGGCGACCGCGAACTGGAAGACGTTACGTTGGAAGGCCTCCCACTAGGTGGACCGATGACCTGGTGAAGGTTGCAGGGATCCACTGGATGCGAGTCGCACGGGACCGGTCAATGTGGCGATACTTGGGGGAGGCCTATGTCCTGCAGTGGACGTCTTTCGGCTGAAATGATGATGATGATGATGATGAATGGTATCTGAAGTTTCAAACATAATTATGAGTTATTCTTGGAACGTCAAGAAGAAAATTGACTACTTATTTCTGTTGCTTTTTCGCCTACTCACTTAAAAAAACTCATTAATATTAATAGTCACTTTTATTTATTTATTTATTTATTTATTAAAACTTTATGCACAAGTAAAAAAAAACTGTACAAAGGCGGACTTAATGCCATAGGCATTTTCTACCAGTCTACCTTAGGGTGATGCAGAGACAATATACAGTAGGTGCAATAACAGAAAAAAAGACTAGAAAATATTTATAACTAAATATATAAGAATAAATACTTATATACATACATATATTAAACTTTATAAAGTTAAGAGAGATAAATAAGAAAAACTATAACAACTTAGTTCAGAGACGAATCTGCTAACTTCTTGTGTATATATTCACGAGCTTTCACTTTGAAAGTGAACTGACTGGTCACCGTCCTGATACTCTGAGGGAGCGCATTCCACAGGAAAACCGCCTGGACAAAGAAAGAAGATTTTATAAAACCAGAGCGGTGAGAAGGACATCGTAAAAGACAATTATTAGCAGAACGAAGATTCTTGCTGTGCGCAGAGCATAAATATTGACAATTAGACGTCAGATAAGAGGGAGAAGTGGGTTTGTGAAGAAGAGAAAACAGGGTTGTCAAAGCCCTCAATTCTCTGCGCTGCCGGATGGGCAGCCATCTTAAAAGCGATCTATGCGCAGATACATGATCATACTTGCGGAGATTGAAGACGAATCGAATGCAGTTATTAAGAAGTCGGTCAAGTTTGTTGAGCAGATCTGCATTCAGGTCGTAGTAGCACACATCACCGTAGTCAATTATGGGAAAGATTAGGGACTGTACAAGCATTGCCTTAACGTGTGATGGGAGAACATTTTTCAACCGATAAAGCGACCGCAACGTTCCGGTGACTTTCTTGCTCACAATCGCGACCTGCTTACGCCAGTCAAGGCAAGTGTCAACATGCAAACCCAGATCCTTGACGTCAGAGCTAAACGGAATCACTGTGCCGTCAAAGGTCACCGCTGGCACCGCTAACCCATTCAGCCTTCTCAAGCTATGGGGGCTCCCTACAATAATAGCCTGGCACTTGGTTGGGTTAACAGCCACACCGAAACGATCAGACCAGCTTTTGACTGCACGTAAATCCTGGTTTAGCTCCTCGATCGCACCGGATAAGCTGTCAACATCTGCCTGACAGTAGATCTGTAAGTCATCAGCGTAAAGATGATACGCACACTGAAGTTCGGTAGTTATGAGATCAATAAAAATTGAGAACAAAAGTGGAGATAAAATACCGCCTTGAGGGACGCCAGTTTCAAGATTACGCCAGCTGGAGTTAGAGTCACCAGCAAGAACTGACTGCTGACGCCCCCGAAGATAGGAAGAAAACCATTTCAAAACCTCGGGAGAGATCATAAGATAGGAGAGGATGGATAAAAGGACCTCGTGACTGACGGTATTGAAAGCATTCGAAAAATCGATTAACACTAAAACCGTAACTTTAGTGTCTTCCATTCCCCGCCTTATATCGTCAGTCACTTTAAGGAGAGCAGAAACGGTACTGTGCCCGGGCCTGAACCCGGATTGTAATGGACTGATAAGGGAATTTTTATGGATAAAATGGGAGAATTGCTTATGTACACAAGCCTCTAATACTTTGGATAAAAAGGGAAGGATAGAAATTGGACGAAAGTGACTGGGAAGTGAGGGATTAGGTATTTTAGGTAGTGGTCGGACATGGGCTTTTCGCCACAGGGAAGGGAAAACACCGGAGTAAAGGGAGAAGTTAACTATATGGGAAATAGCAGGAAGGAGCTGATCAACAACTGTCACGATCATGTGCCGACTGATGTTGTCACACCCAACAGCTTTGGATTTAATGGAAAGGATTATCTTTTTGATCTCTCCCGGATCGACTGGGGTGAAGGCAAAGGAAGTAATATTGGGTCGCGTCAGACCAGCAAGGTAGTCAAGGGTTTGACATTTGGTTAGACTATCAAGGGTGGGAGCAGTGGAGAAAAGACGATTTAGATCGTCTAAACCAAATGTTTTAGGAAGGTCTGAATGCCGCGATCTGCCGATACCTAGAGTTCCAAGGAATTTCCAGATATCAGCAGGAGAAGCCGAAGTGATGTTATCAAGAATGTGGCGGCGTTTAGCGTTGCGTATCATCTGATTACAACGATTGCGAGCAGTTTTGAAGAGGGTCCAATTATCATCCGACCGATCCTTCTTAAACCTCCGAAACGCGCGGTCCCTTCGTCGCATCGCCATCCGAACTCCTCCATTCATCCATGGCGCAGGTGGACGCTTCAGCTTGACTCTCCTGAAAGGAGCGTGGGTGTCGTACAGCTTAACTACAACATTATTAAAAAAAGTAACTTTATTATCAACTGTAGTGGCTTCCTCTAGGGGTGTCCAGTCAATATCAGAAGCGTCTTGTGACAGTTTATCACTATTCATCCGCGCAAAGGCACGCCTGTACTGGAAGGTAGGTTTGGGTTTAGGAGGTTTAAGGACATAGGACAGAAAAATAAGGTCGTGATGGGAAAAACCAGGAGCGTCAAGCTGACCATGTGAGGAGACTAGCGAAGGATTGGAGGTGAGAATCAAGTCGAGCCAAGTATCATCACCGGAAGTGTTGTGATGAGTTGGTTGGAGAGGCAACACATGCATACTAGCTGACTCGACCAGATGGAGAAGTTTGCGGGATCGATGGGAGTTGTGGGCAAGGAGATTGGTGTTGAAATCCCCCATGACGATGTGATGTGCGTACTCCGAACCTAAAGATTCTAGGACCGATTCGAATTCGATGAAGTAATCAAGTGATGGGGGACAATACACAACACCAAGAACGGTTTTTGCTCCTTTGACACAAACCTCTAGAAAAAGAAACTCAGCCGAATCATTACAGGAAGAAGTATAGAGAATTTTAAAAGGAAAGTCTGTACGGAGATATATAGCAACACCACCCCCTCTCTTACCGACACGGTCTTTCCGTAACAGGCAGAATCCTGGGAGAGGGTAAGTGGTGGATAGAAGTTCAGGTTTTAGCCAGGTTTCAGAAATCAGAACGGCGTGGACGTCACTGTTCGAGAAAGTTTCATACAGCTCATTGTAGTGGCTTGGAATGCTTTGGGCATTTATATGACAAACATTAAACAGCCGGCCAGTATTTTGGTTAAGTCTGTGCCGTAAAAGTTCACCCAGGGTTTCCGTAACAGAACAAAAGCTATCATCACCAGAAGACGCAGTAGATTCGTTCACAGAGAAAAAAGATTCATTATCAGAAAATGTTGTCATAGATACAAATAGATTATAAATACAATAAAAACAGATATAAATACTTAATAAAAATTAATATAAATATTTACTAAAAAGAGAACTACACGAAATACTGGTAGGACGTTTGCATCTCTGCACCACCCGCCAGCTAACATCATCATTACAGACAGTGAATACAATAAAAAATAACAAAGAAAAGTAGCAAAGATAAAGGTATTCGGAAACGCACCCTTCAAGCATTCAACAGCATCTATTACCATAACAACAAACATTATATTTTTCGTGAAACGTATCCGAACTTAGGAAACGTCACTTATGTCGTTTACTCTGACTGACAACACGACCTATCATAACAATAGTTGTCAATAAAACATGCAAAGCAAATAGAGAAACAAAAAAAAAATAAAAAAAATAATAATGAAGTGAATTGAGGGTAAAAATAGCAAAGTATGCGTTACTTGTAAATTGTCAACACAGAGACGTACGAGGAGAAAGAGAACAACAAACTAATACTGTATTACAATGCAAAATTACGATAGAAAAGTAAATAAAGGTTATCATAATCAAACAATAGAAGAAAGCAAACTATAAGGTAAGAAAATCCTAATTACTAAATTGATGTGTAATGCGTAAATGCTGTTTTATAATAATTGAGAATTTATACCATAATTAACGCGTCTTGTTTTTCAGGCTATCTCCAGACGTTTGAACCCCGGGATACTTCACCAGCAGTGGACTCAGTTCTTCATATGATGTCACCTTATGTTTGCTTCCATCGGGAGTTTTAATAACGATGACACCGTCCTGAGTCCAGCACGACCGCATAGTGAAGTGGTGCCGCGCCTTCCCAAAGATGGATTGTCGGGTCTTAGTCAAAAACTCCTTGACGGAGATGGATGATCCCTTCAGCCCTGTCTTCGCTCTCCAGACCGCCGACCTGTCGTCATAACTCGAGAACTTGACTAGGATGGGCCTATGGCGATCCTTTTTGGCTACGCCAAGTCTGTGGCAGACCTTTATGGAGGATGCAGTGATATCTTTAAGGGACAACTTCTTGCTAATTACCTCCAGAATCACTGTGCTGCTGACTTCTCCTTCAACCTCTGCTATGCCCTGGAAAATGAGTGCCTTCCGCCGATGCCTGGTCTCCAACCCGTCGATCTGTCTGGCACACTCGCTGATCTGCTTCCTGAGTAGACTCAGCATGCTGAAGATCAGCTCCCTGAAGGTGCGAAACTCCTCGGCTACCCTCGCGACGGTGTCCTTGGCAGGTCCTGCACACTGTATCTGCGCTTCCAACTCACTCATCTTCCGTAAAAAGCTGTCCTCTAAGGTCTTCTGTGCAGATATTATCTCATCAAATTGAGACATTGTTACTGCAGTTAGTGTCCACTTGTGTTCGGTTACAGTGAGTGTTGTGATTCGATAAGCTGGCAGGTGGTGTATGATTATCACTTGAGTCACATAAATGTGCTGCAAACGTGAGTACCCGTTGTGTATAGGCTATACGATGATAATATATAAAAAACTAGTGAAAATACTGCGTATTACTATTTTAAATATAAAATCAATCCTAGAGTTACGTCTGTCTTTTTCCTACACCTACCCGCGAAAAAAGATTATTTAGTTTTATTTAAATCTTTTAAAGATTTAAATAAAACTAAACGCGACCTATTCAGCCTGTTATATAAACGATGCCGTGACATCTGACAGGAGAGTATGAAAAAAGAAAACGGGTTGTGCCAAAAGGACAAAGGCAGGAAGGTGTAGATAATGGTCCCACAGCTTAAACACAGGCCCCCGCTCTGTGAGAGGGAGTAGGCAACGGGCCTACTAATAGGACTGTGCTGGCCCAGTGCAGTTTGTGAAATGTCACAAATCTTTAGAATTTTAGGTTCTAGGATGTACCGGTTTCCACACGATGTTTTTCTATACCGTTTTGAGAGCAGTGGTTATAAAATAAATTAAACAAACCAAAGTTCCCGGGTAAAGAGCACATAGAAGGAATTGGGGAGGCCTTTGCGCAGCAATGGGACAGTCCAGGGTACTAAAAAAAAAGTACCCGGGTTCGAACTTACGATCTTCAACTCGTAACTTGGAGCCGATATCACTGGGTCAGCCCTGGTGTGACCGTCAGGCTCCAAGGTCTCGAGTTCAAACCCAAGACCTCTGATTTTTCGGATAGGTACATGTGCTATTGTATAATTATCACTTACTTCGCTGAAGGATAGCATCGTGAGGAAACCAAAACAACATGTATGAGAGATATTTCTCAACAGCATGTAAAGCCAAGTCAGAGGCCCATGGGCAGCATAAAAACTCTGACACTAGGTTAGGCACTAACACCACAAAAAAAAAGAAGACCACCGATCTTAAAATAACCGTCACACTCATTTAAACTAAAATGTTCCTTAATGCACAGTGTGACGTTTGGGTTTAATACGGAATATTAAAAACAAGTAATAAGAATTATTTTTCTTCTTACTTCGCAATAATTCAATCAGATATCCATTAAGATTCCGAGTTTCGAATGTAATCCCATGATATTGGAGAAATCCAGTGAGTTTAATCTCATAAGAACCACAATTTTATAACTTCGAAGAACAGATTGTATGTATTTATTTTCTTGTATTAATTCTAGATATGATACGAGTATTAAGAAAAGTAATACTTTTCTTACAAATAAATCTAAAAACTTCCAATCTAATCCCAGATATACACAATCATGTAGTTTCGATAAAAACTAAAAAAAAAACATTAAATAATATGATTTGTAATTTACTAAATAGGTATACATTTCGAAAATTGAATTTACTTAAGAAAAAATAGGTTAAAACAATTTAACAGATTATTTAATACCTATAGACCGACCGCTTTAATGAGTCCTCGCGAAAGTATCAATTTAAATGGCAAAATCTGAAGGTTGATCACGTATTGGTTCAATTAGTATCCTAATACCTACATGGAATATGGTTATTTTAAAGCAAATAACCTGTGGGATATTGTTAGGACTTTGGGGACGCTTAATATGCCTTTGATGGGGCAAGGCGGAGGATTCATTAAAGCGGTCGGTCTATAGTTACTCGCTTTTGTATAATGTTAACTTAACACACCTTTTTAAATCAGTTGAAAAGACTTGCTATGCGAAAAGGGGCTTTCATTTTAGTCGACTCCCATCCCATAAGGAAAGTCGTAACACAGAAACCCAACGTGTATGGAGAAAAATCTTCTGAATATAGCTAGCTACGAATAAAACTAATACGTCCACACACGTGACAAGAATCCATACTAATATTATAAATTCGAAAGTAATTCCGTCCGTCTATCTGTCTGTTAACTCTTCACACATTAACAGCTAAACAATTGTAGCATGACCTGGTTTGATACGTAGGATATTTCTTATCCCACGTGTTACGTTTCCATGGGTGACTGAAAAGCTGTGTTGCAATGGTATGGGCATGTGATACGGATGGACGAGGAAAACGCCCTGGGAAAAGTTTTGGGTATGAATGTGGATGACAAAATGGAAAAATGGATGAAAAAAACTATGGATGGAAAGTGTGAAAGATGAAATGGATAGAAAAAAAGTGATTCATGAGATGAATACTAAGAGAGAATTATGCGTGAAAAAACATCCCATGCCCCCCCCCAAATAAATTGGGAAAAGGACTGGGAAATGAAGAATACGTTACCATAAAGTTCTCAACATTCACACAAGCGAAGCCGCCGACATAAACTGGTATTTAATAAAATAGGCTTTGTCCACATCAAATATGTCGGGTAACCACTGTGCGCTTCCATTATGAACCTTTCCAAAAGGAAATATTCCAATATTCAATTATAAGGCGGAGCACGGTTATTAATTATTTATAGATTAATATTTCACGTCTATTTGAACAAAGGAACTTATCCAATGACATTTCAGTTTAATTTTGCGAAATACTGTAGGCGTATAATGGTACGTTCAGTTTCTGTTCTTACGAAATAATTCATTCAAAACTAATGTCTAAAGCATTTTAATTGATTAGTACATTTAAGTTGTGTTCAAGTGCTTTTAGAGTCTTCGTTAACCCTGAATATTGGAAGCTATAGAATGTTGACAATTACGATTCTTGATCTTAGTTTAGAGGTGCGGAACGCGTTCAGTTTTATAGGTGCAATTCACTCTAAGTACGATAGTATGTCTTCTGCTACAAAAAATTTTGTGCTCAACGATGCATTGGAAAACTAAGGACTAAGTGCGGAAAACAAAACCCTAACATAGAACATAGATAGACAGGTTAAAATGCGTATTTTGTTAGTTAGGGCTTTATATCATCATCTGTCTAGCCTTTTCCCAACTGCGTTGGGGTCGGCTTCCAGTCTAATACCAGTATTTTACATGGAGCGACTGCCTATCTGACCTCCACAACCCAGTCAGTACTGGGTAATATGATACCCCTTCGCAAGACTGGTTGTCAGACTTTTCGGGACACTGACAACCTAACGACTGTCAAAGATCTACAAATGACACCCGGGACCAACGGCTTAACGTGCTTTCCGAGGCACAGAGGAAACTCGGTATGTAATGGGTGGTCACCCATCCACAGACCAACCTAGGCAAGCACGGCTTAACCTAAAGATCGACCCGAGTGGCTATTATTATTTAGCCACGAACTCCTCAGTTAGTCTCCTTAGTTAGGGCTTTATATCATTCTTCTATATTGTAAACTCAGACCAAATAAAAAACCAAGACAGCGCTGCGAATAATACAGTGAAGCATGTGCAAAACTACGCCTCGCTCTGTGCATACACGCTCATCCGCACACATTTATATCAAACTACAACTAAAATAAACCAAAATGAAGGTGTATACGAGTTTACAGCTTATTATCTCTCATTCCGAAGTTGACCCGTTAATTTTGCTTAAGTGACTGGACTAACGCTCAAAACTACGCTCACTAAGAAGTGCACACATGATTACGAAACTGGCCTTAACAATCTCAGCGCAGTGACGGACTGCGCTGAGATTGTAAAAGCATAAGTAACTCTGTCTGTATGTAACATTTTCATGCATTGATGGCGTGGGGTAAGAAGGGTAGAAGAAAAATGTTGGCTGCACGGATTTCGACAAAGTTTGGCACAGGTGTAAACCGTGACCTGGGTTGGGATAAAGGATACTTATTATCCCAGTAGTACCTACGCTCCCATCGGATAATTTCCAACATAATAATGCGAGAACTACATAGACAGTAATTTATTTATCCCTAACGCACGAGTCACGTCATTGTTTAGATTTTGCCAAAGCTTTTATGGCATGTAAATAACATTTTGTAAGTAAATAAAAATAAATTTTTATTGTGTTATTTCGTTCACATTAATATTCAGAACAGTACTCATTTTTATTGGTGCGGTATGATGTGGAAATATTAAAAATTCATAAGAATAATGTAATGTGGAGTCTGAGCTGAATAGAAATTTGTTTTGTGTGCTTATTTTTTACAAAAAGTGCTTCACAGACTTTGATTTGGGTTCTCGTGGGATTTCGATATTTTGCTATGCTGCTAAGAAGAGTACCTGCCTATAGCTGCTACCTTCTCAATTTTAATGAAGCAGTAAGCTGTTTTTTCCATGAGAAAAAATGATAAACTTCTCCGAATTCTCCTTAATTCATAGCGAATTTAAAAAAGCATTTCTTATGTTCACTTTCTTTATGCTGAGCTTTGTACAATATTTCATACTTTTGAACCTAGCGGTAAAATAAACGTTGTAAAAATACCCTTAACGAAGCCGAAAAGCACTTGTTCTCCCCGTCATTGCGATATTTTTTTTGAACTGGACCATACCTCACTTGAACGATCCCGCGTTCAAGTGAGATATTGGAGGTCAAAGTTACAAATTTTTCAAAAGTTTTTTTTAAATGCTAGTTTTTAAAGTAATAACTTTACTTTAATTACCTCCAAGACCCGTTTACTATTCAAAGCATCCGTCAGCACAATATTTTGAGTGTGCTACATTGAGTTTTACCGTAAAACGTGATTGAGTTTTACCAAAAAAAAGTCGTTTCCCAGCAATAACTTTTGTTAAGAGTTATTTAGTTTGATGTACAGAATGCTTGGTTGACGGCTTCGTGAAGGTCCGTTTACACCCTGTAGAGTGAAAAGTAATTTCACTGAGATTAATCTTTTGTGGGTTTCGTACATTGTCGTACAAATGTACGACAATGTACGTAAAATCTAAATACGAAGGAAGGAAGGAGTCTCGCCATTCAATTTGTATTCCTACTTACCTTACTTATTTTGTACCTATGACTTATTTCTGAAGTTACCGCGAAAAGTTCCCATCTCCGATTCACTTCAGCAAATCTTTTACGAAAGTTACAAAAAGTTGAGAACATATTCCACCGAGTGCGATGTTATTATTGCTTCAAGTAAACAGTAATAAATCAACATGTGAAGACGTGAACCAGTTTATTATGGAGATAACCTACTACCTTACCTACCTTAGGTAAGGGTTTTTTAAGGTAGAACCACCTGCACGCGTAGCATGACCACCGTTGAAACGGGTTTTGTCGACGGAAGAATCGACAAAATGAGATCAACAAAGAAATCTGTCAATTTGTCGAATCTTCCGACGACAAAACCCGTTTCTACGGTGGTCCTGCTACACGTGCAGGGAAGGCCGCGAAATTCAAATTTTCTTACGTCTTTTGCAATTTGACGGACAGTGTCAAGTTCTATGTTGAACAAAATATGATTAGAGGCCGTAAAACGTATGTATTTACAGAATTGTAGTCATTAAAATCGGGGGCAGTTGCATGCCCTGAACAACTTCTTACGTTTGCTTTCTCTGCAGTCGCACGACTTTAGATGCGTGTAGGTGGTGGTCACGAGATTAGACGTGCGTTTTAGCAATTAATTTACTAGTACAGTCATTTTGTTACCTGGAAACTTTTATGGGAGTTTTGGAAAATGAGTAATTTTAAGACTTCTATGTGGTCTCTTCGAATTTCAACTTTGTGAGCTCGTGCCTTTGCTGCTCGCGCTGCCTTTTTGAAAAAATGGCGTCTAAAAGCAGTTTTTTGATAATGAGATATTGTCATTTTATAAAGTTAAACTAGAGAAAAATTCCTACAATTTATGTATCAATCTTTATTTTGGTTAAATCAATAGTTTTGGCGTACGAGTTTTGTCGCAAAGTGAACTTCAGGACAAGTTTTAGGGAAAAAAAAATTTTTTCACATCACCTTGAAGTAGACTAGAAACTACGGATATATTTTATATCAAGTTGAATCTAGTCTACAAGTAAGTGGAAAATTGCTGTTATGATAATTAACATCCATTATCTAAAAAGCATTCAGCAACTAACTAAAGAGAGACAAACTAAACGGGCAATAAAATTGAAGTACTTAGTTCACTTCAAAGAGACTACTGCAACTACAAATGTGGGATGGTCACGCGAATACACCGAAGTGCAGGGTACATAAATGACACAACAATTCTTTCATGTTGCTTTGACCACTTTAGAAGAGAGATGTTTGAGACATTACTTACTAACTATCCGGTCACTTTACTGCTAGCCTGCATCATCCCACCGCTGGCCAAAGGCTCTCTTCGACAGTTTGAGTGATACATGTCATACCCTACATACAACTCAAGCTCAGCCGCAATATATTCAAGTGTATTTATTTACGAAACTAAGCTCGCTATGTTATATTTTGTTGTATACTGCTATCAAAGATAAACCAAAATAAATTCTGGTAGGTAACTTTAATTGTTTTGTGCAGTACTTTTTTTCAATTTTTGTGCTTAATAATTACTTTTACTTTTGTTTTTTTTCATGTGGTGTTTACCTTTAAGTAATTGTTGCACTGTGTAGAGTTTTAGTTTTATTTTTGTTTGTAGATTAGTGTAAACAATTATTGTTGGTAGACCTAATAAATAAAATAAAAAATAAAAATAATTGATTATGAATAATTCGCGAATACAGAATACTTGAGACAAATTGTGTGTTGCTTTACTCGAGGTTTTTTGGTGATGCACCCTAAAAGAAAGAATAATTATCATTAAGCAATTTTGATTGCAATGATTTCCTTGATTAACAGAATGAAGATCTTTCAAAATTATTAGGAATTTTGGTATTTCAAGTAATATGGAGTGAAACATGAACTACCCTTTAATTTATTCATTGGAAATGTTGTTTGTAACTCTTGTTCCAAATAAGTTTTTGGTGTCAGTTGGGTTTGAATATTGCTTAGAACTTCGACAACAACTGAAAATCTTGTGTCGTGCATGTAAAAATAATGAAAGATTCAATTTTCTTTAATAATATATTGCAATTTGGTGATTACGAAACACAAAAAAATACCCTTTTGAAAACGTTTTTTTTCTAATTGTACAACCGTCCTTGAAAGATTATTTTTCTACGAAAAAGAATACTAATGCATTTATAAAAATAATAACACCTTAATTAACGACACGTTAACTATATAACTACATTTTCACGAATCCGACATCACAGAGGAAATAAATCACTCTGTAACTTGTAGAACGAATCCAGTACAAAGACTAAAGTATAGCAATATGGTAACGCAAGTGCTTGGCGCGATGCCAGAACGGAGACTTTTTAAATATTTTGTTACTTTCAGATTAAAACTGTCTTTTGTACTAAAGTGAAGAATTATTGAGGACTTTGAAGTCAAGAGATTGTCCTTTTAGATTGCTTTTAAAAGAATAAAGTGCTTTTTTTAGGGGTAAACCTCGCTTTAAACTTGCTGTCTTTCGAATATTATTATTTATTTAGTTACAAACGACAATTGATTTAGTTACAGACGAGACAAGACGATGACCTGAAGAAGGTTGCAGGGATCCGCTGGAGGTGAGTCGCACGGGACCGGTCAATGTGGCGATACTTGGGGGAGGCCTATGTTCAACAGTGGACGTCTTTCGGCTGAAATGATGATGATGAGACAAGACGAGAGAGTTTTATTGGGTTTTTCCATCAGAAATTTCTCAGTAGCAGGAAGGGAGTCTGGATTTGTGCCCGGTTGATGGCTATAGGCTCGCCCCCTATTACATGGGACTTAAACATAATTGGCGAAATGTGGGTGTACTATTAGGTACACCTCTCTCTAACCCTTTGGGGACTAATGGCTTGATGTTATGTTATGAGACAAGACGAGAGAGTTTTTGAAGATTGATCAAGTCTATAATTCTTGCCGCTTGTTCACGAGCTACAAGTTCGACATGAGTAGTATTCCGTCAGCAAAGAAATTGTTTGAACTCGCCACGATTCACTGCGACGCGACTTACGAAAACGGAACACAAGTGAAGGAAACAAGTGACACACGCGCATTTTGCTTGATGCAAGTCGCGTCACAGGCCGTATCACCTGAGGTCGTGAACGGGTCGTAACTGTAATTCGGTCAGGCGGATATTATTGAAAGACTGAATAGAAGAAAAATTCACTAGCACTACAATAGCAAGATAATCAATGTTCATTGAAGGCCGATTACTGTACAATTATTTGTACCCGGACACTTTTATTTTATCCGGAAAAGCTCGAACATTCCCAAAACCACAACCTTTTAACTTAACATTCGGTTAAACCAAACGCCGCAGTAAACAGCCAGCGTTCGCGCTTGAACTCACAAAGTGGGTAACTAATGTCAGTAAATAGTAGTACTAACGGATTGCCGACCGGCAGGGAAACTTTGCTTCGTTTAGCCGGGTGGAATGGAAATGCTTGTAATTTGTGACTTACGAATAGAAGGTTAATTTAATCTGGAATTATAATATGTCTTATTCGGTTGCCTAATCATTTCTTTCAGAATTTTTATTAAACTTAACATAACATAACATCAGGCCTGCAATCTCCGAAGCGTTAGGCAAAGGTGTACCTAATAGTACACCCACATTTCGCTAGTTCTGTTTAAACCCCACGTTATAGGAGGCGTGCCTATTGCCATCAACCGGCCACAAATCTAGGCACCGTGGCAGCTACTGAGAAATTCCTGATGGAAAAACGCAATATTAATTTGACCGACCCGGGAATCGAACCCAGGACTTTATGATTGCGACCAATAGGCCGACGAGGCAGCCTATTTAACGAAATTCCATGCGTTTTTCGAAAATCGTAACCTACCCTCAAAAAGACATTTCAACCAGATCCACTCTTTATCACAGCTCAAATGACCCACTTCTATAACTTCGCGACTTAGCTAAACGAAACAAAACACGGATGCGACAAAAGTTGCACGAAGCGGCACTCAGTAAATCTCGTTTTACTACGCTCAGGGGACTGGATGAGGCGTCTACTCGCGACCGACACTAAACAGCGAGATAATGTTTTATATAGAGGTGAAATATCACAACCTGTTAGTTGTTTGTTGGTTTTGAAGGACACCTGCGTGAAGCGGGGTAAACATGATGATGAGCTTTTGAGATAATTTGAAATACTCAAATTGTTCTACTTAGCATGTCGATGACAATTCAAATTGAGTAAGCCCAAAATTTGGCGACGAGTCTGGCACTTTCAGTAGCGTCTATCAGTACCTGTGATGTGCAAACAGGACGGGACAGGCAGGACATGATATCAAGTGTCCCATCGTTTGTGGGGCAGCACCACATTTACACTCCAGGGCACAGTCATCTATGAATCTCCACCTGAACAGGTTTTCCTTGCTTTGGCCAACCTGTGTCCGGAGTCTATTTAAAGACTCCTGAGTTAGCCATGGCGCACACAAGTGCCACAAATGGGTCGGGTAGGGAAACACTTTCTCGCCACAGTTTCATTCTTTCCTTAGAGCCTTCGCCAGTGAGCGGGGGCACACACTTTAAACAACTGATTATCATATAAAGCAACGGCTTTTTTTCTATAATGCGGATTGGTATTCGTCAGCGTGACTCACCGTTTGCCGCTGCCCGCATGCACGTGCGTGCCATAGTTACACTCGCGGTTCACAGAGAGTTTGCGAATGCATCACACACAGTAGGAGATCTAGTCAAACTAAAGTGCAAGATATTGATGGGAACATACCCTTGACAAATCACGTGAGAAGTAACTTTTATTGATCTCAGACTATGTGTCAACATTCTTGATAGCATAAAACTATAACATCACGCCTGTAATCCCCGAAGGGTTAGGCAGAGGTGTACCCATTACATTAGTACACCCACATTTCCCAGGTTATGATTAAGTGCCATTTAATAGGGGGCGAGCCTATTGCTATCAACTGGGCACAAATCCAGACTCCGTGGCTGCTACTGAGAAATTCCTGATGGAATAATAAAACTTTGCCCGACCTTGGAATCGAACCCAGAACCTCATGCTCAGCAGTCGCCTTGTGAACGCGGCAGCCCTGAAAGCTTTATGATAAAGTGTCAATAATTTGGAAAACCTTAAATCGGAAATATTCCAGAAGCTTCGTTATTGATGACGAAATATTACGACATTCAGTGCCCTTCGGATCCCACACAAACCTCGGAATTAATGAAATTAATTCCTGCCTACCTACCGGTGAATATTTCAGTTCACTGGTAAATTTCTAGCGTTGTGTCTTTGAATGAGGTTTTTACTGAACGTAAATACTTAAAAACCGTAGTTGGCGTATGATTTTAATCTTGCGTTGCTATTTTATTAAGCACAGTGTAATTTTAATTTCACACAAGCTTGTAAAACTTTATAATATAAAACAAATACGTAAGTACTACTTTTTTCTAAGTCATCTCAACTGTATAATCTGTACAGTAATACAGCCGCTTGGATCAATCTTTAGGTTAAGCCTTGCTTGCCTAGGTTGGTCTATGGATGGGTGACCCATGACATACCGAGTTTCCTCCGTACCTCGGAAAGCGCGTTAAGCCGTTGGTCCCGGCTGTCATTTGTAGATCTTTGACAGTCGTTACAGGTAGTCAGTGGCTCAAAAAGTCTGACAACCAGTCTTACCAAAGGGTATTGTATTACCTAGTACTAACTGGGTTGTGGAGGTCAGATAGGCAGTCGCTCCATGTAAAACACTGGTATTCAGCTGCATCCGGTTAGACTGGAAGCCGACCCTAACATAGTTGGGAAAAGGCTAGGCAGATGATGAATACATCTGCGTTTCACTGCCTCGTTGGTCTAGTAGTCGCAAGCGCGACTGTTGAACAAGAGGTCTTGGGTTCGATTCCCGAGTCGGGCAAAATGTTATTGGGTTTTTCCATCAGCAATTTCACAGCCATGGAGTTTGGATCTGTGCCCGGCTGATGACAATAGGATCGTTACCTATTACATGGGATTTTATCATAACTGGCGAAATATGGCTGTACTGTTTACATTTCTGCCTAACTCTTCGGGGATTACAGGCGTGATGTTATGTTATCTAATACATTCGCTTTCCGTATCACAATTTTCACCATAATTTAGAGAATTTATTCCGGAAGCGAATGTGTGTAAAGTAAACTAAACTTGCATTCAATAAAGAAATGTTGTTGTTTAGTCAAGTCATAAAAACCGTGCGAAGTAGGAGTGCACGCTAGCACATATAAAATTTCAAGTTTCTAGCGCAATAACACCCAAAACATGCAACTGTTTATGACTTTACCCGTAGTGCACCCTCGAGAGAAGAGTTTGCCCATTTTGTATTCAAGAACGACAAACACGTTTAATGTTTGACATAATTCTAATGAAACACTGTTTCGAAAAGTACTTCTGATATTGTTTTAGTTTTAACTGTTGAGGACTCATTTGTAACTAGATCCTGCCATTTTGTATGATGCTACATTCAGCAGGGAATACTATCACAGTCATAGAGATTTTTTATTAATTTTTTTTTTTTTTCAATGTTGTAAATTATTACCTTGTTTTAATTTTTCCTTCTGCAGTCACTATTTGCTTATTAATTTATGTTATTTTCAATGTAATTAATAATTTTTTTTTTTTTCTTTGGTCACATTTTGCTAATTTAATCTAAGTTATTTTTCTTGCGCTAGCAAAACATTGTAGTTTTTTAGCTTGGTGTATTATCTGGATCACCAAGATACAGGCTATGCCTAGTTTGGGATCCGCTGTTATACCTGTCAGTATTCTGTTGTGTAAGTTAATAATAAATGAATAAATAAAAGAAAGTTTAGACAAAACCATTAAAAAAAAAGAAATTGATAGTGCTTTTATTTTTATTTACAACAATATAAATTAAATCAGTTTGTTATTCAACTAACTTCCACTAAGTATTTTCATTATAAGGTAATGTTTAAAAGCAGGAGTGTAGTTGAATTCTATTTAAAATAAAGGAACGAACAGTTTTTTACCACAATAGTAATAAAATTCATAGTCCCTGGTGTCTTTTTCGTATTATTATGGGGTTCAATTTTAAAATGAAACCCTATTATAAAATAATCACGAACGCAATCAAAGTTAAATCGAAAAATTAAAAGTTTATAATTGAATTTTCAGCAAAAAATAAAATAATTTGAGTGACATTCTTAAAATGGCTTCATCATAAAATTCTGGTCGTTATTTTTGGTTGGAGTTAATTTGTCAAATAATTTGGGCTTCAACCCAAGGTCGGGTTGCTTTACTAATTGCCTACAATCTGGATTAATTTTGTGATTAACTGTATTTTTACTGCGGCTTTCTTTGTTATTTATTTTCAAGTTGGTTTACACCTGAATTTGTATAAAAATGTGTTCTCACGATTCTGATTTAAATTTTCCACAATTATGTGAAAATTTACTTAATTTCTCATCTTATTTAAATATGTACTTCCAAAACCTGAGAGTGTATTTAGTAGTCGAGTCTTAAACAATTACACTGTAAGATAATTATTATAACTTATAAAGTTACTTAGCTCATTAAAAAAATGATTGCCACTGTACTAGAAAGTTGAGTGTTTTTAACTTTTTTATCGAATAGCTTGTCCCACGGTACATGCATGATTTTCAACGTGAAACCAGATACCGAAGCAGTTAACTTGTGTTTAACTTTCAGCACTGGTTTAAGTTCCAAAGGCTTCACACAATATTAAGTGCATATAACTGAATTAATGCTTAATAGTAAAACTCGTGTTCAGTAACTTAATAACTCACCAAGTTCGAAGGCGGTAACTAAGTTATTATCGTGCTAGCGTAAGCGCTTTGATCAATATTTTTGATCGAAGTATTTACGCTAAATTGGGTTTGGTTTTAGTTCAACATGACATTATAAATAAGTCCACGTTTTTTTTAACGTGAGTGTACATGCTGTAATAATGTCATAGTAAGTGTTAAGATAATATTTCATAGTACTTTAAAAAAAATATTACTCCTGAAAGCAAAATGTAAATTGATAGACTTAGTAGTATTTAGTTATTTACATAAATGCCCGATCAACTGATTTTCTAACTAAGTTGAGGTCGACTTCCAGTCTAACTTGATACAGCTGAATTCACATGCAACCTAGAAACTGGGTAATACGATAACCCGTGGTGATCATCATCTTCCTGTCCTTATACTATATAGTATCTAGTGGGTATATCAAGACTCCTCCATGTGACGGCCACGTGAAGACTATATCTAGTAACTAGATAAATAGTCTTCTTGGGAGCTCAAAATAATGGACAATCGGTGACAGCATAACTTGAGCCTTGATATGTAATGGTTGGTCACTCATCCGCGAACCGACCCCGGAAGGAATAGCTTAACCTTAGTTTGAACTGTGCAGCTGTTATTATTTAGCCACAAGCCCTCCATCCTACTTTATGGTACAAAAATACCCGACCAAATGGATCGATTTCTTTCAAAAATACTATATTGACCTCCATCAAACTTTTTACAATCAATCGCATGACAGTTATTACGGTCAAAATAAATATACAACGACTTTTTTACGTGAGACGTAATCCCCAAAAAACAAACAAAAAGTACTAGTAACACTCTAGTATCGGTATAACAAAAGAGAGATGAAAGAAACCTATAAAACGCCGCCAAAGATAAAAGAAAAGACGGTTCTTTCTTTCTTTCTTTCAATACGTCACAAAATCAAAGAGCGCAGACGCTGTCTGTTGGCTTTTCCTATGTGTGTTGAAAATGGTCTTACGTTGAGCATCTTTTCTGTTCGGAGATAAAATGTTTGAATATTTTGAACCGGTCTATTTATTTAAATAAGTTGAGAAGAAGATCGCATAATGCTCTTTAAAACAACCCATCCTCTGTGCTCGGGGTAGGTTCAAATCAATAGTGTAACCTAATCAATGTATACTTAACTAACGCTGTAACATTTGGGGATTATTGTAAAACGAAATAACTTTAAAAGAGTAACCAAGGAGCTTCTTACCGGTTCTTCTCCATAGGAAACGACCAACCCGAACCGTGCACCTTTTCTCGACGTTTTGTAATTAGTGCCCAAGTAGGCCTCATCATCATTATCTGCCTAGCCTTTTGCTAGCTATGTAGGGGTCGGCTTCCAGTCTAACCGGACGCAGCTGAATACCAGTTTTTTATATGGAGCGACTGCCTATCCAGACCTCCACAACCCAGTTAGTACTTGCCCAAATAGGCCTATGTGAAAAAAAATATTTTGATATTTTTGAATGCACTCAACAGTGCATTATCGTACTATATCGAATCTTTACTTCAAGGTCAAAGCATTGCCGGAGGCTATACGCGGGGGTCGTGCGGTCCATGGCCCTTCACAGGGCCCCGGTGTGGGCGCGTTCTTCTTTGAGGCGGCAAGCCGCCCACTACCTGAACGCGCCCCAAAAGGTAATAGCCATAAGGCTAATCCGGGGGTACCGCACGATCTCCGGCGAAGCGGCTAGCCTCCTTGCCGGATTGCCGCCATGGGATCTGGAGGCGATAGTCCTCGCACGCCTGCACGAATGGCGCGCGGAGGCACTACGTCGGGAGGAAACTCCGCTGCCGCGGCAAATTGCCGCTCAGCGGACAGACCTCCGGCGTGATCTCATGGCGACATGGAGAGAGTGACTGTTGCAACCCCGTGCAGGGCACGCTACCATAGTGGCGATAAGTCCCCTCTTTGAGGAGTGGCTAGAGAGGCGCCACGGCGCCCTCATCTACCGCCTGACGCAGATCCTCACCGGACACGGTTGTTTCGGGAGGTTCCTGCACCGAATCGGGCGGGAGGAAACGCCCGGGTGTTTCCACTGCGAGGATCGTCCGGAGGACACGGTGGAGCACACCGTGGAGGTCTGCCCCGCTTGGGCGGAGCACCGCCGTGTCCTCGTAGCGGCGATTGGCGGCGGCGATCTCTCGCGTCCGGCCTT
Organism: Noctua janthe; assembly: GCA_910589295.1. NCBI lineage: Eukaryota > Metazoa > Arthropoda > Insecta > Lepidoptera > Noctuidae > Noctua > Noctua janthe. The sequence goes on from OU342571.1 coordinate 1,727,949, forward strand.
GGTTCAAGCCATGGTCCGGAGCGAGAGGGAATGGGAAGCCGTCACCTCCTTCTGCGAAGCAGTCATGCTAGTGAAGGAGGTGGCGGGACGTGAGCGGGAGACGCCCTGGGCGTCGGGGGTCACGTGGTGGCTCCCGGCCACCGTAGGCGCGGGCCTGTGGACGGCGAGTTATGGGCCAGCTCGCCGTCCGGCCGTCTTATGACGACAGGCCGTGTCGACGGCGCGTTCGTGTTCCACGTGCGCCTCAAAGAGATGTCAGCAAATAAGTAGGGGTCCGCAAGGACCGATGCCTGCCAGGGCTGCGGGACTGTTCGAAAGAGATACCGTGGCCCTGGAACACAAAGGGCAAAGAAGGAACATGGATGGGTTTTAGTCAGTACAAGTCTGACACTCCCTTCCGCTCCGCCCAGAGTGGGGGGGGTCATTTGATGATTTCCCATCCGGAAAAAAAAAAAAAAAAAAAAAAAAAGGTCAAAGCATTCGTGTCGTTCAGCCTCGGCTTAATGGCATCGCCTTGGATCGGGATCACCTAGTAAAATGTGGTGAGGTGATGGCGAGTCAGTGCGGTGTTTATAAAATTACTATGACCACTCTTTATATGGTTATTGCCGTATGACGCATCACTGAGTCAGCTTTCTTTAACGAAAAAGTTGGTATTGAGACTGACTGCCCAGGATGTTCGAGACACGATTTCGTTGGTAATCCAATGGTTACTATCCACGTTCACAATACTCTTTATCATTTTCCTTTATTCCTATTTTATATCATTACCTTCTTCTATCATACTTTTCTTTTCCTATTAATTTTAAAAGTGCTTTTACTTTAACATTGTGTTCAAAAATATTTAATTAAAGTTCTCTAACCAGAAAAGAATGATAATAATCATGATTCATGGAAGTCGCACAGATTTTATGACGGACGATGATAAAAAATTAATATTGGGCCGTTTTTTAGTTACGGAAGTTTTTTCTGTTTTAATTTGGAGTTTAAATATGAATGTTGGCACAGTGCCTTTTGTCCCATGTGATATCATAGGTAGGTTAAACTTTTCAGAATAATTTCTGAACTCTCAGGTATTTTTCATTGAAAACTAATTAAATATTATTTTATATTAGGTTACGTTTACTACAACTTCGCCCTGTCGTCATTTGCCTAGCATTGTTATAAATATTGTTGAGATCTATCTGAATACCATTATCTTACATGACTGCCAGGAGGCCAGATATCTCCAAAACTTAGTTAGTATTGGGTAATAAGAAACCCGTTGCCAAGACTGGTTGTCAGACTTTCGGGCCACGGACTGCCTGTAACGATTGGCAAAGATCTACAAATGACAGCCAGGACCAACGGCTTAACATACTTTCCGAGGCACGGAGGAAATTCGATATGTAATGAGTAGTCACCCATCCACGGACCAACCAAGCCAAGCGTGGCTTATCCTGAAGATCGACCCGAGCGTCTGTTATTATTTAGCCACGGCTCGAATCAAATTTTACTCATACTCCAAAATATCGAATATATAATTTGCCCATACAACCCTGTGTCTACCTTATGCATAAAACGACCTCTTTTAAAATACTCGACCGCTATAACTCAAACGCGGTATGTGCCAAAATTGGAGGCGAGCGCCTACGTCCACTGGGACACGATCGAAAACGCTATTTTTATTTTCAAACATGAGAAAATTGAAACAATATTAGAGCAAGAACAAGTTTAAGTGCTTTTGAAGTTAGTTCGTTTTTGTTGGTTATCGATTTTGAAGCTTCACTGTTCGACTTATGTTGTAAGTTGTTTATTTTAATTGGTTTTTGAAGTACTTTAAAAATGTTCATTTAATTGTTATAGCAAACAGGTAAAAGTTGGTAAAATAATGTAATTATCGATTATAATTTGGAAGTCATTTACTATACTGGAAAGAAAAATAACCAAGTCTTGAGAAATATTAGACATTTGAATGAAACTTACGTAATAAGGGATTTGTTTCTATTATAGTTCAAACCTTGTGATTTTGAGCCAAAGTAAAATTGTGAGGCTATTTTTGTCGACCTCCCTCAAGAATAATCCAAGAATAGACAGAGCCGCGTTCTTAGACGATCGCTCTAATTTTAGGCTGAAATTCAGGTGGTTTTCATTGACCTACGTGTCAGACTAAACGTTCGAAATTGAACCTGAATGTTGTATGTGTGCACTACACATCTATAGTAACAATTTGGTATAATGAGGAACCTATCATCACATATTTTTTATGAGCAAATCTAATAGTAGATATAATGGGATTTCTTCTTAGCATGTCGATGGCAAAAATTTCAAATGTTTGTCGGCACGGTTGGCGCAGTGGTTGAGCGATTGACTGCTGCGCTGCGTGTCGGGGGTTCGATTCCCGCACGGAACAAATATTTGTATGGCCTACAGGTATTTGTTCCGGGTTTGGCTGTTTGTGTATGTGAGTTTAAATGTTTGTAAACGCACCCACGATACAGGAGAAATTCCTAGTGTGGGGCAACGTTTTTAAAAAAAAAAAAGAAAAAAAGAAAAAAAAGAAATAGCAAACAAAATGTGTACGCAATTTCGATTCAAGCTAGCACTCTGCTCACCCCACAATCGTTAACCGTTCCACGTGAACGCAATAAGCATAATTCTTCGAAATCTTCTCTTTTACAACAAAGAAAACGGAAAAACAGGTTTTCAACCAATTTGTCGCAGATAGTTCAGAATCAAAGTGAATATCGAAGTAAAAAGAAAATGTTAGATACTCGGCGTTTTACTATATCAATCTCGATTTACATGATACAAAGAATACTACAGAATAAAATCACTCGTGAACTTTTACGATCTTGTTTAAAAATTCTTTGCAAGCATCAGGTTTGTGGATAGATTAGCGTATTTTCTTTCCCAAATTGATCAAAAAGAAAATACAGTTAAACGGATAAATCAGTGCTTTCAGCTTCTTCATATAGGGCACGCCACCATAGTGGCGATAAGTCCCCTCTTTGAGGAGTGGCTAGACAGGCGCCACGGCGCCCTCACCTACCGCCTGACGCAGGTCCTCACCGGACACGGTTGTTTCGGGAGGTTCCTGCACCGAATCGGGCGGGAGGAAACGCCCGGGTGTTTCCACTGCGAGGATCGTCCGGAGGACACGATGGAGCACACCGTGGAGGTCTGCCCCGCTTGGGCGGAGCACCGCCGTGTCCTCGTAGCGGCGATTGGCGGCGGCGATCTCTCGGGTCCGGCCTTGGTTCAAGCCACGGAGCGAGAGGGAATGGGAAGCCGTCACCTCCTTCTGCGAAGCAGTCATGCTAGTGAAGGAGGTGGCGGGACGTGAGAGGGAAAGAACCTCACGTCCCAGTCGCCGCGGGAGACGCCCTGGGCGTCGGGGGTCACGTGGTGGCTCCCGGCCACCGTAGGCGCGGGCCTGTGGACGGCGAGTTATGGGCCAGCTCGCCGTCCGGCCGTCTTATGACGACAGGCCGTGTCGACGGCGCGTTCGTGTTCCACGTGCGCCTCAAAGAGATGTCAGCAAATAAGTAGGGGTCCGCAAGGACCGATGCCTGCCAGGGCTGCGGGACTGTTCGAAAGAGATACCGTGGCCCTGGAACACAAAGGGCAAAGAAGGAACATGGATGGGTTTTAGTCAGTACAAGTCTGACACTCCCTTCCGCTCCGCCCAGAGTGGGGGGGGTCATTTGATGATTTCCCATCCGGAAAAAAGAAAAAAAAAAAAAAAAGCTTCTTCATATAATCAGACGCCAGACAGAAAAAGCTCTTATGGTCAGTGAAACTCTTAGGGTCAGATTTATGAACATTATTTAGCACGTACTTTATTGGAATTACCAACGACTAGTGGTCCAGATTGTTGGCCCTAGATCGACGGATTTGGAAGTCATAGGGAGAGGCCTTAGCCTGTATCTGTGGCATCCCACTGCTAGCAGTGGCATAACACAGGTTAACAGAAACAGTAACTTTGTCGGAATTTTATTCCTGTCACTGACAAACAAAAAGTGAAAGATAGACACAGGAACATGTTTGTGCTTGCTTGAGCGTGTTTCTAAGTAGTCACAATCTAGAAGAATATGGATATGGGACTTTTTCACCAAACTGCAGCAGTAACTTTGTTTTTCATTAACATACTATGCAAAACAAATTTAGTTTTGCTGTTTTGTTTCGTGCTACGAAACCCTGTGTGCGTGCGAGTACGACTCGCACTTGGCCGGTTTTTTTAACCTGTAATTGAAAGTCAACAAGAATTGATATTACATTTTAAGTCATTATTAATTTACACATATCTCTGTAATTACAAGATTTGATTTTCTTTGCGGCGCAAATAGGAAAGCTTCAACAAGAACCTCACAAAGAAACACCACCCAACATGAAAAGTTTTAACATATTTTACTTAAGACACTGAATAAGCTGTTCAAAAAGAAGAGACCGTTGCAAAAATAAATTCATATCCGAGTGTGTCCGTTTGGTCTGAGCAAACTTGGTCCGCATACTGTCTACTCGACCACTCTGCAGGTAAAGAAAGAATACTATTATATTAATATTTTACAATGTTAGCTTTCTGAACAAGTTCTACGTTTGTCGGCAGATTTCAGATCTGTTTTAAAAGGAATGGAGCTGCAGATTATAGTTTCTTTTACTTGCTTTCACTTTCTTAGTCAGTTTTAGGTTACAGTTTGACTCGTGCGCTTTCAAATGGTTGCTGGAAGATTGATGAGCAAGGACATTTTGATAACCTACTTAGTCGAGATACTGTTTTATTGCGAGTGCGAACACCATAGTCTTATTTCTTACTATTCTTACTACTATTATTTAAGTTTGTCAATCATAGTTTGTTCAACATACAGCCTTACACTGACCAGCAAATTGCAAAAAACGAATTCAAAATTCGAATTTGAATTTCCCTAGCTCTCTAAAACTCTAGGATGCGCGTGCGCCCAATTTAATACTTAAATGCAACCCTGATATTTTTTGCTGCTCTTATTGATTGCTGCTCTTACGTTGTCGGAAACTGACTCTCATAAAAATCCTCGACTCAGTATGTTCAAACCTTATGTTTTGGTATGTCAACGAATATACACTCAGAAATGTAGAAAATTACTAACAATAGGTTTCAGAGAATGATATCCAATAACTTTTAACAGTTCTTTTGTAGTAAACATACATAGTAGACCCTAGTAATTTCGCGAGATTACAGGTCATTTCATTTTAATTAAAATTCTAGACCCTCATATCTTAATAACCTAGATGTGCCTAGAATTTAATTATGTGAGTGGTCGTTTGAAGTAACTTAATTATCTTTATGATATGAGAATGTAGTTTTAGTGTTAATTAGATTCTGAAAGGTGATATAATCCGTTGCTTGAACCGAAATACCTTTCAAAAAGCACGTAATGCTTTATATTTTATTTATTTTTTACCGTGTCATTAGTGCCTAATCTTGTGTCAGAGTGTATATAGTGCTTTTTGTATGTTATTTTTGGTAGTGGTAATCGGTTATCATTGACATGTGATGCGGAGGAACGAGGAAAATGTTGAGTATGAATGTGGATGGCTATAAGAGTAGAGGACGACCAAAGAAACAATGGATGAACTGTGTGAAGGATGATATGGCTAGGAAGGAGGTGACTAATGAGACGACGAGTAATAGAGAAGTAAGGAAGAAGAAGACATGCTGCGCCGACCACAAATAAGTTGGGATAAGGGCAGGAGAATGATGAACGATGTATCGTATTTTAATTCCTTTTGTTTTAAATTTTATATTCTGCTTGTTAGTGGTCCTAAAATTTCTACAACGTTTTCTGTTTTTACTCGTGAGGACCTAAAATTAGCTCTATATTACATTTACAATTGTTATCCATTTTTTATAGCTGTTGGTCCTCCTATTTATAAATAAATAAAACACTGGCGAAAATCGAATGTGTGAAGCACCCCTAAGGTTTTTAACACTAACATTATCCTGTATGTGTGGCTAATAAGATTTAGCTTTCCCGTTACACAAACGAACAGTCCTCACATATTCGCCTAAGAAGTAAAACTTTTCTTCAAAACAATTAATTGAGCTTAAAACTAACATACTCAGATAAATTACTTTCCTAAAATTATATTACCGAGTTGTAAAACATAATGGAAACAAAAACAATCTGTCTTTACTTGATATACTTACTAAGTAAAGTAAAGTACAGGAAAGTTTTAATCATCTGTATACTTCGTTTGTTGTAAAGTTTAGGTAACACAAAATCTGAGGCTTTTTAAGTAGTAATATTTCAAATAAACTGAAATATTGCTTAGACTATTAAAATAAAGACAACATGAGATATTTTTATTTGTTAAATTTAAGTTCGGTATTGCTATTTTTACTATTTATACCGTGCTTGCCTAGGTTGGTCTGTGGATGGGTGACCACCTATTACATACCGAGTTTCCTCCGTGCCTCGGAGAGCACGTTAAGCCGTTGGTCCCGGGTGTCATTTGTAGATCTTTGACAGTCGTTAGGTAGTCAGTGGCCCAAAAAGTCTGACAACCAGTCTTACCAAGGGGTATCGTATTACCCAGTACTAACTGGGTTGTGGAGGTCAGATAGGCAGTCGCTCCATGTAAAATACTGGTATTCAGCTGCATCCGGTTAGACTGGAAGCCGACCCCAATATAGTTGGGAAAAGGCTAGGCAGATGATGATGATTGCTATTTTTACTATTTATCGTAAACATAACATAACGTCAGTAATCTCCGAAGGGTTAGGCAGAGATGTACCTAATAATACACCCACAATTCGCCAGTTATTTTTAATTTCTATGTAATACGGGGCGAGCCTATTGCCATCATCATCATTCTCTTGCCTTTATCCCAATTCATTTGGGGTCGGCGCAGCATATCTTCTTCTTCCATACTTCTCTATTACTCGTCATCTCGCCAGACACCTCCTTTCTTACCATACTATTCTTTACACAGTCCATCCATCGTTTCTTTGGTCTTCCTCTACTCATATACCCCGCCGCTACTCATATAGCCTATTGCCATCAACCGGGCACAAATCCAGGCTCTGTGGCTGCTAGTGAAAAATTTCTAATGGAAAACCTGAATAACACTTTGCCGACCTGGGAATCGAACCCAGGACCTCATGCTCAGTAGTCACGTTTGCAACCAACGAGGCAGATAAAGAAAATACAAATACCACAAAATCACTTTTCTCCTTTTCCTACACTTTGCAAGAAACTCAAGCATAACTCGGAAATAACTTGAAAGTCAGAAACTTCGGTCTACATGTGAAGAAACACGTGTCAAAGTATAACATAACCAGGCATGCTGTTGGTTGCATTAGTGGGATGTTTCAACAATCTTGAAGTGATGTTCGTACAAAGGATTTACTTGGTAAAAGTGAGTGGGATTATAAGGTGGGTGGACATGCATATTTTGGAAAGTTTATCTGAACTCCAGGGTATTTAAAGACCTTTTAATTAATATTTATAGAGAAGCTAAAAGTTTTGCTGCGTAGGTGACGCTTCTGTAGACGTTATAGATAGTTTTATATACCCACATGAAAACTAGTTGCAGTTGACGTCATAATAATCAGATCTTGATGTACAGTCGCCAACGTAACAAGTTACTACAAACTGTCAATTTTCTCATTCGATTTTGAACTTAATAATCAACATTTTATGGTATAAAATGATTTTTAGAAATTTGACAATTTATGGTAACTTGATGTGCTGGCGACTGGATCTACTCGAGGAATGAAAACGTTAAGCAATATCGAAATATAATATTTTTTGCATGGTGGGTAAATATTACCTGTTCGAAATGTTCCTAATTGATGTAAAACTTACTTTTCGTACAGAAATATCAACAATGCCCACAATAATACTGTAGACTTCCTCTCATCATTGCGTAGTTAGATAGATTCCTATCCTTAACCGTCAGTTAACGGTTCATTAGCTTAAATGGACGGCTGTGAGTGCAACTGTTTGTGACTCATTGATTAGACTGATGCACGATGGCCGGTTCATTAAACGCAGTGTAAACCAAGAAACAGATGCGTTGAAAGGGGGATACATATATTAGCAATGATAAGTCTTTCTCTTTCATTTCCATCCATTTAGGTTAATTCACGGAAATGTAGCTATAAATACAAATAAAATACCTCACTCCCGGTTTCCTTCGTCCTTTTGTTCTTAAAGGGTAAGCAGTAGTGTGCCTATAAGTATACCCATATTTCGCTAGCTATAAATTAACAATATATTGTATCCTCGTTGGTCTAGTAGTCGCAAGTGCGACTGCTGAGCATTAGGTCCTGGGTTCGAATCCTAGACCGGGCAAAGTGTGATTGGTTATTCCCAAAGGGAATTTCTTACTTACAGCCGAAACGAAATCTAGATTTGTGGCCAGTTGATGACAAATGACTCGCCCCCTATTACAATAACTGGCGAAATATGGATTTACTACTAGGTACATCTCTGCCTAACTCACGGGATTACAGGCTCAATGCTATTTGTATGTATTTCAGAAATCCCATGTAATAGGGGATGAACCTATAGCCACCAGCTGACCACAAATCCAGGCTGAAGAAGAGTCTAGAACGTCATGCTCAGCTAGTTAGATCACAAGACCATCGAGGCTTATAACTTAACTGTCAAACACCAAATTCTCTTTGAGCGCAATGGAATACAAAGTGCGAATAGTCGGTGTCAATTAAAACACATTAAGTGCCGTTCACGCTTGACCAGCCGCCTTTGAGGTGGTAATGGAAACGGCCAATGGCATGGAAGGTGGGATTACTTAAGTAGGTCAATTAATTAATGCCTGGAATGATTGATAGTTTTCTGGTAATTTGATTAAGGGACATAAGAATCTTGGTACCAGAGACGGCTGGAAAAGCTGGTAAGTACCTTCAAAATTCTTTCTAGGTTTCCAGGCTTTGCATTGCCTGTATTTTATAGGGTAATGAAAAGAAAACGCTGACTGATGTCAAATAAAATCAAGTGAGGAAATCAAGACATTGTTATCAGCCATCTTTTCTATTATCCGTCATTTTTCTCTTATATTTCTCAAATTAGAACTGTCCAAGTTATATATATTCAGGCACTTAAATATGACCCAATTACTATTAAAAATACTTAAAAAAAAATACAGATTTTATAACAAAGATCATTCAGCTAAATTATTGCAATTTATATGTATGTATATTTTTATTTTGTGTGCAATAAAGAATCAGAATAATTCATTAAGTATTTAAACTTAGAAAGTCTCTAAGGAAAAACACCCAAAAATAAACAGAATAAATTAAAATTACTACAGCTGAATAAAAGTAAAAACGTCAAATTATTTCTGCTTTGAAACGTCAAAAGGGACTGCGGAAACTGAAGAAAGAAATAAAATTCTTTATAAAGCCAGAATATAAAAATCCGGCCAAATAGATGTAGGGCCACGCAGAATAACTGGTTTCACAGTTCTGATGAATATTTATAGCATACTGTACAGTCACGAGCACCAATACGTATACACTTTCCTAAATTTAAAAGCGATTTTCGCGAGACTTAACGATTGTAACTTGGAGATAAGATGTTTTTCATAAAAATATGAGTTCCAAAATACATGTTCGTAACAACGTGAAATTTTAATCAGAACAGTAGGAGAACAACACTTTTAAAAGTTGTTAAATGTTTACATATTGGTGCTCGTGACTGAACAGTATTGATTAATATTTAGTTCCACAAAAAATCTCAAAAAGAAAACAATGAAAAATAGGATTATTTCTATACAGTTTGTGTCAAAAATACTCATATCTAAAGGAACTAGTCACTTAACAGCAACATCACTAAGATATATCATCAACATCATAATCTTGTTAATGATGGTCTCCGACAATACCCCACACGCTGATACATTACAATAACTGTGTGACCATCCGGAAGGATAGACAGAATGTCAGATAGATGGACTAAACGGGTTCTGTATTGGATAATTAAGGGTATCATTTGTCAACGGAACTCTAAAAATGTTGTACAAAAAGTTAACAAAATGAGAGAAAAGGCTATCTGAAATTTCAATGGATGTTTAAGATGGCGTAATTCTATTGTGTGGATTGTCCCAGCGGATTTATTCAAGTTTAATATGTACAGAATGACGTTGAATGGGAAAATCTCTTTTATTTTACAACAATACGTCTGAAATTGTTAGAAAATTCGTTGTTTAGGCATGAGAGTAGGGTGACTGTATAGAAGGTTACGGTCAAAATGTACAATAAATGCTACAAAATAAAGGTCCAAAACGTAAGGAGCCTTTAGGCTAAGAACGCACTGACAGGTTGCTTGCTTAACAACTAGAGGCTAGCAAGTGGTCTAGCGAGTAGCAAAGTCAAACATCAACTTACTCAGCCTACAACAGTCCACTGCCGGACATAGGCCTCTTCAATCGCACGCCACTTAACTCGATTCTCGGCAACTCTCATCCAGTTGCTACCAGCCACCCTGCGAAGATCGTCGCTTCACCGAGCCTGAGGGTGTCCCACCTTACGCTTGCCGATTCGCCTGCCCACTCAAGAACACGTTTACCCTAACTGTCATCAGTGAAAAACGAAATGAAGGTTATAAAATATTCGCAACCGGCCGCACTGCGTGCTTGGACCCTCGCTAGTTGCCAAGCGTATATCGAAGTAGCTGGCCTCTACGTGGTAAGCAAGCCAACAGTCAGGGCGTAAGTTACCATAGTCTAACTAGATATAGCGACGGTCTATCAGTGATAGCGTTGATGAAGATGTAGGAAATGTATTGCTTTATTGTCGAAAGTATTTGTAAGAACAGAAAACTCTTTAAAAAGAACTGCTACTTGTCTGGGCCCTTGTTATCAACTTTCTTTTATATTCTCAAATATTAGCTATGTTCTTTGGTAGGTAGATACATTAAGCGATTATCCTACAGTTTAAATTGTGAGGTAGTCCGGTGTAGCATACTATTTTTTTAAGTAGTTTGGTACAATTTACCTATATACATACACACTTACACACCCACACACACAATTCACAAATACACACACACACACTTCTTTTCTTTTCTTCTTTTTTTTAATACTGGTATTCATCTGCATCCGGTTAGGTTGGAAGCCGAACCCAACATAGGTGGGAAATTGCTGGGCAGATGATGATGATGATGATGGTACGATTTATATAAAACTCATCTTACAAAAAGAATTAGTTATCATTTTTGTTAATCCAACTCAGAAGAAACGATTGAGTAAACAAACTAATAATATAAACCCTTATTTCTTTTACAATTTGCTTATAAAATCCTTTTTTATTTCTCGTCTTCCTTTTCCTTAGAAATCACAATTATCGTAGCGAATTACTACAAAATCCTTTTCTACGAAATATCCTTCCCTTTTTTTCTTCGTTTCCAAGGAAACTAATTTGTCGTCTCTGACCGTCTCTTGTTGCAAAAAGCTCGACGATTTCTTTAAAAGAAGTTTCCCTCTGTCTTCGTTTTCATTTATTATCTTGTTAAAATTGATAAGGCTTACTCACCGACGATTTAGCTGACAGACTGTTTGTTTTGCTTTTGCCAATTTAGTTTTTATTATATTTAGGAAATGGTTGATAGATATTATTCTCACTTATAATGTTAGCTTAAAAACAGTGGTGGACTGTAAACAAACTACTGAATTACATAAAATCACGCTTGTAATCCCTGAAGAGTTAGGCATACTTGTGCCCATTAATACACCCAAATTTAGCCAGTTATGATGAAGTCCCATGTAATTGAGGGCGAGCCTATTGCCATTAACCGGCACCAATCTAGACTCCGTGGTTGCTACTGAGAAATTCCTGATGGAGAAATGCAATAACACTTTGCCAGACCTGGGAATCGAACCCAGGACCTCATGTTCAGTAGTCGCGCTTGCGATCACTAGACCAACGAGGCAATCCCGAATTACAGTTTATTTGAATACCTACTAAAAGATCGTATTCAAATAATTTGCAAATCAGCTGTTTATCACGTTGAAAACCTACATGCTTATCTGTCCACAAAAAATCCATTAAGTTTATAATTAAATGGACTATTACTCAATTAGTAAATTAATGATTTCTTGTAAATGTTTTACGACCAATAGAGATTAATAGAAATAACTATTACTTTATAAAATAAGGCAGCTATCTACTTAATTCTATATATACTTCTATTATAAAGAGGAAATATTTTTTGGTTGTTTGTACCGAATAAGCTCCGACACTTCTGGACCAATATTAACCATATTTTCACCATTAGAAAGCTAAATTATCAGGAAGTAATATAGGCTATAGATTATATTTATATTATGCAAATTAGCTGAACTATCACACTTTTTGCGGACGAACTCGCGGGTGAAGTGTTAGTCAATATAAATCTGTACCATACCGTTTACACTCAGCTAAGCTGGGAGAGGAATTCCGTGCAATGCACATGAATTTAGATAATGCCATTATCAATAGATTCCTTCAGGTTTGTACCACTATTAGATATCTATAGTTAGGAATACGTAAACTGTAATTACAGAGACGTGTTAATTTATATCAATCAGTAAATGCCAATTGCAGAATCTAGTCATGTAAATAGAATGAACAGTCATGGAAATATTACTTTATTAATTACTGCGCTTGGTGAAATGGTTAATCTTAACAGATTATTTTTTTGATTTGGTTTTAAATAACAGTTTTAACATTAACATTTTTAAACTATTAAATCACTGGAAAATAACAGAACCCATCTCTTTCTCTTTGTGTGGTTACACCAGGTTAGGCACTACCTAACCTGGTGTCAGAGTTTTAATGCCGCCCATGGGCCTCTGAAAAAAAAAAACTGAACCTGGCTAACTCATTAGAATAGAAGATGATGTAGCTTAACCCCGAAAGGCTCATAATCATGAGACAGTTTAAACTGACTAAATCATTCATCATTAAAATATTTGAAAGAGCCTTAAGTACATCATAATTATTTCGATAACCAATGTATGAAGTCAAATATACAACATGAAACGCCAACCAAGGTCAGCTACCTTTAAAAGTCAAAATCTAAAGGCACAATTTAGATTCTTTTGATGTAGCGAGGCCCAAAATTCTTTTATTACGACCTCCCAAATTCCTACCTTCGATGTATCGTCGGCCCACCATCGATCAAGGTTTCCGGCATCCGGTAATTGGCTGTCGGTCACTTAAAGTAGCACTTGATATGGCCTCTTAGGAATATTCATGAACGATGTAATAATATCCCATTGTAAAGCTGAAAGTAGCTGCAATTACTGCTGAAAAGTATAACTGAATTGGTGCAGTGTAGGTAGTGGAACCCTGACTTATCATATGCCTAGCTTTTCCGTGCAGAATGCAGCTGAATACCAATATTAGACATGGAGCGGCTGCCTATCTGACCTCCACAACCCAGTTACTACTGCTAGGTAATACGATACACCTTGGTAAGACTGGGTGTCAGACTTTCGGGCCACTACCTGTAACGACTCTCAAAAATCTAAAAATGACATCCGGAACCAACGGCTTACCGTGCTTTCCGTGGCACGGAGGAAACTTGGTATGTAATTGGTGGTCCATGGACCAACCTAGGCAAGAGCGGCTTAACCTGAAGATTGACCAAAGTGGCTGTTGTAATATTATAGAACCCTGAATTGGAATCAGTTAAAACACAAACATTCACACCTGTTTACCCCAAAGGGTCAAGCAGAGGTGTTCTTACAGTTTATTCAGCCTTTTATAGATCTTTAACTATGAAATTGCCGTTTTTTTCTCACATTTTGTTCTGTTTGTAACTTTGACGTACTTATAGTAATATTTTTTCTTAATCCCATTTTTATTGAATTAATTAAATTACGTACTTTTTAGAGTTGAAAAACCGTACTAGTAGTTGCATATTACCTCATAGGGTAGTGTGTAAAAGCACCTGTTTCAATGTGCCGTCGATGTCACTACTTCAAGTAGGTATATTTTTGTCATAGACTATACTATAATGAACTGCATATTTTAAATTCTCAAAACACTTTGAGAATTTAAAATATGCAGTTCTATGCAATTTTTTTAAAACTATAGTTTGTAATTGCATCATACATAATCGGTTCAGACGTTTCCAAGAAAAAGAAAATGTTAGTATGGAAATCACTTTTCACGAAATCGTCCATAAAAATCGGCAATTTCCTACTTTTACCCCTAATATTATGCGATCTAAATGTTGACTGCGGGCAGCTACTTTGAACATTTTAGAATCAATTTATTACTCTTCTATTATTATTTTTTACGGGTTTTAGTTACAAGAAACGCTTTTACTAAAAAAATCTCAAAAACTGAGAATATTTTCACTTTCAGCTGCTTCAAAAGACTTTAAAGATAATTGGTATGTTTTGTGCAGAATTACCTGTCGCTATTCGGTACAGTCCTAGGGGCTGATAAAAACATGTCACGTTGTTGCAATCAGCCTGATATTGTTGGTCTTGTTTAATTAAATAGTACATACCTATATTTATTTACTCTAGCCTGTTGTTTTACTGTGAGAGGAAAACTTTAACGACATACGTGGACAAACAAATAAAGAGTATTGTTGCGTTCCGAATTTCGGATCAAAGGACCAACAAGGTATTTTTTTAAAGTTTATTTATTTAATGCCAGCGTGTTATTTTCCTACTGTATGTTTTCCATGTAGAGATGCTTCTGTTAGCATATTTTGCTGTGACGTTTCCTTAAAATGTGGTCGTTAATTGTGCACCTAGGTTTATGTAAAATTGTTTAAACCAAAGTTAATTTATAACCGTCTTAAAAAACGAGAGCCAAAAGGCCGAGCTAAAACATCGACCCTGTTTTTGAATTTCGCGCTTTATTTTGACAAACATACCATAAATTATAACCAGCTACCCGGAAGACCTGAAAGCATGTTCTTCACCCACTGTTTAAAAGGGTCCATTAAATATTCGACCATCTACCACACACCCAGAGCTTGAAATGTTTAATCTAGCACATATCTGCAAATCACGTTCAATCTAATCGACAAAATTCGAAATTGTCACTAGATGTCTAAATTATCAGCACCAACCGCATCGGAGAACTACGTAAATGGATTTGGTCGTCGATTTATGTAACATTTTGCAGAATATGGGAACATTTTTCACATTCGTCGTTTGTAGAAGTACATAGAAGTAGTTTCCTTTTGAAAGTGCTCGTTCGGAGAAGTACGTTCTTACTACATGGGGTACTATTCAAATATTTGAATTTAAAATGTTCGTCAATAAGAAAGTTATGCTTGGCATAGAGTTGCTGATGTCAGGCACAGGCGAATTCAACTCATGGAGAAGAAGCCTCTGTCAGTAGAAACTTTACAAGCTGATTATATATTACTGTTGCCTTTGTTTCGACAATTTATAAGTGCCTGTAACTGGCCTACTTGAAATAAATGCTTTGATTTTATAATGACGCAATTGTGAAATTAAAAAAAAAAACATTTCATATTATAAGTCCACCTAAATCCGCAGCTTGTGAAGTCTATAAAAGTTGATGAACTGTCTTCTCGAGCGTTAGTTATTTGTCCAAATTGATAATTTCATACAAATATGCATGCAGGTAAACAAAAAAACTAACACAAACATTTGTTTAAACGATTCGCTTGGAACCAACAAGACGAAAAAATGTTAAAAGTAAACAAGCAACAGAAATGTCGTATTTTCATAAAAAACATTATGTACAGAATGACTTTAAATTAGTAAGATTGCGAGTACCTTTTGAAGGAAGTATTTTGGGAACTTAGCTAAAAGACGGGAAGCGAGTACAGTAGGTACAGTCAACGACGTATTGTTTTTCCTGTATTACATTTTGATGGACCATTTTATGCTAAAGAAAAATAATGTCAGAAACTTCTTTGAAAGTATCTGAATCGATGCTTTGGAAGGTGCATCTTGTTAGTGGTTTATCTTTTCTGAATATTGTATAATCAATGATGTATGAGCTTTTTGTCCTGCCGTAGTTTACCTAGGTACGTACGTACGTATTAATTACAATGCGAATCTACTTAAACAATCGTATCTTTATACGTATTTCTTTATAAAATTCAAAAAATGTACAAGTATAGTGAACATTGCATATTTAGATACAGAACATAACATCACGCCTGTAATCCCCGAAGTTAGGCAGAGGTGTAGCCAATTATAGTACACCCACACTTTGACAGTTATGTTTAAATCCCATGTAATAGGGGGCGAGCCGATTGCCAAAAACTAGGCACAAATCCAGGCTCTGTGGCCGCTGCTGAGAAAATTCCTGCTGGAAAAAACATAATTAAACTCTGACCACCCCGGGAATCGAACCCTCTCAATCGAATCGGACCTCATGCTCAGCAGTCGCAATTGCGACCACTCGACCAACGGGCCTGTACATATTTAAACTCTATGTCAAATCGTACAATCTATGTACAGACATAGATTATGTCAAGAAACGACATTGAACCACTCTGTATCCATTCATAAATGCCATCCACATAATATACAAATAACAACGATAGCAACAACATCCATTTATTACAAACAAAATGCACAGCAATTTTTACAACAAGCTTGACATTATTTCGCCAACAACTTTGTATTTTCGGAAAACAACACGCGAAAGCATCGTAACAACACATCGCATCGTATTAGAAGAATTTCTCTGCCTAATTTAAAAATGTTCAGACAAAATTGCTCCCAAGTGTACAGCAGTATGTTCCTCATAAGAAATTCTTTTTGATTTATTCCACTGGCTGGAAACAAAGAAGCGGGAAGTACACTGTCTGTCAAAATAAGAGACCCAGTTTTTTTACAGATAATATTGTTGTTGTCCATAAGATAAGTTGCTTGCGATGAATATAAAAGTTCACTTTTTATGTTTAGAGGTTGCTGGGGAAAGGTTCTTGACCTTTGAGAGGTTTATGATCTACGCAGGCGTGATTTTTCTTTTGTGTCAAAAGTAAGTTGTTTTTGTTTTGCCAGTGTTGTTTTGTTAATAAAACTAGTTACTCTTTTTCATTCACTTCGTATCTTTTAAAAATATTATTTAGTTTTTTTTTTGGGATGGGAAATCATCAAATGACCCCCCCCCCCCCCCACTCTGGGCGGAGCGCAAGGGAGTGTCAGACTTGTACTGACTAAAACCCATCCATGTTGTTTCTTTGCCCTTTGTGTTCCAGGGCCACGGTATCTCTTTCGAACAGCTCCGCAGCCCTAGGACCAACAATATAAACCAGACAATTTTACATAAAATATTTACTTACCACAACCGTTTTCAATTGTTTTAATAAAACATAAACATAAAAACACGCCTGTAATCCCCGAAGGGTTAGGCAAAATTGTACCTAATAGTACACGCACATTTCGCTAGCTATATAAAAGTCCCATGTAGTAGGGGACGAGCCTATTGCCGTCAACCAGATCCAGACTCTGTGGCGTTATAATGTTTAAAATGCGATTTTAATCCTGATTTTAAATAATAAAATACAGGGTTAGTGACATATTCATAACACACATAACATTATGACTATGTATACGACTTTGACATTAATAGACCTTTATAAACAATAAACTAACAGCTTTAAAGTAACTCATCTCACTCAAACTATCTCCATAAGGTCACCAAACCAAAACATCCTTTACAATAAACTTGGAACTCTGCTTATCCCTCTTTTATACTAGACTGAAACAATAGGGCTTCAGTAGGACTGTAGAGCCCTCACGCCGGAGCAAGAGTGAATACTTCATTGTTAGTTCACTCCCTCTCTCGTCAAGGGTCTTCGTATATCTCCATCTTGCTCTCACACGCCTATTACGTGGTCTTTTGTATTCGGGACACGTAGTTTTATTATTTAATTATGTGTTATGAACTTTTCTGCTGCTACTGCAAGGTAAGTTGCGTGAAGATATGATATGACAGATTGGTATTGATATTTTACTAAGAAATTTATCGGTATGAATAAATAAAAATTTAAGTTTCTGTTTGTAATTTCAAAATAACAGCTTTTTACTGAATGCATATGAAAGTATATACGATAATTATAACAAAACACAGTTTTTTTTTTGTTTGTCTGTCTGCTTGTTTGTTCCGGCTAATCTCTAAAACGGCTGGACTGATTTTTACTGGCAGATAGCTCATGTTATAAGGAGTAACTCAAACAAAAAAATGAAACCCCTTAATTGTTCACAAAATCCGATTCAAAGGAAGACATATTTTATAACAATTGCACACTAACGAAGGTCGCCGGCAACAGCTAGTTTGGAATATAAATTGTGGGTGGGCAAAAAGAAATTGTGGGTTGCCTCATTATGGCAGAACTAAGTCCTGTGTCCTGTATTTCCTTTGCATTTCGGTAAATGATTTTGCTTTCAAAGAAACCAAGAAGATCACGTGTTTTAATTTATTTTTTGCCGATTGTGAATGTGTGAAAATTGTAGGCTTTGTAGATTCCTAGCTGCTTGTTAACTTTTTATCTTATTCAGTTTTCTGGGATGGGAAATTAAGATGATGCCTGAGGTTGGATTTACACAGAGCATCAGAAGGACGGGTAAACGAAAAACCTATGTGGAATAAAATATTTTGATTTGGTTTTTTAAACCTTGACTGGTTCATAGGACCTTTTACGTCACTCAAGCTCAGATGAAAGGTAGCTTAATCTTATCCAGGAAATACAAGAAACTGTAGACCTTCCTGTAAACTGTTTTTTGTTTGACTTGCCAAGTTGAAAATTAAACGTTTCCAGCTAATGAGTACGACGGAGTTTCTATTAGTAGAGCGAAATCTGGCGGTAGGCCAACACGATAGCTTTGTCTAGGGACGGAGAAAAGATTGGAAAGTCTTTGGTGAAGAAACTAAGTTTGGAAGCAATCAATGAAGTAGCAGGCAACGAATAACTTGAATTAATTAATAAAATTGTTAAAATTATTATATTATTTCAACACATTAAGGGAGTGCATTAAAAAAAAACCTTTGTGGACATCTTCGTTCCAGATTCTGTATTTTAAACTGTGTCTTGTCCATCAGTAAATTGACGTAGATTTTTGCGATGAACTGATTTTATGAGTAGAAAATTAGCAAAAGTGAGAAAGTTAATGCACCTACTTTTTAGTCCAAAATGTGTTGGTAACAATAAAACCCGACTGTAAGTATTTTTGAAGAGTTCATAAGGAGGTCTGGTCCGGCACACAGGTAAAAAATATCTAGGTCATCATCATCTGCCACGTTGGTCTATTGGTCACAAGCGAAACTACTGAGCATGAAGTCCTGAGTTCGATTCCCAGGTCGGGCAAAGTGTTATTTAGTTTTTCCATCAGGAATTTCTCAGTAACAGTTACGGAGTTAGGATTTGCGCCCGGGTGATAGCAATAGGCTCACTCCCTATTACATGGGACTTAAACATAACTGGCGAAATGTGGATGTACTATTAGGTACACCTCTGCCTAACCCTTCGGGGTTTACAGGCGTGATGTTATATGCATGTTGATCATAATCTGCCTAGTTTCACAAGAGGCAACTGAATATCTAAGTGAACAGCAATATACATAAGTATGAATGTGATTATGAACGCTAGTAACTACATCCCTCGAATTAATTTCATGCTCAAATCTCAAGCCAAAACGGTAAACAGAACTCAAAACAAGTTGACAACCCACCACTCCGATCATACGTCACCCAAAGTTAGATTCTCTGTCTTCCTACCAACTCAAAATACTTCTTATTCCCCAGTGAATAAAGCTTGAAATACATAAATTCAAATTCAATTAAAACTGGCACTTTATACAAGATCCGTTTCCGAGGGATGAGACGCAAAAGTTTTATATTGGCTTAGCCGACTAGCGGTTGTGACGGATGTAAACGTAAATTCACTGGAAGTGATTGGATCTAATGTTGGCGAAGTTTTAATTTTAACAACAATAATAAGTGAGGTAATGGTATTAAAGTGATATCACTTCTATTCTATAAATGCCATAGACTGGATGGAAGATGGGGGAAGAAAGTGCTGGAGTGGGGACCATGGACGGTACGGAGAAAAGGCGGAAGACCACCAACTAGGTGGACAGAAGATCTCATTAAAGTGGACGGAAGAAATTGAATGGCCACGACACAAAACCGCCAAAAGTGGAAAGATACATCACGCGACACATACGCGACTGGAGAAAAATACTAACTAACTACGCGACTACATGCTAAGGGCACTCCCTGTTAGGGAACTCGATCGGAACAAAATCACTATTATACACTAATCGGAACGAATTTACATCTACAGGCTTAGCAACGCGGGCTGGCTCGAACAAGGGTCGGGGACAAGCAGCTGGCAGAGTCTATTTATGTATTTTTGCTCAATTCATGGCACTATTATAATCAGTCCATTACGTTCCCAGACACAGGCCCATTTCTTAACTCTACCCACCCCTTCAGCGTATACAAGCGTGATGTAATGTAACGTTACCTTTAGAAGTCTTTCCTTTAATAAAAGTTTTTGTACCGAATAAACAGGTATAAAAAAATAATTTCGAAGGAATATTCGAGATCTTTTCTTCATTATTAGAAGAAAATATCTTATTATTATCAGCTGTATGAAGTAACTGAAGATTGTACCTGTAAATAATACTGAATAGGATTGATTATTTTGCTAATTGCTAGTATTCTTTCAAGATATGAATTATTTTTTGTGGCTTTATTTACTAATTCATGTTTGTATATTTTTTGCTGCTAGACTGTGTTTCTGTTTTTTGGTTTAAATAGCTGTTTATAATCCTAATGCTTTTTATTCATATTTAGGGTTTCGTAGTCAACAAGGAATAGAACCCTTATAGTTTCACCATGTCAATCTGTCTGTCCGCAGTTTAGCTCAAAGACTTAGTACTAGAAAGCTGTTTTTTGGCATGAATATACAGATTACTTACGCCGACTAAGAGGTATAATAAAATCTCGAAAAGTATTATGTTCTAGGGTTTCGCTTGTACCTATACGTAAAGTGGGGATTTTTTTTAATATTCTACAATATTCATAGCGTTATTAACGACATCGAGGAGACGTATTTCCCAAATCCTTACACCTGTCAGTAAAACTAGAAACACAAATAATAATTCTGTAAGAAAATTGATAGAAAGACGCCGTGACATTATTCATATTTTATGAAAAAAAGAAATATTCCAGTCACTTCCTGCAACTCTATACAGGCAACTGAAAAAAAGATGCCCGTGAATAAAAGCAGAGATTTCAGTAATGCCAAGTGGAATACTGGGGACGTACTTTTCAGAACCGCTGAACTGTTTTCTTTTTTTGTGAAATTTAATGTTGCGGCGTATTTCAGTTTCAGAATTTTGAAAGACTACGCTTTTGGTGAACTTCATTTGAATACACTGTGTATTTAGGCTTTTTTTTACTTGAGAAATAGTAAATAGAGAAAAAAGATTTTCCGTTAATTATAGGCCATCATCAGATAAGTAATTAAATAGAAATACTGGAGACGTTTGTGTAAATGTTGAGTATGAATGTAGATGGCTATAAGAGAAGAGGAAGACCAAAAAACGATGGATAGACTGTGTGAAGGGTGATATGGCTAGAAAGGAGGTGACTGCTGAGATGACGAGTAGAAGTATGGAAGAAGAAGACATGCTGCACCAACCCCAAATAAATTGCGATAAGGGAGAAGAATGATTATGACTAAAGACCTTTGCGTAGGCACAAAAGTTTATTCTATCACTAGGGACTAATATAAGCTACCGTAAGCTGACCTATGTTTATCCTTTATTATTTTAGTTCTATATTTTCCCACCCGCATAGATAAGTTAGTCGAAGTGTACGCTTTGATGGTGATTACAACTTGTCTATCTTTGGTAAGTGTTTTCAAAGGTAACAGGAATTAATTCTCGTTTGTAGTAGTCAATTTATTTAATAAATTATTTTGAGAAATGTTAAGAGAGGTATAACCTAATTAAGAGACGGTATATTAAATTCAGTGAAACTTTTTGGCGCGGTTCTAAAAAATCACGAACTCCCCTTCATTCTTTATTCTCAAAGTTAAATCAAAATCTTTATAATAATTTACATTTTCGTGTAAATAACTCAAAGTTATTTAAAGCTGAGCAAACAAAGTAAAATCAAAAAGGCTGTGGAATTTTCATGAACACACATTTTCAGCATAAAATATTCCGTTCAGCTCAAATAAAGGCATTCTCAATGTTTTAAATGTTGTACACACATATATGATAATTTTCACGTCTGTTTCCCGAACACGTATACAAAAGTATAATGGGTGTAAATGTACCATTACCGAAGCCGAAAGGCATTTGTTCTCCCCATCATTGCGATCTTTTTTTTTTTGTTCTAGACCATACTTGGAACCCTTCTAGTTACGGAGATATTGGGGGTCAAATTTGAAACTTTTCACATTTTTTTTTTAATTCAAGTTTTTAATGTTATAACTTTGATACCTCCACGACCCCCGTACTATTTAATGCATCCATCAGCACAATGTGTTATGTGCGTTACATTGCGTTCTACTGTAAAACGTGTTTTTTCACCCAAAAAAAAAGTCGTTTCTCAGCAATAATTTTTGCATAGAGTTACTTAGTTTGATGTACAGATTGCTTGGTTGACGGCTTCGTGAAGGGTCCGTTTACACCTTGTATATACAGCGTATAACAAGGTGTAAACGGAAAAGGTATAGTCATATTTCAAGGTGTGCTATAGACCATAAAACTGAACCACCTTCTCTATGGGACCAATATGGTGATCGCGAAGAAATAATCAGCTGCCCCATACATTTGGGTCTAGTAGTATTGGAATTATGTACAATGCAGTTGATATGAATATACCCTTTCTGTAACACGCTGTATAAAACATTACAATAAAAGCGAACCTATTTAACTGAGGACGCAACCAGACTAAGAATGCTACTAAGAATTCAACTATAGGGTCGGCTTCTAGTCTTACTGGAAACATCTGAATACCAGTATTTTACAGGGACCGACTGTCTATCTGACCTCCACGAACATGCACTAGGTAATACTATAGTGTTACAAGGTATACCTCGTAAGACTGATTGTCAGACTTTTCGGCTTCTGATTTTCCTAAAGCAATTATCAAAACGCCCGACTTGGGTTCGAACCGATGCCCTCACGCTCAGCAGACGCATTTACGACTGTTTCACCAACAAGACTGAAAAATGATATGTCTTTAACAATACAAAGACAGGTTTTAAAGGCTAACCGGATAAAGACAGCCGCTTTATAGAGCCTTTGTGCTATCTGTGATCCCCTCGAGTGCAGTTTCCGAGCTATGCGGCTTCGTAATATAGAAATGCAATGATATTAATTTCGCTAAAAGTTTACTATTGGTTTTAAAGTGAAAATGTATCTCGCAGTAAATTGTTTAAATGCATCTTTACAAATTGAACACAATGCCTTTTTCTGTATTTAAATAATTAAAAATAACAGCCGTTCGGGGTCGATCTTTAGGTTAAGCTGCTCTTGCCTAGGTTGGTTTGTTTTTTTGTTGTTTGATGGGTGACCACCCGTTACATACCGAGTTTCCTCCGTGCCTCGGAAAGCACGTTAAGCCGTTGGGCCCGGGTGTCATTTGTAGATCTTTGACAGTCGTTAGGTAGTCAGTGGCCCAAAAAGTCTGACAACCAGTCTTACCAAGGGGTATCGTATTACTCAGTACTAACTGGATTGTGGAAGTCAGATAGACAGTCACTCCATGTAAAATACTGGTATTCAGCTGCATGCTGTTAGACTGGAAGCTGACGCCAGCATTGTTGGGAAAAGGCTAGACAGATGATGATGCCTATGTCTGTATTTCTAAAAAAGTTTTGTGAATCTATCCTTTTCATAGCAATAACTTTTCTATTGTTAATGAAATTGGTTACTTGAGTATATGTATAATAGAATAGTCTAAAACAATCTTTGTTGATTGTGGCATAAACTTTTACACATTCTGTTTCAATAGCTTTGAACAGTCTTGCTCGCAATTTCACACTGTTACTAGTACTACATAGAAAGTTTAGCTTGCACCTGGTAATTTTGCATCCGGATCAACATTAACGAGTTCCACTCTTTAGATAGTTGAGATGCTGCTAGAATATTTGAATCAGAGTACATCGCGGTGGTACTTTCTAACCGAACCGCAGTTTGCTAGAAATTCCAATAGTATTATTTCAGTTAACCACTCTTTTTATTTCAATACGACAGCATAGTGTTGATTAAAATTATGTAAACAATATATAACAAAGTAGATAAACCTCCGCTAATACTTACGCAAACCACGCGTCTATTGTCTGCGGCGAGCAAACAATTCATTTGTGTAACAGTTTGATCTTCCTTCAACGTAGACAACAGTAAGGCTGGTCGTCCACCAGACTTCACAAAAGTAACCAGTTATCAACTCAAAACATGAACTAGTACCACCATCAGTGAGAACCAGAATGTCACAGTAATAGTATTTCAGTGGCGGTCCGTATTTGACGAATCCAATCAGAAACTTAAAAATAACGCGTTGAGGTTCTGTCAAATGGTCAATTCGCGGCGCAATTAGTCACTGAAATGTTAAATAGTGTGACATTTAGGCAATCAATAAATTAAGTAACGTTAATATCTAAGAGCATTGTTTGAATTTTGGGTTATTTTTGAGTAGCGTCATGGGCGATGAGCCTTTTTTTTTTTTTTTTTTTGGATGGGAAATCATCAAATGACCCCCCCCACTCTGGGCGGAGCGGAAGGGAGTGTCAGACTTGTACTGACTAAAACCCATCCATGTTCCTTCTTTGCCCTTTGTGTTCCAGGGCCACGGTGTCTCTTTCGAACAATCCCGCAGCTCTGGCAGGCATCGGCCCATGCGGACCCCTACTCGTTGCTGACATCTCTTTGAGGCGCGCGTGGAACACGAACGCGCCGTCGACACGGCCTGTCGTCATAAGACGGCCGGACGGCGAGCTAGCCCATAACTCGCCGTCCACAGGCCCGCGCCTACGGTGGCCGGGAGCCACCACGTGACCCCCGACGCCCAGGGCGTCTCCCGCGGCGGCTGGGACGTGAGGTTCTTTCCCTCTCACGTCCCGCCACCTCCTTCACTAGCATGACTGCTTCACAGAAGGAGGTGACGGCTTCCCATTCCCTCTCGCTCCGGACCATGGCTTGAACCAGGGCCGGACGCGAGAGATCGCCGCCGCCAATCGCCGCTACAAGGACACGGCGGTGCTCCGCCCAAGCGGGGCAGACCTCTACGGTGTGCTCCACCGTGTCCTCCGGGCGATCCTCGCAGTGGAAACACCCGGGCGTTTCCTCCCGCCCGATTCGGTGCAAGAACCTCCCGAAACAACCGTGTCCGGTGAGGATCTGCGTCAGGCGGTAGGTGAGGGCGCCGTGGCGCCTCTCTAGCCACTCCTCAAAGAGGGGACTTATCGCCACTATGGTAGCGTGCCCTGCACGGGGTTGCAACAGTCGCTCTCTCCATGTCGCCATGATATCACGCCGGAGGTCTGTCCGCTGAGCGGCAATTTGCCGCGGCAGCGGAGTTTCCCCCCGACGTAGTGCCTCCGCGCGCCATTCATGCAGGCGCGCGAGGACTATCGCCTCCAGATCCCATGGCGGATGGGCGATGAGCCTTAGACTCAACTATTCACTAAATACATTAATTTAGACAAGCAATAAATTAAGTCGCGTTAATATCTTTCAATTTAGACCGTTTGCTGGATTTAAAGGCGATTAATCTTGTTAGGGGGAGTTTAGGAAAGTCTGTAATTGGGTCTGACAAGGGAGCCCTCTATTCTAATCTGATTACGATTGAAAATACTGTCGATTTTCCTTTTTTTCGTGTCGGACATTCTATCGAGGATGGAAGAGATTGAAAAAATCATTGCAAGGAGGCATATAGTACCAATATGTCTACAGTGAGTCTGATAAAGCAAAGCCTTGTTTCCTATCTTGTATTTTCGGGAAACGCAAATACACTTACTAGGTCGGTAAGCTTCGCTTTCTTTCCTTGACCAAAAGCATAATTCTGTCTGCTGAGATCATGTTTTCCTAAAGCTAATTCATCGACTAAGCCTGGGAATAGCAATCCCAGTTTGAACGTGAGGTAGTATTTTGTATGAAATTAATGGTAAAACTATTCGATATGATACTGATTTTTTTGACACAATTATGTAAAATCGGTTTGTTTAAGGTTTTAAGAAGTCAATCAATTAAAACTCATTAATTTCAATTATGCTGAGAGGGAGCACTTTTTGAACGTCAAAGTTTCGTGATGCGTCTCCTAGAACAATTCCTTCATCATTTCCTAGTGTTTTATATGGGAAGATCAAGTAGCTAAAATATTATTAGATTTACTCGACGATTTCTCGATTTCTTTTTCACATTAATTCCAGTCTACGTCAAAAGTAGTCAAAACAAATTACCAAGAGAATAAGCAAGCATCATTTCTATTTTTTGTCCTCCATAATGTTTGTTTATGACATCTTAAATTTCTTTACGAATACAAATTATCTTTTTCTTTGTTCAAGTGTTTTATTCGCACATTTTAAAACGGCATAATTTTAGGGATTGGTGTACTGTTACGTTTAATTTTTCGGCTCATCTTATGATGGACGGCAAAAACGGTAAGTAGATGGCCATTATTTTTTTGATGAAGTTTCAAGTATATAATTCGATACCTGCCAACCTGAAATTGTCCCACTCTGCAAACGTAAAAACTCTTGTCATTCAAACAAAGAATATCTTGGGCTAAGCGTCTACCTGGAGTACTTATCGAGGCGCAAAAGAGTCATAATACCTATCCGTCCAAAGATTGACCGTGGTTAGTGTAACATCGTCACAGGTGTCAAGTCAGTTGTTGTTTAGTCATGACTTCTTCATACTCTTTACTCCTGGTATTTCTATAAGACGTCTACGGACTTTTAATCACATATTGCTGTAATTATGGTTTTTTTAATATTTGCTACGAGTATGTCAAATAAGTCAGTTATTGTTGGTATTGTGATCATTACTAAATCAAATTCTGTCTAAATTTGTAAATGATAATTATTGAAATAATTGTTAAATAAAGTAAAAGACTTTTCAAATAATCTGTAACTTCAAGTTGCAAATGATAGTGGAATATTAAGACATCGTTATCCATTTTTTAAACAAAAAAATTATATCTTGGGAATAAAATATTAATGTTTTGGATCATTTTCTTGAAACCAAAAACTTGACGACAGTTTGAATCTGTGAAAATCTTAGTTGTTTTTGATGTAAAGTTTTCTAAAATGATTTTATCATGGTAGACGATTTTTTGCAAGTTATCAACAGACAAAATCAGGTATATAATATTAAACGTAACATGTTTGCACCATGTTTTAAATTGAGGAGATGGAAATCGTGGGGTTTAAACCCATCAGGTTCATGTTGCTGGCTTGAAAAACATCTTTGCGTACATTGTTGTTTCTTACACTCAAAATAATCTAACAGACTGTATTCGAGAATGCTGTTTAGTGTTAACAATATAACGTATCGTAAAAAGTTATAACTATACAAAACACTAAACTATAAAAATAAAACGAGCTCGTTATTCTGCTCAATCTACATTGATGGCTTCCTTTACGTGCACACCTCCTGAGTTCGTACATTGAAGTTTATGTATGCAACGTCATGCGCGATTCCCGTTATGTTCGAAGCTCTGTTTATGAGGTTAGGAAAGAATGAATATTTCGTAGAATCAGTTTTCAACCAAGAATTATGACAATAGCTAGGTTTCTTCATAGATATTAATAGAAATAATTAATTTTATGGCTTTTGAAAAGTTATAGCTTACGACGACTTGGGTTTGATTCCAAAGTCGGATAAAGTGTTATTTGGTTTTTCCATTAGGAACATCTCAGTTACAGCCAGCTGCAGTATGCAATAGGCTCACCCCGTGGTTATTATATGGGACTTAGAGATACACCTCTGATTAACCTTTCGGGGATCAAAGGCGCGATGTTATGTATTTCTTTAAAATTCTACAAAAAAAAAAACATTATGTTAATCAAATCGTATTTTTAAAAAAAATAAGAAGGGAAAGAGATGATCACGAAAATAAGCTGCAAAACTATTTTTATCACAAGAAGTTTTGATGAGAGCGGGTGACAACTTAAATTCACGAAAACTTCAAACCTCGAAGGGTTTAAACATTTTTAGAAACTGTTTTATTATTTTAGAACGCCAAAAAGATATCAGATTATAGAATTTAAAACCCCTATCCATTTAAAAAGTTTTCCAATCAGCTTCATTCCTATTTAAGATCCAATTTATTATCAAAACACGGAAATCCAAAATGGCGCGTTTATACTAACACCAATGAAAATAAAATCGCACAAAAACGTAACAAACAAAACACTATCACAGAAAAATATAACAATAATACATAACTCAAAGTTGATAAACAGTTTTTGTGAAGATAGCCTGTTAAGTAAATATTATTGTCGTTTTGCGGGTAGATGTGATTTATCATCTCCGCTGTAAAGGGGACGCCAAATAAGTGGACCAGTACAGTGATGAATGTCTTTTAGTAAATATTGACCGACAAAAATATGAAATTCTTATTTTAGTTTATAGGTACGATATTTTCTACGAAAGTATTGAACAGGAAAGTAATCAAGACTCGACTAGAAGAGATTACCATAGGTACAATTTTTTTCGTAAATTTATTATTCATCGTAGTCATAGTCATTAACATTAATTTGTATCTGAATTTTAACACATAAATTACACAATTACAGCACATACACTAAAATAAATTACATTTGAACTACATCAACAATTTCAATTTCACATTTCATCAATATATTTCGACATACTATATGGCCTTAAAATTTAAAATAATAACAATAAAATAATTAACCAAAAATAAATTTGCAGAAATTGAGATAATTAATTAAAAATAACAATATTAAATTTTTAGTTACATCAATAAATAAGAATTAAAAAAAAAAACAAAATTACAATTCCATACAATTACAGTTCTTCTACCGCATACAGACACTTATTTAATAGGAATTCCTTTAGTTTAATTTTGAAGTTGCTACTATAGACAGCAGTTTTTATGTCTAAAGGCAGCCTGTTGAATAATTTTACGTACTGGTATCGTGAACTGTGTTTAACAATTCTTAGGTTAAGATTAGTGAATTTTTTATACATCTTTTTTTTGTATACATCATCATCATATCAGCCCGGAATCACCCACTGTTGGGTATAGGCCTCCCCTTTTTTCTGCACTCTTCACGGTGTTGTGCGTCCCTTGTCCAGGTGTTTCTCGTGACTTTGACAATATCGTCAACCCAACGAGGTTTAGGGAGGCTCTACTTTCTTTGGCGTACTTTAACAAAAAGTTTAACAACGTTTTTAAGAATAAGTACAATTTATTTCTGCTACAAAGCGTACTACAAGGCGCACATGATCCTTCAACATAACTGGTAATGCGGATGTACTATAAAAACCTAAGCCTAGGCCTTCGGGATTACAGACTGATGATGTTAAAGTTCATCAATGCAATGAAAAAAGAAAAAACACTTCGTGTAAATGCAATAAAAAGTTAGAAAATTGATTCGAAAACAACTTACTAGCTACGGTTTTGCCTCCATACGAAGTAGTATTTCATGCTAATAAAAAATTACGTAGATATGGCACAAAAATTAATAACTTGTTGAATGGATAGCATCTCAGCTTTAATGCGAAGCTATAAGCACCACTTTATAGAGCTTTAAAACTGACATAACTTTGTAGGTAACATTCCTATTGACATTGTTTGCGACAATAACTTTAAGACCTGTCATTAACTTACACATTTTGTTAGACGCGCTGTTCGAAAGTATGACGATAAACTTTTCGTCTAAGAATGGAGAAGTATTTGTTCGTTGAAAGATAACAGTTTTGTATATTATTTTTATAAATACCCGTATTGCATATAAGAATCTTATTGGAAAACATGACAGTTTAGTCCTCGCTGTATTTAGGTAAAAATATCACAAACGATGCTATATTCAAAATTGTATTTCTTTAATAACTTTAACATTTGTCTGAAGTCTGACAACCAGTCTTACCAAGGGATATCGTATTACCCAGTACTAATTTTGTTGTGTACATCCGATAGGCAGTCGCTCCATGTAAAATACTGGTATTCAGCTGCATCCGGTTAGACTGGAAGCCAACCCCAACATAGTTGGGAAAAGGCTATGCAGATGATGATGAACTTTAACATTTGTAGCGCAAAAAATACCCCTCTTTATTGTGTCCTAGCATTTTAAACTATACTTGTAAAAATTAGCAGTCCTCACGCTAAAATATGTCACTATATCTGTATTTCAGTATTATTTACAATGGGAACTCAAAAAAAGTATGGAATTTGAAACCTACTTTCATGTTTGGCGATGCACCCACTCTTTGCTGTTTATTTGTTGAATTTTATAAAAATAGCAACAAAAAGTCGTAATATTTAAAACGGATCATGCCCCGTAGTTAGTACGTGTGACTTGAAAGAAATTTACAATTAGTTGTTGGTTGGTTCGTTCGGTGATAATTCTTATACGGCGAGGAAGGGACACCGACGGGAATATGTCTACCACGTATTCAGTACATCATTTTGAGCCGGTAACATAGAAATTTTTCATCGGATATTAAAAAAAACAGCTGTTCATTTTGACCGTGTAGGTGTTGCGCTATTTAGGAAACAGCTGATTTTGTTTTGATAACCGATGAAACATTTCTTTGTGGGTGTCAGAATGATGTACTGAATACGTGGTAACCGTTATTGCGTCGGTGTCCCTTCCAAAAAAGCCAAATAAGGGTTAAACGCAGCAAAAGAAATATCCTTTCAGAATCTACCAAAACAACTACTCTTCCTTTCGGACCAATCTATCGTAAAACAACTTCTATCTCGGATAACATCATCCAATAAGACTCCGTCATAAATACGGTTCATCAAATATTTGTGCGTGCGAACGTTTTGATATATAACCTATTTTGTTATGTACCTTTATGGTACATATGATCTATGTATAGATTTTCTTATTTTTATTTTCTCTCTAGGGCAAGAAGAATAAGAAATTGGGGTTTGTCGATGTAGTATCTACCAATATTCAACAATATTGTGGATAAACAAAAGTAGAAAACTTTTTGTTTTTCTTTTTCATAGTCATTTAGCCTTTGGCTGGCTAACATTTAACTTTTTGGACCACATCTTCATTTTGCAAGCACGTATGCACCCATATCAGGTTAAGAAGATGTACGCTGAACTCTGAAAACATGACCATAGACCATGATAACCAGACACGCTGTTGCCTGACGATAGGTTTAACGATTCTGGCATTACTTCTCACAAATTTTGATTATAGTACTTTAATAATCATTTAAGTTCACAATCTTCCATACGGGTAAAAACAAAGTTTTGTTTTTTTTTTAAGTCGATTTAAAAACTTAATAAAATAATCGTTTGTCTGAAATCAAGACACGTGTCTCCACTATAATATAACCTAACTTATTTCATAAGCGTACATATCTTCACAATAAGTCACCCAAACCACTAGAATGAATTATAATATTCCCCGAAAGCCAGCTTAGCACACATCTATCATATTACCAAGCCGACATGCTGCTCCAAATATTCCTCCCACCTCATATTTCATAGCTAAAAATTTCTTCTCATTTCTCCACGTTTCAAAACTACAATTTGAACAGCATAACCGACATTTGTAGCTCGAAATGTCAAGTGTTCTACAAGCTACGAAAGATTGGTAGCGTCGTAGCACCGTAGCCTCGTAGCAGCGTAGTCGCGTAGCATTCATTTACTACAGCGTAGTAATAAAATATTTGAGGCGGTCTCGTATTTCTTCCCCGGTATCTTCGTTGCCTTGTATAGATAAGTCAGAGTAATTATTATTAAATGTTTCTTTTATGGGGCAAAGTGTTTTATTAGATTTTGTGTTGGTGTATTTTAACAGTAATTATGCGCTTCCCTTAGAATGGACTGCTACTAAGCATTAAAATACTTTGTTATTAAGAAATGCGAACCGTTAAAATCCGATTTACTATAAAAAATACATACTTCGAGTCACACGAACAATAATAATAAAATATTCTATGTAGAGTTTATTTCTTATCTTGTTTATCCGCTGGATGCGAGACGCACGGAACCGGTCAATGTGGCGACACTTGGGGGAGGCCTATGTCCAGCAGTGGACGTCTTTCGGCTGAAATGATGATGATGATGATGAGAGTTTATTTATAAAGCAATTCAGTATCTAACAATATTAAAGTACGCCAGAAATAGAAAAAAAAGTGGTTATATTCCAATCAAAAGATTATTACAAACTTCACAGAATTGTAGCAATCTTATAAAACCGTACCACATTCGTAGCCGTGGTAACCTCATAGCGCGTATCAAACTCGTAGCCGCGTAGCTTCGTAGACATCTCGTAGCCAGTATTAAGTATTTGAGTTATTACACGCGAAGGTGCAAACTTGGTGATGACGTCATAATATTAACTTTATGTCTCATATTGCAAAGTTGAGACATCGCGAACGAGGAGCAAAGAATTTGCGTACATGAAAAGTTTGTGAGAGAATAACATGTGAAAATAAAAGTTCAGTTTTAAGGGCGTGCATATGAGAAAACACTTTAGAGTGAAATCGAATTTCTTTGGTACAATAAAGGAGCGTATTTGATGTGTTTTTGACGTTTAAATTGCTATTTTTAAAAAAAAAAACATTGACAAATAAACATTGCCCTACACTAGGAATTTCGCCCGTATCGTAGGTGCATTGATCAAATCAGAAATTAGGAAATCCGTAAGAGAACCAAGGTTACCGACGTAGCCCGAAGAATAGCCAAACTTAAGTGGCAGTGGGCAGGGCACATTGCTCGCAGAACGGATGACCGATGGGGTCGGAAAGTTCTAGAGTGGCGACCGCGAACTGGAAGACGTTGCGTTGGAAGGTCTCCCACTAGGTGGACCGATGACCTGGTAAAGGTTGCAGGGATCCGCTGGATGCGAGACGCACGGGACCGGTCAATGTGGCGACACTTGGGTGAGGCCTATGTTCAGCAGAATGACGTCCGTCATTCGGCTGAAATAATGATGATGATGATGATGATGATCGTGGGTGCATTTACAAACATTTAATCTCCCATACACAAAGAGTCAGACCCAGAACAATTTCCTGTAGGCCATACACAGTCAATCGTTCAGCCACTGCGCCAACCGTGTCGTAATTGCATTATTTAATAATGCAGCGTGATAGTGAACGGTACAAAAAACCAAATTAAACTGTACAGATTTTTGCCTGGCTAGTAATAGAAATTTAGGTCCAGTAGAGCAATTTATCTTTACTAGTACTAAGATGATATCAGATGCTTGAACTGTCAAGTGTACTCTGAAAACTTTGATAGTGTTATTAGCAAGTCAAGTTGTAACATGTCTAATAGGTTGGAACAATTTTGCATTTAGAATTTTAATGATCTAGGGGGATCCAATTTTCAGTCGAATGCCGTATTTATCCCGTACATATGAAATGTATGATGAAATGTGGATATTATATTACGGCGATGATTTAATGTATGATGGTGGTTGTCTGTGTGCGTGTATGTGTGTGTGTGTGTGTTTCCGGAAGAAACTAGATAGCCATGACACAAAATCGCCAAAAGTGGAGAGATTTGGAAGAGACTCACTCTCAGAATTGGGCGGCTTAAGGTTGACAGGGAGAGAGAGAGTGTTCTGCAGTCGACCTTACGTTAGATTATATAACATTACGCCTGTAAACCCTGAAGGGTCAAGCAGAAAGTTTACCTATAGTACCTCCACAGTCGACTTCTTTCGGTTGATATAACTATGATATTTTAAAATATTGCGGCTACCTCAGTCTTCACTATGTTTTTTGTGTAAAAATACGTTTCAAGTCAAACTATATTTTTACAGATATACATAAAAATTCACCAAATTCTAAAATACAATGATGATAAATATTTATAACCACAGAAAGAAATACAGTTTCAAAAACCAAACTACAGCTTTTGACTCAATAATCTATATGCAACTGATCCTTTTTCTAGTCTATAACAGTATCCAGGTCAAAGCTCAGGCCAAACTTAATTTCTAGCCAAATACATCGACAATGCATTAACTAGACTTCGCGTTGAAACAAGGGATTTTCAGCAAAGTTCTCCAATTTACTCGTATGTACGTAGAACAGCCTAGAATGTGCCCAGCAATATTGGGGCTTCCAGTCTAAACATTTCGATGGTAGCATCTGGCTTTTGTAAATGAAGTTGGTTGTACTGGCTAAAACCAATACTTTTAGGAGGACCTTCTGAATATCGGTATTGGTTTTTACACTTTAAGGATACTGACTTTCTGTAACGGCTGCCAATGTGTATTTTGTACCCCGGGTAATCCCACCAGCTGACTGGCTAAAAGTTGTTTGTTTGTTGTGAGTTTGGGTTAAATGCGAAAAAAAAAGTATTCTAATGATAATTGGTACTCAAGATTTAGGGTAAATTACATTGGACGAGATCAGCACAACTAAACTACGTCCAAGAACTGTTAGTGCCGTAATAGGGTAGTTGCACCATTAATCAATCATTCAAAGACACAATTTCTTTAAAAGAAATATTTATTTTAGACCTGAAAACCCGATTTATCTTCAATTTAATGTAAAATTGGATTTTCATTTGCTTTAAAATTCACAAAAAGATGAGTCATTGAGTTGGTAAATTAGTGACGTTAGAGGTTGATATTGCGATACAATATTTATTGATTGCAACTACCTATTGCGATTGAATATTGACAGATCTTGAATGCCGTTTAGGTGTGTCACTGTCAATTTCAGTAATGAAATCCGGCCTTAAAATCTCGTAAAGAATGATCGACCACTCAACTGACCTCTCCAACAGCAGTTTAACACGACACCTAAATCTCGATGACATTTATATTCAACTACAAGCATAAATGTAAATGACCAAATCGCGACCTTGCACTTGGGGACAAAATTACCTGAACAGAATTATTTAGTTAGTTAGCGCTTTGGGAGGAGTGGTAAAAACGTGTTAGTTGTTTATTACGGGCGGTGTAAAATATTTAGGGAGCAGTTTTATTACCACTAGGTGTATCAAAGGCTCATGTTGTGTTGTGGACATACTCGTTTCGTTCGGGTTGGAATAATGATTATTTTCTTGTTGGTGTTGCTTTGTTATCGTTCGTGTCACTTTTTGTTGTGATTTATTGCGATGTTTTAAATTGTGGGATACCAGAAATTGTGGACACATTTGCAGACCTTATCTCTTTTTTAACACTGTCATAATATTTTTATTCACTCTCATAACCTGTCATGATCTTAATTCTCGTTACTGTGAGATTGCTGGCAATGACAAGAGGGGACGCCCTAGAAGGAGATACAATGACCTTATTGGTGAGGTTCTTCAGAAAGGTCAGGTGCGTAGTACACGAAACCGGCGTACGTGTATGACCAGATGTATGAACGTGGACGAGGCAACATGAGTATGTAAGGATCGTAGCACTGGCGCTCTGTGGTTTCCGCCTACCTCTATGGGAATAGGCTTGAGTTTATGTATTTCAGAATGCTGTTGGGTTGCTGCTTTCATAGGTAAAATAAGTGTAAAAGGACCATAATGTCGATGTTTTGTAGTAACGTTTGGTTTAATTTGATAATCTTTTGGTAACAGTATGATAAACCTCTTCTGTACAAGGGTAAAATTTCCTTAAATAACTTGTTTTGCTTTCACCATAACTTACATATCAAATAGCCTGACTATCGACATACTAGAAAAATATGAAGTTTTTTTAGACCACATAAGTTTAAAAACGCTTCAAAATCTATGCCTTAAAATACCGAATTTTCCGATTTTGTCATACAAAAATAACCTTGAGCCAGGGATGAGGGTGTTCACTGGACCGGGATCTCTGCTCACGCTACATTTACTAGCAGAACGATATTAAACCTTACCTGACGTGCTACACAAAATTCCTAATGTCATGATGATCGGCTGATTTTCGTAAATGTATTTTTGTAAAGGAAAATTTGCTGAATAATACTTCGATTTTCTCGTTGATTCGTATCAAATGCTCGAAAGTTTTGGTTAAGGCAAAGTAAGTTTCAAGCGAAAACATTACTATTCAACTGGACTTAAAATTCAAATTGCAACACTGCAATGAGTCGCAACCTACTGTCTTAGTCGACTTCGCAAGGAATCCGAGCGAATAAAATTGGAGCAGCTTGGGGAGCAGAATTAGAAATAGAACTGTGGAGGTGTTTCATGCTAGTGAAGGAGGTGGCAGGACGTGAGAGGGAAAGAACCTCACGTCCCAGCCGCCGCGGGAGACGCCCTGGGCGTCGGGGGTCACGTGGTGGCTTCCGACCACCGTAGGCGCTGGCCTGTGGATGGCGAGTTATGGGCTAGCTTGCCGTCCGGCCGTCTTATGACGACGGGCCGTGTCGACGGCGCGTTCGTGTTCCACGCGCGCCTCAAAGAGATGTCAGCAATCAAGTAGGGGTCCGCATGGGCCGACGCCTGCCGGGGCTGCGGGACTGTTCGAAACAGATACCGTGGCCCTGGAACATAACGGGCAAAGAAGGAACATGGATGGGTTTTAGTCAGTACAAGTCTGACACTCCCCTCCGCTCCGCCCAGAGTGGGGGGGGGGTCATTTGATGATTTCCCATCCGGAAAAAAAAAAAAAAAAAAAAAAAAAAAACTGTGGAGGTGTTTGTTCAATTAACGCAATTTAAATTCGTACAAGCTTTGAAGTGCATTAAAGTTAGAATGGAAAATGCAGTCGATTGCATACCAGTGGTAACAATTGACAGCGCCTTTATTCTGTAGCCGTAAGAATTATTTTCGTAACGCAAGTGTAACCACTAATCAATAAAAAGCTTCTCGTAGTCCACTAACAGACAAAAGAAAAAATATAATTGGATCTTATTTACCAGAATCCATACACTGCTTCTGAAAACCGTATTGATTTCCTCTAATTTCCGTTTGACCTTTACATCACAGGGCAGTTAATTTGGTCCTCTGTCGCCTCTACGATATTTGAGGGAAGAATCGGTGTGGGTAGAGCCATTATTAGCTAACCACTGTCCTACGTCAACAATCAATGGAAGGACCTTCCTTTGATTAACATTCAGAACGTTAATCAATAAAGTTACCTTTGTCACAAGTAGGTGACAGCTATTTAAACAGTACCTTAGGACCAATATTATTGTTGGAAGGTTGTCTTCTCTGTCCTCTCTTACCTATTAAGGTTGTAATTTAAAAACAGTGTAAGAACCAATTATTTTGAAAAATAAGTAAGTGACTCTGAAGTTTCTTACCGGTTCTTCTCCACAGACCACGCTCATTCGGAACCGTTCAGCTAGTTTCAAACCAAGTGCCCATGTAAGTTTATGTGAAATAAAATTTGAGTTTGAATCAAGGATAATCGGTAGCTTTAACCATTCTTTTCTGGAGTGTAGGTACTCTTGTGTTTAAAGAATTTACTTTACGAGTTTGTTTATCGTTCAAATAATGTTTTAAGCTTTCACGGTTTACAACTAAACTTATACTGTCTCTTCAGACAGGTAGACAGATTTGTCTTCTCTTGACTATTTATTTTCCATCCACCCGCATTCTCAGGTAAACCCGTGATCATTGCAACAGCGTCGAAATATCGGGAGCTCAAAATAATGAACAATCACGGAAGATATCCCGTAAGTACAGACAGTATAAGTTTATTTTGTTTTTGTTAATTTAGGAGAAGAAATTTCTGACACTAAAAAACTGCTTATTTACAAATCATCATCTGCCTAGCCTTTTCCCAACTATGTTGGGGTCGGCTTCCAGTCTAACCGGATGCAGCTGAATACCAGTATTTTACATGGAGCGACTGCCTATCTGACCTCCACAACCCAGTTAGTACTGGGTAATACGATACCCCTTTTTTTTTTTTTTTTTTTTTTTCGGATGGGAAATCATCAAATGACCCCCCCCACTCTGGGCGGAGCGGAAGGGAGTGTCAGACTTGTACTGACTAAAACCCATCCATGTTCCTTCTTTGCCCTTTGTATTCCAGGGCCACGGTATCTCTTTCGAACAGTCCCGCAGCCCTGGCAGGCATCGGTCCTTGCGGACCCCTACTTATTTGCTGACATCTCTTTGAGGCGCACGTGGAACACGAACGCGCCGTCGACACGGCCTGTCGTCATAAGACGGCCGGACGGCGAGCTAGCCCATAACTCGCCGTCCACAGGCCCGCGCCTACGGTGGCCGGGAGCCACCACGTGACCCCCAACGCCCAGGGCGTCTCCCGCGGCGACTGGGACGTGAGGTTCTTTCCCTCTCACGTCCCGCCACCTCCTTCACTAGCATGACTGCTTCGCAGAAGGAGGTGACGGCTTCCCATTCCCTCTCGCTCCGGACCATGGCTTGAACCAAGGCCGGACGCGAGAGATCGCCGCCGCCAATCGCCGCTACGAGGACACGGCGGTGCTCCGCCCAAGCGGGGCAAACCTCCACGGTGTGCTCCACCGTGTCCTCCGGACGATCCTCGCAGTGGAAACACCCGGGCGTTTCCTCCCGCCCGATTCGGTGCAGGAACCTCCCGAAACAACCGTGTCCGGTGAGGACCTGCGTCAGGCGGTAGGTGAGGGCGCCGTGGCGCCTCTCTAGCCACTCCTCAAAGAGGGGACTTATCGCCACTATGGTGGCGTGCCCTGCACGGGGTTGCGACAGTCGCTCTCTCCATGTCGCCATGAGATCACGCCGGAGGTCTGTCCGCTGAGCGGCAATTTGCCGCGGCAGCGGAGTTTCCTCCCGACGTAGTGCCTCCGCGCGCCATTCGTGCAGGCGTGCGAGGACTATCGCCTCCAGATCCCATGGCGGCAATCCGGCAAGGAGGCTAGCCGCTTCGCCGGAGATCGTGCGGTACCCCCGGATTAGCCTTATGGCTATTACCTTTTGGGGCGCGTTCAGGTAGTGGGCGGCTTGCCGCCTCAAAGAACGCGCCCACACCGGGGCCCCGTAAAGAGCCATGGACCGCACGACCCCCGCGTATAGCCTCCGGCAGGAGGCGTTTGGACCCCTCAGGTTGGGCAAGAGCCGCTTGAAGGCAGCCCCTGTCCGTTCCAGTTTGGGAGCCAAACGTCGGAAGTGCTCCACGAAGTTCCACCGGCTGTCGAGGACGAGTCCTAGGTACTTCAACGTCGACCCGACGCCGATGGAAACCCCTCCCGCCGTCAGTAGGGATCCCGACGGTGGCGCATTCCGAGGCCCATGAAAACACATGGCCTCGGACTTGTGCAGTGCCACCTCGAGACCCAATTGCCGGATCCTCTCCACGACTATCGCTACCCCGCCTGTCATGTTTTCGGCCGCCGCCTCGTGCGACCTCCCTTGTGCCAGTACCAGCGTGTCGTCAGCGTAGCAAACTACGCTGACGCCGGTAGGGAGGTCGGCGCGCAGCACCCAGTCGTAACCGATGTTCCACAAGGCCGGCCCCAGAACCGATCCCTGTGGAACACCGCACGACATCTCTCGCCGGTTCCATTCTCCGCTTCGACCAGGGTAGACGACGGCTCTATCCGTCAGGTAGTCCCCGACCACACGACGAAGGTAGGTCGGCACCCGGTGATACCGGAGTGCCTCCCCAATACAGCTCCAGGGCATGGAGTTGAAGGCGTTGGCGATGTCAAGAGACACCGCCAAGACGACCCCGCCCCGGGACACCGCGTCCCCCGTCGTGAGGGCTCTCACGCGCATGATGGCGTCCACCGTCGAGCGCCCCTTGCGGAAACCAAACTGGTGTTCCGCAAGATCCGGCCCCATCCCCGCAAGGTGCCCGGCGAGGCGGTTGGCAATGACTCTTTCAAAGAGCTTGCCCACCTCGTCGAGCAGCACGATGGGCCGGTATGCGGACGGAGAGTCCGCAGGGCGCCCTGGTTTCCGGATGAGGACCAGCTTCCCCGTCTTCCAACGAAGCGGAAACTGGCCTCTCTCCAAGCATGCGCTTAGGAGCCCTTCCAGTCGGGGCCCGAGAGCCTCAGAGGCCAGGACCCAGGCTTTGCCAGGCAAGCCATCGGGTCCCGGGGCGGTGTTTCTGGCTTTCAGCCTGCGTACCGCCACTCTCAGGTCTACCCCGGTCACCTCCGGAACGTCGTCATCGTCATCGGTGTGGTCCGCTTCCGGCACCGCACGCGGCGGCGGAGCCATAGGCGGGGGAGGATGCTCCCCTCGCGAAGGGAACAGAGCGCTCACCACGTCCTCCACGAGCTCAGGCCGGAGACTCTGCGTTAGCGGGGGGGCCCGGGTGCGGAGTTTGTCCCGCACCATCTTGTAAGGGCGCCCCCACGGATCTCCGTTCAGAGACTCCAGCATCTCCTCGCGGGCCAAGTTCTTGGCCCGCCGGACAGCCTCTTGGAGGGCGGTCTTCGCCGCTCTGTACCCCTCGTACAGCTCCGCCTCAATGGCTGCCGCATCCGGAGGGCGGATGCGGAGCCTGCGATGCCTGGCGTACAGGCGCCGCGTGGCAACGCACGCCTTGCGCAAAGACGTCAGCTCTCGCGACCACCAGTACACCTGACGCCGGGCGCTTCCTGGCCGAACTCGGGGCATTGCCACGTCGCAAATCTCGGACATGGCCTCCTGGAACCAACCCGCCTCGTTGTTGATGTCGGCAGGCCTGACTGGTGATGACACCCAGGCCTGCACGATCGAGGCTTCCAGGAGGAGCTCCCGGTCCAGCTGCTTCAGCGCCCATCGCGGACCACTCGGGGCCTGTAGGACCGGCACGCTTGAGGACTGGGTGGAGACGTCGAACCGGATGTACCGGTGGTCGGAATAGGTCTCCACCCCCTCCATGACGCACCAGTCAACGACACGCGGCGACAGAGCGGGGCTGGCGAACGAGATGTCCACCACCGACTCGCCCCGCATCCGCACGCACGTGGGGACAGAACCCCGATTTAGGACGACCAGGCCTGTCTCCAGAGCCCAGTCCTCCACCATTCTACCCCGCACGTCCGTGTAACGAGAACCCCAAGCCAAGTTCTTGGCATTGAAGTCCCCGAGCACAAGCACGGGGAGGGAATGGCTTCCGATGACGACACTCAACTCCG
Source organism: Noctua janthe (assembly GCA_910589295.1). Taxonomy (NCBI): domain Eukaryota; kingdom Metazoa; phylum Arthropoda; class Insecta; order Lepidoptera; family Noctuidae; genus Noctua; species Noctua janthe. The sequence goes on from OU342571.1 coordinate 1,769,067, forward strand.
TGAGGGAGTTGTGGAACTCGGCGAGAGTTCGGCTCGGGGAGAAGTAGACTCCCACTACAACGATCTCCCCGAACCGTGCTGCTACGCACCCCTGACCCTTCCTGACACTCTCAAGGGTCGGGGTACCGGCGGCGACCGACGTAATTATGGTCACTGAGCCGCTAAGGTCCTCAACCCAGTCATCCCTGGGCGGGACAAAGTACGGCTCAGCGACCACGGCGATGTTAATCGACCACTGCGCCATGCTCTGGAGCAACAGATCCTGAGCGCAGGCGCAGTGGTTGATGTTCGCCTGGAGAAGGCGTAATGGGGCCGTTACTGGCACTCCATTTCAGCCCCCTCCCGGGCCCCCTGCGAGGGCCCCGCTGCGGAAGTTGCAGCAGTAGCGGCAGCGGCAGCGACAGTGGCGCCGGCTGCGGTGGTGGCGACGGTGGGGGTTTTGGCGGTGGTGGCGGAGGGCCTTCCCTTGCCCCTGGCCTTGGCGGGAGTACCGCAGGACTTGCTCCCTGCCCGGTGATCGGCCGGCTTGCCAGCTGCCGCACATGCGGCGCAGCGCGGCGCGGCGGAGCAAGCCGCGGCCATGTGACCAGGCTGGCCGCAGCGGAAGCACAGGCCGCTGCGGTCCACCTCCGAGGTGCACCGGACCGACACGTGGTGCCCCACATGGCAGCGGAAGCACCTCAGAGGTCTGGGTTCCAGCAGCTTCACCTGCGCCGAAACCCAGCCCACCAAGAGCCTTCGGCCCTCCACAATAACTTTCGCCGCCGTCACAGGGCAGCTTACCGTTATGGTTCGCATGCCCGACAGGTCCGGACGTAAGGTGCCTGCCTTGACTTGCTCGGCAGGACACCCACCGGTCCTGGTGACGGCGGCCACCACCTCCTTCTCGGTCACCGAGTCGTCCAGACCCAGTATGCGCAGGTCTGCGCATTTGACGGGCCTGGACACTCGGGCCTCGTCCGCATTTAGGGACGCTCTAAGCTTTTCAGCCAGAGCGTCGGCGGACGAGCCACGGGTTTCGCCAGGGATCTCCAGCACTCGAGCCCCTGTTGCGGTGACTCTAAGCCGGAGGCCCCCGGTGATCCCAAGCTCTCCGAGATCCACCGTCGCTTTCGCCTTAGCGAGCACGTCGCGGTAGGTCACGCCCCTCTTTTCCGCGTCCGGCTGTAGTGTAATCACTACAGCTGCGGTCTTTGGGGTGCTGAGCCTAACCGCGACGCCCCGCTCCTTTTGCCGGCGTTTCTGCTCCTGCCTCCTGGCCTTTTTGGCCGCCGATCGCTCCCTTGCTTTTTCTCCGGCCACCTGCCACCCGGTCTCGGCCGCGGAAGGCTTAGGCGGCGGGGGGGGCGGCGATAGCGGCTGTCTCGCGGCTGGCGCTGGCATATTCGCCGCCTTGCCCTTCTTTTGGGCCGCCGCCTTGCCCTGTTTCAGGGCCGCCGCCTTGCCCTGTTTCAGGGCCGCCGCCTTCCTAACCGGAGCCGGTTTCGTCGGGGCTGACATAACCCTGCCGGGGGGCTGGCTGGACGGCCCCGGTGCGGAGGCCACAGCAGATGCATATGAGGCCGCCGTCGGTCCCGGGGGCGCCTTGTTTGCCGCTAGGGGGGGGCGCAGGACAATGCCCTCCAGGACGGAGAACCTCGCCTGGAAGGCAGCCAGCTCCTGCCGAACCAGATTCAGAACCTGGTTCTCCACCGGCACGGACTGGCTTGGATGCTTCTGGCCCCCATTTTGGGGCGCCTCGCGAGAGCCGGACTCGCGCAAACTGGCCAGGTCTGCTCGGAGCTTCATATTCTCCTCTTGGAGAAGCTCCGTGGCGGCCGTCAGTCGAGCGACCTCCGCCCTCAGCTTGGCCACGCCGTCTGGCGGGGGCCCAACAAATCTGGCCTCCGCTGCCGCCATAATGGAGGCGACCGCTGCAGGTATAGCCCTTTGCCTGGTGGAGGGCTTTTGTTTCAAAGAGACAGCCCTCAGCGCCGCCTCCACCTCCTTCGCGAGTCCGGCCTTACGCTCCGCATCGGAGCCGCCATCTGCACCCGCTTCGTCGCCAGAGGAGCCCGAACGGGCCACCCCGTGACCGGTGGCCACCCCCGGATGGCGCCCCTCCTCGGCAAGCCGCGCCGACCTCTCGGTGGCAGAGAGGCCTCTCCCCTTGCCACGGATCCCGCCGCGCTTGCTGGTGGGGATCTTACGAGCCGAAGCCAGCTCCCCATCTGACGACGACTCTCGGTCGCCTACCGGCCTGGACCGCTTGCGTAGGAACTCCCTGTTCCCCGCAGCAGCCCCGAGCCTCCCGCGCTGGGAGCTCACTGAGCCTCCCGCGCTCACCTCGCTGGATGCGGCGCCGGACTCCGACACCGCATCCCTCTCCTCCCTTCCTTCGCCGATATCGGCCGTGTTTTGGGTTGTAAATACGATACCCCTTGGTAAGACTGGTTGTCAGACTTTTTGGGCCACTGACTACCTATAACGACTGTCAAAGATCTACAAATGACACCCGGGACCAACGGCTGAACGTGCTTTCCGAGGCACGGAGGAAACTCGGTATGTAATGGGTGGTCACCCATCCACAGGCCAACCTAGGCAAGCGCGGCTTAACCTAAAGATCGATCCGGGCGGCTGTTAGTACTTAGCCACGAGCTCCTGCTTATTTACAAATATAGCTAACATATAACAACACAACCTCAACAAAAACATTGAAATCTGTTCGTAAGCCAAAATAGCAAGTAGGGGTCCGCAAGGACCGATGCCTGCCAGGGCTGCGGGACTGTTCGAAAGAGATACCGTGGCCCTGGAACACAAAGGGCAAAGAAGGAACATGGATGGGTTTTAGTCAGTACAAGTCTGACACTCCCTTCCGCTCCGCCCAGAGTGGGGGGGGTCATTTGATGATTTCCCATCCGAAAAAAAAAAAAAAAAAAAAAAAAAAAAAAAAAAAAAAAAAAAAAAAAAAAAAGCCAAAATAGCAAAGAGACAGCAATATTGCAAACAAAAAGTGAGTTTAAAAAATCCTTGGCAAGTTTAATTTAAGTAAAATTATTTGCGTCTGTTTCCCTAAAGTAGATATTTTTTTGGATAAAACGGTATTTGCATATACTTAAGGTTTATTAAAAAAACGTTTTTGTATAAATTCAGAAATGATAATTTATTTTTATGTTGAAATCGGTAATAATGCGGAATTGAAAGAAATATATTACGTATATTTGTATAGCCAAAATAAAACTCGTCCAATGTTTGGGCAGTATTAATGGGGATTTCGCATCAGAATTATTAGTAGCAGCAGAGAGTCTGCATTAATGACAAGCAAGCCTATTGTTATCAACGGGACACATTGTGTCCCGTTGATAACAATAGGCTTGCCCGTTTATAATTATTTTATTAAATATTTTTTATCATTCCTTATTGTAAATATGTTTATTTTTATCTGTGTTTTGTCTGTGCAATATCTTGGATTTGTCTGACATGTTTTCTCAAATAAATAAATAAATTATAACTTGAAAAAATGTAAATGTTACAAAAGGTGTACCTCTGCCTAGCCTGTGTATTATGTTCAAACGGTCATTTGTTTGGCCTAAAAATAGCAGCAAAACATGCAACATATATGTAAATGAAAACGAAACAAAACTTCGAAAACTTTATTCAAGAAAAGTAAAAACCTAACTTTCTTTGAATGCTGCATTGAATTCAAATTCACCACCTTCAGTTTTATACAAGTCTACATCACACCTGTCTAGACCAATTCAGCTGTACTACAAACTACTTACTTGTATTTTTCATGCAGCTTCCCCTGTAACTTCAGTTGCTGAAACTTTGTACGTCTTAAGTTCTCCTTTACGCTACTTTGAACTTACAATTTTTCTTTATTACCGCTAATAGTGTTGGTTAAGTTTTTATGGGGGTTTTAACCAAGTCGATTTTTTTATTTAATTTACTTAGAGATCACTAATTATATGGTGACAAGGTCAAATTGAATTCGCTTGCGTAACTCCGTAGGCGTGACGAATACCCGCCTATCTATATACATTAAGATATATTATAAGAAAAAAAGTTGTTTAGGTCATCGTCCGCAGGTAGGTCACGATTATAGAAAAAAAATAAAGAAAGAAAAAATATTTATTTGTCGCAGGGACATGACATGCATCATACAAAATTACAAAAAATAAACAATAAACTATAAATTCAACAGGACGGAACAAAAAAAGAAGAAAGTTAACAGCTTGCACGTCGTGACTGCGACAAGCAGGTTACCACTCAGCATGATGCTGTGCTATGGGGGGCCCACAACACAACGCTGATTTTCAGTGGTCACCCGTGAAAAAAACGTACGGAAGCCAAGACAGCATAAATATGTTTTACATCAATATGAGAATAAAATAAACAGTACTTGGGGTACAATATAAAACAAACCACATCCAGGAAATATAATAAACACTACAAAAAATATACAAGTACGTGTGCAGGTTAACCAAAATAAACACAAATACAATATAATAAAGACATGGTGTGTTTCTGTCTCGCTCCTACCCAACCTTCGCGTCGCCGTCGCCTGCGCGCGCGCTGCCGATCAAACGACTTCGTCGTACCACGCATTTCTCCTCTGCGCCTGTTAGCGCGATGACGTTGGTACCATGCGTCAAAAGGTTGGCGCGGTGTCGCACGAATCTCTTAATCTGTGCTCACGCGACGCGTCTCGCGTGATTAGTTACTAGGGCGTTGCCGATGACTACCTTGCTAACCTAACAAGTAACGTGCTTTCTTGACAAACGCAATGCCGTCTCGAGCCGCTTGGATAGATATGTCTTGCCGATAGATGATACACCTCATGTGAGTATTTATTTATAATGAATTTGCTGTTCATACTTTTGTATTTCTAAAAGGACTTTTTTCAAATGTAATTTAAAATTTTCTTTTGTTTTTAGGGATCTTATGGGAGGTGGCACATCATTCCAGCAGCGAGTGGCGGCATACTTAAAACATCACCTGAAGGCTGTGGTCTTATGTCGAGGCATCGAGAGCGGATTGGCCGTGGAACGAGCAGAGTAGCTGTAGTGCTCGTGACTCCAGCTAATTTTTCTGTATAGATATTCCAGTTTGAGTTTTTATGATACCGAAAATCAAAACTGATAAGTGTAGTTTCCGTCGTGCAGCCATTTTTAGGATGTTGTGTTCGTTTAGATACGGTGTAACGTGATGCCTCTGGGGTATGCCTAAGCAGTAACGAGCACATGCATTTTGTACTCGTTGAATTAAATGTTCAGTACGTGAAAAAAGACATGGCCCGTAAACAGTGTCGCAGTAATTTAGTTTGGATAGTACTAGGCTATCTACCAATCTTTTCCTCACTTCGACACTAAGGAAATCCCTGACTCTGTACAGAACCTTTAATCTATAAAAACAGTTTTTTACTACGCCATTTACATGCTCCTCATAACGAAGTTCCGGATCCGTATTTAACCCCAGGTTACAAACGATTTCTACCTTTTGTATACTTTCACCCATAATTTTAATATCAGGTTTAGCAGAAAGAATTGTTTTAATTTGGTTTCTGCTCCCCAGGACCATGAACTTAGATTTTTGAGGGTTCAGTACTAGAGAATTGTCCCTAGACCACATAGCAATTCTATCAAGCTCCTCATTGAGGATACGTACGGCGGCTGTAGTGTTACTGGCGTTAAATGAAACATACAGCTGAGTGTCATCCGCGTAAACATGATACTTGCAGGTCTTTATGCATGTCGTTATGTCAGCACTATAAAGTATATAGAGAAGCGGACCAAGTAGGGATCCCTGAGGAACTCCCCATGTTATTGTTTGTGGGGAGGAAGATAACGTGGAACCGTCTTTCTTGCGCAATTCAACCCGTTGTGACCTGCCGGTCAGGTAGCTTTCAAACCAACCCGTCGCCCGCCTATCAAAACCGTAATACGACAGTTTGGACAGTAATAGAGGAATATTTATAGAGTCGAACGCACGCGAGTAGTCGAGCAATACCAGGATAGATCCCTCACCACGGTCCCGAGCTTCCAAGATGTTACCCAACACATCCGCCAAGGCAGTTGCGGTTCCGCGCCCCTTTCTAAAACCCGACTGCAGTTTAGGCAGCATACCATGCGCCTCGAGAAAATCGGTGACCTGCAAATACACCACCCTCTCCAAAACCTTGGATAAACATGGCAATATGCTTATGGGGCGAAGATCCTTGTAGCTTTGTGGGTTATTATTTTTTGGAAGAGGCCGTACAATTGCATTTCGCCACAAAACAGGAAACACATTCGATGTTATGGATCTGTTTATAATTTCTGTAATTGTATTAAATGATTGCGGAAGTGTGAGGGATAACATGTCTCTCGATATACCGTCTATCCCTTGCGCATTTGTGGATATTTTATTTATTATATTTGGAACTGTTTTCGGGTCTGTTGGCATTATTGTGAAATTGGCGGACCCAAAACGGTTACATTTAAAAAAGGTTCAATTATCGGTTCGATTATCTATTATTCAGATATCAATACCCATCACTAGCTTTATTGCAATCCAGTTCGAAGGACCAAATAATAGGAAATGCAGATGCAGGGTGGTACTCTGAGAAAAAACATAATCATTATCATAAACTTCAAGAATATAATCATCATCATTAAAAGTTACTCTGCGGCTGTTTATTTCATCCATGTGCTGTGTATTTAATATGACCCATAAACATAGCAACATAGGATTAATGTACTCAACGCCATTTTTTTATATAATTCCTTTAAAGATAAATTAGTATCGTGGACAATACAACACAAAAATAAACTTCAAAAGCAAAATCAAGTAATTGTCATCTAATTCACTGCTCCTATCGGATATTCGATATACGGTATGACGCCAATGTTGATCAAATCTCGTGAAACGTGACGTGGTCAATATTGGACAGCATTAGGAAGTAACCCGGCTGCGTTTCCATATCACGGAAATTAAATACGATAGCGATCAGTACCGTAATTAACTCTAGACAATAACGCTCATGTAAGTATTGTTCGGAATTAGTATAAAACGCTTTTCCATAATTTTCTTTTTGGTCAAAAATATAATCTGCTGCCAAATCTAATGTTACTTGTTGTGTTTAGTTAATCAAAACACCCACAACAATACATAAAGGTGACGTAAGTTTTCATAGAAGGTTTAAAATTGATACCCCTGAAAAAAAAACTAGACCCTAAAACAACCTGAAAGTAAAAACTTTTGTTAACACAATACATCATACACTGTTCAAATAAGGTTAATAACAGTACCTAGGTACTTAAAATGAGGTCTAAATCCTAAACTCACCTGAGTATGTGAATAAAACATAGAGAAGTTGGACACGATGACAGGAACGGGTAATGCGATCGTCAGCACACCCGCCAACGCGCATAGGGCCCCCACAAACATACCTAGGTATGTCTTGGGGGCCATGTCCCCGTAGCCCACCGTGGTCATCGTCACGATGGCCCACCACAGCCCTAGGGGGATGGACTTGAATTGATTGTCGGGGTTATCCTGTGGACAAAAATAAATGGTTAGAAAAGTAATAATGTACACTCATACCATAGTAAATATGCGACGTTATACATATACCTACTTACGATACATTAGCTTAGTACTATTATGAAAATAAATGCTTTATGGCTCATAATCTTAAAGAAAGAAAGAAAGAAAATCGTGAAAGAGTGAAAAAAGAGATTTGAGTTTCCATGGGTCTCCTAAAATCAATTGTTTCATTTCCTAGTCCGTAAAATAAAACGAACAAAAACCAAAAATAATTTAAATGTAAGTTTTTGTCCGCCTTAGTTACGTATCTACGTAATTTACATTAAAATCGAAGCTAATTTTAACACAATTTTAGCAGTTAGCAGTTTCATAATATCGCTTCATAACTCTTGTGACAATTACGGACTCAGACCCTTTTGTAACCTCACTAATTGGTACCAATAAATTAATATCGGAATATCAGAAATCGGAAATACCTAATACTTTGTTGTAATTGCGCAGTATTCATTCGATTTTAACTATTCGACAAGAAAAGGGGGTCTTCTTCTTCTTTTCTTCTTGTCGAATATATGGCTCAGATTTTCAGTCAAAAATCAAAATCAAAATATTTTATTTCACATAGACCTACTTATAAAACGTCTAAAAGGAAACGCTCAACCCGAACCGTGCAAGGTGCAGGGTCCTGTGGAGAAGAACCATCGAAAAAATTTCATGGTTACTCTTTTAAAATGAAAAATAATAACAGGCCAGGCTAAGCCATTGTTCCCTGGTTGATAAGCATTTTAATTTTCTACCAAAACCGAGTATATGAAGACCGCTTTAAATTAAAATCAAATCGGACCACAGATAATTATATTACAAGAATCACTCAACCAATTTTTAATTAATTAATCTTAGTAATTAAAAAGTGTTCTTTAACTCAAGTTGTTTTAATAACAGTCTCGGTTGTATCGTAAATGTAATTAATTTTATTCTGGCCCACTGACCTGTTTCATGTGGTAAATAAAGGTTCTCTTTTATTATTTTATGTAAATAACCACTGAACTACGTAAAAAGCAAGAAAAATTATGACCATATTTCAACGATGAAAGAGTTATAATATTATTCCACAGCTCTTTTACTTTATTGGTAATTTTATGGGAGTCTATCTTCCAGAAAATCTTTGAACGGACTGAACGAACCTGAAGTAAACAGGGGAGTAGTCTTTGGTGTATGGCAAATTTGGTACTACACACAATACAAAAATATCATTTATATACAGTTAGCTAAGTGAAAGCTTCTTTCCCATATCGTATTGTATTGTATATCGGGTTGGACATCGCAACTCTACGTCTGAGGCGCGTGTTTTGAAGGACCAAGAATTTTTAAGATAAACATAATAATGACATTAAAATGAACAATGGAAGATGTTGGGGTCGGCTTTCTGTCTAAGCGGATGCAACTAAACAGCAGTATTTTACATGGAGCGACTGTCCATCTGACCTCCTTAACCCGGTTAGTAGTGGGTAATACGATACCCATTTGTAAGAAAGATTGTCAGACTTTCGGGCCACTGACACCTGTAAAGTATCTAAAAATGACAGCCAGGACCAACGGCTTAACCTGCTTTCCGAGGCACGGTGGAAACTATGTAACGGGTGGTACCCATCCACGGGCCAACCTAGGCAAGCGTGGCTTGACCTGAAGATCGACCCAGGCGACTGTTATTATTTAGCCACGAGCTCCTCAAAAGTATCTCAAAAGACTAATCTTATAAAATTGCCTAATAAATTATTCATATTCCTGTTAAAATAAACATACAAGCTCAAGGAGGACCGCAATAAGATTATTCGGTGACACACCTGGGTTGTGCGGGCAATATCACCCTTTCGGTTATACGCGTCCCATCCCTTTTTCGTTTATATGTCAATTTCCTCCTGATCTCTTTGGTTTCGTAACAAGCCCCCAATGTGTCCACTCGTATACAAAGAAGCTAGCAGAATTGAATTTAAAGGCGATTGTTTGTTGTTGGTCTTAAAAAATAACCAAAATATATATTATGAAACAAACTCCCGTAATCCCCGGGGGGTGAGGCAGGGGCGAACCTAATAATACACCCACATTTAGCTAGTTATAATGTAAGTCCCATGTTATAAGGGCAAGCCTATTACCATCAACCGGGCACAAATCCAGTTTCTATGACTGCTACTGAAAAATTTTTCATGGGAAAACCTAATATCATTTTGCCAGACTGGGAACCGAACCTAATACTTCATGCTAAGCAGTCGCGCTACATCAACAAGACAGCTAAATAATTATGCATGTGGTTGCAAAAAAAAAATTAAAGACGTGTGACCTCCACGAACCACCGCTCTGGGCACGCGTGGTGGATTATAATAGCCCGCACCCTCTCACACAGAGCTGACCTATTTCTGATTGAGTTCAAGAATCAGAATGAAAAACTAGGAAAGAATATTGGCAATACACTCTACACTAGATAGTCACATTGTTCTTTAAAATGAATAAACCATGAACCCATTATTACAGTCGAAAGACCCACACTAGCTTATTAACATGACCTTTCAATATTCAGATCTTTGACCAAACCGTCCGACCGGTGATGAAAAGCGTCATCATCTGCCTAGCCTTTTCCCAACTATGTTGGAGTCGCCTTCCAGTCTAACCGGATGCAGCTGAATACCAGTATTTTACATGGAGCGACTGCCTATCCACAACCCAGTTAGTACTGAGTTATACGATACCCCTTGATAAGACTGGCTGTCAGACTTTTTTGGCTACTGACTACCTAACGACGGTCAAAGATCTACAAATGACACCCGGGACCAACTGCTTAACGTGCTTTCCGAGGCACGGAGGAAACTCGGTATGTAATGGGTGGTCACCGACATCAGACCAACTTAGGCAAGCACGGCTTAACCTAAAGATCGACCCGAGTGGCTGTTATTATATAGCCACAAGCTCCACAGGTGATGAAAAGCATTACAAACTTAATTACAATATCGTTTAAAATAATTAATTAATTCTTGTTTGGTGAGTCCGTTGAGCGTGAACAAAATAAATGTTGTTTGATTGCAGTTTCAATTTGTTGGTTGTGTGCACTAGCTGTTATTTGTGGCTTTGCTCGCGTTGTTTGTGTTTTCAAACTAAATTGACATAGCATTTAGAGGTATAAGGTAAACTATTTTAGTAACAAACAGTTTATAAAATTTAGACTAAAACTTTTACAGAAAAAAATTAAATACCTTTATATTTTTTTCAGTTTTTTTGCGAATCATTAATAACCTGGCTATCTTTTTGGTTGTGTTTACAAATATCTTAGATTAGGATTTTGGATAGGAGTCGGACAAAATGTTTCTGGGTTTTTCCATCAGGGGTTTCTCCAGAATGTGCTCAGTTGAAGGCACAATTGTACATAATGTACAAGTACATGCATGTATACAACATTTTTATGTAAAGAATCTATGTACAAAATTTCAATACTGTACCATGAAAAATCACAAGGTATAAGCTTGTTCTGTTACCTAGTTGTCCGCACAAAAATGTGGTCACCACGCAGCGCGCGCCTCCAGCGTCGTCTTGGGCTCATTGATAATAATAGTTTGGCAGTAGGTACCTAAATTATTGCGATAGGTACTAAATCGCTCGGTGTCCAACTTTTTTAAATATTTTTGGGAAAAAATAAAAATTATTGGAATCGATTCAGTTACTTATTCTGAACAAACTATATTTAGGTTTCGCAAATACTAAAAATAATGTTGTATAATCATAACTAGTGAAATATGAGTGTACTACAACTCAAAGTTACACGTCTGCCTAACCTTTTCTGGTATTGGAATCGTGATGTTATGTTATGATATACCTACACCTACTTACTACCTGTTACTTAGCACTCTTATGTATTTTCTAACTCTTGTGTTCTGTTTTAACCAATTTTCTAAAGCCTATACAAAGAAATGGTTACCAATATTCTGCGACAATATAAATTACGTATAATAATAGACACGTAACACGTTCAATATTGCCAAGCTCCAATATTAAATAGATGCTCATATTTTTGCTCCATTTTGTTTTTCTGTACAGTACCCACATGCAACGAAATACAATTTATTCTAGTTAGTTTTTTCTTCGTGATACTAAGCTATGTAGTAGATTGATTTTAATTCCATTTGAAAATACGTTACTTGTTTTAGTTTACTTTAAAAAAACTAGATTGGATTTTCGTTATTTAAATGTTAGTTTGCGTTATACGTTTTATTCGATACGACGACGTTTAAGAATATTTCTTTTTAGTTCAATTAACGCCAGCATATTTTAAATTTTATGTAGTTTTTATGATTTCTTTTGAGTTTTAGTAGTCACAAACACAACACATCACTCTATTTTTTCCCTGAAGTATCGGTTCTCAATTGACTGAACTTTATAACGTGCGAGCGAGTTAACGAAAAAAAATAATAGGTAAAATCGGAAGCTGTCGACTCGCGTGTACTCGCGAGTTTCAGACTCGCCAGTTTACGAATAAGTCATGTGTGTGGTACATCCGATGTTGTGTTTAGTTTAAGATCCACGTAATAGGGGTCATAAATCGAGCTTAAAACCAAACTCTTGAAGCCCTATACCATAATCATTATAATTAATTAACACTATAAACGGGATATTTAAAAAAAAGATAGTAGGAAAACAAGTTATAGTGGTGTGTTGATCGTTAAAAAACTTATGTCCCGTACCTTACTCTACGGCTATTATTGAGAAGTCCCTTTTCAAAAAACCCAATACTTTTTCACCCGACTTGGGAATCGAACTCATGACCCCGTGCTCAAAAGTTAGGAAAACTGATGTTCCGCATTATCTGTTGTGAATCCTTTTATACAAATTCTCACATTTTGATGCAACACATCAGAAACTTGTTACACCTTTTGTGGTAATAGAATAAATAATGATCATTCCTTTCCTTCCACTCTCGGGTGCCGTAAGGGAATTATTAATACTCATTAACTAAATAGATGGCGAGCAGAGTTTTCTGTCTGCTAATAGAAACAAATTACAATCCGTCTGCAAACTGTGACGGTCATGGTCATTTATTTCCCTTTCACTTATTTATTTTCATATACAAAATCATTTTTAGTATATGTGAAACCTGAATATAGTTTGTTCAGAATTATTCCAATAATTTTTAAACCATGTTATATTTTGTTTTGACCCCGAGCGACACTAAGCACCTACCGCAATCATTTATTTACCTACTGCCAAATTATTATCATCAATGAGCTCAAGACGTGGCTGGAGGCGCGCGTGACCACGTTTTTGTGCGGACAACCAGGTAACAGAACAAGCTTATAACTTTGTGATTTTTCATGATACAGTTTTGCACACGTGTTTCAGGTTTCGCATTAATAAAATTATTGTTGTATTAGTTAATTTTCATCAGTAATAATAAATACCTTACGAGATCATAGTTAGGCTTTGTTGGTCTGATAGTCACAGGCTTGCTGCGGAGCATGAGGTGCTAGGTTCGATTTTCATGTCGGGCAAAGTGTTATTAGGTTTTTCGATAAGGAATTCAGTAGCAGCACAGAGTTTGGATTTATGCCCGGTTGGTGGCAATAGGCCCACCCCATATCACATGGGATTTAAACATAACTGTCAAATTGTAGGTACTATGGTTAACTTCTGCCTAATCCTTCGGGGATTACAGGTGTGATGTTATGTTATGTTTAGAATTATAGCCTAATCGGCTGCAGTATCACCAATGAATCCAGTAACTGAGTTGCATCCAGTTTTACTGGAAACCGATTCCAAGGTAGGAAACAGCCAGGCAAATGATTTACTTGTGCCAAACTCCAAAACCAAATAATCTAGTTTTTTTTATATTTATTTGACTCAAAGATGATCCTTTAAGAAAGCAACGAAGATTACTCTCATAATATATGTATTACTTATGTTAAACATATACCTCGAGGCTGATAATAAAACCGAGCGCATTGAAAAAAATACATTGCCAAGGAAAATTTCAATAAAGGTGGCATATTGGTAAAGTTTCCGAACGCATTCTTTGGCGGGAATATAACAGCTGTGGGGTCGGTTGGCGAAGTGTTGGGGAAGTAACGATGGAAGGTTATCGATATTTTTTAAGATTATTATCACCAGCTGGTTAGCGTTCCGACTGTGAGCCTCCGACTGAAAAGCTACAGTATAATGAAATATGACTACAAACAAGTCGTTTGGGAAACTGATCGCAATAATAAGCATTTTTGTCCCCTTTTTGGTATGTCAGACAGTTAAAGACACTCCTTTGATTTTTTTAGTGCCAACCATAGGAGAAGCTCTCTTCTGGCTGCAAGTATTGTTGTATGCATTACTGATATCTGATTATGAATATTTCCATAGTTTATATCACGCAAGCAAAGTACACTTAAATTGTTTAATGACAAGAATTTGTGTGGTACTAGGTACAACTAAAAAGGGTAAAATAAAAAAACAATTTTTGCAAAAAGCCTACTTCCAAAAAAATAGTTAAAAATAAATAAACGTGATACCGTTAGAGCATACCTGCAATCCCACACTACTCCAACAACGTGCTTAAAACGTTTAAATCAATCTATCGATACTTTTTCTCATCCCTATATTTTTATAATGTCACCCAGTGTAATGTACAGTGCGAAAGTAAACACCGTCACGCCACACAGTGTAACCGAGTTTTTGTTTGTCTTCCCAATTTTTATGTTTATGGTGGACAGAAGTTTTACCATAAACATGGGGTGTAGGGGTGAAACAAACACAAAAAGTCCTGGATATATGTGAGCCTGGCTTAATTATCTCGTGATATAGTCTGTTTGTGTGGGTGTCATGGACAAAGTTTTGGGTTTATTGCAGGATTGATGGATAAAAGAATTTGTGGCCAACTTTTGTCGGACAATTACATGATCAACGTATGTTCCTACCGCGCCGGGCCAATTACTAGGGAATGTTTTGTGGATATTTTCAGGTTTTTGATCGTCTGTAAAGGGTTTCATTTACTTGTACGTAGGCAAATGTTAAAATAAACAGTATAAAATTAGTCATTACTATAATAGGGCCAATTATATTATCTATCTTCTAATTTCATTTTAAAATATGAAAATATTTTCAGCTAATTGCCTAACAAAGTTCAGGGCCATTGTTTCCGAAAATAATCCTGAAACAGAAATTCTTTTGTGGCTAACATTGTTAGCTAAAATTCAATTAATCACTTTTCCAGTGACGGGAGCACTAACTTTAACTTAAATTGTATAGTCACCATTATTGTATTGTTATAGACGATTTTGTAAAAGAAAATGTTTGAAGCCAGTCAATAATGATTTTTGTGATAATGGATAGTAATCATATTATTATGGCCTTTTCGGTATGAAAAAAGTGCATTGCCCTACAGTGGGACAGTAATAGGCTGGTATTATTAAATCAAGCAGACGACTTATTAGTCTCTCATAACGATTAAATTAACAAGAAAACAAAATTATTTGAAAAGAAAACATAAGAAAAAATAAGACGTACATACATTCAACTTAATTGATGGGACCGATTTCATGTACAGACGTCTACGAGGTCAAAAGGCCCAATCTCAGCATGGCGCTGGAAATTAAACACATTAAAAAATGCCACAGCCCTGGTATCCTGATAGGGCCCAACCTCGGTGATGATCATGGTCAGATACGAATAATTTATATAGAAAAAAAATAAGTGTAGAAACGAATAAAACAAAAATAAATATGTTGTAATGTATTAATAAATACGCATTATAGAAGAAGAAATATATCGCAGAGATAACGATGATGGAAGAGAGAAACATTTTTGGGACTGACACAAACTACCGAAAAGCAATGAAAAGCTAATGATAATGCTGTTCGTGGAAGTCGCTCGTCAATTGAAAGCGCCAATTTTATTGTTTCAGCCTTTTAGTGATACCTGCAGTTGGTTACATCCCGTTTCATTACATTCCCGATTTGCCACCTAAACGAAAATCGTGCAGAACAAGTGAAAAAAAATGCATTTTTGTTCCTATTCGCTAACTTTTAAAATCAGTTTTTTTGTACGATGCAGTCAGCTCCTAAAGACACAATTAAACTTCTTGTTTGATGTTGCTATTTTTTGTCTCTCTCTGGCACACTAAGGCTTGTTACGAGAGAATTACATTTATAATTCGAACAGAAAGTACTAGGAGAACAGAATCATGAAAGACATACATCACTGCACTGATGACAATGCACTGGTGCAAAGACAAACATGAAATTGGAATTTGAAATCGTAAATTGGAAGCAAGAACATTTGACGATCGACTTCAAATCGATTCACTGTAAACTGGTGGTAACGTTTAATTTAGCAAATGAACGGGTGTGTCGACTAAGCAAACATTAGTTTCGATAATCAACACACAAATATGTTCGTTGTGTTTGGTAGGCTCGGTAGGCTTAAATTATTAATTCATCTACAATTGAGCATGTAGCATTTCCAAGAACTGTAGCAGTTATAAGCTGCGTGCGATGGGGTTTCCACTCAGCAAAATTATGAACTCTCATGCAACCCTTTGTTTTTTTTTTAACGCTTTTAAGAATTCATTTGAATAAAAGCACAATCTCTCGTTTGGTATCTCGGACCATGAAACTGAGCAGCTTTTGTTCTATGAGTTCTTAAAAGAGAAATTCGCAAAAATTGGACTTTCTATAGGAATTGACACGATCAGCTGATCAACATGTATTGTAAGTGGGCGAAAAAGTACTGAATTTCCAAAAAGTAATCCAACACAAATTGTTCAGTATGTCTGAGTCAGAGTTGAGCCACACGAGAGGTTGTGAGTTTATTGTGTTACACCTTGTATAAGGAGCTCTTATGTAGAAAGTTCATGCATTTAATTCTTGATTATTCCATTGATTTTTTTATTAGAATTTACGAGTACGGTAAATAAAGGTTTGTTATTTTGAGCTGTAAATATTGCCTTTAAAATCTTCTTAACATAAATTTAAAAAAAATCTAAAACAAAAAAACAACTTGCGTATTAAAACGGTTGGCTTGTTTTCAGAATAATTTACCGCCATTCATTCGCTGTGAGACTTAATTGATATTTTTTCGATCGTAAACTGAATTGCCCGGTGTGCATAGCCATGAGTACGTCCGAACTTGGATCGCAGAAATAAGGTAGAGGAGGTAATCAGGCATCGCTTGAGTATGACCAAAATGGACTGAATTTAACAGAAAAAAAAAATGATTTTTGTATTCTTTTCACTTGTATTTTTAACCATAGTATAGATATACACATAAGTTCTTATTGGGTATAAAAGTTGCTCCTATTATGGCTGAAAGGCAATCACAAAATATTCAAGACAGTATTTCAAATAAAACCACATTATTTACGAGGCAGGTATTCACAATCGTTTTTCGTGAACGGTGAAAAAGGTAACTAGAGAAAAAACGGCAGATTTGGACTTGAATTCTTCACTAGGATTACTCCAGTACTGTGGCAACATTGACAGACAATAATCCCACATAGGCTGGCAACACTGTCTCATGTCCAAGTCTAAATCCACTTGGGAATGCCTGACCTACAGTTGACTCCGAACGCTCCAATTTTCCGTATCTACCCTCTCAATCATCTGTGTTTTCAACTTTTTTTCAGCAGAACGAATTGACAGTCAATTAACTTTTAGTGGGGCTCTCGGTTCCGCTTGATAGCTGAAATTCAGTCGTTTTTCGCCCACTTACATACAGTGCGAAGGTGATATTCTAGCCGCGTTTTTCAGTTTTTTCAGCGATTACACTTTGTAATGGATCGTTTGTTTTCATGATATTTCAATTACGGGTAATGGAGATTTGAAAGGTTTAGTAATGGAGGGAATAGTGAATTTTAATGGAGTTAATTTCATGGGTAATTGCTTGGTTGCCATGAAACGATGTTAGGGGATTAGGATAAGTAGCCTTTTGTTTCTTCTCATTTCGAAGCTGCTGCTTATGAACAGCAGTTTACCACGTAACGTTACTTTGGTACAATTCGGGCTGGGGCTAGGGCTGTCAAAAACTTCGGAGTCCTTGAAAACCAACTTTGAAAAAAACGTCCTACTGTTGTTTATAGTTGTTACTGTAAAGCTCATGTCCAAAACAGACATTGTCTTTGATATTATTTAAGAAATATTACTTAGCAACAAGCCATTGATTAAGTTCCAAAACCGCTTTTAAAAGTCACATCCACCAAATAATCTCATCATTATATTTCCTGACATTATATTCAAGAGCTTTACGAAAATGGAAATTATGTATGCAATAAAATTTTCAGCAATTTATACGGAGTTCCAGCGAAGTGGCCATTTTGTGGGCATAATCACTTTGTTTTCGTGAGAACGTTGATATTATGCAATTTTCATGAAATCATAATGGTATATTAAATGCGGATGAAATGGGGAAAGTAATTGGGTTTGGTTTGTACTTTCGACTTCCAGGGTATTTTTTTAATTCGACATTCACAGGATAAAATGCGTACTCTATGTTACGTACGAATGTGCCTAATTTTCAGCATGACTGTAGGTTAGGGTGGAATTAAAACGAAATATTATATGAATTGCATATTATTTACATAAATATAAATATAAACATTACGCCTGTAATCCCCGAAGCGTTGCGCAGAGGTGTGCCAAATAGTACACTCGCCCACATTTCGCCAGTTATGTTGCATGTAACAGGGGGTTACCGTATTGCCATCAACCGGGCACAAGTCCAGACTCCGTGACTGCTACTGCGAAATTCCTAATGGAAAAACCTAATAACACTTTACTCACCCGGGAATCGAATCCAGGACCTCATGTTCAGCAGTCGTGCTTGCGACCACTCAACCAACGAGGCAGTCGGTCGTCTTATTTAATGGCATAAATTAATAACATAACATAATAGATTTAGTAAATGATTTAATGATTCCATAAATTATTTTAGGTTATTTTTCTTTAGAGCATGGAATAACAAAAATCAGTTTTCAGCGGCTTTGCTCGTTTGAAAATGAAAATTGATTTTTCCAATTCGGATCTACATAATATAGTAGACTCTTTCAGATTTCGATTATAAAAAAACGAGACAAATGATCAATGCGTTGGGTACCGAAACCAACTAGATTTTTCACTAGCAATGATTGATTGAGCGCGCAGGCATTAAATAATATTGTGTTCATAATCAAAGCTAAACTGATATTATTTACATCCGCAAAAAACTAATTCCATACAAAATTTAACTCCTTTAGGGAATTAATTGTTAACAATCGTTTCATAGTGCTCACTTTGGTTGTTATAAAGAAGTCTTTTGAAAAATTCCCTAATGGGCGGCCACCCATCTACGGACCAACCTAGGCAAGCGCGGCTTAACCTGAAGATCGACCCGAGCGGCTGTTTTTATTTAGCTTCGAAACCAAATATAGAATTCCACGTGTGTCACGCTCATCTTGTTTTCAATAACAACATCACATTATCCCTAAGACGTCCGTCCGTCAGCAGTACATAAATATACATCCCCCATTCGTGGACTTATTTTAGACACTCAAAATTTCTATGTATAATATAGAGCTGTCTCACACGTGTGAAGAAGCAGCTTAAAAGCCTAATCCTTACTAATATCATAAATGCGAAAAAAAGTTTGTTTGTTTGTTTGTTACCGTTTCACGCCTCACTGAACCGTTCATCCTGAAATTTTGCATATACGTTGTCAGGTGTACAGAAACGGACATAGGGTACCTTTCATCCCGAAAAAGAGCACTGTTCCCGAGGAAAACAGTCTTTTGAATCATGATTGAATTATATTATTACAACCAGAGTACAACCCGAATTGATTGCCAAATTCTAAATTAACGCGAGCGAACCCGTGGGCAAAAGCTAGTTAAATCTATAAATAAAGCTAGTTCCACACGTGCGCAGAATATACAGTAATAAGTAATAGTACGTCAGAATAGCGTAAAAAAGTCTAGCGTATAATATAAGATGATTAAAATAACTTTACATACGTTTCGTGACGTTTTCGTGCGTCACAGTAACGTCTCAATGTTCAGCAGCTATTTTAGTCGAAATGAGAAAGTGTGCTGTGAAAATTAAAGTTGCTGTAACGACTGTCAAAGATCTACAAATGACAGCCGGAACCAAGGACTGTCATGTGTGCTTTCTGAAGCACGGAGGAAATAATATGTAATGGGTCACCCATCCACAGACCGCCCTAGGCAAGTGCAGCTTATCCTGAAGATTGATCCGAGCGGCTTAATAACTTATTTAGCCACGAGCTCCTCAATAACCGTATCAGTACTAACTACCTACCTATACGACCTATTCAGTTTAGATTATGTTTTTGTATTCGTAAAAATGATGTCATGTCAACAATTTTGAACCCTATTTCAAGCATTACTCCTAAACAAATTGACACATGGAATTTTCCTCAAATCTCAGAACAGCTCACTAGAGTTCTAAATTTTTCACGCAAGGTTGGATTTCCATGTAGTACAAATACATACTGAGTACACATAGCCTACCATTCAATGTTACACAAACTAGAGGTTCTCCGTATTGGAGCTTTTGACCTATTATGTACACAGTACCTACCTAGTCTAAAATTAAACATTACATCACGCCTGTAATACGCGAAGGGTTAGACAGAGGTGTACCTAATCGTATACCCGCATTTCACCAGTTACGTTTAAGTCACATGGCAAGCTGACCTGGCACAAATTTACACTCCGTGGCTGCTACTGTGAAATTCCTGATGGTTACATCCCATAACAGTTTGCATAACCTGGGAATCAAACTAAAAACATCATGCTCACTCAGCAGTCACACTTGCAACCACTAGATAATTGAGGGACTCAGGTATCGGCCTTATACGTAAAATTGTATGCTTTAACTGAATGCTCTATTAATTACACAGATAAATTCTTAGTAATTCCCGTTTTATGAATTGAGAACTTGACAAACTCTTCTTAAACATACTGAGGGTGAAAAATTGCTAACAGTGCAAACCGCCAGTCTATGGAATTCACTGCCGGCTACTGTGTTTCCCTATCATTATATCTAGATCTCTTCAATGTTCAAATGAATCGGTTTCTTCTAGGCAAGCGTGCTCCACCCTAGGCTGTGTTGTCGCTTCACATCAGGCGAGTTGATGCCAAAGGCAAACCTATAAAGGGTGTAAATAGACCTTTTAACATATCCGAAACGCACTTGTTCTCCCCATTTTTGCGATCATTTTTTTGTTGTAGACCATACCTGGGAACCTGCTAGTTGCGGAGATATTGGGGGTCAAAGTTCCAACTTTTTCACAAGTTTTTTTTTTAAATACATGTTTTTAAAGTAAGATATTTACTTTACACACCTCCACGACCCCCGTACTATTCAATCCATCCATCAGCACAATGTTTTGAGTGCTTTCCATCGAGTTCTACCGTAAAACGTGACATTTACCCCAAAAAAAAAGTCGATTCCCAGCAATAATTTTTGCATAAAGTTACTTAGTTTGATGTACAGAATGCTTGGTTGACGGCTATGTGGAGGGTCTGTTTACGCCCTGTATAGTATAAAGTTATAAAAAAACATTTCAAAGAAATCACCTTCAGTATTTTTAGAGTAGTTTTTGATAAGATATAATACAGTAATAAAAGTTATGCAATCAATCATATTTATTTCTGTTAGTTGCATTTACGCACTTTTACAAGTCACATTAAGTTACTTTTTAAAACTAAATGAGGCCGATGTTTCGTACCTGACTACTTTGAAAAGAAACAAACTCTACTTTAAAATAGACAGTTACCTCTAAGTATGTTTCAGCAAACATACTCAGAGGTAACTGTCTATTTTAAAGTTCAGAAATAATGTTGGTCAAGTTACATTGTTAGTTGTAATTTTAAAATATAAGTGAAATTGTTAAATTTCTGTTGTTTTTTCCCTAAAAAGGAACATATTTTATAAAGAACCTATACAATATATTTAGATTATATATTTTATAAAATTTTTTTGCATCACTGTAACGTAGGACAAACGTGTGGTGTTTCCAACGTAGTGAAAGTTTCAGAAAACATTTATGAATGAATTATTTACCTACGTTCTATTATTATTCGTTCATCAAAAATCCATCAACTTTTCGTCGCTAACTGAACTATCGTTCATCGGAATTATTGACAGAGGTAACAAAAGGAAAGTTCGCTTCCATTCGACATCGACAGGGGTGATGCATTGTGATCGAACTGTTCGTTATTTGCGCAATGTGAGCGAATAGATCAGCAGATAGTTCGCACGTGTGTGCGATATTATTTATTTGTATTGGTTTATTTGAGTGGTGGTATCTGGTCGCGGTTTCGCTTTTCAAGGAATACTATGGTAGGTCTAAAGGGTACTACACAGATTTTCGTCTCGGCAGGATTCGCTCCAGCCTTCAAAATCGAATAATTATAATAATGTAGATATAAATATGTTTAGCAAAAAGCCGTTCGGTAAAAATCAGTCCACGACTAACTTGCTGAAATATAGAAAGTGTCCCTATACCAGCATTTTAAAAAACCTCAAAAGTGCCACAGTTCGAATCACATTATATTGAGATCGACCTATCGTCACTGACCGGACTATTATTGCCAATAAGCCTGACATTGTGGTGATAGATCGATTGGAGCGTCACGCAATTATTGTTGATTTAGCGGTACCGCATAACGAGAACCTCATGAAATCAGAAAAATAAGCAATTCAAGTATCTAGATCTGGCTACCGAGGTTGTCAACATTACTGTTGTCGTGTCGGCCAGTGGCTTGATAGCCAATAGCCTCGACTTACATCTGAGAAGGCTGTCGCTTGGTAGCTGGATCAAGGGCTTGATTCAGAAATCAGTACTTCTTCCGCAAGTGTCCTGACCATCAGTAGCTTTTACCCTGTTCCCGATACCGGTGGGCTACTATTGCAGAAAGAAGCATAAGAAGTTCAAGTTGTATCGAGCCAACCCGGAGATGATTCCGCGACAGTAGATGCCGAATGGAGTATACTTGTTTGCATGAGCCGAATGAACGCCAATCGTCAACCGCCGTCGTTTTTTTTTGTTAAACAAACATTACGAATCAAATGACCCGATTGGTACATGTGTATCATCCCTAAAGGTTTTGTGCTACTCATTTTGATTCTTTTGATACACTACGAACTGAAACTTAATTGTAATTAGAGTGTATTGTTTGATATCTAACAGAACTTGTTCTGCTAATTGATGCTCGAAGGGTAACAATGCCCAATTGTGGCTACACTGGCTCATGTTGATGAAAGTCTTATTACTGGTATCGGTCAAATTACTCACTGTAGTCGCTCAACGGTCCTCGGCGATAATTGTATGGTCTTTGGATAATTTAATGGTCGATGTTACCAATGAGTTCCCGATGATGTACTAGTGCAAACTACTGAAAACGAAATATGCCTTCTCATTCACACTAGCACGTCCTGTGATCGCCATAGTCACAAATTAATTCAATATGAGTATTTTCGTACGCCATCGCGCATGTTGTACCCGTAGGATTAGCTCTAAATATCTCTAAAATATACGTTTCTATCCACTAAACCATCAGACCGAATAAAAAACTCCATAAAACTACATTACAAAACTTTAAATAAAAGTAAAGTAAAACTCACCTGAGACTTCTCCGCATAATAAACAAGGCTCGCAAATATCACGATGCCGAGCACCAAGAAAAAGACCAGCAAGGTCAGCTCCTTCGCCGAAGCCTTGAAGGTATGCACCAGAATCTTCAGCCCTGGACTGTGCCTCGTCAGCTTGAACAGCCTGAGGATCTTGATAATAGAGATGAACTCCAAGATGTCAGCTTTGTCCACATACTGTCGGACCACTGTCAGTTCCACCACGACATCCATGTAAAAACTTAGGGTAGCTATAAAATCTATGATGTTCACTGGTGATTTCACGAATTCTATTAAGTTTGGGGCTACCTGCAACAAAGGAGAAAGTATTTTAGTAAAGAAATATCCAGTTTATGCCAGTTTGCACCCTATATCACCTTACACAAGGATCTTTCGGTATCTGAATGACATTGACAGAGGGGTGTTATTGGTTAACATATTTTGAGAAATGTGTAAAATCGAAGCGTAAAAAAAAATGGCAACGGCGTTACTCCCGATTTTGCACACGTGCTAAGAGATAGCTGACTATGCGCGTAAACCGTGTTCAAGAAGAGTTGTTATGGTTGAACAGTGTTGCCATCATTATGGAATATTTACGGTGACAACACTCTTGAACTCAGCACTCACTCTTGAGATTATTGATCATATTTAGTGTCATTGGCGAAAATTGACCCACAGACATTATTCCATTTCTTTCAAACATTTGTGTCAACTTTAAACGGCCTAATCTTTCAGCCCCGACTGTATATAGACTGTCGTTGCGGGGTAGTTTATATAATAGAGAATATTCGTTTCTTCTACGTATGACCAAACTTTCGTTCAGCAGCTTGATAATTAACGCCCTATCTCATTTCCAAATCCTGGTTTCAAATTTATATTATTTTCCCTTAAACAAATATCAACTTTGTGTAAGTGTTAATTAAGTTAAATTCAGAGTAAGTTGTTTTATTGAAAATGTAAAAAAAGTTTAAGCTGCAACACAAACTGAATTTTATGTGTGAGTAAGTTATTATTCCAACAATATCATTTTCTAAAATGTAACTTTCTCGCGAACTTGGGATGTGTATCTTCTTTACACACAATATACAATATCTTAATAATTATGTATTCTCATCGCTAGCTTGCATTTTAAACACGTAACCTCAAAGTCTTCAGCGCATGCATTATGAGAGTACATTATATACTATTAAACCACTCGCTAGCTTCATAGCGGTACTAGCAGGGCTCTAATTGAGAACTCAGCGAGTTATTAATATGCTAAACTTCGTACTAGTTTGTAAACTAAGCTATTTGATGTGCACTGTGTAGCTCATAAGAGGGTTTTATGTGTTGGTAATATGATTTTGTTTAATATAGTGGAAATTATAGTAGAGGTTGTGGACCCTTTTAATAAGATCATCTAAAGCAAATTTGGCAAAGCCAATGATGAGGTAATTTGGTCGGTATTTAGCATCATACTTCTTCCCAAACCCCTTTTTATTTCGAGTAGGAGCAGCATATCTTCTTATTCCAAACTTCTATATAACTCGTCATCTCAGAAGTCACCTCCTAAAGGTAAAGGTATTCCGTATGATTATATAGAGACTAACGACCCGCCCTTGCTTCGCACAGTGCCACCTATCGGCTCCAAAACTATATCTAATGTAGCCTATATTTTAAGTAAAGCATCTAGCAGTAGAGTGGTGTAAACGGCGTTTAAACCTATGCAGTAGTTTTTGCGTGATGCGCTTACAAACATACAGACAGAAAGACAGACAGACAAAAATTCTAAAAACTGTTGTTTTGGCTTCTGTTACTCTAATAAAGACCCCCAATATTTTTTTTTGTTTTAATTTTCAATGCATCGGCCTGTTGCAATTTAATTATATGTATACATGGATGATTTACCACCACATTCGAAGTTCATTATAATTAGAATTGGCTAGGTTTTCATTAACCAAGCAACACTTAATGCTAGTATTTTAACAGTAAATGTCCAGTTTAAGACTTCTACAAATGAGATAAAATCTCACGACCGTCCCAAGTAACCTTTATTTTAATTATTTTGCCTAGGCTTTAGCTAAATTGACCCTCAAAAAGGCATAGTCTAAATTCCTATTCATTTTGCGTAATCTGTAGGTAGACGGTTTGTTACAAATACGGGGTGGAAGGAACACCGACTTGAAAACGGTTACCACGTATTCTTATTTATTCTCATTAAACTTCATTCAAACTCTACTTAGGCGTTACTTAAGGTGATTGACAAGTACTCAACTTCTAATTCAAGTCAGAAACCTGGTGTAAGTATTTTGCCACGTTAGTCAAGTGATCGCAAGCGCGACTGCTGAACTTGAGGTCCTGGGTTCGACTCTCCTGGTCGGCCAAAGTATACTTGAATTTTTTCATCCGGAATTTCTCAGTAGCAGCCACGGAGTCAGTTTTGTGCCCGGATGATGGTAATAGGCTCGGGACTTAAACATAACTGTCAAAATGTGGGTGTACTATAGGGTACACCTCTGCCTAACCCTTCGGGAATTACAGGCGTATTGTAATGTTATGAATTTAGTAATACGGCCCTAACTTAGCATGCCCATGCCATGATTTCCACATTAAAATATATGCATTTATACTTTTTTACCACACACAATCAATCACTAATCCACTTACAAAATCAAGCTAATCACACAAATATATCAGCATCCTTTGTTCTCACGGCTGAAGATTCTCGATAAACTTATTCAGAAGCGGCCGTTACAATAATGAAGTGAAAACAGGCTGTAATGTCGATAGGAACACAATAGAAATGGCCGGCAGGATATAAAAGTAAGTTTTATAGATTGTGTATCCGTTTCTCGGGGAGATTTCTTAGGATTCAGAATTTTAGGGATTTTGTGGTAAGTATGATTGCTAACACTGTTTTAAAGTTTCACGGTTTAAACCTAACTTATACTGCCATTTACTGGATATCTTCCATGATATCGGGAGCTGAAAATTATGAACAAATTATGACAGTATAAGTTTAGTATGATTGCTGGTATAACAATAAGCGATTACAACGATATTTTTTGCGAACCGGCTGCGGACATCAGACAAATCAGTGCAATATGTCAGTGCCTGGTTTCTGACGCATCAGCAATTTGAATTCAACAGTTTGGCCAAACGATATTCGCGATCTTTCCACTCATTTTTTGGTTTAGTAAACCCGCCCGTTATGATGTAGTTAGAGAGCGCGTCCGGGTTCTCCAAATGATTGGGATACTCGCGTATTCGCGCAGCTTCTCAAGATCATATTCTACTAGGATACAGGGTATAGCATCGGAATGCTGAAAACGTTTTATCTCTTTCAGTGCTCTATGCACACCATAGACAAAGGTTACTGACCGGTCAAAACTGTGGCTAGTGTTGCCAAGTGTGCATATGCCGGCGAAAATACATAGCTACTCAAGTGCAAACTTGGCAACAATGGCTGACGACAAATGCTTAAACATTGTGAAAATAACTTATGACTATGGCCATAATTAAATTTTTGCCACCCACCCAGTGTCTGGATTTGTGTCTGGTTGATGGCATTAAGCTCGCCCCCTGTAATATGGGAGTTAGACATACTTTTTCTCTTTTTGCATTTATAATATGTTTTAACTGTCATGCATGAACAATTGAACAGCTTATTTCCTAGCTATTTAAAGTTTATTCCTTAATAGTAATCTGTGGACAGCGCTGCTGGGTACATTATTATTTAATTTATTTATGTTATCACGTTATAATATCCCATAATGTAGCTGTTGGTTAAATAATAACAGCCGCTCGGATCGATCTTTAGGTTAAGCCGTGCTTGCCTAGGTTGGTCTGTGGATGGGTGACCACCCATTACATACCAAGTTTCCTCCGTGCCTCGGAAAGCACGTTAAGCCGTTGGTCCCGGGTGTCATTTGTAGATCTTTGACAGTCGTTAGGTGGTCAGTTGCCTAAAAAGTCTGACAACCAGTCTTACCAAGGGGTATCGTATTACCCAGTACTAACTGGGTTGTGGAGGTCAGATAGGCAGTCGCTCCATGTAAAATACTGGTATTCAGCTGCATCCGGTTAGACTGGAAGCCGACCCCAACATAATTGGGAAAACGCTAGGCAGATGATGAATGTAGCTGTTGATTGTTTCTATTTGATAAAATAAAATGACTGGCAAAATGTGGGTACTCTAATAGGTACCTCTACTTTACCCTCAAGCGTGTTTTAATGTTACCGAAGTGGAGAAACATCCTTGATTTTTCCAGTACAAGCAAACATTACAGACCTACCTAAAAGTAAATTACAACCGATAAAAAACATAAACCAGCAGAAAAAATCGCTTTCAATACAAAACCGCCTCCGGGTACACTCAACAATATCAATAATAAAAAAGGTCCAGACTGTGCACATAACGAACACATTCAAAAGAAACTGAAATGCTTGCTAAAGGCTAAGTGGCCCAAACAAACAGGGGCCCCAATTAACGGGGCCCTTATCACGCCCTGGGGACCACAGTACTGGAGATAATGAGACGATTTCGAAAAAAAAATCTGTGCCCTAAGCACTGCGTAATTGAAAGGGTTTAGGAATTAAAGGTGTGGTTTTGCTAACGTGATTTTAATTGATTTTTGTATTTTTTTCATTTTACCTTTAAACATCGACTTCCTACTCCTCCTACTCATCTACTTAGCCTTTTCCTAAAAATTTTGGCGTCGGTTACCAGTCTAACCGGAAGCAGCTGTATTTTACATGGAGCGACTGACTATCTGACCTCCACAACCCAGTTAGTACTGGTCAAAACGATACCCCTTCATAAGACTGGTTGTTAGACTTTCGGGCCACTGACTACCTGTAACAACTGTCAAAGATCTACAAATAACAGCCGGTACCAAGGCTTAACGTGCTTTCTGAGGTACGGAAGACACTCGGTATGTAATAAAAATAAGGTGGTCACCCATCCACAGATTAACCTAGGCAACGGCGGCATAACCTGACGATGGATCTGAGCGAGTGTTATTATTTAGCCACGAATACCTCTTTCTACTACCCACTTCAAATCACAGTCTAATCAGACATAGCCTTAATCAGAATCTCACTTCAATTAGTCACAAACCCCAGTCAGCGTTCTCCCTCACAAGGACAAACATGACGTTTGACAATTACGTTTTAAACCGGTCCACACTCAAATACACGTTTGCTCAAATTGTCTTTGATTTGATGGCAAATATGGCCACCCGTTACCGATTAATCAAGCTAATTGAAAGCAGAACGTTGAATTTGCTTTGGCTATGTTTCCTAGTTGAATATTAATTTTCAGGGTTCCATACCCGAAGGATAACCAACGGGGCCCTATTACTAAGCCTCCGCTGTCCGTCCGTCCCTCTGTCTGTCAGCGGGCTGTACCTCATGATCCGTAATAGGTAGACAGTTGACATTTTACAGAATGTGTTTTTCTATTGCCGGTATAACAACAAATTAAAAATTATAAGGCTTCCCTGTTACGATGGTACGGAACCCTTCATGGGCGATTCCGACTCGCACTTGGCCGGATTTTTAATGGCAATTTATACCAAGCCCGTAAGATGGAACTGTACGAATGTTTAACTAATATTTTTCATTTCATTGGCAATGTTGTAATTTATTTAATTTATTATGACACTTTAATATTACTGTGTTTTTAATTAATAATTTAATTAATTAAAGCACAGTAATATGTGCTGCTCCTCATGTAGCAGCACTGTAATATTACTGTGCTTTTAATTTTTGACAAAATAATAGAAGAGTCTAACACTGGTCTGGTTACAGCTTTACTTGTAGGTGTATTTAAAGTTATTAAGTGTTCCGGACATCTCTAAAAGGCACTTGTAACAAAAACGAGTTGACGAGACGAGTTGTATGTCAAACAAACGAACCAACAACTCGATAACTCGTCACAAAATTACTTTTGATTTCCTTAATTCACTTTTACACCAACACCCTATCCATAATCCTAAATCGCACATACGCACGAACGGAATCCCACCTTAAATTTTATTAAATGAAACCCTTTTTTCGATGATTCGGTGATCCTGCTTTAGAAGACTGTCAATATAACCCCTGAACTTCGAAAAATCTGTCGGGTATATTTTTGGTAGAAAATTCTGTTTTCACGTTTAGGTGAAAACTCATTACTTTATTTTTATTGCTTTTAACACTTATTTAGATTGTTTCGCTTTTACGAGAACAGTTTTATTTTAATGTATTCTGGGGCTCACCTGCTCTAGGTGAGATTTATTTTTTAAGGTATTCTAAGTATAAAAACAACGGTGCAATGATGCATCGCAACATTGAAGATTAATTTAAAATCTCGTTTTAAAACTAATTAATTTTTTGTAACAACAAAATGTAAAAAAAGAAAACAGTCTGGATATTTAACGGGCCTAATTGAATTTAAAATCAGTTATATTTAGTTAGAAACAAAATCAGACAGCAACAAAGACAGCTGTGTCGAAATCCATTAAGTTTTTCCATTTTCCAACCAGCTGATACCTAAGATACAAGCATATTCACTTGCCAAGGTCACGAAAACAAAACAAAATTAAATGCTCTAGTCTCTAGTTACTACTATTGGTAAATACTGCAGTTTCGTAACATTTCTTTAAAATAAAGTGAAACATAAGTTTTGCTCAGAAAGACTCACTGAAATAATCTAACTAAAACCAGCAGCTTTTTGTTGAATTTTTTTCATTTATTCTGCTAGAAAAACGCTCGGAAATTAACCGGCACGGAAAAACATGTATTCATGTTTTTCCGTGCCGGTTAATTTCCGAGCGTTTTTCTATTTTTCATATTTTTTTGGTAAGCGATATTTCGCTTACCAAAAAAATATGAAAAATCCTAAAAAGGTACGTTTTAGATGTAGATAATGTGAAAATGAAAGGACTACCCGCTTCAGTGGCAAGAAGGGTGAAACCCATTTGGGTTTGATTTGAATTATTCATGTATTGTTAATTGTGGGAGCATGTAGCCCTAGCGATATATTATCATATGAATAATCTGAAGCAAGAACTTGGAGGACCTATTATAGAATTAGTGGTAATAATAGTTGCCTCGGGCGAGAGAGGTTGAAACTTAAAATTCGGCCCCTTAGTAATATGTTTGTGAGCCCGGAATTGATAAACGTTACTTAGCACGCAGTTCGATTTATTATATTCCTGCCTTTGATGAACTACATTTTTAGACAAAGAATTGAAATTAAAGTATATGCTAGCTAATGTTTATTGTCCTTGGCCTTAGACCGTGCCTAGACCAGATTCAAAAGAGTTTTATCTATTACTGGCCGACCCGCACCAAGGTCGCCTGATGACGGATTTTCATACAAACTTAGGCCCCTAATATCTCCTGCTCAGGGTTTGAATTTTCCAAAATCTTTCTTACCGGATACCTATAAATAACATAATAGCTATATGCCAAATTTTAACACGATCCGTCCTGTGATTTGAGCTATGCGTTGATAAGTCAGTCAGGACAAACGATTTTATAGATTATAATGCTGCTCCAAGGATCCGCTGGATACAAGTCGCACGGGACCGGTCAATGTGGCGACAGTTTGGGGAGGCCTATCTCCAGCAGTCGACGTCTTTCAGCTGAAATGATGATAATGATGATGATAATGCTAGCACTTTCTTAGGCAACATTTTCCCATAAAATAAAATGATCCTTATGCCTATTGCGATAAAGTTCACTTTGTATCAATGATTTAAGGCATTTTTTTTCCCGGATCTGCCACGTGTAGTGCCACCATGGTACTTGTCTATTATCATCGTTGTCAAAGAGAGACTTTGGTGTAAGGATACCTTAACTTCAATACAGTTATTACAAGCTTAGGTATTTATTTTGAGATAATTGAACAGAGAGACAGCAAAGGAAAACTACTAGGTCCATAAACAATTCATGAACTGTGTAAGTAATTAAACATTAAGCCTTAATAATAATTTTGTGTTTAAACTTTATTTTAGGGAAATAAACTAGAAAAACATAAATCTTCAAGAAACAACGGCCATTTGTCTCATTCATTCAGCAATTACCAACTGAAACAAAACACTGTTTTATGCAAAATTAACATAAAAATATTCAACAGTACTCGGGAACTTTGTTTGCAATATGAATATGGATTACCTCCCTCTCTGTTCATGCCACAAACGAAACAGATTGAAGTTCATTTGCAATACAAAACAGTATTTTATTTTTCTTTAAAATGACTGTAGGAAATCTGAAGTTGTTCTAAGAGAATTATTAGTAGAAATATCAGTAGTTAGAAGTCTTGTTAGGATGGTGGGTTTCGGTGAATGAGACTTACCTACGAGGTTAGCAGAATTCAACGTTTTGTGAGCGAGTGAAATTTGAACGTAACTATTTCATGTTACTTATTTAGATGGTAGTGTCAGCAACACAACTTGTTATACATATAACTGAGAATACCATGTTCCTTCTTTGCCCTTTGTGTTCCAGGGCCACGGTGTCTCTTTCGAACAGTCCCGCAGCTCTGTCAGGCATCGGCCCATGCGGACCCCTACTCGTTTGCTGACATCTCTTTGAGGCGCGCGTGGAACACGAACGCGCCGTCGACACGGCCTGTCGTCATAAGACGGCTGGACGGCGAGCTAGCCCATAACTCGCCGTCCACAGGCCCGCGCCTACGGTGGCCGGGAGCTACCACGTGACCCCCGACGCCCAGGGCGTCTCCCGCGGCGGCTGGGACGTGAGGTTCTTTCCCTCTCACGTCCTGCCACCTCCTTCACTAGCATGACTGCTTCGCAGAAGGAGGTGACGGCTTCCCATTCCCTCTCGCTCCGGACCATGGCTTGAACCAGGGCCGGACGCGAGAGATCGCCGCCGCCATTTACACCATACCTTAGTTATGAGTACAAAGCTTTTATCTTTACACAGCTCTCCGTCAAACTAAGGTACGAAGAAATAATCTACTTGAGTTTTTGTGTGTTGTTACCTATACAAAGCAATCTTCATCATCATAATCTTAAACACGCTTAGGGTGCTGTATGACGCTTTGGTAAGGAGTCACTTGGAACACAGTGCGGTGATTTGGGCTCCTCATGAAGCGAAATACAATGTCATGCTGGAGCGAGTACAGAACAAATTTACAAGACACTTGTATTTTAAACTTCATGGGGTGTACCCATTTTACCCGCTGATGTATCCTACACTGTTTGTTCTGGGTATGGTCCCCACCATACCCAGAACAAACAACAAACTCAGAGTGCGCCGGGAATTTACGCTTGCGGCTTATGCTCTAAAGCTCTTGCGTGGAGCGGCTCATAACCCGGGTGTGCTGCGTCACCTGAAGCTGTGCGTGCCAGACCGGTATGTATGGAGGCGGCGGCGACCGCCACTGCTGGCCGTGCCTGCTGCCAGAACCAATCTGCTGTCAAAAACACCCCTCACCCGCACAATATGTGTATTAAACGAAGTTCATGAGAGAATTGACATATTTTCGTGCAATCTGAGTGAATTCGCAAGAGTGTTGTTGAATTGTGTTAGTTATATTTAGATATTAATATTCTGTGTTAAGGTTTTTGTTGTTAGATTTTTAAGTATTAGCCGTAAGTTGATTTTATTTGGTAACCACTATTGTATTGGGGTCATCCTGTAAAGATAGTGTGTGTGTAAGTTAATAATAAATAAATATAAATAAATAAATAAATAAATCATCATCATCATCATTCTCTTGCCCCCTACTCTAATGTATTTGAGGTCGGCGCTGCATGTTTTCTTCTATACTTATCTATGACTCGTCATCTCAGCAGTCAACTCCTTTCTAGCCATATCATCTTTCATATAGTCCATTCATCGTTTTTTTGATCTTCCTCTACTCTTATAGCCATATTCTACATTCGCACCTAACATTTTCCTCATTCCTCCGCATCCCATGTCGATACCACGATATTATACTAAGCAATCTACAGTTTGAAGAAGAAATAATTTACTCGATCGATTCACAGCAAACACGTGGTTTGCATGCGACAGATTTTCTATTTTAAATGCGTTGATCTGATGAGAAAACTTTAGAAAATAGCTCGAAACATAACATAATTTCTTAGCGAACCGTACTATTATTAGTTCTGGATGCTTGTACACGCAAAGGCGCGCGCTTCATTGCCCCGGGTCAATATATGGCAGACACTGTACACGTCTGCCTCATAAGAAATGAAATATTATGTGGATATACATTTGTGTAGAATGATATACCTAACCTAGTATTATGTTTCATTAATTGGGGCTCGAGGCAAAATAATAACAGCCGCATGGGCAGATCTTCTAGGTTAAGCAAAGCTTGCCAATGTCAGTCCGTGGATGGATGGGAAAGCACGTTAAGCCGTTAGTGCTGGCTATGATTTGTAGATATTTGAAGGCCGTTCCGAGTAGTCAGCAACCCGAAGGCAAATCATGTTACCCAGTAATTTTTATAATGAGTTATGAAGTTCAGATAGGCAGTCACTCCATTCTTCAGCTTCCACTCCAAAGTACAGTAAAGTACCCCATAGTTGAGAAAAGGCTGGGTTACTAGCCATTTGGCCATAACACATTAATTGTGTTTTCAAATCATAAATCGGTCGAATTTACGTTATACTTGCTTTGTGCATTTGTGCTAGGCACACGGTCCCGCAAGAATAAAGAAATCCAAAGAAAACACTCTGTTTGTGTCGAAAGGGTTAAATTAAATCATTATCATATTTATACGAAATAAGCTGAATCTAATTCGCACCAAGAGGTTAATAAGATAAGGTAGGTAATTGGTTTCAGACATTATCATCCATTTGGCTTGCTAATTAAATTGCAACATGTAGATAATGCTGAGATAGTCTACAATACGAAAGCTGTTTTAGACATTAAAATTCGATAACTCTAGTGAAGGGTTCACAAGAGTTATCAAAATTTCATTCCAAATGTCATCATCTTCTATCTTTTCCCAATTATATTGGAGTCGGGTTTCAGTGTTACCGGATGCAGCTGAATACCAGTATTTTACATGGAGCGACTGCATAACTATCTGACCCCCACAACCCAGTTAGCACTGGGTAATACCATCCCCTTTGAGAAGACTGGTTGTCAGACTTTCGGGCCACTGACTAACCTGTTACGACTGTTAAAGATCTACAATTGACAGCCGAGACTGACGGCTAAACATGCTTTCCGAGGCACTGAGGAAACTCGATACGTAATGGGACACCTATACACGGACCAAGCTAGGCAAGCGCTGCTTAAGTTAAAGATCGACCCGAGCGGCTGTTATTATTTATCCATGAGCTCCTCAGAGAATCCTATCATGTATATTTAGAAAACTACTTTTTATCTCTAGACGCCCACTGTCGCTGTGCTAGGCTACGACGTAAATTCTACTTATTTTTAATTCATAAATAATAACTGTGAAGGTTAAAACCTCTACAGTAACTAAGCGGAGCCACTTGCACTAGACAGTGGCTTGAGACTGACTAACTTGTAAACTGTCATGGTCTCTAACGTTATCATTACTAGAAACGGGTTATTTACCATGTTTACTGTTTGTTTTGAGTTTCCAATATTTTGGCGCTGTTGCTGGCACCATGATCACGGATAAACTGAAGTTATTGCGGGTGGGTGTTTATGAGCAGACAAATAGTAAACATGGTAAATATCTCGTTCTTATGTTAATGATAATAATACAACTTTCCACTCAACCTTCTGTTATTCTTAGAAATATACCTCTGTTATATAAAAAACTAGCTGTAGTGTTGCGTGAAATTATTATTAAAATATGACTTCCAATTTGAATCGGATTTTGTTAACATTTTCAAGGGTTTTATTTTTTTTTCACGGAACTCTAATTATTTTTCTAAATAAAAGCTTAAATTACTCTTGGTAACATCAGCTATCTACCAGTAAAAGTCTTTCCGTGAAGATCGGTTCAACCGTTTCGGAGATTAGCCGGAACAAACAGTAAGTATAGTACCTTATCATAAGTACCGTAAGGTTTGACTAACTGCTTTAATTTTTTCACTACTACGAAAAGAATACATTAAAAGTAATTGTTTGTTTAGCTCATAATTATGTCAAGGAGAAAACGCCCATAAGAAAATATTAAAGTCCCTTAAATTCCCATTACTATGTCACCGCAGCATACTGGCCTAATATCATAATTAAATTACGCCCCTCTAGAGCTTTACGCCCAGCTGCTTTAGTGTACGGCTCAAGTGATAAACGGAAAGAAAGATTCATGAAAAAAAAAAGAAGTAAAAATACAGATGCATGCTGCATTAAAGGTGTGGTTGAACCAGCACGGACAGATTGTGGACCAGGCATTGGACAGCGGATTTTGACAGGTAATGCTCTGAAGTATCTGTCAAAGTGTGCAGCTGGCATGTCAGTATTTACATTTTGATCCAAGTCAAGAAAGTAGATGTTGCTTTCAATGAAACTTGACAAACGATTACAGCCTGCCTCAAAACGACCGCAATCAGTGAACTACGACACTGTTAAGAGTTTGCTACGCCACTGCTACGAGTTTGCTACGCCTCCGCTACGGATTGCTCAGTGCTACGAGTTTGCTACGCCAGTGGTACGCTTTTGAAAAGTTTCATAAATAATGCCTACCCTTTTTAATGTTACAAAGAAATAATAACAAACATTTAAATGGCGATCAAATACGTTTCAGTCTTATTTAAATTTTTTAAACAATGTATTTTAATTTATAAACGGCTAATGAATTTTCAAAACTAAATTATCTAATCTCTAGCGCGTAATATCTTTTCACAGTAATGTTACTTAAGGAAACTTCACATCATACATTCTAATCAAAAAGCATATTCCACTGAAACTAACATACAAACTTCATCCCTACATAAATTTAGCGTCCAATCACATTAAGCTCCTAACTTACACCGCATTCCGTAAGAAACTCCACTACAGGCGGAAAACTTCACTTTTCATAAGTTATTTAGTAAAACTCGGATGTCGGCATTTCAAATATGCACCCGGCACGAGAAACTTCTCGTTAAGAAGTACTTATAATTTAGTAGATTGTATGTTGGGTAAATGGTCTTTAGATACTTAATTATGTTGGTTGTAGGAAGAGGCTTTCATATTTAAAAAGATCAAGGTTACGGACGAGAAAGTTTCTGTACAAAATCTTATTTTATGGTTATCATTAGTTACAAAAAAATTGCAGTCATTGGACTCCTAAATCGAAAGAATTATATTTCCAGCAGTGGTGACAGTAGAGAGGAACTCGTGGCTAAATAATAACAGCCGCACAGGTCGATCTTCACCTGCATCCGTGGATGGGCGACCACCAATTTTATACCGAGTCACGGCCTCAGAAAGCACGTTAAGCCGACCCCGTTGTCATTGACATTGCAGCGTGTATTCAAATTTTATCACATATTTTTCGCCGTTCTGCCTGTGAAATCCGATGATCATCATCTGCCTGCCTATTCCCAACTATGTTGGGGTCGGCTGCCAGTCTAACCGGATGCAGCTGAATACCAGTATTTAACATGGAGCGACTGTCTATCTGAAACCCGATATCAACTCAAAATGTGTACATACAAGTAAAGTGGACTTTTAAAAACATGTTAAAGCATTTTCAATGGTTCTCGTTTCGACGTATTTCCCCTTATAAATGAATAAACAAAATATTTAACGTAGACTTTAAAGAACAAAATGTTAACAATTTTTTTCAGTTCCTGGTATCAGAATTTCAACAAGTCAGTGAAAATGTCAGATGTAAATCTATTTAGGTTGTTTGAGGTAAAAAATATATTTTGTGAAGAAACATTTTGTTTTTAACATACAATTCATCGCTTATTTGCTCCACTATGGTCAGCATCCACACGGATACAGCTGAATACCAGTAAAAGGAGCGAATCTGACATCTACCACCTAGTGTAATACGATACCCTACCGATACCCTTGGGAAGACTGGTTGTTAAACTTTCGGGCTTTTGACTACTGTAACAACTGTCTGTTAGACCTAGCCACGACCAACGTATGGGTATCGGTACTCCATCCACGAATCAACATCGACAAGTGTTGCTTAACCTTGAAAACATCAGTTTTCAAGGTTAAGCAACACTTAACGAGGTGGCAAACTCACGGATCACCGTGAGGCTGAGACTTTGCCACGTGTCTCCGAAATAAAAATCCAATAAATTAAATCAAAAATTGTAAAGCATCAAATACTCGACTTCATTTACGTATCACTCAATCGAAGAAATCTTATTGTAGGAAAAATCTGTAAGAATTTCCTTTTGACTGATAAAGGAATCTTCAAAGTAAATTGATTTATTGGTTACGGCTTTATAAGATTTGATTTTGTATAATAACGTAACAACCGAAGAGGTTTGATTTGATCTCTGTGCCATTATTTATTCAGTTATTTAAATTATAATTTTACAAGGTATTTGGTAAAAACCTTGTATTAAAAAAAATTTAAACTCATGCCGTGAATTTTCACTCAAGTTATAAGCAACTTTGTCAAGCGGGAGATCAATGACCCATCCAACAACCAGTTCGAGTGCGGTGCTTCCGATAAGATCATGCAGCCCTTGCTGAAGTGTCTTAAGTGCCCGTCGACGCACACGTTTGAAGACCTGAAGAATGTTACTTATACCACAATTAACGCGAAGGCCTACTGGGCTCAAATAATAATATAGCCCAACCAAAGAACCATCATCATCTACCTAGCCTTTCTCAACTATGTTGGGGTCGGCTTCCAGTCTAACCGAATGCGGCTGAATATCAGAATGTTACATGGAGCGAATGCCTATCTGACCTGCACAACCTAGTTAGTACTGGGTAATACGATATCCCTTGGTAAGACTGGTTGTCAGATTTTCAGGGCACTGACTACCAGTAACGACTGTGAAAGATCTACAAATGGCATTATTCCAAGCGGCTATTACTATTTAGCCACGAGCTCCTCCTTAGTCTAACCAAAGAACCATCGACAAGAAAAGAAGGAGACGCTCTAGTTGTAAAGCTAATCAATTCACTTGTTTATTAATGTTTTTTTACTGTAAATAAACTTGCGCCTGGCCGCAACTTGCCTGATGTAAAACAATGATGCGGCCTAGGGTAGCACACACTTGCCTAAAAGAAATGTTAGGGTTAAAAAAAAAGTGTCATGAGTATTGCAAAATTATTTGTCCAAGTGCTAATAATATTATTAGCACATGGACCAATAATTAGGTTCAAAATAAATTTGTATTATTGTATTTATCCCAGTCAAACAAGTAAAAGGTTCTACGGTTAACCGTTAATTAATTTTGTCTATAATTTTGATATCCTATTGACGTATCAAATTAATTCTGAGCTCTTGTACCACCCGATGTTATCCTGTAGTAATAACATTACGGGAACATCAAGTTTAATCAAATAGATACTTCAATATCGAACAAGCTGATTGATGATAGCAATTTTACCTTAATAACGAACAGGTGAATTAATATTGGTGTTATTACTCTGTTTAAATGTCAGATATCTCGAAAAGGTGCCGTTTTTCGTATTTGGGTGTTAACCGCACATCTAAGGTTTTAATTAAGGGCCAGAACAACGCCAAATTGTGAAAATTGAAAGGCTCTCGTTCTAATATTACTGCAGCATTCACGTTGTGATTAATATATAGCAAAGTTGACAACTACTATTGTAAGTATTATTTGTTTCGAAAACACGATTATCTTTGAGGAATTTTTCTATTGAGAAAATATTAAAAAAAAATGTGTAAAATGTTCTTAATTGAGTATTATCCTTTGATAATACTCATTTTAGAACATTGACAGCATCGTTATAAAGCTTTTATCGTGCGGTTGAAGGTACATAAACAGAAAAGTGCAGGCATACATGGATATTCTTTTTTTTTTTTTTTTTTTTTGGATGGGAAATCATCAAATGACCCCCCCACTCTGGGCGGAGCGGAAGGAGTGTCAGACTTGTACTGACTAAAACCCATCCATGTTCCTACTTTGCCCTTTGTGTTCCAGGGCCACGGTGTCTCTTTCGAACAGTCCCGCAGCTCTGGCAGGCATCGGCCCATGCGGACCCCTACTCGGTTGCTGACATCTCTTTGAGGCGCGCGTGGAACACGAACGCGCCGTCGACACGGCCTGTCGTCATAAGACGGCCGGACGGCGAGCTAGCCCATAACTCGCCGTCCACAGGCCCGCGGAGGCATGGCCGGGAGCCACCACGTGACCCCCGACGCCCAGGGCGTCTCCCGCGGCGGCTGGGACGTGAGGTTCTTTCCCTCTCACGTCCCGCCACCTCCTTCACTAGCATGACTGCTTCACAGAAGGTGGTGACGGCTTCCCATTCCCTCTCGCTCCGGACCATGGCTTGAACCAGGGCCGGACGCGAGAGATCGCCGCCGCCAATCGCCGCTACAAGGACACGGCGGTGCTCCGCCCAAGTGGGGCAGACCTCTACGGTGTGCTCCACCGTGTCCTCCGGACGATCCTCGCAGTGGAAACACCCGGGCGTTTCCTCCCGCCCGATTCGGTGCAAGAACCTCCCGAAACAACCGTGTCCGGTGAGGATCTGCGTCAGGCGGTAGGTGAGGGCGCCGTGGCGCCTCTCTAGCCACTCCTCAAAGAGGGGACTTATCGCCACTATGGTAGCGTGCCCTGCACGGGGTTGCAACAGTCGCTCTCTCCATGTCATGGATATTCTCCTTCACACGTACCAACAACCAATTTACTAAGTACGCAACAAAATTCAATGAAAACGTTTTTAAAGAACTGGAACTCATTTAAAACAAGAAGCAAAAACATTTCGGGCAAATGAACAAGACGAATGAAAGTCGGAGTCAATTTGTGCGATCATTAATTGCTTCCCGTTCTGTCTGCGACTGTACCGTGTTCTGACTTTGAGGCTCCAAAGGTAGCGTCTAATAGATCCTTTTATCCACTCTTTGATTTCTTGCTGCTGTTCAAATACTTTAGTTTAAATCTAGTTTCTTAATAATTATGTGATAAAAATAGGTGCAGTTGATTCACTGTTATTTTACTTTATAGACTCTAAAATGGATACAAAAATATCTAGGAGTATATTTTGTGTGAGACATTTTAGAGTCAATTTGTACCATTATTATTGCTTCCCATTCTGTCCACGACTGTACCTTTCAGACCATGTCTTCACTTTGAGGGTTCTAAAATAGCGTTTAATGGTTCCATTAAGGAAACAACTTTGTAGAAAGCAGTACTGCTTTTATCTTTTATAATATTGTTTGTATCTTTTAAAAAACTTTAGCATTAAAATAGTGAGAGGGTCTGGGACAGGTCTTCCGTCTGTCAGAGATCAGGCAATTAGATGATTATGTTATGCTTGTGCATTTTAGCTGGTATTATTATATGATCAAAATCAATTAAATAATTCTTGATTGGTAAAAGTCTTTATTTGCCTACTTTTGAACTGATCTAAGATTATGAAAAAAAAATAAGAAGGTTTTTGACAGAGAAATTCTTTGTCATGGCTCATGAATATTATACCGAGCTATCTAGCAATTAAATAAATACGTAATGGCGTCAAAAAGGAAGCAAGTCTTCTGACTTTTTTAAAAAACTTGACCTTCCCGATTCCTGTCGCTCACACCGAACGAAACCCTTAAAAACAAAACCTCTTTTCATCAAAACACTGTTGACTAACAAAAAAAACATTCATTTTGTCTTCCCTAAACACCCACTTCTTAACAACCATCAAAGTGCCATAAATTATTCAAAAAAAAAAAAAAAACTTGAAACAAAATGAACAAGCCGAAGAAACTTCGAGTTAATTTGTTCGTATTAATTGCTGCCTTCCCTTTGGCGGGAGATTTGCCCTTTGAGAGCCTTTGAGAGCTCTTGGGGCTCTCATCCCGTTCTTAAGTTGGTCTTAAACTAAGTGCGTTAGACTGTAGATATTGTAGTAGGTACCTATGTGATTCTGTAGTGCGATGTGTTGTAGCACTTTCAAGATTTAAATGACATCTTAGTGAGATAATGAAGCCGAATGAAGTTAATTTTGGTACGGTTATTTCGGTATGGAGGCATTACTTTTGTTTTTCACTATAGGAGACTTATGATCAGCATTTATGTTTCCACTGCTGGGACCCCTGGCTCCTAATGTGAGAGGCAGTGGACTGTAATCCAGTACACCGGTCACAGTGTGGTGGGTGTTACATTCTTCGATTTTTTGGCTTAGTTGCCGGTGTCCTCACGATGTCTTTTTTCATCTTTTTGAGAGTAGTGGTGATGAAATAAATATTCACACACGGGGTTAAGTGTCTGCTTGAATTCGAACCTGCGAAGAAGTCGCAGCTGTTTCTACTGAGCCACCTCTGCTCTGATTCTCTATCGTTGATCCAAGTAGTCAATTGATAGAATTCTTAAACTTCCATGAGTTCCTGACTATGAATACTTAGTTGGTGACCATTCTACAGACAAAATAAGTATCACACGTTACTCAAACTGTGCAAATTGAACAAGTACCACTTATCATATTTCATCACAATCCTTTTAAACTTTCAATACGACTTCTCAACAATGAAACATTCATACACAACACACCCACACACACACATGACAATCCCTCGTTATTTCCGCATACATGCCGTATTCGAGAAAAGATCTGACAAATCATATTTGTAACAAAGCTCCTCAGTCAAAGAATGGTTCTTTTGAAGTAACTTCTACTGGAAGTAATGATGGTAAGTTGGGGAAAAAGAAACGGATATACATATTTTGGGATACGGTTGAGAGGTAAATTGTGTATCGTGATGCTTTTTTGTTTTTGTAAGGTGTAAAGGTCTTATCTATTTGGTTGTTAGAGCACGCATACAAAAAAGTTTTCGTCTTCAGAGAAAAAGTTGTAAGGCCTCTTGTGAACGTAATTTTACCAGTATCTCTTCGAATTGGGATAGAGCGACGGAAATTGGTGAAATTTTAGGTAGTTCAGCCTCATAGGTCTAGTGGTCGCAATCGTGACTGCTGAACTTGAGGTCTGGGTAAGATTCCTGGTTATTATAATTGGGTTTTTCCATCAGGAATTTCTCAGGCCACGGAGTCTACATTTAAGCCCGGTTGATGGCAATAGGCTCGCCCCCTATTACATGAGACTTATTAACATAACTGGCGAAATGTGGGTGTACTATAAGATTTACACTCTCTCTTACACAAACATGCTTATATTGTGTACAAAAATAAAGGTAAACAAAAACCAGGAAATCATTCTTCTGTTTTTCGGGACAGGTGGTATAATAAAACCTCATTACATTCTAGTCACGAACACCCAAAGATTATGGTATGAGGAAATTATTAGGACTTTGTGGGCTGAACGTGGATGTATACACATTGCAATAGGGCTAGTTTTGCTGTGCAGGTATTTCATAAGAATTTGGAGTCTTCGTCTTTATTGAATTAATTAATGACGTTAATGTCAAGTGGCACCCAGAGGCAGTTGGAAATTCTCATGTTACTGACTAACGCTTAAGTGAGCCGGTGACTGACGTAGCTGTGGGAAGCGCAAGGGGTGTAGAAAGACAAATGTCAAAAGAACTCAATAAAAAAATCGTATCTTACAAAAAAAAAATAGCAGATCATCAACATAGACAAAGAAGAAAAATATGTATTATAGAAGATAACTCATAAACTACCCAATAAATCCTCTACCAAATGAAAATAATCTCGTTAAGCGAACCAGAAATCACGGAGTTATAGAATAGAATAGAATTCTCTTTAATCGAGTATCCATGACTCAAAAACTGTTAGTAAAACTTACGACTATGTTAGTAAACACTGAACAATACAACACAAGAAATAACGGTGGATCACTGCTGCGACAACCCATGAAGTAACAAAAAGTTAAAAAAATGGCCGAATTGAGAACCTCCTCCTTTTTAGAAGTCGGTTAAAGATTCTTCCGTCGTCAGGTGTCTAACACCCCAGACGCAACGCCGCAAAACTACCTAAAGCGCCGTCTTCTTTAATTATGCACAGCAATTTATTAGCTATATATATTCAATTTTATTTCTTTGTATTTTTGACGTTCAAAAGTTCCTTTTCATAGCCTAACTGAAATAATTGGTTTGATTTTGAACGTATCATATTGCTTGTCAGCTGTCGAAGCAATTATTCGTATTCCCAAAATACAAATTGTTTTTAGGCTCTTTCCTCATTCATAATCAATAGAATCAATATTATCTCATTCTCCTGCTCTTATCCCATTTTATTTGGGGTTGGCGTAGCATGTCTTATCTTCCATACTTCTCTATTACTCGTCATCTCATCAGACACCATATTTTGACATCCATATGTGTTCGCGAAAACGGGCATAAATGCCACAACAAATATCTTTCATCTAGCTTGCAAGTAAACTACTGTGATGAAGACCATCTTGTTAATCAAAACTAAGTGAATCCTAACGTAAACAATGTTTGACTTGAGAGAAGTGAGTTATGAGCAGTTCAAGAGACATATTAAGTTCTCAAGTAAGTTAATTGAAGTTAGGCAGCTTCTGTTGAAACTAACATTGTTCGACAAAATTATATTTGATAGGTTAATGTAGCTTTAATGAAACGTTATGATTTAAATTCAATTATTTCAAAAAGGTCAACTGTAGGAAGTCCTGCTGGAAAATATTGTCACCGCAGCCAAAAGAATTTCAACTCATTTTTGAGTCAAATATTTTTTTCTGAAAGAATAGAAAAAAATCAAAATAGAATACAGTAATTCAACTTGATTACAAAAATGACATAGTACATAAGTTGATAGTACTTTTCCAGACAATGAAATTGAAATGCAGAAGTTTAAATTTTTTAATCTGTTCGATCATATTACATGATCTGAGTTATTATATTACACATGAACTAATAATAAATTAGTAGTTGTTCCAACACGGTATTACTATGGAAACTAGACTCTCTGAACCTGTGTGAACTTCAAAGAAAACCGTTGATTTATTTATTCATAACTTATTTAGTCACTATTAATATTAATAATAGGATATAGTCAAACGCCTTGTTGAATTCAAATACTGCGTGTTGCGATCTTCTCTAATGTTGAGAAATTCAAATAAAATCATAACAAACCGGACTTCGCGGAATCTGTGCTGCTGCTCTATTTCATAAATATGAACACAATGACAAAAGGGAGAGGAAATCTCACCCTAAAAAGAAATTCACACAAAATAATGAACTTTCTGAACCCACATTATCATAGAAACGCAATAAAACGACAAAACGTAAACAAACAAAAGCACATCAAACCCATTATGAGGTCAATGACACATAAACATCGCGATTATCAAGAAAACTGGGACATCTTCGGGCGACAGACAATAATTTATGAATGAGGAAACACGACGGTTTCCTCAATGTAAAGGGACCTCATTTATTGAGATTG
Organism: Noctua janthe; assembly: GCA_910589295.1. Classification (NCBI taxonomy): domain Eukaryota; kingdom Metazoa; phylum Arthropoda; class Insecta; order Lepidoptera; family Noctuidae; genus Noctua; species Noctua janthe. The sequence continues at coordinate 1,813,606 of OU342571.1, forward strand.
GCATAATTATGTAGTAAAAAAAATGCAAGTTACCCTGTTCGTGCTTAAAAATATTTTATCCAAATAATAAGGCAATAATGAATTTATACAAGAAATAAAGAAAGAAAAATTTGATTCGACCCATTTGTCACCATATGGGTCGAATCAAATTTTTCTTTCTTTCCGACCCGAACCGACCCGTATAGTACACATAATTATAAATAATCCACCGGATTGCTATCACCTTATTTTAACTAACTGATCCAGATCCAAGGTGGTGGCCGTCTAAGTGCTTATTAGCGTGCATGCAGTGCAGTTTAGCATTAAAAATAATGGTGAACGGCTCAGGTTCAGGCGATGCTGACCTGAGGTCCCAGCAGGAGCGCGCGGTGTAAACGTAACGTAAATACGTCTAATTAAATACTCGTTGGCCATTTAATATTTTTATTATTTTAATAGTTTATTCATATCTATGGATGATACTAATTGTGCTTGTTGCAAACAATTTAACTGAAATACTTTGGAATAATTATATTTTCGATTCAAAAGTCGACGTATTTTCGTTACGCTTACGCCGCGCGCTCGTGATGTTCCCCAAAAAGTACCAGGCTGGCATGAGCACAAGATGGTATGCATTTTTAATAATTCTGGGTATAGGTACGGTCTTCTAGTAATAAATACATTCTTGGATTCATGTCCGCCTAGTACTGTTCGTAAGGTTTTAATAATTCTGGGTATAGGTACGGTCTTCTAGTAATAAATACATTCTTGGATTCATGTCCGCCTAGTACTGTTCGTAAGGTTACTGCCTATAACTATCATAACTATACTAACACTACTCGATCCCATGCAATGTTTTTGAGTAATATTTTTTGTTACTCTAAAGTACGGTGAGGCCTACGGGAACAATTTTGAATTATTTTAATCAATTCCCGCTGGCCCCACCAGTGGGCCCACGGGCGGTGGGGTCAACGGAATACACCTACACGTTTCCGTTATTTTAAAAGTCATCATCATCATCATCATCATTTCAGCCGAAAGACGTCCACTGCTGGACGTAGGCCGCCCCCAAGTTTCGCCACATTGACCGATCCCGTGCGTCTCGCATCCAGCGGATCCCCGCAACCTTTATCAGGTCATCGGTCCACCTAGTGGGAGGCCTTCCAACGCGAAGTCTTCCAGTTCGCGGTCGCCACTCCAGAACTTTCCGGCCCCATCGGCCATCCGTTCTGCGAGCAATATGCCCTGCCTTAAAAGTCATAAACCATAAAAAAACAACCGTAATAAAAAGTACCTCCACTGATGTATCCATCAGATTCTCAACCCACTCATCAATGAATGACTGGGGCATTCTTTTCCACCCTTATAATGGTCACTCCGAATCTAACCAAACAAACAATCGCACAGTTTCCTCTGCAAGTAGATAGGCCTCTTCACTCAATTATGGGCGAGCTCATCCCTAGAGAGGCTTTCGAGATCTGCCGGGATCTCAGCAAACATTCGCGAGGCGGGCAAGCGTCAGATAGAAAGCGGCTTGTAGGGTAAGGTGGTGTCGGAAAGAGATTTGAAGACCTTATTTTAAGAGATTCTTTGTATTTTATACAAGGCTTGAAAATGGTAACACAAAGAACTAGATAGGGCCGGACATAGTAATGGCGCTTTTTTAAAGACGGTGCTTACTGAATGTTGGCAACGTCGCAAATAGCTGTCAGATATTACGCTAATTTGAATAATTAATCAATTTTACTAAAAAAAATGAAAAATGGAATGAAATGGATTTAAATGAAATATCTTTCTGTGTTTTATTAAAATGTTGATTATGAAATACGATTATCAATAACAAAAAATAGTAAATTGGCAACAATGTTTCTTATTTTTATACAGTTTTGAAGATAATCAAAACAGGTTTATTTTTGGGACCTATTTTAGAAAACGCTCTTCAAATTTACTTCAAAAATCAAATATCTATTTTATTAACTGCGAAGTTTAATAAGATACGAAAGATTTAGTCTGATCGCATACTATGCGACATGGCGTCTATGAATTGCTTGTTACCCTAGAGAATTCTGGGATCTCGGCAAACTTTAGTGGGGTTAATATTGTAGGAAAAAATATTGAATAATTTACATCATCAAAGAAGGGACTGGACGATGAAGAAGGTGATTTCTGTTAATAGAATAATATAGAAATGTTCATTAGGAAATGCTGCTGAATGTTGATTATCATGAAAGTTTTACCCATTTGTTTTTTTTTTTTCGGATTTTAATTCATCAAATGACCCCCCCACTTTGGGTGGAGCGGAAGGGAGTGTCAGACTTGTACTGACTAAAACCCATCCATGTTCCTTCTTTGCCCTTTGTGTTCCAGGGCCTCGGTATCTCTTTCGAACAGTCCCGCAGTCCTGGCAGGCATCGGCCCTTGCGGACCCCTACTTATTTGCTGACATCTCTTTGAGGCGCACGTGGAACACGAACGCGCCGTTGACACGGCTTGTCGTCATAAGACGGCCGGACGGCGAGCTGGCCCATAACTCGCCGTCCAGAGGCCCGCGCCTACAGTGGCCGGGAGCCACCACGTGACCCCCGACGCCCAGGGCGTCTCCAGCGGCGGCTGCGACGTGAGGTTATTTCCCTCTCACGTCCTGCCACCTCCTTCACTAGCATGACTGCTTCGCAAAAGGAGGTGACGGCTTCCAATTCCCTCTTGCTCCGGACCATGGCTTGAACCAAGGCCGGACGCGAGAGATCGCCGCCGCCAATCGCCGCTACGAGGACACGGCGGTGCTCCGAGCGAGGCAGACCTCCACGGTGTGCTCCACCGTGTCCTCCGGACGATCCTCGCAGTGGAAACACCCGGGCGTTTCCTCCCGCCCGATTCGGTGCAGGAACCTCCCGAAACAACCGTGTCCGGTGAGGACCTGCGTCAGGCGGTAGTTGAGGGCGCCGTGGCGCCTCTCTAGCCACTCCTCAAAGAGGGGACTTATCGCCACTATGGTGGCGTGCCCTGCACGGGGTTGCGACAGTCGTTCTCTCCGTGTCGCCATGAGATCACGCCGAAGGTCTGTCCGCTGAGCGGCAATTTGCCGCGGCAGCGGGGTTTCCCCCCGACGTAGTGCCTCCGCGCGCCGTTCATGCAGGCGCGCGAGGACTATCGCCTCCAGATCCCATGGCGGCAATCCGGCAAGGAGGCTAGCCGCCTCGCCGGAGATCGTGCGGTACCCCCGGATTAACCTTATGGCTATCACCTTTTGGGGCGCGTTCAGGTAGTGGGCGGCTTGCCGCCTCAAAGAACGCGCCCACACCGGGGCCCCGTAAAGGGCCATGGACCGCACGACCCTCGCGTATAGCCTCCGGCAGGAGGCGTTTGAACCCCTCAGGTTGGGCAAGAGCCGCTTGAAGGCAGCCCCTGTCCGTTCCAGTTTGGGAGCCAAACGTCGGAAGTGCTCCACGAAGTTCCACCGGCTGTCGAGGACGAGTCCTAGGTACTTCAACGTCGACCCGACGCCGATGGAAACCCCTCTTGCCGTCAGTAGGGATCCCGATGGTGGCGTATTTCGAGGCCCATGAAAACACATGGCCTCGGACTTGTGCAATGCCACCTTGAGACCCAATTGCCGGATCTTCTCCACGACTATCGCAACCCCGCGTGTCATGTTTTCAGCCGCCGCCCCGTGCGACCTCCCTTGTGCCAGTACTAGAGTGTCGTCAGCGTAGCAAACTACACTGACGCCGGGTAGGGAGGTCGGCGCACAGCACCCAGTCGTAACCGATATACGAACACCGCACGACATCTCTCGCCGGTTCCATTCTCCGCTTCGACCAGGGTAGATGACGGCTCTATCCGTCAGGTAGTCCCCGACCACACGACGAAGGTAGGTCGGCACCCGGTGATACCGGAGTGCCTCCCTAATGCAGCTCCAGGGCATGGAGTTGAAGGCGTTGGCGATGTCAAGAGACACCGCCAAGACGACCCCGCCCCGGGACACCGCGTCCCCCGTCGTGAGGGCTCTCACGCGCATGATGGCGTCCACCGTCGAGCGCCCCTTGCGGAAACCAAACTGGTGTTCCGCAGATCCGGCCCCATCCCCGCAAGGTGCCCGGCGAGGCGGTTGGCAATGACTCTTTCGAAGAGCTTGACCACCTCGTCGAGCAACACGATGGGCCGGTATGCAGACGGAGAGTCCGCAGGGCGCCCTAGCTTCCGGATGAGGACCAGCTTCCCCGTCTTCCAACGAAGCGGAAACTGGCCTCTCTCCAAGCATGCGCTTAGGAGCCCTTCCAGTCGAGGCCCGAGAGCCTCAGAGGCCAGGACCCAGGCTTTGCCAGGCAAGCCATCGGGTCCCGGGGCGGTGTTTCTGGCTTTCAGTCTGCGTACCGCCACTCTCAGGTCTACCCCAGTCACCTCCGGAACTTCGTCATCGTTGTGGTCCGCTTCCGGCACCACACGCGGCGGCGGAGCCATAGGCGGGGGAGGATGCTCCCCTCGTGAGGGGAACAAAGCGCTCACCACGTCCTCAGGCCGGAGACTCTGCGTCAGCGGGGGGGCCCGGGTGCGGAGTTTGTCCCGCACCATCCTGTAAGGGCGCTCCCACGGATCTCCGTTCAGAGACTCCAGCATCTCCTCGCGGGCTAGGTTTTTGGCCCGCCGGACAGCCTCTTGGAGGGCGGTCTTCGCCGCACTGTACCCCTCGTAAAGCTCCGCCTCAATGGCTGACGTATCCGAAAAAGTTTTACTCTTTGCCGAAACCATCAAAAATGCGATATTTGCAATCAATGGTTTAGTCATTAATTTCTTCGAAAAACCCTTGGTCGAACTGTCTATGTCATTGCAACAACGTGTTCAGATTCGCCTAACCGAATGAACGAGATGATCATGGTGTTCGCGCGACAATCGTTTTAGTTAGATCATGGCCTATCCCACACAAAAATATATCAACTATCCTCATTTTTCCAACGCCACTTAAACTATTTAAACACCATTTTTCCACAACCACCTTGTACCGATAAGAACATTCGAGACTAGTAGAAGTTTCAGTTCTGTAACAGTTGTCAAGATACCCGCAGAAGTTATACGAAGTTTAACTTACGAACTATCTTCAACTTAGATAGGTACGAGTATTACTACGACGATCTGCCGACAAATCGTTGATGTGTTTCTGAAAGGGTTCTTATGTAAATAAGTTAGTTACGGACTGAAGGGTGAAATATGGTGTTTAGCTTCGACTGTGGAAGAGTAAATTAATTTTCTTGCACTTGATTTATGATTGACTTGCTTTTGTCTGTGTCTTTTGTAGTTTGAATTTAGTCTACGGGATCGTACTTCCGATAAAAAGTATCCACACCCAAATCATGTCGACACTTCGCGTGACCAGAGGGCTGGCTCTTTCTTTGGCCAAAGAATTAGCATTGCCATTCAGTGTGGCAATGCTGCCAGTCGTTTCCAGATGACAGCGATGCGGAGGAGTACTTTGACGTCTAAGTGGCCTATAGTCGTCGTTGTTTAGATATTTATATTTTCTTACTTTTAGTCTTATTTTTATCATTAGTTAAACTCTATTTGTAGTCTGTATCATCATCATCATCATTTCAGCCGAAAGACGTCCACTGCTGGACATAGGCCTCCCCCAAATGTCGCCACATTGACCGGTCCCGTGCGTCTCGCAGCCAGCGTATCCCTGCAACCTTTACCAGGTCATCGGTCCACCTAGTGGAAGGCCTTCCAACGCAACGTCTTCCAGTTCGCGGTCGCCACTCCAGAACTTTCCGGCCCTGTAGTCTGTATAAAATGTAAATAAAAATTTGTATAATTTTAATTAAAAGTTTGTTCAGAAAACTAAGTCCATACTTTAAAAATCATGGTTTATATTTGCTCAAAATTCCATCCAAATCCGTTAAGGTGTGAAAAGGTTAAAGACAGACAGAGTACAGACGCTAGCACATCAAGCTACTACAATCTGTCAAATTTCTTTAATAGTATTTCAAATTTATCGCTAAAGAATTAGGTTCAAGGTTGAGTGAGAAAATTTGACAGTTTCAGGTAGCCTGAACTTTCGCAGATTATTTTTCTGTGATATTCTCAGCCAAGAGAATTCCGTTAAAGAGAATAGAGCCGCTACTTTCAATGAAACGTACGGCCACAACTAAAAACGACATCTACTGAAATGGGCACAATGGACAGTTCTGTTATCGAAAGCCTCTTTGGGGCGTTACCATTTTGGATATCAATAGCAAAAACCTCCAGCAAACAACAGCTGGTCTTCATTGTCTTAATCCAAACTCTACGGAAAACTGGAATTGAAAACTTGGCCGTAATTAATTATTCTAGTTTGCTTCACGGTGACTACAATAGGTTTCAAAATTCCTTGAACTGTCAAATTGTAAAAGAAGATAATTAATCATTTGAAAATCATCAATTTAAAACTGGTAGAAATCTCTAAGGCTGTGAAGAGAAACTTACCCATCCTTCAAGTTTTCCAATATAATTATTCTCCTGCCCTTATTCTAATTTAATTGGCCTACGTGCAAGCCACATCATCTTTCATACAGTCCAACCATCGTCTTTATTAGTCTACCTCTTTAGGTCTTAAGAGAAACATAAAACATGGCATCCTATTCTTCAGTAATAATTTTAAACTTCGAAATTAGAACAACTTTTGAATCACGAAGCGCAAATCTTCGAACGAAATCCTTCTAAAATGGACTGGCCAGTAATTTTTCAGGGATTCCTGGAAAGTTCTCGATTCAAATGTACCATTCATTTGTTTATTTAGACCTCGAGGTCCATAACGTTTGGAATGGAGTCCACTAACGAGACTCCCTCCATGAATTGTTATTATTTTGTTGAAAACTTACTTTGGTTGGTTTAAATAAAAGTTAGAAAGTTGGCTTTGGGTGTTTCAGTTTTTATTTTTGATTTGTTAATGAACGTTTTGTATGGATCAGAATGTTGGGCCACAAAAGGGATGAATGAAAGGCATTTGCATGTGGCGGAGATGAGAATGCTAAGGGGGATGTGTGGTGTTACGCGAATGGATAAAATAAGAAATGAGTATATAAGAGGAAGTTTGAAAGTGGCGCCGGTGACTGAAAAGTTGTGTGGTAATCGGTTGTCGTGGTATGGGCATGTGATGCGGAGGAATGAGGAAAATGTTGTGAGGAAAGTTCTGAGTATGAATGTGGATGGGTATATGAGTAGAGGAAGACCAAAGAAACGATGGATGGACTGTGTAAAGAATGATATGGCAAGAAAGGAGGTGTCTGGCGAGATGACGAGTAATAGAGAAGTATGGAAGAAGAAGACATGCTGCGCCGACCCCAAATGAATTGGGATAAGGGCAAGAGAATGATGATGATGAATGAACGTTGAGTTTTTGTGATTTGTGTAGTGGTATCTGAAAGTTGGTATTATTATAATGCGGCTTTTTGTAAATATTATTTTAGCTTTAAAATTTCTGGTCACATTGCAATTTATTTAAAGGGATGAGATGATAAAGGAGATACACAAAGGTATTTTCTTATGCTGAAAAAGTAGTATGTTGAAAAGGAACAAAGACTTGCTCACCAATTGCAAGCTGGTGACATCAGACTTTGTTTCCTCACGATGTTTTCCTTCACCGAGAGATGCGATTTACTTAATGAAATCGGAAAAGTTACATGGAAGATCTTTCTTCAACGTGGTCAATGGCGTTCATTCCAGACAAACTTATTTTTCTATAATCCTTTTTAGATGTAGTTTTTGACACGGTATTTCCATCTAAACACATTCTTAGTAGGTAACATAACATCACGCCTTGTAATCCCCAAAGGGTTTGCCAGAGGTGTACCTAACAAGTACACACACATTTCACCAGTATGTTTAAGTCCCGTGTAATAGGGGGCGAACTTATTGCCATCATTCGGGCACAAAATTCAGACTCTGAGATATGATGGAAAAACAATAACACTTTGCCCGACTCCGAATCGAACCCAGGACCTCATAGTCATCAGTCGCGTTTACGACCACTAAACAAACGAGGCGGTCCTGCTTAGTACTTACTTAAAATTAAATGACTGCTCTTATTTTTTAACTTTCAGTTACAGTGGCGAATGGAAGAAAAAAACGTGATGCGTCGACCCCAAATAACATGGGACAAGAAAAAAGGATCCGGGGCTGCGGGACTGTACGAAAGAGATACCGCGGCCCTGGAACACAAAGGGCAAAGAAGGAACTTGGATGGGTTTTAGTCAGTAGAAATCTGACACTCCCGTCCACTCCGCCCAGAGCGGGGGGGTCATTTGATGATTACCCATCCGAAATAAAAAAGGGATGATGAGGACTTCTTAACTTCCACTACATCAGAACAACACATTACTCAAAGTCAAGCTTGACACACATTTCCAGCCGATAACACCATATAAAGTGGAAACTTTTGGACCTGGATCATTAATTTCTAGCAGAAAGCTCTTAACAAATTGCGGGTAGGAACAAAAAGGCTTGCTCCTGCCTTTGTGGCCGCGAACCGGCAACAATTACTACCCACTTTGGATATAATTAATTTTTAATTGCACTTTGTGTTCAATTCTGAAGGCATTGTTGGTCTTGCTGAATTGAGGATGTTTTTTCATAGTTATGATTTATATTGATCATACATATTGTAGGCCACTCTACATATAAAACGTACTGACGATATCCGAAGTAGGCATGCAGCGATTAGAATAATGTATTAAGATTTTTTTTGTCAATATGCGATTGTTGGCACCGCGCGATCAATGTGTAGTGATTTCAAAATATTGGCATCGTGCTACCGATTCCTTGAAAGTACAAAAAAGTAGTCAAAGTGCGAAAGTAGGCATCGTGGTGTGCCTTTATTGTGGTGGCCCAGAGGTGACGAACGCTGACGAATCGTGGGTCGCCGATTCGATCCAGAGTAGCACTACACGTGGTTTAAATTATTTATCACCACTGTTCCCAAAACGGTGAAAGAAATCAGCATGTCTTAGAACATATTCTAAAACATTTGACGTCAATCATCTCACATTGCGTCCACGTGGTGATTACTGTCTACTTTCTCTCTCAGAGATGGTGCCTGTGTGCCAGGAGTCGGATCGTTAAAGGCTGATTATGTTTCTGTTATGCTATGACCTTTCGTAACATTTTTTTGGGGCAATTAGAGGTACTGAAATGTCGGTTTGGTTCAAGTACCCTTCTGAGTACTCTGAAACGTCCGCCTGACGTCTTTAGGTTAAGGTCAAGGTCAAAATACAGGAATGACCTTTAAGTATTTACGGCAGGTCAAAAAAAAATTTTGGGTGTATTGTTCCAGAAATAGACGTACGAGTATTTAAAAAACACACGCAGTAAAGGCATACATTCAGAGGACAATCTCTTCAAATAGGGGTTCATAGAAGACTTAGATCTCAAGTGTGTTTGCGGCATGTCTCCACAGACAATGGCCCACCTTCCATCTTCCACTGCATGACCTGACACCTGCGCACTTGACGATCTTTATGATCGTATCAGCGATTGGACTTCGCATAGCTGAATTATTTTTGCCCAAATATATTTAAGGAAAATATGCCATCGACACGCTAAGAGGAAGATCAGAGGGCTGAGAAAAGAACACTGGCAATCATGGCGTTTCATATTTAAACGAAGAGTTTCAACTAAATACCTAGTACTTTTCTGACTTTTCTAGCAACAATCTCGGATTGTCTAGATCCTCATGACGGTTATTGATACACGTACAATTTCTCTTGGGTATTCTAATTTATTTATTTAACAATTTCTTTGTAAGCCAGCAAACCTTTAAGTTAGTGTCCCGCTTATGGAAAGTTGTTACTGTTAATCATAAACCCCAACATGGTGACTGAAATCTAGCCAACGATAAAATCTTAAAATATCTCTTCTGCACAAACGGAACCCAGCAAGGACGTCTTCCTTTCTCAAAGAAGCATAACTCTTGTACTTCCTATTCATTTGTACAAAACTTTTCAACATGGCCACTTGAAATGCACAATAAATTCGTTCTAACTGCGTACAGTCAGCGGCAAAAGTTGCAGCATTAACAGATTGGGCACACTGCCAGATAAATTAAAAACTTTAAAGGAGGACTGTAATTAAAACTGGGTTTAAAGGGATTTCCTTGTCAGAATATAATTTATGTCAGAAAAGATAGAAAAAAAGGACTTTATGTGGGTCAATTTAAAATTGCTAATGACTGTTTAGTACCCATGTCATTTATTGACTTTTGAAGAACAATTTTATGGTTAACTTTGTGGAAATGTATTCCGTTTGGTTTAAAACAGTCCACCGCTGGGCGTACACTTCATCCAAGCTGCGAAATTACGATGCTACGATAATAATTATTGACTAATCATTTCAACTCAAATAAAACATTTATTCAATTATTTTTGGCAACTTATCCATAATGAAAACAATACAAAAAATAAAAAGAGAGATGTTGGCAGAAAGTTAAAATAATAAAATCACTAAACGATGAGGAAATATACATAGAGATGATGGCAGAAGAGGAGCTCGTGGCTAAATAATATCATCCGCTCGGGTCGACTTTCCTAGGTTTGTCTGTGGATGGTTGACCGCCCATTACATACCGTAGTTTCCTTCGTGCCTCGGTAAGCACATTAAGCCGTTGATCCCGGCTGTCATATGTAGATCTTTGATAGTCTTTACAGGTAGTCAGTGGCCCAAAAAGTCTGACAACCAGTCTTACCGTGGAGTATCGTATTACCCAGTACTAACTGGGTTGCGGAGGACAGATAGGCAGTCGCTCCATGTAAAATACTGGTAAACAGCTGCATCCAGTTCGACAGGAAACTGACCCTACCATAGTAGGGTAGAGGCTAGGCAGATGATGAGAAATTTTGGCAGAAAGTTTTGAAATCCTGAAAGGTTTTCAACTCTTTTGTACTACACTAACATCTGTAAAGAATATTTTGAAAGTATTGACACCAAAACATACCTTCTATAGAACTATCCAAGGCTATACACATCACAAGAACGTTTCCTTTACTTAATCTGATAGCCAATAACTATTTACAAGAAACTTTCTGACAGATAAAACCATAATCGTTAGGGCGAATCATTTGTTGGCTTCAATCCAAGTCTGTTCAGCGTGTAAGTTTCTATCACTGTATTTTTTCTTAATGACTGATTGAAGACAAAAGAAATGAGAATGAAGATATGCTGTAATTATGTAACCTTCTAGTCTTATTCCAACTGGTTGTTGGTAAAAGTGAAATGTATTAAACTTGGCAATGAAACCTCATTGTATAATTTGTCATTTTGCTCTTATGCCTCATTAAAAAATGGCGACACAGTTTTTTTTATGAAATTTCTTCTCCGCTGACTGCTTCGTTGGAGCAGTGCTCGTAAGCGCGACTGCTGAGCACGAGGTCCTGGGTTCGATTCCCAGGTCGGACAAAGTGTTATTGGGTTTGTCCATCAAAATTTTTTCAGCCACGGAGTCTGAATTTGGGCCCGGTTAATGGCAATAGGCTCGCCCTCTATTACATGGAACTTAAACATAACTGGTGAAATGTGGATGTACTATTAAGTAACTGCCTAACCCTTCGGGGATTACAGGCGTGATGTTATGTTATGTGTTCTTCTCCTCTATATAATATCTTAAATCACTTTGCAGTTACGTCATTTGTTTTTCTCAAAGGCTTCTGTGGTTACTTTACCTTGATGATGCCTTATAAATACATCAAGCCGTGCGATTATCGATATTTCCATGTCTGTCGATCTACGAAATCATGTGCACTTTGAAAATACAAAATTTAATAGAGTTACGTGTTCAACACTGCAAAGTTAGAGTGCATGTAAACATACAGGCGTATTTTGTGAACTTGACTGTCGCGTTATTTATCGAGCACGGGCGAAGCGATACTCTGCAAGTGATGTGCCTTGCACAATAGAAAGTTAGAATTACAGAAAAAACGAAGAAGATGCTATCTATGGTGTTTTTAGGCTACACGTTTCTTCTTGAACAGCAATGTGCTTGTAGTAACTTACCTTTTCATAGTAAAAATAAAAATAAACGTTTCACCCCTTATAGTGGTGAGATGAAAGGGGACGATGGTCCGACACGACGGATATAGTTGGAAAAGTATCTTGAAAGTTATTTGTGGATATATTTCATGTAGATAATTATGACAAAGGAGTATGCCTGGCCATAATGCACTTTACAATCATTCCTCAATACAATTCACAATCATCCACACTCACACTCTGAATTTATCTACTGCTGGGTGCCTACCTCTCTTTTTAACAGAATTTTAAAAAGGAGGAGGTTATCAATTCGATTGTATTTTTTTTTGCCAATCTTCACGTTTCTGTGCCATCCTCACCCAGATACAAAACAATATACTTATTCAATTATAACAACTCGCGTGTACGTCACAGCAATAATTCTCCGTATATTTTCACAACTATTATTAGGTACGGCTGACATAACAAGTACGCTATACTTGTCACTCATAATTGACAGACACTTTTGTTTGCAAAACCAAAATAAACCACTATTAATTTAGAATATTATTTTCAATGTGTGTTACGTAATAATAATGTTGGTTTGTCTGTGTTGGTTATATTACAATTTTAGGTTTACTCGCTATTGTAATTTGTAATATGATCTTTGCAACTTTTTCTCCAATGAACATCGTACAGTCACGGCACCAATATGTAAACACCTAACAACTTTTAAGTGTTTTTCTCCTACTTTTCTGAATAAAATTTTATGTTATTACGAACATAGTATTCTGGAACTCATATTTGTGTGCAAAAGATCCTATCTCAAAGTTAAAATCGTTATTTCTCGCGAAAATTGCTTTTAAATTTAGGAAAGAGTATAAATATTGGTGCTCGTGACAGTACATGAACAGTACAAATCGAAACGGCGTTCAAAAGCTTGTAATTCCATAGCAATTATGATACTGACAGGATTAAACACGGATCTAGTAATTACTAAACTACGAAATAAGAAACTTAAATACAACTAACTACTCACCAAGAATCTCACGACGAGTTCAATAGTGAACCACACATTGCACACCAGTTCTATATAAAAGAAGGCTGCATGAGGTTTCCCATTGTCATTCCACAGCATTTCTAAGGACTCCGATTTGTTGTCCCTCACCACGGTGCCGTGGCTGAAGACTCGAAGGTCGGGATGCGTCTTCAGGCAGAAAGAAAGCACTGATATGCAGATGAAGAACACGGATAATGCTGATATCACCTGTGGAAGAGAGAGATAGAGGTTTAGTTATGTTCATTTAAAGTCAATGAAAATAGTGGAGTCACTGGGAATAATAAACGGAGGAGCTCGTGGCTAAATAATACCAGCCGGGACCCTGACAAGCCATAAAATAAACTATGTTTATATAACATGATAATCTGCACATCCGTTTTTATTTTCTCACATACTTGATTTCTAAGGAACTACCAACAAAATATATAAAACATGGATATACAATCTCATTTCATCTCACAAAGAAAAAAGAATAAACATCGGATACAACGACAATCACAAAAACATTACCGCTCCTTTTTTTTTTTTTTTCCGGATGGGAAATCATCAAATGACCCCATCCCCCCCCCCCACTCTGGGCGGAGCGGAGGGGAGTGTCAGACTTGTACTGACTAAAACCCATCCATGTTCCTTCTTTGCCCTTTGTGTTCCAGGGCCACGGTATCTCTTTCGAACAGCCCCGCAGCCCTGGCAGGACATTACCGCTCCTTAACATAATCACAAAGAATACACTTTGTGGCGTGTTTTTAAATCCACATTTACGACATAACGCTGTGTTACATCGTCAATCATGGTGTTATTCTGTGGTCGACATCGTGCAATGATGGTGTGTTTCATAAGAATTCTGTTAGTGTCGAAGTGATATATTTTGATCGTGAACATTCTTCTTTAAGGCTGCCTCGTTGGTGTAGTGGTCGTGAGAATGAGGTCCTGGGTTCGATTCCCAGGTCGGACAAAGTGATATTAGGTTTTTCCATCAGGAATTTCTCAGTAGCAGCCACGGATTATTTATTTTTGCACAGTTGATGGCAAAAGGCTCACTCCCTACTACATGGGACTTAAACATAATTGGCGAAATGTGAGGGTACATCTCTGCTTAACCCTTCGGGGATTAAAAGCGTGATGCTATGTTAAATCAACAATCTCCTTGGAAAGTTTCTTTCTTATATTATCCTTCTTAATATTTTAGAAAAAAAATCACCTGAAAAAACCTTCGTTTCTAGTCAACGAACATGAGGCATTTATCACACAAGACACGGTTATGTTCGGGCATGCGAACCATAACGGTAAGCTGCCCTGTGACGGCGGCGAAAGTCATTGTGGAGGGCCGAAGGCTCTTGGTGGGCTGGGTTTCGGCGCAGGTGAAGCTGCTGGAACCCAGACCTCTGAGGTGCTTCCGCTGCCATGTGGGGCACCACGTGTCGGTCCGGTGCACTTCGGAGGTGGACCGCAGCGGCCTGTGCTTCCGCTGCGGCCAGCCTGGTCACATGGCCGCGGCTTGCTCCGCCGCGCCGCGCTGCGCCGCATGTGCGGCAGCTGGCAAGCCGGCCGATCACCGGGCAGGGAGCAAGTCCTGCGGTACTCCCGCCAAGGCCAGGGGCAAGGGAAGGCTCTCCGCCACCACCGCCAAAACCCCCACCGTCGCCACCACCGCAGCTGCCGCCACTGTCGCCGCCGCTGCCGCTACTGCTGCAACTTCCGCAGCGGGGCCCTCGCAGGGGGCCCGGGAGGGGGCTGAAATGGAGTGCCAGTAACGGCCCCATTACGCCTTCTCCAGGCGAACATCAACCACTGCGCCTGCGCTCAGGATCTGTTGCTCCAGAGCGTGGCGCAGTGGTCGATTAACATCGCCGTGGTCGCTGAACCGTACTTTGTCCCGCCCAGGGATGACTGGGTGGAGGACCTTAGCGGCTCAGTGACCATAATTGCGTCGGTCGCCGCCGGTACCCCGACCCTTGAGAGTGTCAGCAAGGGTCAGGGGTGCGTAGCAGCACGGTTCGGGGAGATCGTTGTAGTGGGAGTCTACTTCTCCCCGAGCTGAACTCTCGCCGAGTTCCACAACTCCCTCACGGAGTTGAGTGTCGTCATCGGAAGCCATTCCCTCCCCGTGCTTGTGCTCGGGGACTTCAATGCCAAGAACTTGGCTTGGGGTTCTCGTTACACGGACGTGCGGGGTAGAATGGTGGAGGACTGGGCTCTGGAGACAGGCCTGGTCGTCCTAAATCGGGGTTCTGTCCCCACGTGCGTGCGGATGCGGGGCGACTCGGTGGTGGACATCTCGTTCGCCAGCCCCGCTCTGTCGCCGCGTGTCGTTGACTGGCGCATCATGGAGGGAGTGGAGACCTATTCCGACCACCGGTACATCCGGTTCGACGTCTCCACCCAGTCCTCAAGCGTGCCGGTCCTACAGGCCCCGAGTGGTCCGCGATGGGCGCTGAAGCAGCTGGACCGGGAGCTCCTCCTGGAAGCCTCGATCGTGCAGGCCTGGGTGTCATCACCAGTCAGGACTGCCGACATCAACAACGAGGCGGGTTGGTTCCAGGAGGCCATGTCCGACATTTGCGACATGGCAATGCCCCGAGTTCGGCCAGGAAGCGCCCGGCGTCAGGTGTACTGGTGGTCGCGAGAGCTGACGTCTCTGCGCAAGGCGTGCGTTGCCACGCGGCGCCTGTACGCCAGGCATCGCAGGCTCCGCATCCGCCCTCCGGATGCGGCAGCCATTGAGGCGGAGCTGTACGAGGGGTACAGAGCGGCGAAGACCGCCCTCCAAGAGGCTGTCCGGCGGGCCAAGAACTTGGCCCGCGAGGAGATGCTGGAGTCTCTGAACGGAGATCCGTGGGGGCGCCCTTACAAGATGGTGCGGGACAAACTCCCCACCCCCCGTTGACGCAGAGTCTCCGGCCTGAGCTCGTGGAGGACGTGGTGAGCGCTTTGTTCCCTTCGCGAGGGGAGCATCCTCCCCCGCCTATGGCTCCGCCGCCGCGTGCGGTGCCGGAAGCGGACCACACCGATGACGATGACGACGTTCCGGAGGTGACTGAAAACCAGAAACACCGCCCCGGGACCCGATGGCTTGCCTGGCAAAGCCTGGGTCCTGGCCTCTGAGGCTCTCGGGCCCCGACTGGAAGGGCTCCTAAGCGCATGCTTGGAGAGAGGCCAGTTTCCGCTTCGTTGGAAGACGGGGAAGCTGGTCCTCATCCGGAAACCAGGGCGCCCTGCGGACTCTCCGTCCGCATACCGGCCCATCGTGCTGCTCGACGAGGTGGGCAAGCTCTTTGAAAGAGTCATTGCCAACCGCCTCGCCGGGCACCTTGCGGGGATGGGGCCGGATCTTGCGGAACACCAGTTTGGTTTCCGCAAGGGGCGCTCGACGGTGGACGCCATCATGCGCGTGAGAGCCCTCACGACGGGGGACGCGGGGTCGTCTTGGCGGTGTCTCTTGACATCGCCAACGCCTTCAACTCCATGCCCTGGAGCTGCATTAGGGAGGCACTCCGGTATCACCGGGTGCCGACCTACCTTCGTCGTGTGGTCGGGGACTACCTGACGGATAGAGCCGTCATCTACCCTGGTCGAAGCGGAGAATGGAACCGGCGAGAGATGTCGTGCGGTGTTCCACAGGGATCGGTTCTGGGACCGGCCCTGTGGAACATCGGTTACGACTGGGTGCTGCGCGCCGACCTCCCTACCGGCGTCAGCGTAGTTTGCTACGCTGACGACACGCTGGTACTGGCACAAGGGAGGTCGCACGAGGCGGCGGCCGAAAACATGACACGCGGGGTTACGATAGTCGTGGAGAGGATCCGGCAATTGGGTCTCGAGGTGGCACTGCACAAGTCCGAGGCCATGTGTTTTCATGGGCTTCGGAATGCGCCACCGTCGGGATCCCTACTGACGGCAGGAGGGGTTTCCATCGGCGTCGGGTCGACGTTGAAGTACCTAGGACTCGTTCTCGACAGCCGGTGGAACTTCGTGGAGCACTTCCGACGTTTGGCTCCCAAACTGGAACGGACAGGGGCTGCCTTCAAGCGGCTCTTGCCCAACCTGAGGGGTCCAAACGCCTCCTGCCGGAGGCTATACGCGGGGGTCGTGCGGTCCATGGCCCTTTACGGGGCCCCGGTGTGGGCGCGTTCTTTGAGGCGGCAAGCCGCCCACTACCTGAACGCGCCCCAAAAAGTAATAGCCATAAGGCTAATCCGGGGGTACCGCACGATCTCCGGCGAAGCGGCTAGCCTCCTTGCCGGATTGCCGCCATGGGATCTGGAGGCGATAGTCCTCGCACGCCTGCACGAATGGCGCGCGGAGGCACTACGTCGGGAGGAAACTCCGCTGCCGCGGCAAATTGCTGCTCAGCGGACAGACCTCCGGCGTGATCTCATGGCGACATGGAGAGAGCGACTGTCGCAACCCCGTGCAGGGCACGACACCATAGTGGCGATAAGTCCCCTTCTTGAGGAGTGGCTAGAGAGGCGCCACGGCGCCCTCACCTACCGCCTGACGCAGGTCCTCACCGGATACGGTTGTTTCGGGAGGTTCCTGCACCGAATCGGGCGGGAGGAATCGCCCGGGTGTTTCCACTGCGAGTATCGTCCGGAGGACACGGTGGAGCACACCGTGGAGGTCTGCCCCGCTTGGGCGGAGCACCGCCGTGTCCTCGTAGCGGCGATTGGCGGCGGCGATCTCTCGCGTCAGGCCTTGGTTCAAGCCATGGTCCGGAGCGAGAGGGAATGGGAAGCCGTCACCTCCTTCTGCGAAGCAGTCATGCTAGTGAAGGAGGTGGCGGGACGTGAGAGAGAAAGAACCTCACGTCCCAGTCGCCGCGGGAGACGCCCTGGGCGTTGGGGGTCACGTGGTGGCTCCCGGCCACCGTAGGCGCGGACCTGTGGACGGCGAGTTATGGGCCAGCTCGCCGTCCGGCCGTCTTATGACGACAGGCCGTGTCGACGGCGCGTTCGTGTTCCACGCGCGCCTCAAAGAGATGTCAGCAAATAAGTAGGGGTCCGCAAGGGCCGATGCCTGCCAGGGCTGCGGGACTGTTCGAAAGAGATACCGTGGCCCTGGAACACAAAGGGCAAAGAAGGAACATGGATGGGTTTTAGTCAGTACAAGTCTGACACTCCCTTCCGCTCCGCCCAGAGTGGGGGGGGTCATTTGATGATTTCCCATCCGGAAAAAAAAAAAAAAAAGACACGGTTATGTTCGTTTAAAAGTACATAAACATATAACTCACGTGTACGCGTACTCAATTGTTATTAGTCTTGACTTAAATAATTATACAGGTTTATGCCCGCTATCGCCTATGACTTGCCTAACAATTTTAACCATATAATTTGTCACAGTATGATGACGCTCAAATATTTAGTGAGAATCGCATCACTGTCATGGATGTTAATAAATGACTTATTTAGTTGCAGATTTATTAATCACAACATAATATTATATTCAGTTCGTAGAACTGAACTAACGAAACAACTGAACTGAGGATTAGTTACTTTTTTTCCGCTATTTGCACGATTTCAGGAGGCTGCACAATGTGCAATATGAAATACCCGTCTAAACCTGGTAGGACTAGGCAGTTAATTCACACTACTATTTTACTTGTGACTTTCTTTTAACGTCAGACTTCAACAACTACCGACAGATTTTCTACAATAAATCCCAGAATTTCCGAGAAGTGTCTCAAGCTGGATTAAAATAAACACTAGAGTACACGGGCAGTTCAAACAGGATCTGTGCAAACTGTGCAAGCAAATGTATTTGCACAGAATCCGTACCAAGGATCATGTGATGTTTATTTTGATATCTGGAGGAAATACAGAAGAAGAAAACCCTGAAGTAGTGTAATACGTTGTTTATTTTTTTATGAAGGAAGTAACCGCCGCTGCCGGAGTATGAGAGTTGAATTAAGTTTGTTTTGGACGATTTGGCTCAGGAGTACAGTCACCAGGGCATCAAGTTACTACAAACTGTCAAATTTTGTCATTCGATTTTGAAGTTAACCATTAACCTTTTATGATTTAAAATCATTTGGAAAAATTTGATACTTTGTGGTAACTTGATGCGACTTGCTGGCGACTGTACTTTGGACATAATGAGTTACAAGTTTTTATATCTGAAGAAGTAGGAAATTGATTATCATAATTATGTGTTAGTGTGTTGCATTTACTAACAGTGTCTCATACCCATTTAACAGTTAAAAGTAATGTAACCGTGCTATGCTTGAGTTACGCGTTATAAACTTGAATGATAAATCCTGAAGATGTCTATTTTTAAGTAGGTAAGTATTTTTTATATTATAATCAGAAGTTGAATTTAGTAATTGACGCAGTGTGTAAACTAAAAAGATTCCTGTTTCCAGAAGCAGTACTTACATTTATTTGAAGAGCGAAGAAGGTTGCAGTTAGATTTAAAACGTGATTACATACACCTGCCTATACAATGTGGTCAATGCTGTTCTGACATGTCCGCTTTGTGCTAGGAGTTTTTCGGCCAAAGTTGGTTATGCTAGCTACTTGAGAGCACAAAAAAACTCTGGACAACCACCCTAGAGGGCATCGAATGCAGTCGCTGTGGTTGAAATCGGCTAAATGGCATCGTGATCATCACATTTCTTTGGCACTTTTTCATATTCAACGTGCCACCTACTCAATAGACAGAAGTAATACACTAGTATGGAAGAAGAAGACATGCTGCGCCGACCCCAAATAAATTGGGATAAGGGCTGCAGAACGATGATGCCACCTACTCAATCCTTAATATCCCTAACACCCTTCCTTTTACAACCACGTACGCATATCCATCACCCCGTTTAAAATTAAACCTCTTAAAGACCCCCTACTTACGAACAAGCGTTATGACACGGTTTTTTAATGAAAAAGGTTCGTAATTAGCCGTCATTTGCAGCGGGGTTTATTCTGAGACTGATATATTACGGCTCTGCTCTTTGCGATGAGGGTAGTAAGGCTTACGGGATCTCTGGAGATTAAATGTTTGGCTGTTTTTTTTGTTGTTGTACGTAACATAACATCACGCCTGTAATCCCCGATGGGTTCGGCAGAAGTGTACCTAATAGTTCATCCACATTTCGCCAGTTAAAGGTCCCATGTAATAGCAGGCGAGCCTATTGCCATCAATCAGGCATTAATCTAGCCTCTGTGGTTGCTACTGAAAAATTCCTAATTTAAAAACCCGTTATCACTTTGCCCGACCTGGGATCGAAACCAGGACCTCATGCTCAGCAGCCGCGCTTGCCTCCGCTAGACCAACGAGGCAGTTCCTTGTATGGAGTAAGGTATTAAAGATAAGCACTATTTTATTGCTGTCTAACCTATCGGACCTCGACTAATGAAACGACGAAAAAATAGGTAAAATCGGAAGGTGCCAACTCACGCGCACTCGCGAGTTTCACACTCGCCAGTTGACGAATAAGTTATGTAAACAGACACAGGAAAATTGACAGACCATCATGGGAAATAATGGAAAAGTTTTCTTAGTATTTTGGTCAAAATGCGGCATCGCACAAAGATATTTCATTAGCTGACCCCGAAACCATTATTTACTCACTAACTATTATATAGGGCAAATAACTAAATAAACAAAGAGACCTCCAATAAGCAGCTTGATTAATCTTAGGCTCCCTCACAACACAAATACAGTACTACAGACATATTAATTTCTTACCATTTGTAGCTGCTTTTGTTTTTCTTGCAAGTACCAAAAAAAAACAACAGTATTTTTGCTCCAAAATGAACATTAGCATAAGCATAATCAGCCTATGTTTGCTGTGTGTGCTGTGTGTGGCTATAATTCACTACGCGGGCCCAGTGCGGGTTGGTAGATGTCATGTCTTCGATTTTTTTGGTTCTAGCACATGCCAGTTTCCTCAAGATGTTTGCCATTACAGTTTTTGAGAGCAGTGGTGATGAAACAAATTACACAAAGTAATACGCCTGCCTGGGTTCGAATCCACAATTTACTATTGGTAATACTTTTTTATTTTAAATAAAAAAATAAGGTTGGTTGTAAAAAAATAATAATAACTTTACTAAGCACGTTTTCCTCGTACCAGAAAATTAGTGAAAAGCTAATGATGTTAGTTGTGTTATTGAATTTGTTAGGAGAAGTCGATCAATCAAGTCGCTCGTTAGCTAAAAACGTACAAAATAATTAACTTATGTAGCTAACAATACAAGCATTAATCAACTTTAAGAAAGGCAGTCGCTATTGTCTGAAAGTCTGCAATCAAGGTTCTGTTCTAAAGTCACATCATCATCATTTCAGCCGAAAGACGTCCACTGCTGGACATAGGCCTCCCCCAAGTGTCGCCACATTGACCGGTCCCGTGCGACTCGCATCCAGCGGATCCCTGCAACCTTCACCAGGTCATCGGTCCACCTAGTGGGACGCCTTCCAACACAGCGTCTTCCGGTTCGCGGTTCCCACTCCAGAAATTTTCGGCCCCATTAAAGTCACATAACGTAGTAACACCACAAAAAAATAACATACGATATATCACGATTGTAATTCCCGAAGGGTTAGACAGAGACCCCTTAAAGTAGCGGTAGACGTTCTCCTGACACACTGTATTATGCTTCACTTATTATTACTATGTCACTGATTTTTTATCGACTAGAACTTTTTAAATGTTTCATGTCCGCTTGACGATAATTTATTGTTGTTGATTGTCTAGTGTCTGTCATGCATGACTAATAGAATAATAGAATTAGTATTTAATCTGAAATGGAATTTATATCAAATCATTAGAATTTTAGAATCATATTTTCATTTTATTATTTAATAATTTGCATGCCCCAGTGGCTGATCATGGAATGAACATTATTAGTATATAATTATGTAATGATCACCTGCATGTAACCTATGTATGACAAATAAATGATTTAGTTTGAATCATTCTCAAATTATTACAAGCCTAACTTATCAAGCCATTAATTTGGTATAATTGGTGACAACGCAATTACCTAGCCATTGAGCTGAGTAATTGAGCTCTGCACCACTGTTTGTGGGTTGAATTCCCAGGATAATTATTATAATTGTTCCTGTTCTGAGTATTTGTGCATATATGGTCAGGGAGCTCGATTGATAAGCAAATTGAGTACTTACATCAACACACATACAGTTAGTTAAGGGACCACAAATCGCTAACCAGGCGTTCTGTACCTCAAACTGACACTCGTATCTAATATAGTCAAGTTAAAGTAATGACTGGAGTTTAAGTAATTATTACTTATGGAACCATTTTTATGCAATAGACAAGAATTTGATCGATGTAAGAACCGTCAAAGACAGCAAAGCTAATTCTAACTTTTGACAGTTCTAACCTCCAGCAATTACTAAACTACAGAATTTAACTCGTAACTATTTTTATAGGTATAGTATAGAAATATTATTAAATATATTTACATTATATACAGACTACAAATAGAACTAAAGATAAAAATAAGACTAAAAGTAAGAAAATATAAACATCTAAACAACGACGAAAATAGGACACTTAGGCGTGAAAGTACTCCTCCGCATCGCTGTCATCTGGAAACGTGCTCAGAAGACTCAGCATTGCCACGCTGAATGGCAATGCTACTTCTTTGGCCAAAGAAAGAGCCAGCCCTCTGGTCACGCGAAGTGTCGACCAGTCGGCGAGAGATTTCCTTAACTTAAGTAATTACTTTTGACTTGTATATGGTTACGGGTGTAAGTCACCCAAAGAAAGGTTTCCAGGTAAGGTCCAGTAAAAAAATGGCAATGACAGTAAAAAGCAGAAGCAGTTTTTCTCAGCTTCGTTAAGCGTGTTTTTATACCCATCTCAAATCTTTTCCATAGGCAGAAACTATAGAACGCATGCTGCTAAAGATTCCTAATTTCCTGTCGTTTCATAATTGATTATGAACTTGAATATTGTCTATAAATTCAAACCACAACAGCCGCCAGTCTTTGTTAGTCGTATGAAATTCATATTAGTAACATAACGTCACGCTTGTAATCCCCGAAGGGTTAGGCAGAGGTGTACCTAATAGTACACCCACATTTTGCCAGTTATGTTTAAGTCCCATGTAATAGGGGGCGAGCCTATTGGCATCAAACGGGCACGAATCCAGACTTCGTGGCTGCTACTGAGAAATTCCTGATGAAAACAACCAATAGCACTTTGCCCGACCTGGGAATCACACCCAGGACTTCAAGCTCAGCAGTCGCGCTTGCGACTACTAGGCCAACTAGGCAGTCATTTATAAGTAAGTGTACCTATAATCGTGTTAAAATTAAAATGACGTGAGCTTCAAAAGTGACCAGTTAAGCAAGATAAGTCCCAAGATCGATCTCAGAGATTACTGTATTTTATGAACAGGGACCTTAGAGCTTGCAGCTCTGTTCGTCCTGACAGAAACAAGAGCTCTTGATTAATGGTGGGTGCTCTAGCCGACATCTACATTGCTTGCGATGCTGCGATGCGATGTCATTTGTTTCAGCACGTTTTTGCTTTGAGCCAGAATGTTTGGGCGCTTTTTATTTTGTTTTTGTACTAGTAGTTATTAATTAGATTAAGAAAGAAATAAATAATAAAAGCCTTTTGAACACAAAAAATACAGACTGATTTTGTTTAAGTAGGTACTAATTATTAATGACCAGCCAGGCTTTTGTCTTGTTTAAGTCGTTTTCGCAGAAGATAAGAATTAATGAGAATTGATTATAATTACTTTGGGTGTTTCAACACATTATATTATTTTACCTCGAGATGAGATATCTTTTTCTTTAGTTTAGAAATTATTGTAAACGCGAGATTCAGGTGAAATTCCGAAGACGATAACAACCGCAAACCACATCGGCAAAGCCAGCAATTGCAATAAAGGGCCACGTCGACTAATTTCTACATAGCTCTCGCGATTTACGGAAGCGTATCCATGAAGTACTTATAAGAATGAGTTCGGACCCAATTCTCCCAGATGTGATATAAGGTCTTATAGTATAACATAGACTTCTTAGCTTCTATGAAAATTAAATCTCTTTACATGAAAAAACCAACCTCCCGAACAAGCTGGATTCGTCCCCATTTCTCCACAACCGATCACCTCCATAGCATCAACCAAGTAATAGAAAAGTTCTGCGAATTAAACAAACCACTTTACCTAGACTTTGTGGGCTATGCCAAGGCATTCGACAGTATTGACCATCAGTCAGTTATTAATGCGTTAGAGTCCCAAAACGTAACGCACACCTACATAGACCTTATTGACACGATCTATCGAAACAGCTCTGCCAACATCAAGTTACATATTTCCGGTCCTAATTTCCACATACAAAAAGGTGTCAAACAAGGCGACCTACTCTCACCAAAGCTCTCACACAAGCGCATTGCAGGAGGTTTTTAACAAATTGCCTGATTTAGCGGCCATCAGCTAACAAACCTCCGCTTTGCTGATGACATTGAGTTCTTCTCCACATTACCTTCAGAACTTCAAGAAATGCTCCAAGATCTGAGCACAGCAAGTCAGGTTGGACTTTATATGAACAGATCCAAAACCCAGGTCATGACCAACAGCACGAAACGTAGAGTCGAGGTAGACGGGCATGTGTTGCAATATGTCGATGAGTTTACATACTTGGGCCAGATAGTGTCTTTTAAAAATAGGCAGGACAAAGAAATCAAAAGACGAGTCCAAGAACATATGAAGGGAAGCCTTCCGATAAGGCTGAAAAGAAAACTCATCGACATGTGCGTCCTGCCCGTCCTAACCTACGGTGCACAAAATTGGTCACTTACTGAACAACAGAAGTCTAAACTCAAGATTTGCCAGCGAGCAATGGAGCGCAGCATAATAGATGTGAAGCAGACAGATCGCGTAAGAAACACTACCCTGCGCTCCTTTAGTCAAGTAGCAGATATTGGATAAAAAAACAGCCAAGCTGAAGTGGGAGTGGGCTGGCCACGTAGCATGAATGCGTCAGGAGAGGTGGGCAACGATCGTCACCCACTGCACCCCTTCGCCATCGAGGTAAACCGCGGCGAAGGTGGTGTGACGATCTGATCTCGTTTGCGGGGCGAACATGGCCAGATATCGCACAGGACAGAAAGGTGTGGAAGGGGAAAGGGGAGGCCTTTGCCCAGCAGTGGGACACTCAAACAGGCCAACAAAAAAAAACATAAACAAAATGCACATTATATACACCGTGACTTTTTAGTCGTCTTACAACGGCAGCCCACTTCATGTATCCAATGAATACTAAACATTCAAAAAAAAATAGGTATTTATGAGATTTAAATAATTTATAAATAAAAATATTATTCAGTATTATGACGCATGACGTAGTTAAAACACCCTGTTGCGAGCGATGATCTACTGGACTCGAGTGCTGGGTAGGTAATGTTCTCCCGTTATTCTAATTTTTTATTATTGTTTTTCTTTGTACCTCTTACGGAAGATAAAAAAAAATCGCGCCTAGAGCTATTTTATGTCGGGTACGTTGTAAGACGACTAAAAAGTCACGGTGTATATATTTTTTTCAATAGCCTGTACTGTCCCACTGCTGGGCAAAGGCCTCCCCAAATTCCTTCCATGTGCTCTTTTCCCGTGCCTCCTCGAACCAGCCCTCGCGGTACGCGAAATTTCCTTATAAATATTTTTTTTTTTTATTATCTTAAAAAAAAACGTAAATGCACGTTTCTTTTTATCTATTTCATAAAAACTTTGTCCTGACTTTTTAAACACTCAAAAACAGACTATTTAAATAAACTAATGTACAAGTTATTTTGCAAAAGTCCGTAACATTTTAACGACTTTTTTAAAATATTAGAAAAACTATTAACTATACTGTAGTATTAAAACTTGTTAAATTAAATGTCACATAAACAAGAGAAGTCTCTTTGCGAATGAAGGTCTCAAATAACGAATAGAGTGAATGAATGAAGTTAAGTTGTTGTGAACGACCTTTAATAATATTCACTGAGTGCTTTTAGTTCACTCAAAATGGAGTCTAATTAATTGCACTTCACAGTGAATGGAAATCCAAATAGAGTTGGGGACTACTTCAAAATAATATTTCCATCAGAAGTTTTATAATATTATTTGGTACATAATAATGCTTTTTAAAGATACTCATAAATAATAAATTAAATTTGACAATATCGGCCATTATCGGCTGCCGCGTAGTGCTGTAAAGAAAACGGCTGGCGAGTCGGACTCGCAAATGAAGGGTCCCGTACCATAATTTTAATACTACATACTCGTAGTTATACTAGTAAAACGTTTTGTATGTATTGCCGTTATAAAGATCAACAAAAATGCGGACAAATACACGTTTCCTTTTTATAATCATAGTGGCCATAGCCACCTGAGTCTATAGGCCGTAGTAACGAGAAACAATGTGAAACTCTAAAAATTTCAATTATAATTCTAAAGAAACAGCCCTGTGATAGACGGATGGACAGACATCCCGTTGGCACACCTTGGGCCCGGAAACCTAAAAACATCGCAGGCATGTATAATTGTATATTCTACTTAATAATGTTCTAAAAGCTCATATCACATACATAATTATTATATTATTTGTGGGTTATGTGGCTAACCAATCATCAACTAAAGTGCAATTCAATAACACAAATTTCTGACCACAGATTTCAGACTTACTGAAACTGAGGGTAAAAGCCAAAACGCATTCATCGTCAATAAAGTTTCGGGTGGAAAATAAACTTTTCAATTTTCAAATTATTTTCATGAACAATGTCACTATGAATTTATTAAAACTGATAAATTATTTAAAAGCAATTTTGTAAAATACAGCAAAGTTGAAGTAGGGTTGTCACATCTCCTTTTCACAACTGTTTTTTATTTGTTGTTGCAAAAAGCAATTGTCATAAACGGGCTCTAATTTGGAGCATTCATCTACAATGTGCTTGCTATTTCTAATTTCTACTCAAAATAAAAAACTACATTGTGCTTTTCGTTTTAAGACGATTTTGTAAACAAACTCGTTGCAAAAATCACGAGTTCAAGCAAGAAAAGTAAAGGAAAATGCGTTTAAGTCGTCTAAGCGGTCTACGTAATAAAATAGTAAGCACCTTGTATTTCTTGGTCAGCTATTAATCCACAGCGCAGCGTGAAAAAAGCAAAGATGTTTCAAATTAAAGAAGAAATAACTTGAGAAATAAGTAAATAAGAACTAGTTTCTGTGTAGGTCTAAATTTATCATTTTCATGCTGTTTTTTAAACACATGCTTTTACATCAGTTAGAAGTAATCGGACAGGCCACTCTAAATCTCTGCCTTTAACACCCTGTGAAGTGGTAAATAAAAGAAAAATAACTTTAAAAACCTCTTAGTTAGCGAGACATTTATTAATCATCTGCCTATGTTGCACTCCAGGGCAAATCAAATCTCCAACATACTATGAGAGAGAAAAACTGAAAACAAATACTCCTAATTCCGGATGAGACAGGAAAAGCGACAAAACTTCACGGGCACAGTTTTTTTACATAAAAATTGAATCTGCTCATACTTTACGGTTGACAACCCTAATCACAACAAAGATATTGCTCTGAATAGAAATGAATTGAGTAAACTTTGATAGGGTTTGAGAATAACAGCAATTAGCTAAACATGGGATCAGTTTCAGACCAAAAGCTAGTTAGTCTACAATCTAGAATATATCTGTTGTCCTGAAATAGAGACTGTAATTGGATTATAGATATTTTACACGTAGTTTATTACTTATACTACATTCATCTTGCCTGGTAAGAGGATGTACAAGTCTATCGAAAAGATAATAATTGGGATAAACCTCCAAAATGGGTTTTTTAATAATGTCGAATCCCATGGACGCAAGCTAAAGTCAATTAAGGTATTAGCATTTTTTTTCTTTATCTGCTTTATAAAACTGGAAAAAGAATCACATTAAATAAAAGCTAACCATTTAATTTAAACTAGCATACAACTTATATACAAATAGAGTGACACTCCAGAACGTATTTGTATTTGACCCTAATTCAATAGGAAAAAAATGAACCAACCCCCATTTTTCTACCCTTAGGGGTGGATTTTATTTTTCAATTTGAAATGGGTCTAACTTTGAGTTATACGCTCTCAAATAAAAAAAAAAAACATTCTAATCGGAATTCTCTGTAAAAAGTTACGCGTGGTCATACATAATAAAATTAAAAATATTCTTGTCGAATTGAGAATCTCCTAATTTTTTTTCATCTGTTAAAAAAACGGCGAAATTCAAGGGGTTATCTAAACTAATTTGATCTCTTATTTAAATCTTATTTATCACTGGAGACCACTGTTCTATTCACTAATTATAGATTGCCATGGCGTGACCATGGCAATCTATAATTAGTTAGTAAAAGCAATTCAATTTGCATATTGTGTTCAGAAGTTTTACTTCAAGTGGTCCTACTACTACAACTATGTTGGGATCGGCTTCCAGTCTAACCGGATGCAGCTGAATACTAGTATATTACATATAGCGACTGCCTATCTGAAAGATACTGAATGAAAAAGACAAAAAATTACGTCGGCTTTAGAGATTTCAATTCTCTAAGTGTCGTTTGAGAAGCGTGACCGAACAGGCTACGTCTGTCGTATGTCCAATGACCTGTGTGAAGAAATAACAACTATAAGGTGTGCTGACACAGCTAGAAGTCTGAGCGACAGACCTCGTAGAAGATGGCGGGACGAGCTGATCAAAATCAATGCACTTTATCCGTGGATCAAAAGAACTGGAAGTCATGGGGAGAAGCTTTTGCCCAGCAGTGGGATGATTTAGGTTAGTAGTAGTAACTGTAGTCGTTTGTGAACAAGGTTATTCGCGCCAATGTACATATAATAACTATTTTCTATCAAAATCCAATGAACGCTATAGTAGAAATCAAATAACTAAATGAAAATTTGGAATATTAATTATGATCCCTTTTGTTATAAGTTTCCAAAGACTTTGTTGGATAATATTTCCAACTTCATAATATATTTATTGGCTCTCGATTGTTTTAATAATTAATAGAGGCTGATTTATGAAGTCGTTTGATTCTTCCCAATTGATATTTACTTGGAATTTTATTTAATATTCCGTGAAAATAAAAGTAGAATTTTGTGGTTAACTGACCGTATGATTATTATTACAACGTACAAGTCTGTGGCATTAGCTAGCTAATAAAGTTATTAGTGGACCCATAATATGGGTCCACTAATAAGTATTTTGTGGATCCTAAACCCCATATTAATAAACACAGAGTAAAGTTATTCAATTAAATTCAAAACTTTTATTTCAGACCTTTCGGTCCACAGAGTGTAAGTAGTAGTACATCAAGATAACTTAAAGCTATGTAAGTAGCTTACACTACAAACTACCATTAATGCATGGTTAATCTCATCCTCAGCTAATAGTATTACGCATAATTTAAATTGACCCACTAAATAAACTGAACGAGATCAGCACATTTAAAACGCGTTTAAGAGCAGTCAGTGTCATAATTGTTTTGGAATATTGACCCTGATAGCTCTTGAACGCTGTTTTATTGGTGAAATTCTCTCCAAATGGGATGTTACACGAGTTGACGCACTAAAAGCCCATACATTATAAGTACCTAAAAGTTTCCTGCTACCACATCACATATTATGTACATTTACGCAGTGTCTACGCGGTGTCAGCAACTACGCTGAAACAGTGTGAAAACAAAACAGTCAAAATGATATTACGGAAAATGATCTAACTCAACATTCCCAAAATTCCTGTCTGTCAATTTAAAACTCCTCACCTTCCCTTATCAAAGTCAAAGTTTTAAAACTCCTTGAATTTATTGGAACGGTGTTTGACACTTCCGCGCTCAATTTACTTTTGAAACTTATAAAAGTGATTTTGAATAAAATGGAATTTTTAGGAAAAGTAGTTCAGAGTAAAAAATATTTTTTGGCATTTTATTTAAAGACGTGCCTTCCTCAAACGTTAGTTCTACTAGATATCTTGGGAGTTTACTTTTCATATGGTACGGAACAGTGGCGTGTCTAGGGGCCAACAATACAGTAAGCCTATAAGGCAAGTAGGCTGTTTAGAAACCCTAACATAATGAAGAGTAGTAAGTTGCCTTATAACTTACTACTCTGCAAGCCAAGCTTTGAGACTTGCATGAAGATACCGCCGCCAGTATGGACGATCGGTCTATTTTTATGCAGATTACAGTATTAAATTTAAAAACATACTATAACAGCATCTCCCATCAGGAAAATAAATTCCACTCCATCCCCAGATGGGGGACAATCCACAATCCTGAAAATGATGCATCTTCCAACATTGACCTGATTTTGTATTTTACAACGGAGCCCGATTTAAGCAGTTCCTGTAAGTACCGTACGATACATAAAACATGCTGCTATATCATTCGATTTGCTTTAACAATTCCAAGTGATACGAGAGCGAAGTCGATGCTCGGGGATTAATGTTCAACGGCAACATACTCAAGAGTACCTTGCTTCAGACTGTTTACCCAGGGTTCTGGTAACAGGCCATAGATATAATGTTTATGAAAGGTGAATGTCAGACGAACTTGCTATTTTTTTTGGCTATTAAGGGCAAAAATAAAGTTTTCTAGATGGCACAGGACTAGCCAAGCCAGGCTGGTTACCAGGAAACCTATAAGAGAGAGCCTATTGCTCAGCAATGGGATCTAATATTCCATAAGATATTTATCAATAGTTCAAATGGTGTGAGCTCACACATATTGAGGATTTAGTAAGCTCTTGAAAGTTTTCTGTCAGCATAACATACTCGTATTTAGGATCCAACCCGGTCAGGTTGCTTTTAATTTGTTGTTTCGGGCTAGATTTATTTGGGACATCATGTGCAAACACATAAATTTCAAGCTTACTAAAGACGTGTTCATTTGCTGATGGTATCATTTTCGAATATTCGTAAACCACGATCTACTTGATAGCGAAAGCGACAGTTTTAACTACGAAACCAATTTATTTGCAGGTCCAATGAAGCGAATATCCGATGCTTTTCATTCAAATATAAATTCTACTCATGGCCAAGGCTCACAGTACTAAAGTGGTTTTAAAAAAATACCTTTTCTACTAGAACTCCAGACTGCAGAAAACTAAGTTAGTAACCAAAGAAATGTTGCATTGTTTCGTCCTTTGTATTATTGTGCTTCTTAAGAGCGTTAACGTCTTACGGCATTTCATACAAACTTTCAAGTGTTTTTTTTTCGAAATGACTGAACCGATTTTAATGAAACTTCGTACGCATAAGCAGGATACATAAGTCTAAAGATTTGACAGAGAACTTTACGGATACAAGATTAGATATATAAGATTAGGAGACCCAAATTAAAAATGAATGACAACACGTCTGGACAGTTGTGCCCTACTTCCAATGTGTTTTCAAAACTCAAGAATCCGAAACTAATAGAGAGTAGAGTTCATTTCGAATTTTCGAGCTACTTTCGGACGAGCCTGTATCTTGGTTGACGGACTTAGACAGTAGACCCCCTAATACGTACAGTTACGTGCTTACGTTGGATACACGCCTGCCTGACTGATAAGAAGCAGATGAGCCGGGGATGAGAAGGGATGCTGATCTCATTCTTATGAGGTGTGCGTTGATCTTTAATTTTACAATTTTATTCTGTGCACGACTTTCGTTCTACCTTTGTAATGGATATTACTACCGCCTTTATTAATACCAGTTTGTGGGAAACGGTATTGGAAACTAGTTAGCGGAATTAATTGTTAGATGTCGCTGTTAAATTTAAATGTAGGTTCAATGAAAATAGTTGGGTTCGAGTCGAGTTTGACCACTTGCACCTATCCAGATTATTAATCGAAGCAATGCTAGATAGCTACTTAAAGTCTAACACATTTTGAGTTCATCGACACGTAAATAAGAAGAAGACTGAAAATAGGCTGTCGTGAAAATAGTTTTGTAATTAAGGCTTTTAAATTCTAGTAATTAGGAGCCTTGATTTAGATTCTCTAGGATTACGTAGCTCTTACTAACAGACTTGCTGCAAAACAAGCTTATAAACTTACCTACGAGTGTTCATTAACGTTAATGAAACATTAACTTACGATTACAAAAGTACTATTGTATTTTCGGGCATGCGTATAAGCTCCCCCAGAGATTTCGATATTTGGCGAGCAGACATGGTATAGGTACTTGTGTATGTCCTGAAATATACGCTCTGTAAAGGACACTGTAACACTGCCTTTTAGCAAGGATTCCGTACATTATTCTTGACGCAGCTTCAAACAAATCGGCAGTTAAAAAAAAAACCAGCCGGTCGAAATGGATAGACCTGTTTTCGTTAATAAACGGTGAAAAGAGTTGGTGGGACTGGAATCCTGAACTGTATCTAAGAGATAAGCTCCCGTTTTCAAATTTAGATTCTAAAACACGATCTGAACTAAACTGAAACTGAACTGAAATCACGATGTCTCCTACACCTTGTACACAGTGCGAGTAGAACCACAGGCAACACTACTACTAACTTCCAAAATCTTACCTTGGCAGCCGGTGAACTGGATGGCTCGTCGAACAACGCCCAGACTTTGGGTTTGATTCTCTGCCAGATGCCCACATCCCCCGATAGGTATGCCTCCTCGTAGCCGAAAATTCTTGCGACTTCCTCTTCAGAGGGCTTCTCACTGTCAATGTCCAGCTTGTCGAGGATTGCCAGGGTATTCTGGTGACCAAAATAGAGTAACATTAAAAACGTACACATAGATAACTTCACGCATTTTGCCAAGGGGTAGACTGCAACTACAGAAAGCCACGTCCTATCCTTACATATTCCTTTCGCTTCATTCACATTCATACATCTGGTCATACACGCCCGCCTGTTGCGATTGCTACGCACCTGACCTTTCTGAAGAGCTTTACCAATAAGGTCAGTATAATCAATCAATCAATCAATCATTTTATTATCAGGCAACTGAGGCCCATAGATAAAAATACACAAAATAATCTTATAAAATAATAAACTAATACATATAAAAAACCAATAATAATTATGTCGGTATGTGGATGGTTGACCATTTATTACATATTTCGATTTTTGACAGTCGTTTCTGATGGTCTGAAACCCTTCAAAAAAGTAGACGGGCTGTGAATGTCATATGAGTAGCCACTTCATGTAAAATAACTGGTATCCAGCTACACTCAACAGATTTGGGAAAATAGCCGTTTTTTTTTGATAGCAGATGATAAGCTTTACTCGAAATATTATATCCGTGAAGTAGTTTTATTTTCAAAGAACATCGCAATTTCAAACGAAAAATAAAAAAATCCATCAAGAAATATTTTATCAAATTATGACTAAAGTTACCAAACCATTTCATACTTCAGTCCACTGTCAACGGAGCCACAAATTGGACTCTCAAATTTCACTTCGTTAAAAAGGCTTCGTTTTTCCAATCAAAAGGTACGGACCCAATTTTTCCTCGTCCTAATATTTGTAATGAGAAAAGGTTCTAAGCTACAGCCGGAGGGGGAAAAAATAGGCTCTTCGCTTTAAGTGGATTGATACTCCAAACGAACACTTTTGGACAAGTCGAAGGGCAAAATGGTACCTGTTTATTTTGTAAGTTTTTTTTTCGTAAGTGACTTATTAAAGGAATATTAACAAATACTTAAGTAATCGTAATTAAGCAATTTTTCAAAACAGTTAGGTGATAAATATGGCCACTGAATAAAATCCTGTGTTTAAAAAAAGAACGTCAAAGAATACCTTTGTATGCGGTACTCGTGTAAAATAAAAGATCAAGATCCCGTCTCAAAAGAAGTGAAATGAGCAAATTAATATGCAAAGTTTATTCGATAAATAATAGGTCTTTACTTTGAAATAGCCGTTTTTTTCTCACATTTTGTTCTGTTTGTAACTTTGACACAGTTAATTTTTTTCCTAATTCAATTTTTATAGGAATAATTGTTAAATTACGTACCTTTTAGAGTTTAAAAACCGTACTAGTAGTTGCATATTATCTCATAGGGTAGTGTGTCAAAACACCTGTTTCAATGTGCCGTCGGTTTCACTACTTCTATATACGGTATATTTTTGTCATAGACTGTGTTTTGAGAATTTAACATACGCAGTGCAGCGCAGCTTTTTTCACTCTAACTATAATTTGCAATTGCATCATAAAAAATTGGTTCAAACGGTTTAAAAAAAAAATGTTAGTATGAAAATATCACTTTTCAGAAAATCGTCCATACAATTCCACAATACCGTAATATAACCCATAATATTTCGTAAATTCTGAGCGTTTAAAATTACATTAAAAAAAAAGACTGAAGAAACAAAAGTGACTGACATTAAAACTTTAATTTAGATTTTCTTCTAACGTAACAAGAGCGCACTCAGTGGTGCAATGTTCACTTTGCAAATGTTAATTGCTGCGCTAAGTGGACGCAGGCGAAGATAATACGTCTCAGCTTCCATCTTACTTTCATTGTACCGATTAGTTTTATCCTGAGGTTCTTAAAGTCAGTTTTAATAATAAATTTTATAATGGTTTATAGCTCATAAATAGATTCAACTTGGCTTATGTAGCTAAAGAATATAAAACAGTGCGGAAGTGAATGAAAATTAAAAATATTTGATTTTACATAGGCCTACATGGGCACTTATAAAACGTCGAGAAAATGTACACGGTTCGGATTGGTCGTGTCTTAAAGAGAAGAACCGGCAAGAAACTCCATGGTAACTCTTTTAAAATTATTTGGTTTTACAATGTTATTATGTTACAGCGTTAGTACTTAAGTATGGACAGCGTAGGCCCGACAACAAGTGGTTGCTTAGTACACAAAGACGTAAAACAAGATAGAAAAGTTAACAAATCGAAAATCTACAAGGTAAGAAGTAATTTTAAATAACATTTCTTTTTTAAGTCATAGATCAAATTCAGATTAAAAACTAGACAAAGAAGGTGTGCCCGTGGAAAGAGTTATTATTAGTGAGTGTAAATGAGGTCATTTACACTCACTAATAATAACTCTTTTGTTAGAAAGTTTTATAAATTGACTACAAAAACATATGTTGGTATGTAATTTCAAAATAACAGCTTTTACGAATGTATATGAAAGTGTATACGGTCAACGTCACCGTAAGACGGTAAGATTAATGGAACGAAAATTTCGAGAACTGTGAGCGGGGTGCGATGGTCTAGTTGGTTAAGACATCCGGTGTACTGAATCGGAAGGTCGCAGGTTCAAACCCTGCTCGCACTGGAATTTTTCTTTCCATGTCAAAAATAGCGAAGTGTATACGGAATTTATAAAAACAAAAAAAAAAAAAAAATTTTGTCTGTCTGTTTATTCCGGCTAATCTCCGAAACGGCTAAACCGATTTTGACGGTGCTTTTACTGGCAGATAGCTCATGTTATAAAGAGTAACTTACTTTATTTTATTTTCAAAATAGGATTAGGGTTCCGTGCAAAAAAATTAAAGCCTTTGAAATTGTTAACAAAAACCGATTCAGATGGGAAGTAATATTTTATAATAGTTTCACGCGGATGAAGATGGCAGACAACAGCTAGTGATTAAATATATTAATTAAGCAACGTAACTATATTCTTAATAAAAATTAAGATATCTTACGACAGACGTTCTTGTCTCAAAGTTTTTAATGAAGCAAGATAAAAAAGATAAAAAGTAACATTTAAGTTATTGTAACTTGGTAAACAACATATAAAACATGTAAAATAACTTTCAATTATAAAGTAACAGAAAGCTTTAGCTCGTTTTTTTCTTATCTTCCAGTCTTATTTTCGTTGTGCGAAAAATTTTCGTGTGTTTTAGTGAAAATCAATTCTTATACAAAAATAATTCAACAGTTATATTACACAAAAAAAAAGCATAGAGATTTTCTTGGACTAATAAATTTTCAAAATATTGTATTCATCATGTGCCCAGCCTTTTTCCAACTGTGTTGGAGTCTCCTTCCAGTATAACCGGATACAGCTACCACCACCACAGGACCAGTATTTTACATGGAGCGACTGCCTATCTGACATCCACAACCCACCATCTTCCTGCCCTTGTCCCAATCTATTTGGGGTCAGCGCAACACGTTTTCTTTTTCCATTCTCCCCTGTCAGACGTCACGGCATCATTTACTCCTTTCTCTTTCATATTAGTCAGTCCTCACACAATCCATTCATCTTTTCTTTAGCCTCTCTCCCTCTCCATTCATCATCATCTGCCTAACCTTTTCCCAACTACGTTGGGGTCGGCTTCCAGTCTAACCGGATGCAGATGAATACCAGTATTTTACATGGAGCAACTGCCTATCTGACCTCCACAACCCAGTTAGTACTGCGTAATACGATACCCCTTGGTAAGACTGGTTGTCAGACTTTTTGGGCCACTGACTGCCTAACGACTGTCAAAGATCTACAAATGACAGCCGGGACCAACGGCTTAACGTGCTTTCCGAGGCACGGAGGAAACTCGGTATGAAATGGGCGGTCACCCATCCACAGACCAACCTAGGCAAGCACGGCTTAACCTAAAGATCGACCCGAGCGGCTGTTATTATTTAGCCACGAGCTCCTCTCCCTCTCCATTCATCATCAATAATATCCATCACTTCCATCCATCGCTTTAGTCACATGCGTTTCATCCCTCCTCATCCCATGTCTATACAACTGTTACAGGCGCCATTTTCAAACTTAATGTAATGTACTCATTCCTTACTTTATCCATTCTTGTCACTCCACAAATCCATCTCATTATTGTCATCTCCGCTACATGTATCTTT
Organism: Noctua janthe; assembly: GCA_910589295.1. Lineage (NCBI taxonomy): Eukaryota > Metazoa > Arthropoda > Insecta > Lepidoptera > Noctuidae > Noctua > Noctua janthe. The sequence goes on from OU342571.1 coordinate 1,850,373, forward strand.
CTTTCATCTATCCTTTTACAGCCCAGCATTCTGATCCACAGTACGACAGGCCTTTTTTTTTTTTTTTTTTTGATGGGAAATCATCAAATGACCCCCCCCCCCACTCTGGGCGGAGCGGAAGGGAGTGTCAGACTTGTACTGACTAAAACCCATCCATGTTCCTTCTTTGCCCTTTGTGTTCCAGGGCCACGGTGTGTCTTTCGAACAGTCCCGCAGCTCTGGCAGGCATCGGCTCATGCGGACCCCTACTCGGTTGCTGACATCTCTTTGAGGCGCGCGTGGAACACGAACGCGCCGTCGCCACGGCCTGTCGTCATAAGACGGCCGGACGGCGAGCTAGTCCATGACTCACCATCCACAGGCCCGCGCCTACGGTGGCCGGAAGCCACCACGTGACCCCCGACGCCCAGGGCGTCTCCCGCGGCGGCTGGGACGTGAGGTTCTTTCCCTCTCACGTCCCGCCACCTCCTTCACTAGCATGACTGCTTCACAGAAGGTGGTGACGGCTTCCCATTCCCTCTCGCTCCGGACCATGGCTTGAACCAGGGCCGGACGCGAGAGATCGCCGCCGCCAATCGCCGCTACAAGGACACGGCGGTGCTCCGCCCAAGCGGGGCAGACCTCTACGGTGTGCTCCACCGTGTCCTCCGGACGATCCTCGCAGTGGAAACACCCGGGCGTTTCCTCCCGCCCGATTCGGTGCAGGAACCTCCCGAAACAACTCCTTTCGGTGAGGATCTGCGTCAGGCGGTAGGTGAGGGCGCCGTGGCGCCTCTCTAGCCACTCCTCAAAGAGGGGACTTATCGCCACTATGGTAGCGTGCCCTGCACGGGGTTGCAACAGTCGCTCTCTCCATGAGATCACGCCGGAGGTCTACAACAGAAATGTCAGCCGGGACCAACGGTTTAACGTGATCTCCGGGCACGTAAGAAACTCTGTATGTAATTGATGGTCACCCATCTACAGTCCGACCTTGTCAAGTGCTGCTTAAACTTGAAGATCGACCCGTGCGGCTGTTATTATTTAGCCACGAGGTTCTAAATAGTGTAAATTAGTATCCTGCTGTAAATTAGTACATATAACAGTGCTTTCAAAAATGTTTTTCAAAAAACACATTTTTATTGATACTAAAAACTAAATCGCGAACTCAATTTAGGAAGTATCTTTGCTGCACTGGTATTAAGTAACAATGAATGACCTTTATTTATGAGTTCACCAACTAGAGAAAAATAATAACGCAAATCTCCCTCTATCTGACTTATCTTTTAAAACATTTAAGAATTTATTACAAAGTTAAATGAACGGGTCTCTAATTAGTCATAAATTAAACCAACATTGTTGAACTAGAACTAATAAAGGTTATTAAAGCTCGTTTTAAAAGATATATGGCTTTATTATAATTTGATAAAAGATATAAGTGTGATGATAAAGTATCTACAAAACTTTCCAAGTGGAATTTTGAAACTGTTGCTAGGAGTTGGTAAAGTTTTTGCTATATTAGGAGGTGTAGATAGATATAATATATATTCTAATGCCTTAAAAATAGGGTGTATTATAAAAAAAACCTGCTATAGTGGCAGTAGGTAGACAGTCAGGGTCACCAAAGTCTGACAACCTGTCTCACCAAGATTACCCATCACCCATACCGACTTTCCTCCATGCCTAGCATGCACGTTAAGCCGTTGATCCCGGCTATCATTATTTTATAGATCTTTGACAGTCGTTACAGGTAGTCAGTGGCCCGAAAGTCTGACAACCAGTCTTGCCAAGGGGCAATCGCATTACCTAGTACTAACCGGGTTGAGGAGGTCAGATAGGCAGTCGTTTCATGTATGCCGACCCTAACATAGTTGGGTAAAGGGTAGTCAGTTGATTATAGTTGCAATACCAGTAGTAAGATGTACCTTGGCTTCGAATCACCTTGATTAAGCCCCATTACTGGCTTTCTGGCTATCTTAAATGTAGCATTAACTGTATTTTTCGCGCTACTACTCTGACAAGATGTGCTTGCAAATGTTCCTTAAGAAAACTACAAGTACTGAAGATAGCCTTAATATCAAAGAAACGTGATAAGACAGCCCATTATCGTTAGTGCTTTGCTATTGGTAACGCTTCGCTATCACTAACGCTCTGCTATCGGTAATACTCAGCTATCTATTATTCTATCGTTATGTGAGTTTTGTAGTGAGCGAACATTACGGATTTTAGTAAGAGCCTTTCTTTTACTCAAGAAAACTGATTCCCTTGCACGATCTCACGGGGTAACGTAACGAAAATACGTCTATTTTAAAATTCAAAAGATTCTTTTCACGTACAATATTTTTATAATTTTGAGAATTTATTCATATCTATGGATGATACTGTTTATGCCTGTTGCAACTAATTTAACTAAAATGCTATAGGATAATTGTATTTTCGATTCAATAATCGACGTATTTATGTGTCGTTTACAACAAACTTGCAGCGTGTATAGAGCTAAAGGCCAATGGAGATAAAGTTTTATATTACTGTTTCTTAAAAGCAAAGATAAAAAAGAAAAGTTTCACAACAAATTAACTATGATAGGTTCATGTTCTAACAAAATACAGTTATTCTGAATACAAAAATTATGGAAATTAAATAAATTTGAGGTTATTCTTACATTATTATAATTATTTTTCTTTCTTATTTCCATCTTAAAACCAAAACCAGACCGAATAAATGTTAGCTAACTAAAATCTCACTCCTTCCATAGAAGCACAAAATCCACTGAACAAACCTGAATTATTAAAGAGAACATAAATTAGGTCACAAAACCGAAATTAACTTCCAAACATCTAAAACGTAATAAACTCGTATTTCAACCAAAGTTTTACCAACAAAGAGTGAAGTCAAATTTTTGTTTTAATTAATAGCAATTAAAGTTGAATATCTGATTTCAGGGTTCCGGGAAGGTAGAAAAACCCTACAAGTGTGACGTCATCGTCATGGGGCGTTGACCCTTAAGGGATTAACATATTTGTACGGGAAAAAGCAAGCAAGGAAGAAGCTCGCAAGAAGGAATACAAGTACAATTTAGTACAAATAAAATAAATTCAAACCTAAAAAGCAAGTAAAGTATTTCTTGTTTGTTTCTTTTTTTTTTGTTTCTCAAGTTATTATGCCTTGTGACTGTGACTATAGCTTCTCTTTTTTTTTGTCATTCATAAGTGCCTGTAATGGTCTATTTAAAATAAATGCTTTGAGTTTGAGTTTAACATCAACCTGCTATCGCCATCATCATCACTGCCCTTATCCCAATTTCTTTAAAGTCTGCTCAGCGTGTCTTCTTCCATTTTTCTCACATCTCAGCATCCACCACCTTTCCAGTCATATCATTGTTCACATAGGACTATGGTGGCTAGGTGACTAGGTGGATCCATCGTTTCTGCATCACTGCTACTTTGATCATACTGACAATTTTCATTGAAACCTTTCTTTGTGCCACTACAAAAAACTGTCTCCAAATAGCCAAGTTTAGCGTCAAAAGAGGCAAGACAAAATCTCAAAAGTGTCTTATGATAAAAATGCTATGAAATTACTCGTTTAATGCACACTAACTGTGAATGAACATTTAATGCCGATACGCTTCAGGCCACTCTACAAGTTACACCTAAAATCTATCCAGTCATTTACACTCGTTCATTCAGGATCATGTTTTTCCGTACGGCACATTATTATGCAAATGTAATCTATGTTTTGTCTGACTAGTAGTACGTAGTGATCCTGCGACAAGTTAGTCACACTTATATCGAGAATATAAATACTTGATACAGATTGCCCCGACAATGTACTGGTCGCAAGCGCTACCGCTGAGTATGACGGCCTGGGTTCGATTCCCAGGTCAGGCCAATTGTAATTAGGTTTTCCCATTAGGAATTTCTCAGTGAGTCTGAATTTGTACCTGGCAATAGGGTTGTCCACATGAAACTTAATAAACATTACTGGGGAAATGTGGGTGTACCATCAGGCACACGTCTGCCTAACCCCTGGAGGATTACAGGCGTGATGTTATGTTACGATATTATTATGCAAATGTAGTCTATGTTTTGTCTGGCCGAAATAGGACAATGTTGTGATCTTACGCCAAGTTTGTCGCACTTATATCGTGAATATGAATATTAACAACTGTCTCCCGCGTGTTTCAGACTATGTATCGTCGCTGGTATGACCTCTTATGACACCTACAGGAATACAGTAGCTTTGTTTTTCTTTAGGAGTTCAAGATTTTAATAAAAACTTTAACTTTTGTGTAGCTACTCTATAACTCTGTCTACCTCTGCAGCAATAGATATACACTTGGTATAAACGTAAGTCGAAATAATATACAAATATTTCATCAGTGTTTTATCTGTGAACAATAACACATTAGTCTCTTAGACTAAGGCTTTATTCATTTGTATAATTTTCACGAGCAATCAAACCATACCTACATATATTTCAGTAGTATTAATTTGGAGGTGTCCATATCCGGAGCCAAGTCCTCATTTTTACTCAAATCAAATCAAAATATTTATTTGATAGAATATGGTATAGGTGTTACAGTAAATTTGTTCCTGCGTATGCAGCCATAAAATGGCGTGCAAATGTATTCACAATAAGCGATGTCGATTAATCTAACTTACAAATTAAAGATTCTATTGACTGATTGTTGCCGTTACCCTTCGGGTACGGAACCCTAAAAAAGAGATCTTTTATAAGGTTCCGTAACCAACGGCATTACGATAACCACCAAAAAATACTAAACCTAACACCTAAATCTGTACTCAAACCCACATTAGGTGCTAAAGATAATACTAAAAGTGTCGCATTGCTGAAAACTTGTTACAACATTACCCTTAATCGATTCTCGAGACACGAATAGAATCCTAAAGCAGCTGGTATCCGCTATATTTCTCTTTTTAATCCGAGATCGGCAATCAGTAAGGTAATTAAAATAAATAACGTGAAAGCAATTTCGCTGATTGGCTGAAATGGGATTAAAAGAGATTAAGAGTCTTTTTCTTAGTCTTGGATTCTTTGGATTACAGTCGTACTTATAGATGTTGGGAAGTGTTTTGGAGATTATCTTTGGGTTTAATAATATGGAAATGTATTGAAATAGTTCTTTTTTTGCAATAGTTTTGTATGTCCCACTGCTGGGCAAAGAGCTCCCCATATCCTTCCAAGTACTCTTCTCCTACGCCACTTCGAACCAGCCTTTATAAATAGTTTTTTTTTTTCAAAAATCGTAATCCACGCCTATTTTTCTGTGGTATAATAATAAAAAAAAACAAAAGTTTTTTGTAAAAATTTGTCTAAGTAGTAGCACTTTTTGTACGTCAATAGTAATACATTATGTGCGAAAACACCTCACACTAATTAGTTGAATGATGGTATGTGCCTTGTTGTTTTTCATTTAACGATAAAATTAAGGATTTAATTGAAAAGCATAATAATTATCAAATTCTACGAATGATGTCATAGACGTCTTTTTTTTATTAAAATCTTATAAAATTTCATACATTTCCTCAATTTTAAGATTTTATTTAACTATAAATTATAAATATATCGTGTCTGCTTATTATTCCGTCCGTATATACAGGGTCGTTTATTATTCACGCACGAGCTTTGACCGCATTGCCAAGTGCCGACGCTATTTCTTTTGGAACAGCCTGTGTCTCTCTTTAAATCGGATGAATCAATCTTCTGCTGGAGCTCATTTGTACAGATTTACTTTGAAGCTCATGCTTTTGCTAGTATGTATTGTATGATGTGTAATAGTTATGTATTTTTAATGTTCCAAGTTTTTTACAAAAATTCTACCGTCTTGTCCTTTTACATAATTGTCAGACCACCGATCATTACAAAAAAAAATCTTTTTTTTGTAAAAGAAATTAAGATTTTCTGAATATATTTCTAGAAGATATTTCCTGAAAATTAGTTTTCCTTTGTTGTGTTAGCCAACATAAACAAATAAATAAACCGTAGACTAAGAGCGAAGGAAATGAATACAGAACGACGAGAGGTATAAAAGCGCTACACAGATTTATTTCAGTCACAAAGAAATATCTGCTTCTTTTAAGCTAGTAAGCTAGAAATTACAGGAATCTCTACTAATATTATAAATGTTTAGGTAACTGTGTCTGTCTTGACTAGCCTTTTTTGTTTAGGATGCGAAATCATCAAATGACCCCTGCGGAGCGGAAGGAGGTGTCAGATTTTTACTGACTAAAACCCATCTCAAAATCCACAAACGGCAAAGAAGGAATTCTTAGCCCTTTGTGTTTCAGGGCCGCGGTATCTCTTTCTAACAGTCCCGCAGCCCCGGCAGGCATCGGCCCTTGCGCACCCCTTCCTTGTTGCTGACATCTCTTTGAGGCACATGATGATGATGGCGCGTCTGGTCTTGGGTTGAGACTTTTAATCCCGGCACCAGTCCGGGACAACGGAACTGCCCCCCGACGCAAGTGTGCGAGGGAACACTGGTGTGGTGTTGTAGTAAGTACGAGTCTGACAGACCGCTCCCCAGCGCGGAGGACATCCATTGCGGATTTCAACGTCGAGAGAAAAAAAAGAACTTTATATTCCGATTTAAGTTCACTTTCGTTAATTTCTGACCTCAACGTGGGCGAAAGCGTGAGGAGCTTGTGGCCAAATAATAAGAGTCGTTCAGGTCGATCTTTAGGTTAAGCCGCGCTTGCCTAGGATGATCCGTGGATGGGTGACCACCCATTACATATCGAGTTTCCTCAGTGCCTCAGAAAGCACGTTAAGCAGTTAATCCCGGCTGTCATTTGTAGATCTTTGACAGTCGTTACAGGCAGTTAGTAGCCCGAAAGTCTGACAACCAGTCTTATCAAGGGGTTACATATAAGTTAATATATCCATCTAAAATACTGGTATTCAGCTGCATATGGTTAGACTGAAAGCCGACCTCAGTTAGGTTTAGGCTAGGCAGATTATGAAAATGGGCGAAGACGTGAGCAAGCACGTATATTTACTAACCGCAGCAGCATACTATGGACAATATATTATTATATGAAATATTTTCTCTTAGTTTCTAGGTGACGGGTACAATATAAGACTCAAACTTTGTATTACAGAACTGATTGTTCATAGTAGAGAAACATATGGCGCTGTATTTTATAAAGCTAGCGTTGTAAATAAAATCGAAATCGGATGTCAAACAGTGCAATATTCCCGAACAACCGATGCAGTTTTCGTTTTCATTTCCGTCGCTTGATCTAGATCAGTATATATTTCATAAGAATTCTTATAGTTTATTTGAAAAAACTTTGAACTGTAGTTGTTGAAACTACTTTTCTAAAATGCTTTTTAGTGATTTAAGTCTATTTTGTTCGCAGCAATGAATAGTTTTATTTCCCACTTCTGTATTGTCACTCTGCGTATATACAAACACACCAATTGGTTAGAAATTACTCCAAAAGTATTTTAGACTCTTTCCCTAAATCATTGATAAAACCCATATGTAGTCTGTCAATACCAAATTAATCGCTAACCTTCACAAACTGACACACAATCTTTTGCAAAAAGATCAGTAACCTTTTACAAAAACTGTGTCTACCTCAATGTTTTTCCTCGAACTTTTATATCATAAAAGAATGAGAAAATTTGACCTCGCTTTTAGCAATATAATGAAGATTGATGAAGGTATAGAAAATATGATTTTCATTACTCCGAGTAAGCCAGGTGTTTTTTTTGTCGTTTTTTAATGTCCGCCTTAATTTTATGTCTGTGTCCGCTAACTGCTGAATACGTAAGGAAGTTTGGAGAATGGCTTTTATAGTTAACTAGCTTTTGCCCGTGGCGTCGCTCACGTTAATTTAGAATTTGACAATCAATTCGGGTCGTTCTCTCTCTATTTTCTCTATTATTCGAAAGACGTGGCACCATCTGTTATCATAAGAAAGTTATTGTTGTTTTCCTCGGGAACAGTACTTTTTTTCGGGATGAAAGGTACCCTATGTCTGTTTCTGTACACTTGACAACATAATAATATGTGCAAAATTTCAGGATGACCGGTTCAGTGGTTTAGGCGTGAAAAGGTAACAAACAAACAAACGTACTTTCGCATTTATAATATCAGATAGATAAATACAAAAGAGATAGTTAGAACTAGTTAGGATATAAATTAATATATAAAAACGATATTTTTTCCAATCAAATGAATAAATACATAATTTTATTTAACTTTAAAATTACTATGAATGATTTATGACAGTTTTAAAATTATAAATAAAATCCAAAATTCAAAAGTTGTTAATTTATAGGCCGTATCAAGACTATTAATAGTTAATAGTTCATTAACGCCAATTAAAGTCTATGAATACTACGTTGTGTAGGTACAGCTCAGGTAAGGCAAGTCTTTACAAGACTATAGTTACAATGTGCTGACCTGGCATTAGTACAAAGTTTCAATAGAATAGCTTATGCTGTGTTTTTTTTGCGGTTTACTGTACTGAAACCACCCATAATCCATAAAACTCACAAAACTAGCAAAAAAAAGCTGCAGTTGAACCAATACCAGTACAACAGCAGTGCTCAAAAAAAAAACAATTTTAACGTGAACACGCCATTCCACGATTGAAACAAACACCGGGGTACCGTTCCGGGTACAACCGTGTATATAACCGGGTATATAAACAAAGGATCACCATTCCATTATCGAGGATTACGGGCGGTTTTCAGCCGGTCAAGCTGCCGACCGCGATTCGGAGATCATGAGTGAACATTGTGCTTTGTTCTGAGAGATAAAGAGGAGGTGATGTTTGGCTATTTATTTTTTATTTTTTAGATTATGCCCGCCTGGACTTATTAGAAAAATTTTAGGTACTTCCCTTTTTAAATCGGATTTTGTTAAAAATTTCAGGGTTTGTATTTTTTTTGCACAGAACCCTAATCCTTTTTCTTAAATAACCTAAGTTACTCTTTATCACATCAACTATCTGCCAGTTAAAGTCTCGTCAAAATCGGTCCAGCCTTTTCGAGGATTAGCCGGAACAAAAAGACGGACAAAAATTTTAAATAAAAGTTTTTTTGTGTTAAGTGGCGTATATACTTTCATAACTATGCATTCTTATAGATCCCACCTTGTCCTTTTACACAAGCAATACTAATTTCCCATAAACCATGCATAAAACTTAATATGGGGTGACACAAGACTTAACCTGTGGCAAAATATGACAGTAAGGACTTTCAGAAAGACACCCCATAATTAGCAGTTTGTTGTAAGCAATTTGTGATTTCATGTTGATAAAAATGATCTTCTTTTTTTCGTGTGGTTAGTGCCTAACCTGGTGTCAAAGTTTTTATGCCGCCCATGGGTCTCTGACAGAGATACGATAGATAGAGATAGAGATTGTGATATTATTATTTATATATGTATTTTTTTCACTTATATATTTTTTATATCTCTCAGGCATGCTGGTTTCCTCACCATGTTTCCATGCACCAAAGCAAGATAATCATACAATACGCACATGAATCCGAAAAATCAGAGGTGCCTGTCATGGGTTCGAACTCGAGACCTATGACTTGGCTAAGACCATTTATTTATTAAAATGAAAAGAAGAAAATTAGGTTTATCTATCAACATTGAACTAGGTGGACCGATGACCTGATGAAGGTTGCAAGGATCCGCTGGATGCGAGTCGCACGGGACCGGTCAATGTGGCGACACTTGGGGGAGACCTATGTCCAGCAGTGGACGTCTTTCAGCTGAAATGATGATGGTGATGATGATCAACATTGAACGCGTATACAAAGTTTCATGTCCGTGCTATTAACCGTTGAAGAGTTCTCTCGCGAAGAGGCAATCCTGGCTGCAGGATCAAGTGTCATAAAAATGTATTGTCAGCAGAACTAAAGGTTTCTGCAAAAATTTCAGCTCAATCGGTTGGGGAACTAGTTTGAAATTAAGTTTTAAGATTTGATCATTACTATATATTAACTAACAAGACAAGTAGTAGTAAATTTATTAAGTAGAGTAAAATACATTATTAATTAAAGGCAAGTTTAATAAAAGCTTACAAAAAATAGATACACCTTTTTTAGAAGTCGGTTTATAAATATGACAACATTATGCAATACTCTTTTTTGGTAAACTTACTCGAAAACGAAAAAAGTCCGCAGTCGGTAGGATTCGAACCTACGCTCCCAGAGGGAATCTGATTTCTAGTCAGACGCCTTAACCGCTCGGCCACGACTGCTACAACAAACGTTGCCAAAATTAACGTACACTTGCATCACAGTTATGTTACCTACTTCTTACAGTAGCAACCATATTGTGGCAAAGAAACTTTTTTGCAACGAAAACAACCATACTAAATAATTTAAAAAAAAAAACACAAAAAAGTGGTCAATTACTTTAGTTCCGGATTTCGGTGGCAAAAAAGTCAATGAAACAACACGGCAGAAACTCGGTATATAATGGGTGGTCACCCATCCACGAACCAACCTAGGCAAGAGCGGCTTAACCTACGAATCAATCCGAGCGGCTGTTATTATTTAACCACGAGCTCCTCCAGCTGTTTCAATTATCTATGCAATTATTTAACACAAAACTCTATCACAAAGCGATCTAACAGAAACCAGGCTAAACTAAAACAGGATTAGACAAGCCACAGTGGTCGTGTGTCTGATTAGCTTTGGGGGTAGATAGCCACACAGTGGCCTGCTCTGGCCTGTAGTGGCCGTTTATTTTGCGGTGGACACACAGGTGCACCTCAAAGGACATTTATTTGCAGCTGAATACACATATATTCGGTTTTGTGTTTGACAACATTGGTTCTGTAACTCCGCTTTGAATATCAAAGATTTTGTTGGTACCAGGAATATAAAGTCGGAATAGAAAAACGGCCAAGGTTTGTGAACGTTTGTTGTAAAGGAATTTATGTGAGTTTGAACTGGTAAACAACTTTACACATCTGTTAACACAAATATTTTGACAAATTAGTTTCAGTGTTTAGTTATGATGTGTAAAAGACATCAAATGAATGTTTTATAATTAAAGACAATTGCATCAGCGTGACGTGTGACTTACGGAGAACAGCGGTGGCCCAGTGGTGGCGGCCCCGACTTACGAATAGTAAGTTGTGGGTTCGAACCCAGGCAGGCGCATTACTTTGTGTAATTTATTTCATCACCACTGCTCTCAAAAACGGTGAAGGAAAACATCGTGAGGAAACCGACATGTCCTAGAACCAAAAAATCGAAGACATGTGACATCTATCAACCCGAACTGGGACCGCGTGGTGGAGCCCATTACCTCTCATAGAGAGGAGGCCGTGAGTCCCAGCACTGGGAACATTATAGGCTGATTATGCATCAGCGTGGTTGACATGTGAAATATCTACTTCATATCTCATCTTTGTCGAAGCGCCTTTTGCGCTGGACAGAGATAGCATACGGCTGGTGGAAGAAACCAACACTGGACACTGTTTACTGAACAAATACTTTCACACCCTATGTATCACTGACAGTCCCCTGTGCAGAGCGTGCATGGAGGTGGAAGAATCGGTAGCGCAGGTACTCCGCGAGTGCACCGGCGGCGTCACCTAGAGCCGCAAGGAAACTCTTGGTACACCAAGATCCCTTGCGGATGTCCTGACAAGACTGGTAGATTGATCTGTATCTGGACAGAGGATGACTGGTTGGAGTAACGGCCGCCATGGCTCACGCACAATTATCCACTTTAAGCACTAAGTGCGAAAACCGAAACCCTAACATAGAACATGTATCTAGTTCATATTTCGGACGTAACTTTAGCAGTAGCTTAGATAATCACGTGTCTATGGGTATTCTAAACGCGAAACATCGAATCAACGATCTCTTTGCAATGCTTCTGTTTAGCGACAGAAATTGATAAAAATAGACAATATAGCCCAATAAATCATTATTGTAGTTTGACAGCCGATTGGCGTAATATTCATATTCGATGATCTACCAAGCGTATGGCGCGAATCCAATAGTTTATTTGCTTATAAAACCAATGAAACATACGAATAATGTTTCTAATACTTCTTTAGATAAAATAATATTATTACAGATAATCTATACAGCTGTCTTTTAAATTTATTTGTAGATAGAAGCAGCTGGATTATTCTTTTGTATTTGCTGTTTGCCTCACATCTTTGCGTAATTTTAACTTCCCCGTAATGGAAACAGTGACATCATATTCAATGTAAATAATATAAACATTCTGTTTCTAAGAATACGAGTGAAATGAAACCTAGATACGTGTGGTATGATCAAATGAAAGGAAACCGTATGTCTCGGATGGAATTCTATACACATAACAAAATAAAGTTGTTTATCGTGTCTAGGTGTGTGATCGCCTTTTTCTACTAAACTCCACAACGAAGATGCGGTATAATTGTTTGGTTTCACTATAATTGAGAGAAACTATTCAGCAAGGTTTCATCATCTGCCTGCTTTTGTCCCACTTGTGGTCGGCGCAACACGTTTTTTTCTTCCGTTCTCCCCCGTCATTGGTCACGCTATCATTTACTCCTTTTTCCTTCATAATATTATTCCTCACACAATCCATCTATATTTTCTTTGGTCATCCTCTCTATCTCGATCTATCAACATTTATATTCATTACTCTTTTAGTCACACTCTCATGCGAGACATCCCTCCTCATCACATGCCCATACCAAGTCGATTACCTAAGTTTAGTATCAATATTATTTAGCAAAGTTTACGATAAAATATTGATCCTTAACTTACATATTATAATAACGAAGATATATTATGTAGAAGTTTTCTGTAAAAGATACAACTCATTATTAAGTCCAGCCACCGCATACCGCATCTGGTATTCAGATTTATAATCAACAATAAATTCGTCTATAATGTCTTCATATCGTACAACTATAATCTAAATTAGAAATAGTAACACAAAACATGATTGTCAGCTTCCAATTAACAACTGGCGATCCTGTTTTGTTTCCATCCCAAAATAATGCCTCGTTTACACGACGATAGTTACTTGATCGTCGCGTAGCGTCTATATGTGAGTATGTTCCTGAAAAACTCGTAGGTGACAATCGCAAGGCAGATCTTCGCACTCACGATTATGACGAACACAGTATGCTCATTACTGGCACAAAATGATGCTTTTATCAGTTTAAGTTTGTGCTAAACATTTCAAGTAATAAGATTTATAAGATGCTTATGGTTACTTTTACCAGAAAAGAACACGGTAGTTTTGTCAGTGTAGCTCAAACTGCTTTACGACTTTCACCTACTTCTCCCGCTTTGAAGTTTTCGCCCGTTGCCAGTCATGTAACTGTCCTCATGTAAACGAAGCTTTACGGATACAATTGTTTGTATTTCGAATTTCGTTTCAAATCAGTCGGCGGGTAGTCAAACATAAACAATATACAAATGAATAAATCACATGCGATTTGAACATGTTTTATGTACTGTTTTGATCAGACATGGCCAGTTTGTGATGTTTTAATAAAAACAGGAAAAGACATGACTTTGAAATGTTTAAAAACGAACTATTTTATAGTTTAACAAGGCCTCTACTGAGACAGGTAAGACTACAAAGCCATGCTGACCTACTGTGATATTTCACAACTGTGAAAGTGGACGTCTAGCAACTCACCGATACTAAATCAATTGGAATTGTTCACCCAATAGAAAAAAAAAAATCCGTACGAATATTTTTAATGCGAAAATTACTATGTCTTTGTTTTTGTATTACTTTGTCGTAACATAATAAAATTATTGTCTTAGTTGACAATAAAGGTCGTATGTTTCAGCATAATAATAGTTTCTTAATCGTTCTTCTTACCCGTGGGTACCCACGTACTCTCTGCGAGATCGTCAGCACCAAGGTGCTGGTTTTTCTCGAGGAGCTGGAGTGGATCGAATAATCGATATTCCCACCCGTACGCAAAATACACGTTTTATGACAACAGCCTGTTATACTATACAGTTCGTTCCTTTAAAGTTTCATCGATGCAAACACCTGATGTTTAGTCATTTTAAAAATAAAGTTGCTCTGACTGTATAAAACACCTCAAATACATTGTTTTTTACTCCAATTAGGCTTGCGTTAAAGTGCATTTTTCTATAAAATCTTAAACAGTTAAAATATTATCAAAACTTCGTCAATATAAACTTACACTACTTATACTTTATAATTTTAATTTTGTTATTTTCATATATTTTCATTTCAATTTTTATTTCTTATTTTATTATACAAGTGCTGTGCACACCTATAAGTGACGAATTCACCGCAAAGCTGTTGAATTAGAAAATATATAATGTAATGATTTAGTGAATAAGTCGTTGGTGTGTCAATAAATAAATAAATAAATAAATATGGTGTCACCCATCGTCATTGACAACCAAAAATAACACCAGCAAATATCAATAATATTCCATTACCAAGAATGTGAGATATCAACCCTCCACTGCGTATAACCCCCATTTGCAATCAGCGGGTCAATAAGACCGGATACTTTATTACCGGCGGACGTGACACGCTATTGTAATGCCGACATTTGCAAGACCTGACCGGACCGGATCGCCGGGCAAAGTGACCGATGTCATATCGCTATCATAGCGGACGACCGGCAGAATTGGGGAGTGTTGCTTTGTTGACTTTCCTTGAAAAGACGTGTTGAAGTTGTACTTAAGATTTGAAAAGAAAAATTCATTTTCTATACCAATAAATAAAATTGAAGTATCTGTGTGTCTGTCTGTTTGTTCCGGCTCATCTCTGAAACGGTTGTGCCGATTTTGACGGAACTTTTATTGACGGATAGCTGATGTTATAAGAAGTGGCGTAGGCTACGTTTATTCTAGAAAAAGGATTAGTGTTCCGTGCAGAAAAAATAAAACTCTTGAAATTGTTAACAAAATCCGATTCAGAGAGGGAAGTAATATTATTTAATAATAAATTCACGAGAACGAAGGTCACGGGCAACAGCGAGTAATAAATATTGATGGATTCGTTTGTGTTGTGTGGCTGTTAACCATGATTTTCTGGGTTTGACCGCCAAGTTAGGCAAGGTGTTTGTGTTTCATTGGAGGTTTAGTATCAACCCCGATGCTGGATTTGTGACCGCTTGATGGCAAATAATTAATTCGCCTTCTAATATAAGCGACTTAGACCTAAATATTGCTGGTAATGGTGGATGCCCTTTAACACCTCTACCTGATATATAAGACACAGTGGTAATACTTAGGGCTCATTTCACCAAGGTTATAATGGTTAGATGAGCTCATCGCTTTCAGTTTTATTGGACAAATTCGCGCTGAGTTTCTTTAAAGCAAAACATGTTCCCTTGTAACCCTGAAATCAAACTCACATCAACGTTCTAATAGATAATAAATGTTAAAGTACACAGACAACGGTCTGTGTACCATACTTGAAATATATTTTACAAAGTTTGAACAATTAACATTTAACGCAAAGATATTAAGTTAAAGCCGGACCGTCACCGGCAACGGTTTGACAGACGGCCTCGCTGTGAACCGTCGTAAATCGTTCAATTAACACGGATCAGTTTCATTGGTAGGGTTCAATTATTTTATAGCTGCAAGTTATAGGCGGTGAGCGGGCAATACTATTAGGAGAACTTAGGCCATGGCCATATGAGCAAATGCTCAAAACTATTTAACTATACTTAGAACCACAATTTATTTCAATAGTATAATAATCTGCAAACCGGGTTTTATTAAATTGAGAGTTGCGTGCTTCATGATCGTCATCTGCCTCGCGGTTTCCCAACTCTGTTAGGGTCGGTCTCCAGTCTAACGGATACAGCTAAATACCTGTATTTTAGATGAAGCGGCTGACTATCTGACCTCCACAACCCAGTTAGTAATGAGTAATACAATAATCTAAGTAAGTCTGGTTGTCAGACTTTCGGCCCACTGACTACCTGTAAAGACTGTCAAAGATCTACAAATGATAGCCGGGACCAACGACTTAACGTGCTTTCAGAGGCACGGAGGAGTCATGATATGCAATTAATCTTATCATTTTAATCACCTCATGCCAAGGTCGGACCGGCAATGTAGTCCGACCTTGGCAGGAACTGCTTAACTCATGCGAATGTTATAGTAATATTAACTGCTGCTTATGATACAAATGGTTTATTTCATTTTATTCCTGCGTTCCTGTTATTTTCGAACGCAAGATGTTTTAAATATGTAGTTAGGATAATTATTATCCTGATTAGCAAAAACGTTTTGGTGTCTATATATCTACACTAAAATTATATAGAGGTCAAATTTGTTTGTAAGTTTTTATTTAGGGGGTAATCTTCGGAACCACTCATCCGATTCAGAAAATTCATTCACTAACTGGAAGCTACATTATCCCCGAGTGTGTCTATATTTAAAGCGTTCCCGTGACAATATTTCGTACATAACGAGAGCGACGCCGCGAGCAAATAGATCTGTGCACCGTTAAAAGCATTCGGTGTGATGTCAAACGTGAATGGGATCATATTTTTTGTTGTTTGATTTTCGTTCCTTTTTCAGATCTACAAACAGGCAGAAAGATAACAAACAAATAAGGCAAAACATTTCAACATATATTTACTTATCACTTGCACCATACTCAAAGCTCTCAAAGCTACAGATGGTTCGACAACTAAAAAAAAACTTTTTTGCCTTTTTATATGTTTTCACGGAAAATGTGAAAAGTTTTTAGTGAGCAATTTTTTAACAAATTGAGCTACATTTGCTAGCATCATTTGTTTTAACGGAAATATTACGGATGTTTTATTTCTTTTTTTAAGTAATTATGTGCAAAATTGAGGAAAACACGGAAACGTTTTCTTTCAATTGAGATCGGTGTAGGTATAAAACTCTTAAATAATAAAACCTTATAAAACTCTTCATGTTACTATTTTATAATCTTTTTGTAATAACTCAGGAGCACGTTATTGTTCTTGTATTTACTTGCATTCATTTCCGATTTCCTTTAGAATAGAATAGATATCATTCAGTAAGGGCATAATCTGGCCATAATGTTCCCATTGCTGGGACAAACGCTTGCCACAACTGCTTCGATTTCTCATTTTTTTACGTGCCGGTTTCCTCACGATGATTAAATTTTTAGGATTCATTTATTTACTTACACTGACAAATAAGATGGAATTTCTATAAATAGTCCCGGATAGCATTTATATTTGACCTACTCAAAATAGCACACATAAACTCACTCGACCATAATATCCAGTCAAGCAATTATTCATGGATTGAAGAAATCTTTCTCTTCATCTGGCCATACTATTCAGCATCAAAATACCAACTACTTTCAGTTTGTTTTATTTTTAGACCCCCGCCAGGCCTTCTTTCGACCCTTTACCAAAACATTGCCTAAAAATCTCGAACCTAAACTAGAACCTTCTTCGATAGAGACACAGATTTTTTCTGGTGTCCCAATAGAATAGAATAGATAGATAAGACATGTAACTACTATCATATGTTTGTGTTTTTGATGGAAATCTGTTCATTGAACGAAGACGACCCTCGTCCAGACCCAAATTATTTAGACCTTTTCTGCCTCCAATGAAACGGGAGGTGAAAATGTGGGATTTACTTTTAGCTGTAAGGCAGGAAGGTTTGGTGTTACCTGTGTTTATTTACACGAGGTAGACAATGGAAAGATAAACAAGACGGACAGACGAGACAAAATAAATACTATTGTTTCCGCGAGTCATCAAGTCATAGCGAAAATCACAGACATACCCATAATAATAGGTTAATTTCAGTGGTATCTTATACTTTCCTGTAGTAATTATGTGTTTATTTCAAAGTTAGTAGAGTTATAGTTAATAAAACTAGCGACCTGCCCCGCCGTCGTAAGGTGAAATATATACACATATAACCTTCCTCTTGAATCCCTCTATCTATTAAAAAAAACCGCATCAAAATCCGTTACGTAGTTTTAAAGATCTAAGCATACATAGGGACAGACAGCGGGAAGCGAATTCGTCTTATACTATGTAGTAGTGATAAGTTTGTCATTATGTAATGTTAAACATTAAACAAAAAAAAAATACACACACACAGTATACACATACATACATACGAGTACATACAGCATATTGTTAGAACTCCTGCAGCCTGTGGATACATGATTATCCTATCATTATTATTTATTATTTATTTTCTTTAACAGTAAACATGGTAAATATCCCGTTTCTAGTTTTAATGATAATGTTAGTGACCGTGATAGTTTAAAAGGATTATCCTAGATCATGAATAAAAAAAAATAAAAAAAATCAAAGCATTTATTTCAAGTAGGCCAGTTACAGGCACTTTTGAATTGTCGAAACAAAGGCAACAGTAAAATAAAGCTACAGTCCCAGTCACAAGGCACAAAAACTGTGAAAGTACTGTAGTTGCCCATTCCCTAACGTAGATCTCTATGGAAAAGAACGGGCAAGAAACTCCATGGACACTCTTTTAAATCAGAATACTTTAACAAAACCTTGGTTACATCATTCATTTTGAGATGGTACATTATGTGAGAACGATGCAGCAAGATGTGTACGTTAAAAGTGTCCATAGTAAAAACAATTCAAAAATAAAATAATTAATTCAAATAAGCCGTGGCAAATAAGAGATGACCAGTCAGAACTGACAGCGCCCGTTCACGAACATGACGCATGTATCAGCACCATTCAACACCATTTTGAAGGGAACTAAATGATCCGACACACGTGCCACCATCAGCGAGACATTTGAGTGAGCATGACATACTCCTAACCGCCAGGGCACATTCAAGTCAAGAAAAGACGCAGGTTTCCAGCGAATGACAGCTTTCTAGTACATAGTACTCACACAATATGGGCTAGGTGGCTATATAATACAAAAGAGATTGAATCTATACAATGCAAAGATAGTTATACAATCTTCAGCAGCTCCAACAATACTATTTAATGCTATCAATTTAGGCGCCCCTGTTCTTGTGGAGCAGGACCGGCGTTGAGCCAAGCATTTTTATCAGTGATATAATCGTCCAACTTGTAATATGCTTTCTTACATAGTGTGCGTTTAATGCATGTTTTAAATTTCGTTTCATTCAGTTCAAGAATACTTTGTGGAATTTTATTATAGCATCTCAAACAGTACCCCATGAAAGATGAGTCTTTATGTTAATTTCCTTTAACAGTTCCCAAAGAGAATCGCGCCTACGAAGATTATATATGGCTCTGATGGCTCTTTTTTGCAGAATAAATATAGACTCGATGTCTGCAGCCCGTCCCCACATTAAAATGCCATAAGACATAATACTATGAAAGTAACTAAAATAGACCAATCTAGCGGTATCTACATCAGTATATTGACGGATTTTTCTTATAGCATACGCTGCTGAACTTAGCCGCCCCGCAAGAGATGTTAAATGAGAACCCCATTGTAGCCTTGAATCAAGCGTAATCCCCAGGAAAACCGTTTTATCTACAAATTCAAGTTTTTCTTTATTCAATACTATATCACAATCGCTACTTTTAACATTCGGTAAAGCAAATCTTACGCATTTCGTTTTTTTTTCATTTAACACTAAATTGTTTGCTGTGAACCAATTATGGACCTGAAGTAGGGCATTATTCACGTCATCTAGATTTTGGGCCCGTCTATTTATCTTAAAAATTAGGGAAGTGTCATCAGCGAATAACACCATATTTTGAGGTTGGTTTTTCAATAAAAAGGGGAGATCATTTATACATACTAGAAAGAGGAAAGGACCCAATATTGAGCCTTGCGGTACCCCCATTTTTACTTTTAAACCCTGTGAATTAACACCATTTATTTGCACATGTTGTTGTCTATCACTCAAATAAGATTTTACCAAACTAAGTGCAAGTTTCCCTAGTCCGTAATGCTCAAGTTTTAAAAGTAATGTGTCGTGATTTACGCAATCAAATGCTTTGGAGAGGTCACAAAAAATTCCAATGGCGTCTTGGGACTCTTCCCACGCAGTAAATATGTGCTTTAATAAGGCTACACCGGCGTCAGTTGTACAACGTCCCTTGGTGAAACCATACTGTTGATCGTGTAAGATTCTGTTGGTGTTAAAATGATTGAGCATTTGATTTAGCATTACCTTTTCAAACACTTTGCTAAAAACTGGCAACACGAATACAGGTCTATAATTATTTGTATCTTTACTATCTCCGGATTTAAACAGAGGTATGACTTTACTCTATTTCATTAAGTCCGGGAAAACTCCTTGATCTACACACAAATTAAAAATTAAAGCTAAGTATGGTGCTATAGTCTCAACTATGGATGTACAAACTTTGATAGACATTCCCCAAAGATCTTCGGTCAGTTTGACTTTTATTTGCCGGAAAGCTTTAATAACTATCATAGGGTTTATGTGTTTAAATTTAAATTCAGCCGGGCAGTCAGACACATTTGCCTTTAATAAACCAATTGAGACTTCAGGAGAGGAATTAAGAGCCTCCGTAGTTTTTAACGGTATATCGGTAAAGAAATTTACAAACTCATGAGCTACTTCCTGATTAGAGCTTTTAGGACCACATGCTGTATCTAATGTGTAGCTAGTGTTACGTATTTTCTTCCTGTTAGTCTCGTTATTTATGACTTTCCAAACTGTCTTAATTTTGTTTTCTGCTGTTTTGATCTTGTTGCTAATGTGCAAGGCTTTGGCAACCTTGCATGTATTTCTAAAAAATTTTGAATACTTAGCGACATACTTGTTAAAAGTTTCAGAGTTTATATAGGGCTTAAGGCCGTAAAACTCAAATAGTCTTTCCCTACTTTTTCTGATACCTCTAGTTGCCCAATCACTAAATATAAATTTAGGGCAAATACATTTTGTCTTCTTTTCAAAAGTTTTGTTAAAACCAGTGTGAACTATTGAAAAGAAATTATCATACAATTGATTTATATTAATATCGTCCATATGATGGCTCATAACACTTAACTTGTTCTGTAGGGAAATATTATACCTCTTTAAATTATTAGTAGTTATAGGTCTAAATTGAATCTGAACTTTTTGCAATGGTATGTTACACCTAAAAGTTACAGTTTGACCGCTATGGTCAGACGGCAAACAATTTACTATGGCTTTATCTAAGTAATCACAATTGCAGAAAACATTATCTATACAAGTAGCAGAAGATGAAGTGACTCTCGTAGGTTCAATAAAAATGTTAGTCAAGTCAAATGACTTGAAAAGATTTAATAATCGACTGCTATTAGAATTTTCTTCTAAAATATTGATATTGAAATCACCACAAATAATTATAGGTTTATCACTGGCTGCAAGTTTTGCCAGGACATCTTCCATTATTGATTCAAATAAGGAAAAGTTTTGATAGTTTGGGGGTCTGTACACACACACAATTACATGCTTATCTAGCTCAACACAAGACAGTTCGACGCAATGTTCCGCCGAGAGACCTACTATGTCATTACGTTGCTTATATTTAACACAATTTTTCAATAATATTAGGGAACCTCCACGCAGCATAGATTTACGGTTAAAACAGCTACCCACCGCATAGTTCTCATAATGAATAAGCATTTGGTAATCCTTTAGCCAATGTTCAGTAAAACAAATAATATCAAACATACTTCTTTCTAAAAATAATTCAATTTCTAATAATTTGGAAGAAATGCCTTGGATATTTTGGTGGAATAATTTTAAGGTGTTCTGCTGAGGCCCTTTTTTAATATTTAAATGAGTGCAAGAAGGTACCTTGATGTTGGTAGGTTTAACAAAATTGTTAATGGTACCTTCTGTTGTCTCACTTCCTAGTTTAAATTAATATTAATATCTAAAGTGAGCCCCGAGACTCCCGTGCCATCACCAGATAATAAAATCCTATTACTAATATACCCTAATTGAGAATTTTCCATGGTGACACATGGATCCTCCTTTGTACAATTTTTGTAAACATTTATAGCACTAATGCTATATTTATTTAAGGTCGCAGTGTTAATAATATAACTAAACTTCGACATACTACTTATGTCTGAGTGAATATTAAAAGCTAATAGCCGAGCTATTTTGTGTCTACATCTAATAGGTAGATACACTTTACCCCGAGTCGACTGAATGAATATCTAACATTACTATACCTAAATTGTTAATTTCAGATTCGTATTGTATTTTACCTTTTGGGATTCTGAATGAATATTTATTTTTATTAATATTATGTATCTACTATCAACTCGAAAAGATTAAGAAGATAACGATATTTATTTATAGCAATTATCATCTGCCTAGCCTTTTCCCAACTATGTTGGACTCGGCTTCCAGTCTAACCGGATACCAGCATTTTACATGGAGCGACTGCCTATCTGACCTCCACAACCCAGTTAGTACTGGGTAATAAGATACCACTTCGTAAGACTGGTTGTTAGACTTTTTGGGCCACTGACTACCTAACGACTGTCAAAGATCTACAAATGACAGCCGGGACCAACGGCTTAACGTGCTTTCCGAGGCACGGAAGAAACTAGGTATGTAATGGATGGTCACCCATCCACAGACCAACCTAGGCAAGCACGGCTTAACCTAAAGGTCGACCCGAGCGGCTGTTATTATTTAGCCACGAGCTCCTCTATATTTATTTATAGCAATATTCTACATTATTTCAACAATCGTGTGATCTTGTAGTGGAAATATTCATCTACTTTATGTTTTACCAGCTAGTTCCAGTATTAAGCTATTTCCATTTAAAAACTGCTAAGATTTACAGAGTGACCAATCTTGTCGATGCAAAATCGACTGGCAAAATGGGCCTGTAGCGGTACTACGAAGAGAACTGCAGTAACTTAAAACAAAAAGTACTACAGCGCCATCTATGACACAGATGATGAACTAAACTGCAAAATACATCTAAATACTACATTGCGAATGTAAAGTTCCACGACTTATGACTATATAGAAGAACCCGACATCAACCGTCAGGCAGTAGCCCATCAGACATAACACCCATCTGGTCGGAGGATCCTCCCTTTTTATGGGCATGAAGAACTTCATACCCTGTTCTAAATACCCCCAAAGGCCGACCAGAAAGACGTGTATCATGTTCCGAAACGAAACAAGGCGAATGACGTCATTTCACGTTTTATTACATGGTCAGTGAGCTAGCAAACATAAGCTAGAGCATAAGCTTAACCATGTGAGCTCGTGGTGAAATAATAACAATATTGTTGCGAGGGAACTATTCAACTTGCTACATCAAACGAACTCGAAATAGTATATCACGTGTGCAATATTAGCTCACGTGTTCATAAACATTTCTATCATAATATTGTTCTAATATAATTTACCTACCTCCGGACGACATGCATTACTATGATCGGGTTCTGCTGATGACATCAATAAACCTTTGTTATTCATGTGCTTCATAAATCCAAGCCCTATTTGATAATTCGTTATTGTCTAGTAGCTGATTAAGAGCCCTAATTCCATTGTGCATCAGACTAAAGTATATCTTTTAGAAGGCTAAAAAACAATTAATAATCACAGGTACCTAGGTCCACTCTTATGCCCTGAGTAATAAAGTTCAAAAGTAAAAAGTAGTCGATCGTCAGTGAGCGCGGTAGTACCTAAGACTGAATTCAAAACTTCAAAGAATGAAACCCTAATATCCTACTACATAAGGCTCTGCACGCTTGTTCTGCTGTCGGCGTCAGTTGGCATAGCCAACTACATATAGAGGGTGTTAATACATCATTAACTACTCCGAAAGGCACTTGGTCTTCCCGTCAGTGCGATATTTTTTGTTCGGGACTTTACCGAGGAACCTTCTAGTTACGGAGACATTGGGGCCAAAGTACCAACTCCACGACCCCCTACTATTCAATGCTTCCATCAGCACAAGTTACTTAGTTTGATGTACAGACTGCTTGATTAAAGGCTTCGTGAAGAGGCCGTTTACACCTCGTATAACATTTATTTCTGCTGTCCGGCTACATGCATGTAGCATCTAATAAATTAATTATTTATAGAATGAGAGTCTACTGCAAGTTTGTAATACTTCAGCACGCGTTAAGGTGTAACCATTTCACTACAAAGCTTGTTTCATTCGTTTCAGGAGCAGCGACAATTTTATGTGCGTATTTCGGTCCAGTGGAAAGGATGGGATTGGTCCTACCAAGGGTGGTCCCTATGGAATAGTTACATGTTAGGCCATCTGTTGCTAAAAGGGACTTGGTTTTGTTGTTATTCTGGAAAGGGATTGCTATAGAGTGTCAAAATCTACTTAAAAATAAATCTTTATATCGTTATTTCACTGTCAGATAACATACAAAAATTTACTAGGAAATATCATCTCATTAACCAGGATTATTACATTGACGGAGAAAAAATAAAGGAATTGGAAACAATAAAAGACCTAGGTGTTATGTTTGATCGCAAATTAACTTTTGTCCCTCACATAGATAATATAGTGAAGAAGTCTTCCAAAATGCTGGGTTTTGTTATCAGAAACATGAAACAATTTAAAAGCTGCAGAACAAAAATTAACCTTTATAATTGTTTGATTCGAAGCATATTAGAGTATTGTAGCGTAGTCTGGCGGCCGCATTATGCTACTCACTCATTGCGTCTTGAACGTGTACAAAAACGGTTTCTGGGGCACCT